>JAKWBJ010000206.1:0-1200000 GCA_023159175.1 Wohlfahrtia magnifica
TGGAAGTTGACAGAGTTAAGAAGTTATTTATTAAAACAAATAATGAACAAATTTTGGTGTTTTTTTTTAACACTCCAAACAGACTCACATGTAAAACAAATGGCAAGAGAGAGTGAGAGAAATTAAACTAAAAATGATTTGTCAAAATATAACGGCATTAAGCATTTAATTTACATATTTTTTATGTGTAGTTGCGGTTGTGTAGTGATAATATATGACTGTATTTGCGTGTGTGCCTGTAAGAGATAGACGAGCAAGTATTCTTGACCAGCATTTTGCTTGTGTGCGTTGGTCAAGCATGCTTGCCCGTTTATTGCGCCTTTAAGAGAGTGTGTGTTATTAAAATAATAAAAATATTTGTTTATTTTTATTGTTTTTGCTTCAGGCAATTAAACAAACACACACACAAATAAGATTTTTGAAGATTAAAAAAGAAGTGTTGATATTATAGGTATGGCTGTGTTCTAATATTAATATTTTTTGTTTTATTTTTTTGCTCTCAGGAGAGCTTTACCTACACATATACAAATACAAATGCGAAATTTTATTAAATATTTACTTCTGTGTTTATTTTAATACATACTAATTACTAAGACTTTTTGTTTTTATTGAAATAATTAATGAATAATATTTTTAGTAAAAGAAAATAATTACAACATTCATATTAATTAAGCAATCACAATGTGTTTTTTATTTGTTTCTTTTTAAGTTTGAAATTTGAGATTAATTAAATATGCATTTGTGTTTCAGTATTTATTCTTTATTTACACTGCTCAACAAAATTATTTAAGTACAATTATTTTTTGAACATGATATACGTACGAATATGCACATACATATATACATATTTATATGTAAAATTGCAGATTAATACCGCTTTTTTTGTGCCTAAATATACAAAGTCGATATTTAATAGTTAAATTTTTGTTTGTTTTTAATTTAATGCCTTAAGGGTTATATGTTGAAAATGACATGAAAATAAAAGACTACTTTTATTTTAAAATTTAATTACTTTTAGTTTAATTTGACTTCTAAAAGCCTGTCTTAAGGGTTTTATATGAATAAAGAGCCACATAGATTATTAGTAAAATTTTGTTGGAGTAATTTTTGTTGAGTAGAGTAATAATTTTTTTTTTTACATACATAGTTTAAATTTTATTTTTAAGACCTTTTTGTGAATTGTTATTTAAAAAATTTATATATTTTTGGTGATTTTGTTTTAAATTTATTGTATTTTTCCAAGTATTAGACAAAAATATGTAAAAGGAGGAAATAAACGAGGACTAAAATTACTTTAATTATTATTATTATTATTACTACTACAAACAGCCTTTATGTTAAACATGTTTATTTATTTAATTATTTCTTTTGTTTTTAATAAATTTATGTTTTTTTCACAAATTTTTGTTCAGCTTTTTTTTTATATAATAATTTAAACACATAGTGCTACTTTTTTAAATTCAATTTTTAATTTTGTGTGTATCTGTGATTTGTAAAAATGACAAAACTTTTATATTTTGTTTGTTTGTTTGTTTGTTTCTTTTTGGGGATAAGTAAAGAAAGTTGTCATTATAAAATGTTTAGCCTCTATTTGAAGAAACACTTTTTTAATGAATACTTTCTTTTAGGGAGCTGCCTCTTTTTTGTATTGTTTCTCTTCTATATCTACATTGTATTTGAATGTGTTTGAAAAGTAAGTTTTTTTTTTAAATTTTTTTATTAATTTTCTATTTCATAAGTCCTGAGCACAATTTTATTTATTTTTCTTTATTAATTAATAATTTAATAATTTTTGTTTATAATTATAAAAAAAGAAAAAAATCAAACAAAAAATGGGAAACTTTGTTTTGTTTCTCTTTCAATAAGCCAAAGTTTTTGTAAAATATATGTATATATTTTTGTATTTTTATATTTTATTTGTGTAGTATGTATTTTATTTAATTATTAATAAATCTATACATTAATATATTTAAAGTTGAGTTGCTAATTCCTTGTAATATAAGTTGATTATTATTTTGTTTTTTGTATTTTTATTGATTTATTAATATGGTTGGTTGGCTTTTACCAATTTTATTGATACAAAAAATTTATTTCATAAAATTCTAAGTTTATATATTAATTATTTATTTTATTATTACTTTTTTATGGAAGTCGATTTAATAAATTTTCTATAATAAAAGCAGGTTACTTTCATATTTTTAATAAATTGTCATATTTAATTTTATTTTTATATTATTCATGAATTTTGTAATCTAATGCCCTATGAACTGACTAATGGAAGCAATTGAATTTGTGTAAAATAACATTGGCTTTTGGTGAACTAAACGAAATACCTACTAAATTTTATTGTTATTAGAAAAGTAGTCTCTTCAAAATTGTTATTTTCTACATTTCGATTAAGTTATTACGTTAATAATTTCAAACACCATATCCATACGAGAAAAACTTTCTTTATTCTGGCTGTTAAGATAGCAGCACTCATAAAATCGCGTGGGACTCGTCCCAACAGCGTAGTTACACGTACACGCCAGAGTTCGAACTATGGCGGATAAGGTTAATTAAGTAATGGCAAAGAGTACTAAATCAGCTACAGAATCAAATCACAAGCTGATACTAATGTACATACAATTCGCCCCTATTTTGCGTTTCGATTACGTCTCGCATTCAGATACGTTACAAATGAAAATTGGTATCCCAAGAAATAACTTAAACAAAAGTGAAATAAGAAGGCAATCATGTTCTTTTGAGCATAGTATGTATGAAATAGAAACAGAAAAATAAGCAAAAAAAGTGGTGCATATACTAAGGAGTTTATTTAGAAAACAATAAATTTTTGTTTTTTTTTATGCAAGTGGACAAGCGTATATATTTATTTTTATTAAATTTTTTCACATTTTGTATAATTTAATTTCGTATTTAATGATATTAAATAATAATACATTTGTGATTCAAAAACGAAAATCGAAGTAGTGTCCGTCACAAAATCAACAACTTAGAAAAACGGAGCTACGACTCTAATGCAGAATACATGCAATCGAGAGTACCGAACCGAATCGAAACGCATAATACCAAATTTGACAAACAGAGAAAATTTCGGTTCGAATCGAAACGCAGAATAGACAACAAAAAAATAAAGAAAAAGAAAAAAATTAAGCGAAAGCACAATTTTACAGAATCAATCAAAAACAAACTATATACGTCTAATACCAAAGGACGATAATTAATGGAAATGCTGATCGGAATGCTGAAATTTAAGATAAAAAGTAAAGACTCAGAATCGAAATCATCAGTAACAAGAAATATCGAAAACTGCTGTCTTTTGCTCTAGTGTCTAAAGACTATAGAGAGCCGACCTAGCCAAATCCTCATTATTATTACCAAGTTCCTTCTATTAAGCGTTTAAGTTTAAGTTGGTTTTTTTTAGAGTTAGTTCATAAGTAGGTTTTTGTTTCGCTCCATTTAATTCATGGCTCTCAAATAAAGTTCTTTTAGTTCAATAGTTCAGCACAGAGTTCATTAAGAATTGCATGCATGAAAAAAAGCTCTGTTTGAACTAGGGTGACACGACCAATGAATGTATCGTAAAGTGATATGAAATACATGATTAAAAACTCATTGTTATGAAAGATTTTCTAAGTTGACGTGTATGAACTAATTCGTTTTAATTTGTTAATATTAATAAGACATTTTCTAGAGTTGGGTTCAAAAGCTGGTTCTCTCAAATGAGCTAGTTCTTTCTTTTAGTTCAATAGCTCAGTACTTAGTTGATAAAGAAATTAATTAGAAATGTATTAAAAAGTAATACAAAATACTTCCCTTTGTTTACCTTTGGCTTACGCATGTGACTACGTACGTTTAAAAATAGAAGAGAAGAGCAGCTTTCTGCCTGAATCTGATATAAAATATGTATTTAAAACTCAATTTTTATTATTTCAGTTGTTGAAGAAGAAGAATATTTTTTATTTGCTTTTCTTAAAAACAACATAAAACTTAATTTTATTTCAATTATTATTAGCGAAATAAGTAGTTCAGCACCAATACCGAGCAGCCCTTTTTGTTAGAAAGGCTTCCGAAGGCAGATAGACGAATTATATACTGTTCTGTGTTAAGAGCACTGCGTTTTATGTCTGTTTTGGACGAGACAAGCACATTAATCCAATATGCAGAAGTCCCTGTGATCAGCGTAGCGCAACAGACCACATCAAACTAGTAAACAGGCACGTAATCCACAATCCTATTGACCCAGATAATATATCTATTCATGTGTTGCTGATTTGCCTGCGATGGTTCTATTGCAACCTCGATGAATAACATGTGGCTACTTATTCCTAAGTAGACAGACAGGCATTCAAATAGGATTTCAAACATTTGACAATTTGTGTAAAAACTGCTCAAATATATTAGAATAACTGAGAGTTTTTTGTATAAATTTTCACGACTGTTTTTTAAGAGCTTGATAACTTGAAATGATAATACAAGACTGAACCTAGTAGATAACTTCATGACATTTATTTTTGAAATGTGATTTTTGGCATATGCCTGCCGCGATTACCAGTTACATATGTACCTGGTACATTCAATCAGTCAAATTTTTGACTACTTTTGTCCATGCTTCAAGAGTTGCTGGTTTATCGGGTTAAACCAATGACTTAACATAGTCCCATAATAAAGAGGCGTTTAATCGCATAAAAGAGAGAACCGGTGAATAGAACCACTTCTGGAAGAAAGTTGTCATCAAATTGATTTTGAATTACATTGATTTTTATGCGCGCTTTATGACAAGTTGTGCCGTTTTGTTGAAACCAAAAGATCGTTGATCTTTAGCTGATTAATTTTTGGAAACAAAAATTCAATCAGCATGGTACGATACACAAATGTCGCGTATCGACATTTCAACTTCTTCTTCAAGATTTCGCACTACAGCAAGATTTCGGTGCGCACATTTTTTTGTCTTGTTAATGGTTCTGCATCGAAAAAATTTGACCGTAAAATGGACGAAGTTCTCTATGAACTTTTTCAAAGTAAATTTCCACAATTTGAATGCGATTCATAATGATTGTCAAACCTTACTGAACAGTAACGTTAACACAGATTGACATTCTCAGTCATAGTCATAGCAATCGATATCGATAGTTTTTATGCAGCTAAAAAACACCCTATATTAAGAACGCAGGCAGCAAAAAAAATTTTATTAAATTCCATTGTTGTCTTTTCTCGTATAAAAAAATGAAAATAAAACAAATTAAAATGAAATGTTTACTTTAAAAATCTTTTATTATAATTTATTTATCTTATTTTAATTTTAAATGAATTGAATTAAAATACTTAATTAAACATTCACTTAACTAAATAAAAATTTAAAAAAGCATTAAAAAATAATTTAAATTAATGTTTTTATAATTTCTTTATCTACAAAATTTGTGTATTTTTTTATAAAAAATAATTGAAAAGCTTAAAATAAAATAAATTTAAATCTAATAAACGTAAAGTGTGAAGTCTATTAAAAAAAAATATATTATATTAAAAAAATTGAGCTATTTACACTATGAATAGGAATATGTAAAGAATTTATTGATAAAAAAAAGAAAATGACTTCTTTATTTTGAAAAAAATTATTAAAATTATAAAAGAAATCAAAAACCCTAAGATATAGAAGGGAATGCCACATACATATGTATATTGTATTTATTGCAAGATAGTTTTCAGCTATTAAGCATAATAGTATGCAAAAACGAATATTCTGTGTCGATCTGGTAGAGTAACTTAAGTCGACTTAAGCTATTCTTCCATATGATCACAAATGTATTACAAGCTCGGAAGAAATCTTATGGAGTACACCTCTCTTGAAAAAACTCCACTCGTATTCGATGTTCCCTTCTTCGCAACTTATCTTCCTTCATATTCATATATCTATGTCGGTTAAGCTACGTCGACTTAAGCTACTCTTGCATATTACCATAGAGTTATATTTTATATATATTTTTTTCTTTTGGAAAATCTAATGCTTTTAAATGCCTAATTCATAATAAATATTTTTGTCTTTGTAAAACTAAAAGACATTTCATATTACTGCTAGGTGTCGATCCTTAAATATATAATTTGAGGAAGCACAAGCTCGATAGGTAATTTGAAAATAAGAAATTCGTTTTTAATTTCAGCAGAAAATTAAAGTAAAAGTAAAGATTTCACCTAGCGAAGACACAT
Organism: Wohlfahrtia magnifica; assembly: GCA_023159175.1. Taxonomy (NCBI): domain Eukaryota; kingdom Metazoa; phylum Arthropoda; class Insecta; order Diptera; family Sarcophagidae; genus Wohlfahrtia; species Wohlfahrtia magnifica. The sequence goes on from JAKWBJ010000206.1 coordinate 6,205, forward strand.
GGAGTGGTTAAGTTTTTGAAATTCAGTCATATGTTGGTTTTGGGGTTTTTTTGTATATTGGATTTGGAAATTTATTTTAAAAGATATCATGTCCAAAATTGTCAGTTCAAAACTCTCTGATAAGAAAAATAAGACAAATTATCCTCCAAATAAAGCAGACCTTAGAAAAATAGTCTTTCCCGATTGAGTAGCAGGATTTGGTAAACGTGTTTCTTACTAAAGCAATAAATTAAAGATCTTTAGATTGAAAAATCTATGCTTGTTCAGTTGTTTAATTGTGAGATTTAGCCGTATGTATACGAGGCTCGGCATTTAGTTAAAAAGTTTTTGGCCAGTGACTGGCTGCAAACTAATTAGTTCCATTTAAATTTCAATTACGTTCGTGTGGATTTGCATTGCAATCATTACATATACACAGACAGTGCGACTCTAAATTGCAATATTTTCTGTTCGCTGACTTTAGAAAAAAAAAAAAAAACGGCAAATACAGCTGGGTTATGCCCAAAAATAGTGAAATAGAGTTACTCCTTGATTACTGGGAATGCCGATATTTAACTGATCCTAGCTTTCTTGCAAAGTCTTACTTTATTGTATCGAATTTTGAAAAAACAGTTATTATACGGGTTGGGCAAGCTAGTTTAACCTTTTGCTGCCAAGGATAAGTATACTGCTATTTGATTTTATGGCTGTGAAATGTGTGTAATAATATATAATGAGTGTTCGAAAAAGTTCGTTTACAAACTGTCGGTAGATGACTCTAAGATGATTGCCTCAGGCAATACTATAGCTTGTTTGAAAGGTAACATTCCAACCTTCACTTTGCTAAAAACCATTTTTAAAATCGCATTATTCTTCAAAAAGTTGTCTACGTTTAAAAATGAGTTTTCGCTAATTTTGGGAACATCGGCGAAGTATTTTGCTTTTCTATTATTCGTTTTTGATCTGATAATTTTAATGTTAAAGATACAATCCCTAAAAAGTCGATAAAGTCATAGAAAATATGCAGCGTGGACGTTACTAGGGAACTAGACATTCATCGCCAAGCACTTATCAACCATTTTAAGAAAGCCACGTGAATTAACGGTAACATATTTAATGGACTGAATTTCCATTTGTGATTCGCTGCTAAAACAGAACGAAATAGAACCATTTCTGAATCGAATGATTACGATCGATGAAAGGCGCATCACGTACTACGACAATAATGAGTAAAAAAGATCATGGACGAAGCAAGTTAGATAGAGATTCGCAGACGGTGGCAAAGCCAGGATTAACACCATGAAAGGTAATGCTGTGTATGTCGTGGGATTGGTAGGCAATTGTTCGTTATGAGCTTCTACAGTAAACAATTAATGAGATTCAAGCAAGCAATTTAGTTAAAGCGATCAGAATTGACCAGCAGAAAAGGTGGTATAAACTAAGAGGGTTGGCTTGGAAGTTTTGATGCATCCACCATATAGCCCAAACCTTGCAACTTCAGATTATCATTTGTTTCAATCTCTGCAGAACTCTTTTAGTTGCGTAAATTTAAATTCCGTAGACGTCTGCAAACGCAATTGCATCAGTTCTCGCTCTGAAAACCCAGAAGTTCTACACTAAGGGAATACTGGCTTTACCTCAAAAATGGCAAAAGGATATCGATCAAAACGGCGAATATTTGGTTTAATAAAGCTCGTTTTAAATATAAGAAGTAGCCATTTAATTTTTGGTTAAATTTTTAAACGAATATTTTCGAACGTCCATGTAATGTATTAATATTTAAAGCAATTTTTGAGTTATGAACAGATAATGGTATAAGTGATGTAAAAAAATAGGTATTTATATAAAGTTATTAAAATTGTTGACATGTAACGAAAACGGAACTTGTGGCCTAGAAATGACACCTGCTAGTAAACAGCTTGGAAGGGAACGTGTTAAAGGAGAAACAATTTAAAAACAATTTTTTTTTAATTTAAATCATTAATTGAAATCATTTTCGTCTATTGAAAATAGTTTTAAAATATTTTCGGCAAAAATTTGTATGAATAGAGGGGTTCTTGTTTACTTGATTGAAGAAATACTTGCATATGTATGTATGCATATATTGGCAAAAGTTTTTTTTTAAAGATAATGTGCTTTGATCAATATAAATAATTGATTCTGGCGTTAAAATAATTTAAATATATTTGTGAGGTAAAATATGTTTATTTTTTTCTTTTATTTTTTTTTTAATATTAACCCCCATATTCATAAAAAATCCAATCTATTTGAAATTTATTTTAGGAAAACTTTGTATGAAAAATTTAAATTAAAATACATTTCAAGTTCATTTAAAATTTTATGAATATGGCGGTTATTTTTCAGCCCATAATATTATTGAAATAAATCATAAAAAAAGCTTGAAAGTAACGTATAATTTTTTAAATTAATATTTGCATTGAACTTTAATTTGTTTGTTGGTTGTTGTTGTATTATTGACAATAAATTCAATTAAGCACTAAACATAGAATGTGATTAAGAGTAGAAATACAATATGTTTGTATGTTTGTATATATAAATCAATCAATTAATTTTTTGTTTCTTTTTTATATAACTAATATTATAATATTTTACATAAAATATTAATACATAATATACTGTATTGTATTGTATTTATTTACTTATTAAATATAACATTTTTTCGTTTTACCAATAATATTAATTAATTATTTTGGAACATATTTATTTTACATATTATTTAAGAAAAATTTTCTTATATTTTTTTCTAGAAGTTAAAAAGAAATTTGGAAAATAGTACAATACGAATATTATTTATATTAAGAAAAAAGCACAGATGAAATTCTATTAATTTTTTGTTTTTTATTATTAAACATTGTGCGTAAAATATATTTAAATATTGAAAAATAATATATTTTATTTAATTTTATTAATTAAAAAAGAATATTTTGCAAAACACACAGTTTATCATATTTTTTATTTTTCTTTTGTATAATAAAATATAGTTTTTTATATTTAATTATTATTTTTTATACGTTTTTTTTTTAATAAAAAGTATTTTATTTTTTTACATTTAAAGTTATAAAATATTTATTTTTGTTTTTCATTCGAATTTTTGAATATTTATAATTTTTTTTATTTATAAAATTTTTATTAATAATTATTCTGTGTAATTTAGTAAGACTATGAGTTAGTTTCTACAAATATTTGTGTTTAATTTGCTTTCATTTATTCTCTTTAATTGTAATTTATATTGGAAATTATTATAAAATATTTTAACTTAAATGTTCAGTCTTAACTTATTCGAAACTAAAAATCGTTTTAAAAACTATTAGATTAACTAAATTATTATTGATTCTATTCGAAAATGGTTGGTTGGTTCATGGCTTTATTAAAATTTTGAACCTTCTAATAAATAAATTGTCATATATTTATCATAAAAAAAAATTATTAAGAAAGAATTCTTTTAAAACTAAATGGTATTTGTAATTTTTCAGCTTTTTTCTTTTTCGGTGAAAAATTACATTTTCACTGGGGGCAGTGTGTTCGTCCACATTAGGGGCGTGTTTTTGTGTTGTGTGTCAAGAGAAATAAAAGAAAACTCAATAATAACAAGAAAACAAAAAAAAATCTACAAAAAATTGAATAAAATCTTATAAAGTTTTTCTTTCTTAAATAAAGAAAAAAATATATTAAATTAACTACTAATAAAAAAAAATATTCGAAAATATTCTATAAATCGCATGAATTTTAAATTAAATAAAATAGAAAATTTTAAAATTAAAAAAAATTGTTATATGCTTAGTTTGTATCATAAACTCTTTAAACAATGATTTGTGATTTTTCTATGAAAATTCAAAAAAAATTCTTCCGAATATCCTGTGAGACCTATGTATATATGTCGTTCGTATTCCCATTGGCGTTCTTGTTTTAAAACAAAATAATGAAAATTGGGCATCACCGTTGTCGTCATCAACATTCCGGTGTTGAGCGTTATAGTGAATCATCGTCACAATGCACACAGTAATGAAGAAATCATCTGTTTACAACATTACTGCTTTCACTACAGCAAAATGTCATCAACAATAAAATGAAAACAAAATATAATATTTGCAACATAGTGTCATAAAGGGAAATAGCTATAGGAATAATGTTAAAATATTTGCTCATCTCATCCAATATTCTTACTTTGGTATAAAGTTTCATAGTCTGCAGTAAAATTAGTTGTATGGTAGTGTTATTTTTGTTGGTATGTCATACATTATGCCATGTAACAAACGTTGACAATGGTAATTCATCGATGACTGATGATTAATTTTCTTTGGTGTCATGCATGTCATACATTATGTCATACATTATGCAAACGTTGACAATGGTAACTCATCGATGACTGATGATTAATTTTCTTTGGTGTCATACATGACTTTTTCAAGTAATTGTCAAAATTTTCATAGATGACAGAAATTGTTTTTGCCTTGCATTAGTGGGCTCTAACAGACAATATCATCGAGAATCATTAGTGCAAACAAACTTCTGCATCGTTGAGCATGTAGTCGACTCATAATAGACATTGACGCTAAATTTTAACTTTCTTTAGTATGGTGACATTACAATGAAGTTGTTACACACAACTCCGTTTATTTATGTCATTGTCACGTAGATTAATCAATTATTTTTCAATAAATTTTTCTTTTTCTTTTTCTTTCATACAAATTTCGATTTGATATTGATTCTGTGACGATTGCAATGTCGCTCAAATACGCCACCGTGATTCTGTTCTTATTATCTAATTTTAAAGGTAAAAGCGACATTTTAAGCCCCGGTATTGCAATGAGTATAGTGGGAAAATGAAATTCAAATATGAAAATAACAACATTAAGGCATTTTGAAACTTTGGTTTTAAGAACGGGATGACATGCTTAATATCTTAAGAGTCTTAGAAAGGGCATATATTTATATGTATGACACAATACTTCTTCGAGCAAACAGTGATATGATGCTACCTCCGTTAGATTATGTCTCATCATTAAAAGAGGTGGTAGCAAATTAATTAAATTAAATTAATTTAACAAGCAAATTAACTCAGCAAGGAGATGTAGGATTCGGTGAAAAAATTGAGTAGAAAATTACTGTGGAATATGCAATATAAATGAGCACACAAATTTTACGACATACTCCGATACAATAATGCGACGCATGTTGGTCATTCGGCAATTTTATGTTTTTAAGAATACATAAATACATATGTCCTGTGTTGTATTATTGTATGTTATTAAACGACAAATATTTCTAACAAAAAATTTTGAAAGCAAAAACAAATATGAACAAAAATTTTATGGCATAGTACCATACAACAATACTACACATTTTGTGAATTCGTCCATACTATTAAATATAAAACTTATAACAAAAAAGTACTTATGTATTTATGTCATTTTTTACAACCCATTTAGAAAAAAAAACCAAATTACCCAAAAATATAGCAATGCTACCAATTTTTATTTGTAGTTTTCCATAAAATTTCTTCGTTGTTCCAATGTAGTTCGAAAATATGACTTTAGGAACGAAGTAGCGAAAAAACGACAACGACATAGAAATGACTTTCAAAACGATAGCGCCAATGGGAATACGGTTTATAGGACATGGAGGAATTAAAAAAAATGTTGAAACTAAAAAAAGAATATATTAAAATATAACTTTTAATTGTTTATCTTTACAGATAGAAAATATTGAAGGTCCAATACCAAAAGATAACTTGTTGACATTAATTAATAATATGTATGGACAGGTAAGCATTAGTGTTCTTATCAAAAAATGTGCTGTGTTAAATAGACAAACAGTCTTACCACGAAATTTATATGTATAGTTGTAGTCCATTAATTTTTGTTCTATTCCGTTGCTCCACTTGGGTGCATAGAGGGTCTATGCCATATTTCAGTTCCTTTGTAATTATTTTGTTTCAGCTAAGCAGGTAATCGATCTACTACAGCAGGTCTAGGCTGGTTAATGGTGCTGCTATCTGGCATTCCTTAGGCACAACGTCTTTTGTGTATTTAGCGTAGTGGGTAGGAGTGTTTGCTGCTCATACTTTTTTTCCTAAGAGGAAGACGCAACCTATTTTGTATGGTGGTAAGAGTACCCTGCTTGATGTCTATCATAAATGATAACCAAAAAAATGACTCATCACTATACTTAAATAAAAATTAAATTTAAATCAAATAAATATTAGTTCATGAAAGTTAATCAGTCCTAAACTTTAAGTAAAACTTTTGTATAACAAATTGTAACAAAATTTCTGTTACACCCGGTTATATTAGAGTTGTAACTTTGATACCGTATGTCTGCCTTTTAAAATGGTTAAGGTAAACCTGAAAAAGTGTAATGTTTTATTATCAGTCCACATAAGATGACAAGCTTTTAATTGATAAAATCATTGAAAGATTTACTTAAGTTAAAACGGTGTAAATCTAAGTGCCTGCCTTGTGTAATTTTCTCTTTTTTTTGTGGCAAATACAAAGCGAACAGAATTATTTAGCAAAAAAATTAAGAAATATTTCAAGTTTTTAATTTTGGATCCAATTAATATGACATATTGAAGTAGATGAGTTGTTGCTGGAAAGGTACTTCTCTTTTCCGCCCAGATATAGATCAGGGAACAGAAAAATTATTATTTATTTTATTTCATTAAAATCAGTTAAATTTATGCTAAATATGCATATATTTAACCCATAGTGACTGCCTTGAAATTCTATTGCGAAATTCGTTTTTTGCATATTGCTTTGTAGTTCAACAATGGCACGTATGCCTAAACTCAATCCTGCAAACTTTGACAATATATGGGTCATCTGTTTTTCACTTGATACGTGCTTTTTTTCAATTCGTAATGCTTTGTATAAACAAATCTTTAAAAGATAGTTTTTCAATAAAAAAATTTTAATTTTCAAATGGCAATACATTTGATTTGCAGTGTCGTAAAGTATTACTGTTTGATTTAATTACGGTTTATGAAGGCATTTAATCAAGTAGCAAGATGTGATGTGATTGCAATCAGACCGTAAGAAAATGCTCCTAAGATAGGGCGAGAAACAGAAGCTTATTTAATTAAAATAGCTTATGTCTTATTTATATTTTTTTTAACCACTAATTCAGCCATAAAGCAAATTTTTGAAAATAAAGGAAAAGCATATTTAAAGCATTAATTCCGAAAGAAGATGCCGCCTTATTCAAATGATTAGGATTAAGTCTAGGAAAAGGTATGAATCAGAGATCAGCAATGAATATTGAAAAAGTGATAATACTCGAATCATCATTCATAAATTCTTATGCTATACGCATTCACTTTTGTTGCAATGAGTACAGACACGCGTTCATACTCTAAGCTTTAGAGTTAACTTTAGAGTATGATGATTACTTCAAACTTTAGACACAACTTAACAATATTTATGACGCTTTTGATTCATACTCATCTTAGCTCATTGTTCACACGCGATGCGATATGAGTATGATTCGAATTTGCGCTGCTGCAATACTTTCCATTTTTTATTTATCTTTTGAACAACATTGCTCGCTTACTTCATGAGCACTGCTCGATTGAATTGAATGATTTGATTTGTGAGTATTATACGTATTTTCTGCAGTGATTTGTGAATGCTATGACTATGAGTACGATGTCTTATCCATATTCATTGCTAATAATACTTATATATTGGAAAAACGATTCAAATTGCTGATCTCTAGTGTGAATACGTTTGGGAATTAAATTCATTTGCTATATAAGAATCATTAATCTTAGAACTTTAGTTAGTTACTTCATTAATACGACATACTATTTGAACTAAAAAAAACTAAAATGCAATTAAAAAATTTAAAAAGTTGTTAAAAAATAAGGAGTTTAAAGATATATTTTATTTACAATTATTTTATTTTCGATTTATTTTGTTTTATATAAATAGGAAATCAGTCTGTGTATCAAACGAATTTTTTTTATTAGTAAAGAAATTAATTATTAATTCATTTATAATAAAATAGTACGCATACATTACTAGTCATAATAACATTTATAATAATTTTTTGTTAAAAAAGTTTTAATTTATTTTATTACTCTAAAATGTATTTACTCTGCCTGTTTTCATGCGAAAGACAAGCAAAATTTCAAACGTTTGAAAATTTTTATGAAAAAAAATCAGTTTCGTTTGAAATCGCTGGTCTTAAGAAATAAGACAGTTAATGTAACTTGATGTTTTTGTTGTAATTAATTGTATAAAAAATGTGTGTAAGTAGCTTTTTTAAAATTAATTAATAAAATAAGTATGTGTATATATTTAAATTATTTTAAAATCATACAAAGTAGAGCAGCAGTATGTGATTCTTAAGAAAGTACTAAAAAAGCTAAATACTAAAAAAATAAATGTAAATGTATTTAAATATATGTGTGTATGTGTATGTTTACATGTATAATTAAAATAAAATTAAAAGAGGTATACACATATACGTTATTATCAATACAAGAAATTGTTAAAAATTTTATTAAAAAGAGTGACGACGAGCTTAAAAGTTAAAAAAATAATAAAATTTTCAATTAAAACTAAAATTAGCTAAAATGTGTTGTGTTGTGTATTTTGAAGGACATGTTTATAAAAATATATATTTATTTTTTTTAATATAAATTATTGAATGTGTTCGTAGTTTCGTGTTTAACAAAAACCCAAGAAAACACAACACTCTCTAAAAGCGTATAATAAATTGTTATATTCTCCTTTGTCTTGTAATTAATTAAGCAAGTAATTAATTAATGAATTGTTTTAATTTCTTATTTTACGAGAGAAAAAACATCTACTTAAGCAAAGTGCTTTCTAACTAACATATTTTAAACAAATATAAGAGATTACTCTCTGTTTTTGTTTTTTCAAAATGCAAAAAGCAATTTAAATTGTTACTAAATATTTTTTTATCATTTAAAAAAAAAAAAAACATTTCTTTTGTTTTTGTTTTGCAAATTATATTCTTTTTTTACATCCAACTTTACACTTATTTATTAAATATGTATATAAAGTGGTATTTGTAATATATAATATATTTATATATAAGTTTATGTTAGCTTATGTTTATATATTTTTATATTAATATATCATTAATAATATGCTTTAATTAATTAATTTTTTGTTTGTTTTTTATTAAAGAATTTGAGGTAAATTTGGCAAATTATTATTAAAAAATTTAAATATTTTTTTTGTGTAAACATAAAAATAGAGTCGCTAAAAAGAAACTTGAATTACAGAACATTTTTCAATTTCTCTTTTTGCTTTAAAATTAAATGCAATTCATTTTTTATTTAATTTTGCACATTTAATTGAAATTTGTTTTAATGCTCTTTTTCGTATATATAGCGTAACATAAAATTGAAGTTTTTATTGCTAATGACGACTTCTTCAGCTACTCTGTATTGTGTTTACAGTCTTAAAATTATTAAATATAAAATTCAAATTTGTCATAAATTTTATTTTTTATTAGACAATTTTTTTTTCGTTTCTATTTGAGCTTATAATGGCATGAATAATAAAACATTATTTTTCAATATATTTAAGAATAATTCAGTTCAGTATTATATGTCTATAAAAATAAATAGCTGTTTGATAGAGTAGTTGAAACTTATAAATGACTTGTCCGATTTGTATAGTTGTTTATTTTGTTACTTTAATACCGAGGGCAGTTAAAGAAAAAAAAAAAATAAAGAAAAATTCCTGAAGAAGTCTTTAAAAATATTATAATAAAATGATAATGATAATTTTTTATAAAAAATCCTTTGTTATTTCATTCATTGCCACATAGGACTACTTTTGATAGATGACAATCCTGGTTTATCCGATATTATCAATGATTTCAATTGAACCAGCAACCTTTTTCTTCCATGACAGTTGTTTTTCTTTAAAGCAATCCACACAGTCGACACAGTCGACGTAGTCAACTATTTCAAAGAATTTAATTTTGCACTTAAGAGTAGTTTCAGTTATCATCATCCCGGTGGCAAATGATATAGTGAATCAATGTGAAAAAAATTATAAAAGTAATTGCCCAAATTTTCATAGATGACAGAAGTTTATTTAGTCTTGCATTAGTGAGCTCTAACTGACAATATCATCAAAAATCGTTACAAAATTCTGCATTGTTCAGTATGTAGTCGACCCATAACAGACAATGTCGCTTAATTTCAGCTTTCTCCAATATTATGACATTAAAATATAGTTGTCATACATAATACATTATTAAGGCCATTGCAACGGATTTATCCATGACATTTTTCATTTACAATAATTGCATACAAATTTTGATTTGATGCTAATATTGTGACTATAATTCATCGATGAAAATATCATAGTGACAATGTCGCTTAAGTACGCCACCGAGATGTAGCATAACTTTAATCAAACTAGACAAAGCAATAGAACGAGACTGGCTGTAGAAAATTCGATGAATTACATTTAGGGGCAATAATTACCAACGGAAATGGCAAAGAAAAGGACATCTTGATTTCGCCAATATATCCTGTCCTTTGAAGTATAAGAAATTAACTTGGATTTAACCTTTTTCGTGCATCCACAAATATATGTTGCTTGTACAGCTAGTATTTTTGAACTCAATGAATATTACTTGCAAGGTTAATTAGGATTTGTTATAGGCAATCAATTCGGTCAAGCCATTTTTGAGTTTTAGCAAAACTAATGAATAGTAATTCAGTCTTAGATGTATAGATAGAAGAGAGATGTACATGATGCGCAGTTCACCAAATCATCTCTTACAAAGATCATCAACATTCCGTTAAATGTATTGTATTCATTGATTAAATTCAAGAAAATCAATTTATTTAATTAAATTAATAATAACAATGAGCGCTTGCTACTATGACCTTTAGTTTAATCAATATAATAATTTTAATAATTTAACAGATATAGGCATCAATTCAGTATATTTTTAAAAAGTTTGTAACACTTTTCCAGGAAAAATTTATCTAATGAAGTGCAACAATTTGGCACTTTTTGTTTTTAAAAAAATAAGAAACACTATGTGACAAGTGTTGCTTAGATAAATAGTTGAATTATGTTTTTTATTAAAAAATAATTTTCGCTTTTATTTGACATTACTCATAAACTATTATTGGCGTTAACGCTTAAATATTTTCTGTCGTATAGTAACAATTTTAAATTTCAATTAATTTTTGTAATGAGTACTGTCGCCGTACCTTTATTTGCAAATAAACTGTGTTGTTTTCAATATCTGATAATGATGAAGTCTTTGCAATATTGATAAGATGATGATTTTTTAAAAGCTGAATATATTTAAAGGATTTTTTCTTCTGTTCAAAAATTGTGTTAAAAGTGATATATGATTGAATAATTAAAATATAAATGCAAATTATACACCCCCGTTCTGGGTTTCGATTTGAATCTAAATTTTCTTCGTTTGGCGAATTTGGTATTTTGCGTTTTGTTTCTGTTCAGTTTTTTTCGATTGTATGCATTCTATGTTACGATTGTGGTTACGTTTAAATTTGTGGCGGAGATTCTTTCGGTATTTATTTTTTAGGGCAAAATTAATTGTTTGGCTTAAATGTATTATTTATTTTTATTAAATATAAAGCTAATGTCCATCTCTATATGAGAACCACAAACAAAAATAATGTGATCTTATTGAACCCCCTTGTGTATGCTCTAAATGTTTACAAGTTTGCTTATTTAATTGTTCCAATTTCATACGTTCTATAGCGAAACAACTGCTTTGAGAACACTATTGTCTTCTTCTTATTCTTTTTTTTTTTTGAATACGAATTTTCGATCGTAGCGGCACTGAATATTTTTTCCGCCTCTCCTCTAGAGGGCATATTGGCTCTTCAGTTTCAATAATAGAGGTGATTTTTCAAGCTAAGTAGATGATTAATGCACTATAACTTTCCTCCATGTGATTGTGTAGTGTGGTGAAGATCCTTGCTAAGTGATGATCTTTACTTAGCATTGTAATTTTTTTCCTGATCATTCATCGGATCATTGCCAGAGCTAAACTGTCAGGTCAGGATTTTTTTATCATGTCCTCTGGATGCGGAAACGCAACTGAATGCGGAGACGTTATCGAAACGTAGAAAATGGGTGTTACTTTATGTATTAAATTGTACTAAAAATTGTGTTTCCTGTTTTTCATTGAATACTTCTAAAGCTCCTGAAACTTGCAAATTAAAAAAAAAATTAAAGCCTGGTATATCGGGTTAATATAGCGAGGGCGGAGAAAAAAAATTAAACTTAAAGAATTTAAATAATAGATTTTTTGGGGGCTAGAAATTCATTATTTTTAACCATGGCTCACTAGATTTTTAAACGGACTAACAGAGAATTTTAAAAAAGCGATTTAAAAAACCTTTATCAGCCCCTTTCTATAATTCATACCAAATACTCTTTTGGTTGTTTTTTGTTGGTTTTTTTTCTTGTTTAAATTTGAATTTTATATTTAAAGAAATTATTTAAGAACAAAGATATTAAGTTTTAATATTAAAAAAAAAATTTTAAATAAAATACTTTTATCTTAAAAATAAGAGAGAGTGTGTGTGTTGTTTCGTTCTTTTAATTAATATATATGTATATGTATGTTTATATTTATGTAACTACATATGTATGTATATATGTATAATAATAGTTATTATAATTTTTAATTTTTACATAAGTTTCTTTTTTTCAATTGAAAATGTTGTTTAAAATTTAAAATACGCTTTGTTTTTTAAAGAGAACTGGTGTCTACCAATTAATATACCAGTTTTGGTAGTTTTCAATTAATATTTTGTCTCATTAATAAAAATGAATTTTTTTCCTCAAATTTCGTTTCGTATGTTTTTCTGCTGATTATTTAACTCCCAAATATTATGTCGTGGTTGTTATTGTTTTTTATTCTTTGTTTCCTTTGTAATGACAATTGTGAGTTAGCTATCCTTGAAGTTAGTTTAAGACTAGTTGCTGTTGTTGTTGTCGTTAATGTAGTTAAAAGTAATGTGTTGTTGTACAAAAAGAATGATTTTTTTTTCAATATTTAAGTAGAGTTGTATTGTATGATGTGGGCAGGATACATTTGAATGTAAAACTCTTTTCTCTTGTTATTTATGTTGTTCTTTCTGCTTGTCTCCTAGTTTATTTATGGTTTATAAATATAAATGTAATCGGTGGTGGTGGAATGATTTTTCTTTCTTTTTTTGCTCTTTTCATATTATTTAACTACAAATTAAATTCCTATTAATTATGAAGGATTTACTCTGCTTTTAGATTTAAGATTCTTCATAAATATCCTTTTCATTCTTAAGCATCTTCTTAATAAACGTTCATTGTTGAAATGTTTTGTTTTTTTTACATCCAATTATTATTATTTTTTCTTTTTTAAACTTAAAAATAAATCGTTGCATTTTACTCTTAACATTTTTGTTGTAGTTCTTTTGTTAATTTCTTGTAAATGTTGTTGCTGCTGCATTTGGATGGTTGTTTGTATAAAACAGAGATTTAGAGTTTTTTTATTTGTTGTGATTTTTTTATTTTTAGTTTCCATTCAATAGTTGTTACTATTGCTGTTGTTATGGCTGTTGCTATTGTTGTTATTATTTTAGGCTGCTATGGCCTCGTTTTGCCGTCATTCCCATTGATGGGGCGATGGTGGCAATTCGGAAGGATGTGCTACTGTTGAACTATAAATTTGAAATAGAAACAGAAATAAAAGGGTATTTTAGTAATTTAATTTTTTTGGTTTTAACAAATACATATTTACTATTTGAAGCAACAACAATGTTTAAGTAATAAAAGCACAAATTTCAAATCAATTATTTAAGATTTCAAAAGAAACGTAAATATGACCAAAAGCAACTAAAAACTTTATGGTTTTTTTTTAACAACAAAAAATATATAAATAAAAAACATCTATAAGCTCAAATACAAAAAAAAAAAAACAATAAATAAATAATACAACTAATCATGAGGGTATGCTTTAAGACGTTATACTAAACTAATTTTACTTTTCGCTAAGCTGCCTTGACAACAACAACGACTCTATATTATGCTCTCACAGTCTATTAGAACTACAATATTTAGTTAAATTAATATTTGTTATACCCCATTATTGCCTTACTAAGAAAATGAAATATTTATTAGGGTAAATTATATATAGTTTTTAAAATCTAACTGTATGAATAGTAGGGAACAGATATTGTTTAAGCCTAGCAAGCACACGTGCTTAATATCAATTTAAAATGATTGAAAATTAAGATTTATTTGAATTTAATCATTTTATAATCGAAGCCCTATGAGTACTTTCAAATTTAAATGAAGTAAATGCAGCGAATTTGTTGTTTTAATCTACACAGTCCTTTATTTAAATTTAACTTTGTACGTTATCCCAGTTATTTAACTTGCACTTTATATACAAATTTACCCAACACTTACGAACGCCTTAGCTCGACTTTACTCTTTGACTGTTAAATTACGACTGACTGATTAGATTAATATTAGTTTCGAATGTTCTAGTATATTCTACAACCTTCTATTCAGCTACTTCAATTCAAATGTTAAGTTTAAATACCCAAAATTGAATTGGTAGCACTTTACACAAACCCATAGAATAAGTTCCATATTAAAGTTTGTAGATTTAAATGTACAGATGTTGATATATCTTTTATATGCATACTCGTACATATTTTAATTATTTTATCAAACGATATGAGCTTTAAAACGCTTACACACTGAGATACAATTTTCAAAAAAGGAGGACATAGTTAAAGCTTTAAAAACACTATCAATCGGTGCGATATGAAAAAACTGTTAGTTTTGCTTGAAATCCAAAATAACAAAGCCCCATAACAGTGGCCACAAATTTGCCCAACTACTTTTATTTGTCGTCACATATTTCTTCAGGCAGTTCCAGCCGTCTTGTAGGAGATTTAAGCGTAATATGTAGATTGAGCGAACTTAAATCAAATCCAACGTGGCCAGGGAAACAGAAGCAATACGATATTTTCTTGTTTGTGTAGAGAGAAAAAATTAGAAAAAAACATGTTATGTAGGACGTGTTATTGAATAAACAAATGTGCCACTAGATTCTCTCATGGAAACCGAAGAACACCTGAAACGGACTCTGACACAGTAGACACAGTAGAGGATGTGTAGAAGTTATAAGCTTTATAAGGAGATATAACCCCACTAGCGATTGTATTTTTAGAAATTTGAACTTTGTCATAGAACTCAAACAAAAGATAGGCATAGAATTGGTTGTACAGGAGCCGACGAGTGGTCCTTAACACAGTCCCACTTCCGTACTTGGGCATTGTATTGAATTTCATTAATACACTCAACCGAAATAATACCGGTAACGATTATTATATAGCAATTTTTGGAATTCAGCATTATCACAATCGAAAGTGAACCATTTAAGCAGCAGAGCCTCTAAAAAATCTTAAGTTAGTTGCGTTAGTGTAGATAAAAAGATTCAGAATTTTGAGGAAACCAGGTTTTGAATTATTCGATAAACAATTTTTTTTTTTTAAATAGACAGTTTCGGTAACAGTTAAGTTAAAAAACCGGGTTTGTTAAAAAAAATTACTTTTAAGGTTTATTTTAAAGAAACAGTAAAAATAGATAACCGGAATTAGTATAGACTTCCTTGTGCCCCAAATAAGTTCCGTTTTCTGTAGATGGTAGAGGTTTCTCTTTCAAACAAACAATTCCTCCCTTGAGCACAAAGGAAAAATTTAAAAAGAAAACAATTTGCATTATGTGATGACCGCGTAATTAAACACTTTCTCTGTCAAGGACGAGTATAATCGTTTTTGGCAGAATGTAAGGCGTTGCAAAGACGAGCATTATAATACTGCTATTTTATAGTATGCAGGTTTTTAAATTAACAACAGCTTTGTGGTAACGCAAAGTCAAAAGCATAGGCAAAAAAGTGAATAAAGAGAAGTTAAGAGAAAACAAGTGGAAAAACACAGAACAAAGTGGGTTGTGTGAGAGACTCTCAATTACTACCACAATTGTATAATGCATTAATATTGGTTTGCCTAACACTGCATTACACCGAAGTTTTGGGTGATTACAGGTGATTATTGTTCGAAATGATTCAGTTAAAAACTTGGCCAATAATGAAACACATTTCTCTTAAATTTGTAAAGAGCGTTATTAAACCGAATATGTGCGTTTTGAACGATAGCCTTTTGTCATTTTTCTATCAGTCTGAACGAAAAGCTGATCCAATTGCGTTTAGCTGGCCTCTACGGAAGTTCAACTTACACCATTAAGAGAATTCTATAGAGATCGAAACAGATGATAAACTGAAGGTACAACGTTCGCTATATGGTACACACATCAGAACTGCCTAGTCAAACTCTGAATTTCTGCCGTATCATCAAAAATGTTTGTGGTCTGGTGTTGTCATGATGCTTTACAACACTCTTTCTGTTCATCAATTCTAGTCATTTTAATTGAATTGCTTGTTTCAAATTCGTTAATTGTTGACAGTAGAGTTCAGAATTAATCGTTTGACCAGGTTATAGAAGCTCATAATGAATAATTCCCTTCCAATACCTCCAGACACACATCATTACTTTTCTTGGTGTCAATCCAGGCTATGCCACAGTCTTCACCTTGCTTCGTTCACGATACTTTTGCGCATTATTGTCGTATGTGTGATCTTTTAATTCATATGACACCTAAACATGAGTTTCTTTCTGCGTCCAGCTTTTTTTAAATGGTTGATAACTGTTTAGTGATAAGTGCTTAGTTCCTTAGCAACAATCACACTGCTTAAGTGTCGATCTCTCTCAATTTTCTCCATGACTTCATTGACTAGTTTAGTGACTGGTCGACCAGAGCGAGGTTCATCGTGAGCATCAAAATTACCAAATTGAAAACGAGCAGAGCATGTCGCTGCTCTTGTTCTAGCTACAGCATTGTCTCTGCAAACTTTCGAAATTTTTTCATCAGCCTGTGACGCATTCTTACCATTTCTATGATAGAAAAGCAAAATATGACAGTAATTTTCAGAGAATTTGCTCATTTTCAAACGTAGATAACTTTTCACAGAGTAAAGCAACTTTTGTAATGTCTTCTAACAAAGTGAAGCTCAGAATATCGCCTTTCAAACAAGTGTTGCCTGATGCAATCATTATTTTATTACGAGAGATATTACAATTTGTAGCCATCTATCGACAATTTGTAACCGAACTTTTCCGAACACATATTTAAAAATTAATAACTTGAGTCATGAATTTTAATAAACAAATTTTGTAGATTATTTAAAAACCGGTTAACTGCTGTTTTCAATAAATTGAAATATAAAATATTCGAAACGGGTTGGTTATTAAAAGGCAAAACACCGGTTGATTGGTTTTTAAATATTCTACTCTATAGCAAAAGGGGTTTTTATAACGTTTTTTTTTATAAAAAATTTTCAATATTTAACCCGTAGTCAGCTTAGAACCTAGACAACTTTTCTGTTAAGAGCGACTAAAGATACGTGGTGACATTGCCAACAAACGCGTTAGTAGGATTTGAAAATTGGGTAGTGAATCTTTGGTCTCTACATGATCGCAAAAGTTTTACCTCGTCAATGGTGCTTAAGTCTACCTACTGGTGGATTTTCACTGACAAGCTAATGTTAAATGTTATCACAGCCAATGTAGCTGGGCTATACTTGGTCAGTAGAACTACAGACAATGTCACTAATTAAGCATTAATATTTCACTATTGGAATTCTCTCAACACAGCACAGTGGCTGTTCTTCTGATACTGTCCACAACATTGTAGTTTTGATATGTTTCTCTTTTCAATTTTAAAAAGTCCATTTTTAAATTGTCTACCATATTCAAGATAATATTGTTGAATCGTTTCTCAGCGTTTATTAATGTTAATGAATCAAAGAAGTAGTGAATTTTGTTAGTTTTAAGCTCTTAATTGTGCTCTTAAGTGTTATTCTTAATCGTTTTATACTTTAAATGGATAAGATTATTGAATTTTCTTTTATTTGTTTTAGATATTTAATATGGTAAATATGCATTAATATTAACGAATTTTATGAAAATGCAGTCATAGAGTATATTAAATTGTTGATAATGATGCAAAATGTTAACTCTTGTGTGTGTTTTTATAAATTAAAGCCAATTATGTTATAAAATTTATATAATTTTTCTATTGTAATCTTGTTAATATAGCATTACATTAAAATACCAAAGAAACTACAGACATACATAATAACATAGCATAACATTTAGTATCAAAAATAAGAAGAAGAAGAAGGAATTAGTAGAACTTAAGATAAAGCCAAAAATTAATATGGTAATTAAACAAAACAAAACAAAAAAAAAAAAACAAAAATAGAAAAAAACAAGAGAAGAAGAAAAATGAAAATAGATTTTTGTATCAGTATGTACTTATGTAATTATTTTTGTTTTTTAAATGAAAAGAAAACTAAAAATTTCCAATTAAAATTATGAGTGAATTTGTTGTTGTATATTTAATTTTAGAAAACGTTACAAGAGATAAAATTCTACACAATCATCACTGCTGCTATGCCGAAAGTTGATACATATTTTGAAGAAGGATGTTCGATTGATTCAATGGTTGGTTGGTTGTTTGGTTATTTGGTTGCTTGTTTAGTTGATTGGTAATGGTGGATGTCACATAAATTTCTCTTTTTTTTTAATTCTGTTGTAGGAGTTGTATAGAAACGTTGAAAGGCTCTATTAAACTATTTAATTTATTTAACAAATAAACTATAACTCATAAAACACAGGACACTACTTTTGTCTAAAATTATTTTTCGCCAAGTCTAAGACAAGTGTTGTTGGAATTTCGATTAAAAATTTAACAAATTAATATTTTACATAAAAAACTAAAAAAAAAAATTATTTTTAATATTTTAAATGAAAAATAATAGCATAATAGACAAAATAATTGTATGTAGAGAATGTTTTTTAAATGCTAAATTAATGACATTTAGATAATGAAATTTGCATATAAAATTATTTAAGAATTATTTACATTTATTAAAAGGAATATTTGAAATAAAAGTTTTCTAAAATGAATGATTAATAATAATATAAAAAAAAAAAAAACAAAATTAGTAAAAAAATTTAAGTTTGTTTAACATTAAAAGAAGAATTTTAAAGATATTTTACATTTAATTAATTACACAAAAGTTTAGACTAATAAAGAGAATAATATATCAGCATAAAATATTTTGCGTTATAAAAAAAAAATGATTTTCAATATATACAGAATCTCCTTTTTAGAAAGTAGTAAAATGTTAGAATTTAAGAAAATATCTGTCTACGAATTATACATATTCTTCTAATAAATGCATAGTTGGGGGAAAAGGTATAAGACTACTATTTTGAAATACTTTTAAACGTAATATTCTAAATCATTGCTGAGTTAAACAAATTAAAATGAGTTAAAAAGGAAAAAAAGTTACTTCCTATACATATATCAGTCAACAAATTGACATATTTCTTTTGAAAAATGAGGTCGGAAGCTGCACTTTGAAGGCTGTACCTTATAAGCGTATATTCAATGATTTTGAGAGTCAACCGGATGTTGCAACGTGCTTTATAATTTCGTGGCATCTGTAATGCCAAAAATTCTCAGTAGTGTTTGCCATTTCACCATGAATAGACTAACAAATGAACAAGGCTGGATTGAGAAATGTGTTATGTAAATTAAGACCATTTTATGGTTATTATTAGGAAAACCAAAAAAAAAATCCTGAAATATGACATACAAATTTAAAAAATATCTTCTGAAAAAAACAAAAATTTTTTCTTTGTTAATAGGAAAAAAAAAATATTCTTCAATTCAACATACCGTCAGATGAAATTCAAAAAGGCTTAAATTACAAAAAAATCAAAATCGACTTTTTGATTGATTATGATGCACCCTTTCGAAATACAACGCTCCTATCAACAAGCCTAATAGAAATGGATTTTTTTAAATTTTAGAAAGCTGTTTTGCTTCTCCCGTAAATTTTTTTAAATGTAACTCGTCTGAGCAAGGACTTTATTTACATTTTTGTATTAATTTCTAATACGGCTTCTTCCGTAAAATTGTTTAAATGTAACCCGTCTGAGCAAGGACTTTATTTACATTTTTGTATTAATTTCTAATACGTTCGCATAAACCAAGCGGTCAATGAGCAATATATGTAATTTGTCTTAGTTTAGGGTAAAATATGTTATGGCTTTGACAACTTTTACCATATACGGAGCTGTGTCTGTCACTAATAGCAAAATTCAGTTTTTATTTCATTTCTCCATGTCTTTAGCGAAACTTGTAAAAAAGATGTGCATTTTTTTGTGCTCATGAAAATATTTGTAGTTTGTTTTGTGTCTGAGAGTTCGGTTTGACGCAATAAATGTCAAATAACGGATAATTCAGAAAAGCCATAGCTTGGTTTTAAAACAAAAATTTTGTTTATGCTGTAAAAATATTTTACAACCCAATGAAGTAAAAATATGCGATAAAAAGAGTTTAAATGCTTTACGTAAAAATGGCAAAAATATGTTTTTAAAATTTACTAACAAATCGATGTCAAAATTCATGAAAATTCATGAAACGTATAAACATCTTACATCCTACTTGTTTGTTTGCATGAGGAAAAACATGCAATAGCATATTTCTGGTTTCCCTGGCTATCATAATTGAGCTAATGTTTGGCTGAATGAGTACGTCAACAAACGGAATTTCCAAGTTTGGCGAGAAGAGCAGCCAGAAGTAGTGCTGACTGTTATTGCACCTTGAAAGATGCATTGTTTGCTACGGTTAGGGCGCCATCATTGGACGGTACTTTTTCAAGGACGAAGAAAATCGCAACATCACAGTTAATGCAACAATATACCGTGCGATGATTACCACCGAGTTTTTGCCCAAAATAGAAGAATTGGTCTTAATTGACATGCGAGGCACACAATACATGCACCTATTAATCTCACGTTTTGGAGCAGTCCATGGGCAACCAAGATAATGCGTTTTGGCCCCAGACTAGACTATTTTTTGTAGAGATACGTGATGTCAATCGGTTAAAACAAACACCTTTTATATCCCACAGATTCATAGAGTTATTAAAATGTTATTTTAATGATAATGTTTTGCATTATGATCCCTTTTCTGGCAATTATGGCACGACATGACGTTTTTCAACAAAAAGAATAAATTTTTATTTCCAGTTAAACTTCAGACGCTTTGAAAAAACACCATATGCTAACGAGGAAAGTTTTGAATAAACATAAGTTGCACTATATTACCCTACGCGACCAAGCATCTGTTTCAAAATGACTTCCAAATCTCGAGTTATGGGTAAAAAAACAGATTTTTGTACCTCAAGGCACATATAAGCTAATAACTTAGCTGAATAACTGATCTTAGATTTCTCGGCGGTATTGGAAAGAGGCAAATAGTCTTGAAGAATATGTATGTATGTACGTATTTCTCAGGCAAACACATTTATTATCCCATTTTTATCTACATTTTTCAAGTTTAAAGCTGTTTTTGCACATTATTTTAGATAGGAAGTGGTGGTAAAAGATTTACTAACAATGAAACGGAGGAGCCTGCGGTTAATGGATATTTTAAGAAGCTATACAATTTTTACTATAAAAGTGTATCAAACTAAGAAGAATATGTGGAAAAATTAAGAAAATTGATTACAAATTTGTTGTATTTTCTTTGCAAGGACGGCTAATTTTACTATGTTTAATAAATTATTTAAAAGTTATTAAAGTATTTAATAAAACAAATTCAAAAACTTTTGGGCTTAAAACCAGTTTGAGAGAAGACTATTATAGAAAGCATTTGTCTACTTTTAGCAACAACTCTTAAGAAAAATTGCAAAAGATAACATTTTTTTTATTAAAATACTACAAATATATAGTAACAGAAAAAAAAACACATTGTTGTTGCTTTAAAATAATAAATATTTAACAATTATAAACGGAAAAATTATAAACGAAAAAAATTATATATTTTTTTAAAATATTTGTGTAACAGACCTATTTGGGAGAAACATACGAGTAGTAGAGCTGATAGACTGATGATGAAAATGGCAGGTCAGTTGAAGAGAAAAAATAATGCAAATATTTGCAGTATTTGCTCTCTGACAACAACAACAATAACCAAATATTGTAACAGTAGTAGTAGTGGGTGTATTTATTATACGATTGGTTGGTTGATTTGCTGATTCATTGTTTGTTTTTTTGTAAGTCTGATGCACTGCACAGTTACAATTACAGTAATAAAAACAAATATATCGCTGCTATTTTTTTCTCTTGTTGTTGTTTTTTATTGTAGAACATTTATTTGTCATTTTCATTTTTCGTGTGTGTTGTGTATTTTTTCAACAGTTGGTTTGTTTTCGTTGCATATTTTTCAGTGCTGAACATTTGCAATTATTATTGCATACTTTAAGGCTTTGATAAATGATTTTAATATTTATTTTACAGTTCACTTTTTTTACTTTTCGTTAAATATAATAAAAAAGTATTATTTCATTATTATCGTTGCATACTTTTTCTTTTGTTGTTTTTGATAAATGCGTTTACCAAAAAATATCTTTTGTCTCTTTCATTTTCTCTCCCTCTTCTTTATATTAAACTTTTGTTGTAATTTTTGACTTGTTTTGTATGAACAAAAAAGGAGAAGGGCGGTTTAGCAGCAGTGTTGTTTGTTGTAGTAGAAATTTTTAGTTTTTATCTCATTTTTCTCTAATTTTTACTGGCTTTATAGGTTTTGTTTATATAGTGGAAAAAATATATTGAAAAAATAGAGTTAAACTTAATTAAAACAAAATTTACAACTAATTAGGTACTTCTTATTCATTATTTCTTTTTTTACATATAATTTTCAGTGTTCTATTGAAAAAACTTAAAAGGTTTTTTTGTGATCCAGAATTATTTTTCGTGTAAAAAAAGTTTTAGTGTTTTTTGTTTTAGTAAAATGTTAAAAAAAAAAATTTGTGAAAATTTTTATTTGGAAATAGAGCAAAAGTAGAATTTTAAACAAAACGAAAAAGAAGGAAAGTTGAAAAGAACAAGAAAAAAAAAAAACAAAAACAGAAATTAAATAGTTGAAAACATGAATACTTACCTCGCAAAACTTTTGAACGCTGCACTTTGGGGATTTATGCACAGAGGTACACGACCAGTTTGTAATTGTTCAGCAATAAATTTATGCATTTCCTCTGAAAATGTAAGGAAAAAAACGGATCGAAATTTTATAAAAAAAAGTAACAAAAACATTTTCTATTTTCCATACACACATATAAAAAGTTATTTAATAAAAATTATAATTTTTGCTTAAAAGTAGGTCACATTACCTATTATTCATTAGCAAATAGTAAATATTTTACTTGATCTGTAAAATACTCGTAAGTATTTTTTTTACTCACCTTTTACTTGCTGTACCGATGTTAGTTTACGTTCCCATAAATCATCAAATGCCTGACCAGCAGATGGTTCAAAATCATTTGTATATTGACGCATACCGCTCGGTGTGGTAAAACAACATTTGCACATACACGAATGATAACGTAATCGACCCTCGTCTAGGTATGGATGAGCCAAAGCATCTGTTACCGAAATACGTTTGTCCTATAAGAACAAAAACAACATAAAAAAGAATATGACAACAAAATTTCATAAATAATAAAATAAATTTTTCTTACCGGATCAAATACCAACATTTGACACAGTAAATGCACCGCTTCATGTGTGGCATGTGAACTTAATGTATAGAGAGCTGAGAATGATGGTAATTTCGGTGCACGCCTTAACATATGCGAACGTGCTCCACCGCAAGCATGACGCATATCTTCCATAGATGGTGTGCCCAATAAATCTGTTATGAGATCCAATTGTTGTACAGGATTTTGTGCTTGAAATAGAATACGACGTCCCAGCAGTTCACCAAATATACAACCCACCGACCACACATCAACTGCTGATGAATAGTGTCGTGCGCCCATTAGAATTTCAGGTGCCCGATAGTATTGTGTGACTACCTCTTGGGTCATGTGTTTTGTTTGATCGGGCTCTTCGACACGTGCCAAACCGAAATCGCATATTTTCAGTACACAATTGGAGTTGACCAGTAAATTACCAGGCTTTATGTCGCGATGTAATATGCGAGCCGAATGTAAATATTTAAGACCACGTAATATTTGATAGAGGAACACTTTTATGTGATCGGCAGATAAATGTTGTGGTGAAACTATAATTTTATGGAGATCCGATTGAAGAAGTTCTGTTATCACATATCTGTTTTAAGTAATTTTAGGAAAAACAAGTTAAGAAACAAAACCATGACTTCAAAAATTTTTGATAAAACAGAAAATACATATTTTTGTTTTTTTTTGGACAAAAATATATTTTTATTATAAAATTCCAGTTGTGTAAACCGACCAATACGCGTCTTAGCACAGCTATTAACACATGTCTGGTACTAACGGTACTAAGTCTTGACATTGACAAATGCAGTTTTGCTCTGCAATACTCCTAGCAACACCTAATTCATGATGTGTAATTTCAAATTGAAGGAGACTAGTAATTTCTGTTAGCTTGGTAGCATTCTGACAAAAGTGGTGGCTGCAATGATGACATAATGTTTCCAATCCCCAGAGCCAACCAATCTTCGGGTATTTTCAACTCCTGCGTAAAATCAGTTTTCCTCTATGGTTGTGGGTCCTGGAATATAACATCACATTATGCCAACGTTTTCCAGCTATTCATCAATCGTACTCTTAGAAGGACATTAAGAATATTTTGGCCAAATTCTATCTCGAATACTAACCTGTGAGAACAATCAAACCAACACACAATTCAGACGGTTCAAAGACAACATGAGACCGTAGTAAAAATTGCCATATACTAGAATCTATAGGTAAAAATGCGTAGAGTAAAAACGGTTCTTGCAAATCTCAACGTCAAAAAGTCTTCTGGACCGGATGGCATACCAGTATTGGTCCTGAAGCAATACTCTTCGACGCTTGCTCGTGCATTAGCCAACCTTTTCAGTGCGTTATATCGCGCCTGTATTTTTCCATCTTTTGGAAGGTTGCTAATGTAACGCCAATCCCTAAAAAGGGTGAGGCTACCTACCAACCCTGAAAACTACCGCGCAATTGCAGTGTGTTCGCCACTCTCCAAGGTTATGGAGAGTATGGTTAATCATCACCTTGTCAAATATTTGGAGTCCAACAATTTGCTAAGCGATTGTCAGTACGGCTTCCGTAAGGGCTGTTCAACTGGTGACCTGCTGGCGGTACTCTCTGAGGGTTTTGGTGAGAGCAAAGTTGTGGTTCTGGATATTTCCAAGGCGTTTGATAGAGTTTGGCATCAGGCACTAGTATCGAAACTTACCGCCTTTGGTGTTGGTAGTCACTTCTCTCGATTTATATCGAGCTTTCTCAGAGATCGTTCTCTAAAAGTGGTTATAGATGGGTTCTCATCCGACGAGTTCAGGTTTAACTTAGGGGTACCGCAAGGCTCTGTTCTTTTTTCAAATCTATTCTTAATATTTCTTAATGTCTTTCTTCTTCTCGCTTCCAATCCTGTCTACTCTTTCGCAGACGACAGCAACATTTGTCACTCTTATTCTCTTGATCGTAGGCCGAGCCTTCTGGAGATTGGGGCGAAAAGGCGGAATATGAAAGACAAACTCACAAGCGACTTGGCAAAAATCTCCGAGTGGGATCGCGCAAATCGCGCCGATTTTAATGAGCGCAAGATTCAATGTTGTTTTCTGACACACAGACGTCGTCTGTAACTATGGGCACCACATCACCATGAGGATTCATTGTAATGTCCGTTGGAATGTGCACATTTTCCGAGTGTCGAAGGAAGCATTCAAGTGCCTTGGTTTTTTAAGACTTCACTGCATCTGACCTTCTCAATGTTTACAAGACCTATATCCGACCCAAGATGGAATACAACTCTCATGTATGGGCCGATGATTCAAAGTCTATTTTGGAGCTTCTCGACCGCGTACAGGATTATTAATGACGGTAGGGTAGCGAACTTTACTAATTCGTTAGAACATCGTCGCAATGTGGCGTGTGTTTCATTGTTCTATCGGTATAATAACGGAATGTGTTCTGACGAAATTAAGGAACTAATTCTTAGTAATCATATATTTCTACGTAGTAATCGTTTTTCCCGTAAAGCTCATCCCTTTGTACTTGATTGTCCAACGAATCACACAACACATAATAGGGAGAATTCTTTCTTCAGTCGCACAGTTCGTTTGTGGAATAGTCTTCCTGTCACTTACGATATGGGTAAATTCAAATCAAACGTACATCAACACTACTTCCTCCATCCTCCTCCCCATAACCTATTTTCCTAGTACTAGCACAATGCACTGCATAAGTATGGGTCATCCCCTGAATGCTCGCCTTAAGTTAAAAAAAAGAGTTGGTCGCTCACTGCATACATGTAGGCAAGTCATTACAAAGTTATCATAAGATGTATGAAGCAGCCACTTCAAAAATCTCACATTTTAGAAAAAAAATTCTAAAAAAACTTATCCATTGAATCTGAAATGATTATGATTTTTGAAGTTGGGCGAATTTAGCGCATCAAAAAAATATAGCGGTTATCCATGGTCAGAAAATTTGGTTCTATTTGTTGCATAGTGTTAGGAGTTGATCTATACGACTAAGAGTGAATCTAAACGTTACAAATATAGTATGTATAGTATAGTATTAAAGTTTAATTCCAAATCACAACCTATTTTTATCACTATATTTCGTATAATTTGGTTTTACTTTAAAAAAATGTTTTTTTTTTTAATTCTTGTGTTACTTGTGGACTATAAAAATTATTATTTTTTTTATTTGATTTTATCAAAAGGATACATTTCTTGGAAGAAATCCAAATGAGGTGGCTGTAGAATATCTAATGCAGATAGCACCTGTAAATAAATAGAAAAAAATGAAGGAATTAGTTGTTTTAAGGAAAAACTTTTCATTTACATATAACAGATAACATTTAAAAGCGTTGCTTACAAAACACAGATTGCTTTTTAATGTAATTAAGATAATTAGCATACACCCTTATTCCATTTAGCGTCATCAATACGAAACGATGTCGTTTTGCGTCGGTTGTTGTAAATCGGTATGCCCATCATCAATATCAAATTTTATCGATACGCGTCGATGCATTTTTCGTATGCCGTACGCAACGTTAACGGCGGTGACTTCAAAGAGCAGTGGGAAAGAATTGCAACGATATTTAATGCTCTTGGTCCACCGAAAAGAGCAGGTGATGGTTGGCAAAAGGTAAGATAAATAGTTATAAAAAGATTATTGAATAATAAAATTGATTTTAGAGGTTTGGCGGGATTTAAAATTCAAAGTGAAGAAAAAATTAGTGGCAAATAAAGCAGAGTGTACGTCGACTGGGGGCGGAATTTATAAACAACTGATACTTAGCCCGTTGGAAGAAGCCGTGGCTAACCTGCTTCAATTTCAGAAGCAACTGAACCCAAAAGGATCTGTTCAGGGAGTGGAATTTATTGAACATGAGGATGTGGAAATACTCGTAGAAGTTGTGGAAAGCAACGAATTGGTTCCTCAAAATGAAAGTGAAATACTGCCAGCTTCAACTTCTATACAGAGCGCCGAAAATTGCACCCCTTTAAGAAGAAAGGAAAAATCTACCTCGAAGAAACCAGGATCATCAAATTATCACTACGAACTGCTCCAAAAGCATAGTGATGAACAGGCGCATATGTTAAAAGAAATGAATAATTCAATGTCATCAATGAAAAGAACCCAAAAAGACTTAAGTAGATACCAAAAAGATTTAGTAGAAATAGAAAAGAAAAAATATCAGTTATTATTGGAGGAAAATGGAAGAAAAAAGAACAGCATGAATCCGAAATGAAAATTAAAAATAAATAAATTATTAATCAAGGAAAAAGAGTTGGAGAGACTGAACAAAAGCTAGACAAATTTCATAGTTTATATTGAATTTTAGGTCCTTTTTATTTTTTATATTTTATTTTTTATATTTTTGTGAATATTTCGCTACCCTTCAACAAAAAAAAAAAAAAAAAAAAAAAAAAAAACGATAAAAACTGAAAATAAAAAAACCAGCTGTTTAAATTGTTAGAGATGTGCTTTAAAAAACGATAAACCATCGACATCGTTACACTGCTCTTTGTATTGAATTGATGACAATGTTGATAAAATTTGAGATTGATATTAAATTGATGACGATGACGACGACGCCAAATGGAATAAGGGTGATAGTTTTAGATTTTGTTTTTTTATGAGATGATATAAAATGAATAAATATATTTTTATTTATGTCATCGCCAGGAATTATATTTATACACTTTTGTATTGTTCTAAGCTTTTCATAGCTGTTTTTCACAGTTTGGCATAAAGGCAAAAAAAATATTCCGCTTAATATGAGCTATAGAAAGCTTTTTGAATGATAGATAATTTATACATAAAGAAGGAAACTTTCTAAGGCCACCCTCAAATAATCAACATCATGTTCAATATTTAATATATACTTACCTCTGACATGACAGCAAGTGAATATGTCCATACCTTCACAAGCTCACAGTCTGCCTCACAGTAACTATAGGACCAGGTACAAATATCAATTAGGGAAATGGTTGAAGCAATAGAGAATAAAAGTTAACAAACAAATGTGTGAACATTAGAGTATTTTTTTTTTTTTTAAGAAAACAATCCTTTGTTACGAGCACACATGGACTGATTCGTAATTAAACTGCAAAAGGGAAACTACATTGCAATTGCAAATTTGTTCACGTCAACCATACCTTTGTTACGAGTGAAGCATAAGAAAAACTCAAATCGACTTTAGGTATTCCGCGGAGTTAAAAAAGTCATTCTATTGTTTCAAATTAGATAAACCTCAGCTTGCTTCGCTACCTCCATCTTGATTAACAACTTAAATGCTATTTTAATTACATTCTTTACCTTTTTTCCCAATTTTGTTCCCTTCCGGTCCGAATTAAATCATTTGAGCTTCATGTTTATTCAAACATGAATACAGTGTGCTTTGTGCTATACTCGTTTTTGGCTAATGTGGATAGATAATAAAGCTTAAATAGATGTTGTTCTCAACATACGTGAATAAAATACAATATTTAGTATCAATGGAAGGTGCCACAGCCACTTATAAAATCACGCTCAGTTACTGACTGATGATGTGTATTGTTCACGACGTTGTTTAAACCTAGTTAGGAAACACTTACTGTTACCCTTCTCAAGATATACAAAAATCAATATTGAGTTTGTATGGGAAGTACCACGCTCACTTCTCCCATTACGCCCACTTTTTGGCTAACGATGTGTATTGACTATGATATTATTTAGACCAAATTGAGAAGCTTTTGCTTTAACCGTTCTCAAGATATCGAAAAATTCACATTTAGTTTGTATGGGAGGTAGACGCACACTTGTACAATTACGCCCACTTTTTAACCGATGATTCGTATTGACTATGAAGTCATTCAGACCAAGTACTAAAACTTTGACTTTGACCGTTTTCAAGATATAATGAAATCAATATTTAGTTTGTATGGAAGGTACCACGCCCTTTTTTTGACTGATAATTTGTCAATCAGACCAAGTTCTGAGACATTAGCTGTAATCGTTCTCAAGATATAATGAAATCAATATTTAGTTTGTATGGAAGCTACCACGCCCACCTTTTGACTGATGATATATATTGACTATGAATCTATTTGAGCCAAATTTAGATACTCTTTCTTTACCATTTGGAAGACATAGACAAATAAATATTCTCTTTGTATGGGTGTGGCATCATATAGCGTGAAATTTTTATATCCTATAGTTCCTTCCAGATATACAGAGAGATACTTTAAAAATTTCAAGAACATTGGATCAGCCGCCTAGCTGTCTGTCTATAAGGCACAAGCAAACAAACCTACAAACATACATTCATTTTGATATAAAAGATAATTCCTGTATAAGAATAATTAATTATTTCGTCAAGGGTCTGGATACAAAAAAGTACCATTTTGTGGCTTTGTCTTAAGGCTTCTATCTAGTTATCAAATAAGAACAAAGGTTCCATTTCATTTTAACAATACGATTATTATACTAATTTTTTTACTGTTTCATCATCGTTTGTTTTCTGTTTTTCTTTTCTTTCAAAATTCAACGACATATGACGACATTAAAAAGAAAAAAAAATTATAGAATACGGGTACGAGAGTATAATAATACGAGTAATATTTATAAAATGTGTATTACAAAACTAAAAACAAAAAACATATGAAATAACAAAAACAACAACTACAACATTAAAAAAATATATAAATAAAAAGTGCCGACAATGTAAACATTTTTAAAATTGCAGCTGTGAACAGAGTGCAACACCACCACCAACAACAACAACATGCAGCAGCAACATCAGCAGCAATACTTAAGAGTCAGTCATTCATTCATTCAATAGTAACCGGCTACTAAGTAAACCAAATAAATACATTTTGAAACAAAAAACTAAAAAACAAAAAAATTCTATATTAAAAACCACCACCAACAACATTAACAACAACAAAGAAAACGAAATAAAGAGGGGGCTTTTTAATGTAATTTGTTTTGCTGGTCGGTTAGTCTTTCCGTCTGTCTGTACACTGTCGATTGTTTGCTTTTATTTGAGCGGCATTTGTGGTTGTTTTGCTGCCTTCGCTATAGCCTTTGTGTTGCATGCATGCATTTCTGTCTGTCTCTGTCTGATGGGTATTTTCAGTTTTTTGCTCCGGACTGTTGAAACTTCAAATTAACAATTTGAACCTCTTTTAATACCCTACACACGATGACCAGAAGTGGTACTGTATTGGAATATTGTGTTAGTGATGCCATTGTTTCCATAATTTTGAAAAATAGTTAAAGTTTCATAACCGTTAGTTCAATAAGGCATGTCTGTCCACATTTTTAAACCAAGCTACCGCGCATTAAAGAGATGATTCAATGACAGGATGTCTTATTGTTTTTGGTAAATAATTTTGGCAAGAGTGCATGTAAAAAGCCCATTTAACTCTTTCACTGTCAAGCCCATGTTATATGAAGCTATTTACGTTGTCATTTACAAATTAAGTTATTTTATTTAACAAAAATTTGTAACTTCCATGGTAAACGCTACAACAAAACTCGATATAAATTTTCGTATTTTCATACATTTAAGTGGAAATAGTAGGACGGGTATATTAGTCTAATGCCCTGTCAAAGACGACTGTAGTTATCGTTGGCAATGAAAAGGCTACAGGACTCGACATCCTTTCTTGTATTTGTTTTGCTGAAAAAGTTGGATGAATATACTCGTCTTGGAAACGCTTAACAATACTATATGTTGAGGACGCATATATTCGTCCTTAGCAGCAAAGGGAGTTCATGTTAAAGTAATTAAAAACAAACATCTCTTTACATGAAACGCAGAACAAAAGAATATTTTTATATACTAGATGGTGTGATGTCCATATAACGGATAACAATGATTAATGGTTATACCATGTTCAGACATATATTTTAATTGAGCCAATTAGTGTATAAATAAAGTGTTAAAGTTTAGTGTTCACATATAGCGCAATTAAGTTTGTTCAATGAGCATTTGATAGCAGAAAAAGCTAGGACAGATTTTGTTCGTATAAACTTAAATAAGGAATTTGAAACATAGCAGTAAAATAAATAATTAAACTTTAACTTTAAAAAGAGTGTAAAATTTAAATAAAAAAACTCAAACTCAAACAAAACTCAACAAAATTTTTGTTTACTTCTCTTCAGTTTGACGATATACTCGTACATATCATATGATATTGTATAGTGTGCGAAATCCGCATTCATACAACCCAAAAAAAAATTAAAATTCATAATTTATCTAAAAAAAAAAATAATAATTTCATTGAAGTGCCGTTTTTGTTTTGTTTTAAGTAATAAAACCTTATTGTTTGAAATTAAAAAGGATTATTTTTGAATTATTCTTTTATTAAAAATTAATGATTTATATAAATGCCATTTGAAAACTTGTACGAATAAGAATGTTGCATATTGTTTATGGTTATAACTTCTCACTGAACATACTTCATACAGAGTTACCACTCCTCATTCTTCATAAATTGGTCTCAACTAATTGTGTATTTATGTACTAATTGAGCAATTAAAAAATTGTGTGGTAAATTGGGCTCAATAAAGGCCTAAATTGCGTAAAATCGTTTAATTGGAAATTAACGCTTATGTGTCAACATGATATTATATCATACGAATACCTGTTTGAAAGCTGACATAACAAATTACATTTTTGCTACCGACAGTTCGTTATTTCGTTGCTAGTGTAAAAAGTTATATTGATTTAAAAATGTTGCTTTTAAGTTTTAATCAAAAAGGTAGAAACTTGGCAAAAATGCACTTAAAATGTACAGTGTTAACTCCGTTTTCACTGTACATTGCCAAATTCAGGAGCGGTGTGACCGTTTCCATTCCGAAAATTAAAACTCCGAGATGAAATTTTGCAACAGATTGAGCAAGTATAGCTTCTAAGCCGTTAAAAAATAGCACATGCACTAAACATGTGGTTAACTGCATTATTTTGAATGTGGCAACATTGCCAAAGGCAGCTTCAAACATTGAACGAATTCAAAGCCTTTAAAGAGGGTTGAAAGGTATATGAAGAAGCTAGAAGTTCCCTCGAACCCCATAGTCCGTTCAATCTTGAATAATGCTGGCCATACGCAATTAAGAAGAAAAGATGCTGTGGATGTGATACGAAGAACAGTACAAATAATGTCTAATTGATATAAAATCCAAATAATCCTTGAAATTTTGTTTTGTTTCGTGCTGGCAGGACTCCATTAACTTGTAGCTTGAAGATTTGATAAACTAATTGTTAATTCACCTTATCAGTAAAGATACAATTTCATTAATTGACAAAAAAGGCTGATTGAATTGGAAGACAATAATTCGTTATCCGTTATCGAATTGATTTCTACTGCTCACGACTTGACCGTTTGAACAAAGCATGCCACGCTATATACTTATTTGATGACACACCAAGTATTTGATGCATTTTGCTGGGAGTATTGATGCATCCATGCTATAAGCCGAACCTTAATACACGATTTGCCTGGGACTCAAAACTCGCCTTAAATTTAAATTAGCAAGGTTCTTAAGGATGCAATTATAAAGCTATTCTTTTGTATAAAATTAGTAAAATTGAGCAGGTTAGGTTCACTCGGAGGTTCTATGGCCAATTGTGATACAACTTACAAGAGAGACTCACTTACCACTTACAAGAGGCCGAAAGGCCGGAGTCCCAAAAGAGATTCCAACTTAAAGAACCAAAATTTTCGTTTTTCTCACTTGGTACCCTTGCCGAAGTCAATCAACTTCGACAGCGACACATCACAGCCGTTTCCGATACAGTCTGGCCAGTGAACGAATGCAGCTGAGGAGACATTTTGATTTAATCACGTAAGAGTTAATAGCACTGTTTGCGGCAGACTGTCTACATAGATCCTAATAGGCCTTGAGGCCTCGAGATTTAATTCTCTGGTACGTCTAGCGGTCTTGTCTATAGCGTAAAATTTCGCCAGAAAAACAGTGTAATATTCAGAGTAGAAACCCGACCGGGAACTTATTTTTATTGAAAAAGGTCATAACAAATACAATAATTCTGATAACAATGTGCAATCTTTTTTACAATCTATTTATGGTTAATTGGCTTGTGGCCCATAGTATAGGTACAGGGTGTAATAAAGTGTTTTATATAGTCGGTACTGACGACCTTTAAATCCATTACTTGGTTTTTTCTTTTCTTCGTTTCCTTTTTTCAGTTTTTGTTGCTATTTTTTTTTTCATATTACATGAGACTTAGCGCATGCGCAACCCAAGACTTTGACAGTAATTTGCGAAAATAATCCAGAGTTTTTTCTCTTCTTTTGTTGTTGTTATTACTGATTTAACAAGTTTAATTTTATAAAAATTATTTAACAACTACTAAATTTATTACAAGAAAAAAGAAAATAAAATTATGGGGGTTAAAAGCCTTTAGTCGAGTGATGAGAGGCACACACTTCCATTGTTGAAGAATAACAAACAAATTGCAGCCAGAGACTGCGTAAATCTTTATTGTCTGCTGCTGTCACACTGATCATTCGTAATTGTTGCCATTGTTTTTTCATTGGTAATGGGCATTTTTTCAGTTTCATTTAATGACTTGAAACAGAGATTAAAATGTCATTTATAATTATACGTTATATGATGGAATTGAGATGGTTCAACTAGCGAGTACATGCAATTTAAAATACAAATGTTTTTATCACATCGACCGCCAGTTCTACGGTGACAATTGTCTAGTTTTTATTTATAATCCTAAACCGTTTAATGCCAAGCAAATAGTCACATATTCGACCACCAGGTTCTACTAAATTGGTGACAAATTCCTGACTACTTTTTCAGTTGTAGAATTTTTAACCAGCTGTTCATAAAAGTAACGATTTTCATTTGGCCAAGTGGGGAAATTGTAAATGCCGAGAATTGGAATGATTTGCTTCTAGTAAAGATCAATAAGATAGGTCACTGTAATTCAGAGTGTTTCTAATTACACTACAAAAGAGAATATGTATTAGAACTCCTTATAGAATCCAAAAAATATTGGTAACATGGTAATGGTTAACTCATTGTTACTACTTAGGCTATTGCAATAACTTATAAATGTTGAAATCGTCAGTCTTAAAACCGACTCTTCGTTACAGAGGCGACCAGTGAATTTAGCAATTTAGAACTAGTACATCAAGCTACTGGGTGTAAAGACAATTTTAATCCTAATGAATTATTTGTTTTTTCAAGGAAAATATCAATAAATAATATAAAAGTGATAAAAGAAATCTAGAATATGTATAGGCTTAGAGGTATCTAACGAAACATCCTCTACCAAATGTTATCTTCATATATAATCTAAATCAAATGAATAGATTTTCCAGTTACCAATTACTATTCTTCTAATCCACATCTTAGAAAACACACACCTACTCACTCAGCCTACAGAAGATGTGCTCTTAGGGTGGCTTTTACGTTCAGCAGTGTCCACAAAAGCGCTTTTGCTTATTGCAGGACTGATGTTACTGCAACTAGTGGCGTATACTGAGAAGAAGAAGAATGTTGAAGAAGAACGGGGTCAGTGTACCAAGCTCAATTGAAGGACAACGCTATGGAAAGATGGGTTGATTGGAATACCTCTCCTCGAAAGGAAGATGGATCCACAAACTCTTACTGAGTGTAGCTGATTGGCTAGGAAGGAAACGTGGACAAGTAAATTTTTACCTCACACAGTCGTTTTTGAACCAAAGGTGCTTCCTGAAAACAGCGATTCGGTCTCGGATTGCGCCGGAAAACATTGTTGAACTGATGCTGACTTCAGCTGAGAACTGGGATTTTGTGTGTGTCTTCTCAAATGAAATCTTAGTTCGTTAGAGAATGGCTGGGAGAGAGCAAGATCTGCAGAAAGAGAAAGCAGCACTAGCTGAATCACCACTCCCCTGAAGTAGGACTTCATTGCGGTCCCGGGAAAAGATTGGATGGAAGAATTACGATTAAGAATGAGGTTTAGCATGTCGAGCCAGACAGTAAGTCTAGTCACGAAACGTGCATATTTGTTAGCTGCCAAAATCTTTTGAAGATTCCCAAGCCGTGGCTCGTATAGCTCAAAAAAGACACACACACACAGTTTGTTGTAATTATTATTTAACCCTTAAATACAGACGGTGGCAAGTGTAAAGAATTGGTACCGTTATTCTGAGAATTTTACATTCCTCTTAACCGTTAAGTTTACAAAAATGTCAAGTTTTTTGATTTTATTTAAACCTGTTTTTTGACGATTTGTTCAGATGTCTCAGGTATTTAAGGGTTAAATTTGGCCGTATTTAAAGGACCAACACAATAAGTTCGTATAAATCAATAGGAAATTTTACTTCATGTGAATAAAAGTTTAATGACAGTCATCGGATTTAGGGAAGGGAACGACCTGGACATCCAAAACAATGAAAACATATTGAATTGGAATAAATAACTAAAGCTGAAGTAAATTTTATAAATTTTATTGCACTACTACAAGGGATCTGAGACAGGTTAACAGCGTATCGTATAACTTATTCAATATTTTGATGGAGAAAATTTTTAATGCCAATGGTCACATCCTTCTAGCTTATGGGGTTGACATAGATATTGTTGGGAGGATAGAACGCGATGTAACTGAAGCTTTTTCAAGATTTGAAGTAGAGCCTTCGGAAATGAATCTTATGGTAAAGAAGGATAAGACAAAGATAATGCTGGCAACTACGAGAGAAGCGCGGCGAAGGAAAAAGGTTGAAATCGTCACAGCTGCAAGTTGCAACGTCGAAGTAGTGGACGAATTTAAAAAACATACCTCAGATAAAAAGAAGGATTTTGCTAGCTAATACAAGCTTTCGGTTCGTTAAATAGCTTAAGCATAGAAGATTACACTCTGCAATATGGTAATTCGACCTGGCGCGGAGACATGGATACTTGTAAAAGAGGATAAGGAACGAACAGTGAGCTGTATGAGCTTTATTCCGATATTAATGTGGTCAAGCTCATCAAAATATAGCGAATGTGCTGTCTAGTCGAACGAAGACGAACCATCCACCCAGAAAGATGTTGGATAACAATTACGACCATAAGCGCAGACAAGGAAGACCGAGACTTCGGTGAAAGGATCAATCGAAAGAAAATGTAAGAATCCTTGGTGTAACAAACCGGATGTTTGTTATGCAGGCCAGGACCAACAACAGGTTGTCTAGCCGGATTAATTAAATTAATTTCATTGTTTTTGCTCTGCTTCAATGCCTCAAAAGAAATACTTTTTGGGATCGTTACTTATGGTAAAAAAGTTGATACATTTTGATAATCCTGGGATCAAAGGGGAAGTTATGTATTAAGTGCAGACAAACATTCTAATAATTTGAAGAGCATTACATTTATGGTTCTAAGCTTCTTCTTTGTATTATATTTGATGGGATCAACAGCTCATTGATTATTACGAATTCCTTAAGCCTTACGAAAACATTAATGAGAATCCTTATTTACTAGAACTGTTCTGCTTGAAACACAAAAAAACAGCCTGAATAGTGCAAAAAACAACAACATGTTAGACAGTTCTCTTTGGACTTTTCCTTAATTCGATAGATTGTTCACGTTTTGCCAGGGAAGAATGTTACCTCTCATATAAAGAATGTAAATGTGAGATCGATTCACGGATTGCATCTTAAGTAAAGGTTAGGCAAATTTGAGGTTAGGAAGTAAATTGGCTTAAAGACACTTTTTTTTTGACAAATTTAGTTTTATTCATACCAATATAAAATAGAATTATGGGATTTAAGAATGGAATATGATGTCGGGCAAATGTCACCTCTAGCACGTCGGCCGTCGTCCCCTCTTTTCAAAAAATTTTGAACCACAGTTTGCAACAAAGCTTCGCTTAACTCGTCATTGCAGCGCCGAATTTCATTTTTCAGAGTGTCAGTTATTTGTGGTTTGTTCACGTAAACCCGGTCTTTCAAATGGCCCCAGAGAAAATAGTCCAGCGGCGTTAAATTACAAGAACGAGGCGGCCAATTGACATGACCAAATCGAGAAATTACGCGGCCGGGAAATTTCTTATCAATAACTGAATTGTTTGGCTGGCTGTGTGACTTGTGGTGCCGTCTTGTTGAAACCAAAGGTTACTGATGTCAACATTAGTCAATTGTGGCCACAAAAAATTGTTTAGCATGGTTTGGTAGCGCAGAGAATTCACGGTGACGGCGTTTCCTTGCGCGTTTTCGAAAAAATACAAGTCGATGATGCCGCCTAACCACAAAGCGCACCATACGGTCACTTTCTTTGGATGTAATGGTTTTTCGAGGACTGTTTGCGACAATTTTGCTTATTTACATAACCGCCTAATTGAAAATTGGCCTCATCACTAAAGATGATTTTGTTAAAAAATGTGTTGTTTTCGTTCAGTTTTTCAAACAGCGAATATACAAACGTTCGACGCAAACAATGGTCTGTTGGCTTTAATTCTTGAACGAGTTGAACTTTATAAGCGTGAAGATGAAGATCTTTATGCAAAATGTTGTGCAAAGTTTCTCTGGTGATGCCAAATTGTTGCAAACGTCGACGAATTAATGTTCCAGGCCCATTTTCAACACTTTGCTGTACAGCGGTTATGTTTGCATCACTACGGCCACTACAAGCGTACCGTGAGCCTCGATTAATTTATGTAAAGCGGTCTCAGAAGGAGCCTGATTACGAGGAAAAGCTGCTCGAATTTTACGAAGTTGTACAGTAAAATTTTCGCAATTAAAATTCTTTGTTCAAGAGTGTAGCGCTCCTTAGTTAAAATTAGCCAATTTTTTACGAAATTAGTGTAAAAGTTTGACAGCTCAATTCTTGACATTTCATCATTTGACAGTCAATTTACATCCTAACCTCAAATTACCTCACCCTGAATAAAACATTATATTTGACGAGGTGTTCGTCTCTTTACCAAAAGATGGAAAAGCGTAGTTTTAAGCAATCGTTAGAATTTTGAACTAGAATAGTTGAATAGACATGGCGATCAGTAGAAAGGCCGGATATAGGGAGTTATTTTGTTTAGACATAAATACAAGACACTAAAGCTTAATGGCACGATTTGCAGTATTGGTTTTCACTTAACTTTACATCTAGTTAATGGCATATGCGTCTTCTCTGATAGCCAAGCGGCAAGCATATCTCTTTTGTGTGCGACTTTCAGCTCTAGGCTGGTTAGGAACTATCACGGCAGTTTTGTGCCCATCTCATTTGGTTGCCTATTCACAGGGATATTGTGCTGCTGATGAGCTTGCAAAGGCGGACGCACTTCTTTCGGACAGTCATCTACCCATGAGGGTGGGTGTATTGCTGTTCTCGGTAAAGCTGTCTATTAGGCGGAAGTACTTATTGGACGCCGACAGATGCTAAGCAGAGGGGAAATCTTGCTTCATTGCTAAACTCACCTGGCCTAGATTGGATAGTAGGCGCACCAATCAGTTTTTTAAATTGGATAGTAGAAGAGATACTATCTGGGCATTGCTCATCACTGGGCATTGCTTTATGGCAGCCGAATGATTTCTGTGGATGTTGTAGATCGATTGAGGAAGAGGAGAGGTGGCCCACTTCTTTTGCCAGTGTCCGTCTCTAGCTTGACGTGGATTGCTCACACTAGGCTCACTCTTTCTCGAAAGCTTTTCTTACCATTGATATCAGGCTAATAGCCAGGATTGACTTGAGAGATCGTGCTTCTGTGTAAGGCCTTCGGTTGGGCTTCTTTCGAATTTGAAAGATCTTTAGCAATGTAAAATTAAAACAAAGATGTTGTCATGTCCAACAAAACAAAGATCTTGTCAAACAAATCCAGTCTAACCCTTACTCTATAAAAACATACATATGTAGGTTCCATCAATAAATACACATTTTTTTTTTTTGAACAAAAAAATTAGTTTTTATTAATTTTAATTAAAAATGACATTTTATTGTCAGGAACAAAAATGTCATTCTAAATTGGGGGTACACAAGAGAGGGTTCACACCCAATTTTTATTGACTGTGACAATTCAATTTTCAATCAGTGATTGAATTTTTGGTTTTTTTCTGTTCGTTTTCGATCGATTGTTGAATGTTGTTATCATTGTTGTTGTTGTTATTGTTGTTGTTTATGATAACGATGATGATGTTTGTTGCTGTTTTACGTGATAAAATGTCTTATTTTTTAATTCGTTTTGTATAGTTTTTTCTCTTTCTATTGCTATACTCGCCCTTCTTTTTTCTTAGAAAATAAATATCAAAATATCCGCCCTTTTATATCCGCATATGTCTGCCATTTAGTCTGTCTGTCTGTACCGTCTGTCCCGTCTGCCACTTCTTAATACTTCAACAACAGGAGTATTGCAGTAATAATAGTAATAAACTCTTCTATGACATGCAACGTCGTTTTTTTTCCACATGAGGGTGTAGTACTCGTAGTAAAACATACATGGGCTGCTTGCTCAGTCAGTCAGTTGGTTTTTTGTTGCCAGTTTATAAAACATTATGACTGACTCTGGCAATAGGAAATACAATTTTTCTTTTAGTTTTTTTTTTTTTTCAAACAATTTAACTGTCTGCCTGGGTGCCATGCCATGCTAGTGGACAAACATTTGCTTGCTGCTGCTGTTTCTGATTTATTTTTGCTTGTAAGCCAACAAAAAAACAAAAAAAATGAAAGAATAGAACAAAATTATAAATGAATTTGAGAGGGGGAAAGGAGAAAAAATGAGAAACGGAAAGAAGTTTCCTCGGTGTAAAATAAATAACTTTTGGATTGGAGTATGCTATGGATATTAGAGTCATAAATTGTACCTTTACTTTAAATGCAAGCTGTTAAATCTTGCCAAAAATGTAATTTGATAATTAAACAAATTGACGATGGTAAAGGGAAGAAGGGGATATTGTTAAACTTAATAAACGATAGAGCTAAGAAACATGCAATCTACTCGTACAATGACCAGGACAACAATATTTATGCATTGTTTTGTTTTCTTTGAAACATTTTTGTTCTTTTTTAAGGATAATTTCTGAAATAGTTTAAGTCTTATTTAGCCAGAAAGTGTTAAGTCAGGCTACTTATTATGCGTTGTTTGGTTGGTGCCTAAAATAAAAATGTGCAACCATCCACCAGCGAGTTGGATGGGCATTTTAAAGCCGTTTAGAAGTCTTACCGGACTGCCTACAAGGTGTCTTGTTCTTCTATTGTTTGCTATAAGCATTATGCTCCATAGTGGAGTAAGCATCTTTCCGTGCAGAGAAATAGGATCAAAACGGTCTTCAACGCTTGCTAGAAACGTTCAGGCTTGCAACAAGTGCTTTAGAGATCATAAAAGATCTGCGAAATGTGTTTCTTAAAGAAAGCAAAGCGAATCCATTGAAACTATTAAGGACTCTGCAAGAATTGTCAAGTTTCTATCAAACAACCATTGCTCAAAGACTCTTATTAGAAGGACGGAAGGGTGAGCGGAGACTGTAAGAGAATCCTCATTCAAGGAAGAGAATCAACATTCTTGTTGATGTACATTGTGCAGACCCTGGCGGTAAGGTAAAGTTACAGAATGTTTATAAGAGGCCTATACTTTCGTCAGGTAAAAGCAGCTTTCAGGCGGAGGTTTTTGCGATTATGCAGGCTTGTAGGATGCTGAGGGATCGGGGGTCTATGGATAGGATCAGAATTTGCTCCGATAGTCAGCCCGCTATCAGGGCTCTGGTGTCGGATATAGTTCTCCAATATAAAGAGGAGATGAATTCCTCGGTGATACATGTAGTATTTCATTGATTTGGGTTACTGGACACAGTGACATCGTCGGTAATGAGAAGGCTAATGAACTTGCTAGGAGGGCCTCGATGGATATGGAATCTGCTGCCCTATGACTGTAGTCAAATGGCAAATCTATAGTTTCATTCGTGAGAGGATACAGAACAGCTGAAGTTCCCTCTCCTCTTGTGCTATCTCGAGGGCGCTGTGGCCCTCGACAGTGGCAGGACACTGAAACTACTGAAAACTCTCCGCCACTCTATTTGCAAACTCATTGCGGTGTACACAGGTCATTGGCTGAGCGAAATGCTCTGAGAGGGAGACAATCGTTTATTTTCCCTGTGAATGTTTGGGTCTGGCGAGTAGACGACTGTGATACTTTCGTGTACCTTTCTTCAATGGTTTGGCACAGTGCGCGGATCTGGATCCCCTTGATCTTCCCCATTTCATAAGCCTTTCCTTTCATTATTCTTTTAGGTGGTTATTTACCTGTGGTCTGACTTAGTTTCAAAACAACACTTTGTTGCTGATTGTAGCCACCTTAACTACCTACCTAACTATTAGCAGCTGCTTACCTTTCAAGTCAATGGATTTGGATGCCGGTGATGCTGCAGAGAACAAAGGTATCTGCGATTCTTACCCTGCCGAAAATCTGCAGTTTTTACCCGTAAGAGGACACAGAATAGGTGAAGTTCATGTGGCCTCGATAAAACAGTGGCAGGACACTGAAACTTCTGAGGATCAACCGCCACTATATTTTCCCTTTTAACCAACTCTGAAGAAGCTACAGAGACAGTTCTAAGAGGGAAACAATCATTAATTTTCTCCATAAATGTACAATTCTGCCCCTCGATCTTCTCTATTTTATAGAGAGCTCAGGTTAGCTGTAATCTCTTAGTACTTTTTTCTTTTTGGGTGGTGGTTTCAAATCGGCACTCTGGTGCTAATTGTAGTTAATCGCAATTCGGTTGGCTAATCTAACCTAGTTTGACGAGCAGAGTAATTAAGACTATATGCTCTGTGTAGTGTAACAAACCAGAGTCTTTGGTAGGAATTGAGCTATCGATCTGCCGGGGCAACTTGTAATATAAGTTACAATTAAGACAACAATTCATTAGAATCCCATGACTATTTAATTTCTCTATGAGAAGTACCACACTTACATGCCAGCCGCTAGGAATATGAGGGCAGTTTGAAATGTTCTTAACCTAACAATGAAAAACAAAACAAGAGCTAGATTATGAAAATTATTTGATTTTTCAATACAATCTCCTGAAACTTCAATGCACTTAGTCCAACTTTTTTTTTATCCCTTGAATGAAATAAGGTTCCTGAAGCTCCTCACAATAATCGATCACAGCTGCCATTGCATCTTCATTCGGTATAAAACATTTGCCAGCAAGGAAATTTTTTAAGTTTTGGGGAACAGGTAAAAGTCAGAGGGTGCTAAATCAGGGGAATAAGGTGGGTGGTCAAGCAATTCATTTCATACTTCAATTTGTTGAATTTTTTCTTTTTTAAAATACTCTTGTGGGATGGTGCGTTGTCTTGATGAAAAATTAATTTTTTTGTGCTGTAAACCAGGGTGTTTTTCTAGAAATTTCAAATTCAATTGATCCAAAGGGTTCAAATAATATTCCGAATTTATTGTTTTTTCGATCAATAAAATACCTTTATAATCCCGGAAAACCGTTGCCATGACCTTACCAGCCGATTGAATTGTTTTTGCCTTCTTTGGTGCACATTGTATAGATTGTTCTTTTGTCGCTAATGAAAAGACGCTTAAAATCCATTTTATTACATTTCATTATCGAAAGCGGCACCCATTGTGCAGAAAGCTTTTTCATTTGTAATTTTTGATGCAAAATAAAATGCATTCGATCATTTGAGATGCCTATGGCAATACCTTTTTCACGCACTTACACTCGTCGATCTTCTAAAACCATATCATGCACTTTAGCTATGATTTCTAGGGTTATTGTAGTTCTTAGACGTCCACATCGTGGTTTATCTTAAATGATTGTACGACCACGTTTAAATTTAGGAACCCTATTTCTTACCGATACATATGAAGCACTGTTCCACTTTCACAATATCATTATAAACGTATTGACCCGATAAACATTTCTTCTTTAAATATTAAATTACACCACGAATTTATAATTTTTTCGTTATAAAGTCACTGAAGCTCCTATTTCTCACAGCTGTTTGACGTGTGTTCATATGACGAATGGAAGTTTCCACTTTACTATGTCAAGCTAAGAACATTTCGTACTGCCCTCGTAGTATTAAGCCAAATCATCTAAAATGTATGTGGCATAGCAGTTATTTAAAAAAAAGCTTTTTCCCATCAAAGAAATTTTTCCCTTGCTTACCGCACACCGTGTTTTTGTTTTATTTAAATTTCTTTTTTCAATCATTTCTTATCTACTGAGACCCTTATACTCGCAAGTGAAAATTCGAAAACAAACGCAATTTCTTTCACTGCCCAATGGTTTGTTATGACAAGCCTCTCGTATTTTAGTTTTAAAACACAATTATTATGTATTTGATAATAATTAACGACTCCCTGTTGATTTGAAATCATTAATTAATAAACAATAAATTTTATTTAAATTTTCCGTTTTTTCCGTCTGAAAATTACTATTTTTTTTTAAATTTGTCATAGTGAATAAGATTTTAAACTCAAACAGCAGGCGGGCTAAAAAAGATATAAATTTAAATTAGCAGCAGCATATATTTCCTTAGAAAAAAGAAATATTTTTTTCTAATCTTTTTCTAATACATTGACTGGTTGAGTTTGGCTGGCTGGTTGTTCAATTACAATCTTAAAACGTCAAAGCAGTAGAAGACAAAAATCGATAAGAAAAATTATTAAGAAATAAAA
Source organism: Wohlfahrtia magnifica (assembly GCA_023159175.1). Classification (NCBI taxonomy): domain Eukaryota; kingdom Metazoa; phylum Arthropoda; class Insecta; order Diptera; family Sarcophagidae; genus Wohlfahrtia; species Wohlfahrtia magnifica. The sequence continues at coordinate 50,483 of JAKWBJ010000206.1, forward strand.
TTATAAATCTTGGTTTTTATAAATAAAAAAAGAAACAACAGTTTTAAATAATTTACAAAGTGTCAGTCAAATGACACCAGAATATACGGGGGAAACACACGTGCAATTATTAGAGAAAAAAAAAAGAAAAATTTTCATTCAATATCTTTGAAATAGAGAGCCTGTAGTAGAAGAAAAAACAAAGAAACTTTATTGCTTTACAATACATACACTCGTATATACATACATAACCCATCAAACCAAAGAGATTTTGAAATAGCTGGTAACTAGCTTACGTTTAGAAAAGTATTAAGAAGTTTAGAAAAGTATTGTGAATACTATTGTAAGAGGCTTATTAAAAATTCTTTAATAATTGAAACTGAACCCTTTCGGTAATATTGCTGTATACGATATACAGTAAGCTTGGAAGTCTAATTAGAGAATAAGCTTAGAGAAAAATGCTTATGATAGGCTTACATTCGTAACATTTTTGTAAGTTGGGTAATATAAAAATATATATACGAGGGCGGATTGATATTGAAGCTACCTAGCGCTAGATGGCAGCACAAACACAAAAACTTTTTCTTTCTTAGAAATTACGATCTGTCAAACGTCAGCTGTTAAAATTTTAGCCAAATTTATCGATTAGTTTATTTGTTGTAGTCGTTTGTTGCAGTGTTTCTTGGAAAATGGAAAAAAGTGAATTTCGTGTAGTGATTAAACACTATTATTTGAAAGGCAAGACGGCGAAAGAGACAAAAGAAAAGCTTAACAGACATTACGGCGAATCTGCTCCGTAAGATTATATGGTAAAATATTTTTTTGCTGAATTTAAACGGGGCCGAAGAAGCACTGCAACAATACCAGCAACAGGAAGGCCAAAAGAAGTGGTTACTGCAGAAAATATCAAGAAAATCCTCGAAATCGTTATGAATGATCTCCGGGTCAAAAAACGTGAGATTGCTGAAATGGTAAACATATCATATGAACGTGTGTTCAACATTTTGCATGAACATTTGCATATGAAAAAGCTATCGGCAAGATGGGTGCCGCGTTTGCTCAGTGTTGAACAAAAACGACATGATAAAGCATAATCGTGCTGATTTTTGGCGTAGATTAATAACTGTTGATGAAACGTGGGTCTATCACTACACACCTGAAACCAAAAATCAATCGAAGCAATGAATGGAAGCTGGTGGAAGTGCTCCGAAGAAGGCGAAGACAGCGAAATCGGCTAGCAAGGTTATGGCCATTGTATTTTGGGATGCACACTCAATATTGCTCATAGATTATCTTGAAAAGGGATCCACAATCACAGGAGAGTATTATCGTGCATTATTGGATCAATTAGTTGATGCAATCAAGAAAAAAGGTGCTCTTTCTTCAAGACAACACACCGGTTCACACAGCATTAGATACGATGCTAAAACTACGATACGAAACCAGATTTAGCCCCTAGTGACTTTTTCCTATTTCGAAACTTGAAAAAATGGCTCTCAGTAAAAAGATTCATCTCAAACGAAGAAGTGATTACCGAAACTAAGGCGTATTTTGAGGAGTTGCCAAAATCGTATTATACAGATGGTACAAAAAGTTGGAAAATCGTCTTACTAAGTGTATTGAGCTCAAAGAAGACTATGTTGAGAAATGAATGGTTTTTGAAAAAAAAAATTGCTTTTTCCTACTTAGGTAGCTTCAATATCAATTCAATTGTATGTATAAATGGCACAACAGTTGACTCGGGCTATTGATTTTCCGGCACAATGCCCTAATGCCAATCTAATTGAGAATTTTTGTACAATAGGAAGAAGTGCTGGAATTACGGGCACGTTGTAATACGAATTCTAAAAAATAATTCAAATTTCGAAGAAAAAAAACATACATACATACATACATAAGTAAAAAATATTTTGTAACCTTGTCAAAAAAAAGAGTTTTCAAAAACACTTACAAAACTATAGCGAGAATAAATCGAATGCAAACATATTTATGAATTTGTTATTTAAACTAAGTGTATAGCCAGTATTATTGTAAAAGGTATTGTCATATGAAGCAATTTTAAAACAGTATTTGAAAACTGATCACGTTTTGTATTGAAATAAACTTATAATAAGTAGGCTTTTAAAAAGTTATAGGAAATCTTCTATGATAAGCTTATTCTACAATTCATTTACATTTTGCTTATGAAATGGTCTGTTGGGTAGAATTTTTTGTTTTATTTGTTGTGGTAAAATGTTAATAGTTGCAGTGGGTAATTGTTGTGTCTAAAATGTTGACAACATGATGGTTGTCGTAATAAAATGACACAACGTCACACAAAGTACTCGCTCACTCATTTATTCATTCATTCATTCACTCACTCATTGCCTCCCATTGGCTTTTATAGATAAAAGAGTCAGCCATGTATTGCATTATCGTATTAAAGGATATTTAAGTGGGTGTTATTCGGGTTTTTTTTTCTTTTTGTTTAATTCATTGTCTTTATTTTTATTAATTTTTATGTTCCCCACCTAATGCATATGTATATACACATGTCGGCAAATTATTTTCTTAGTTTGTTGGCCAGTATGGGGTTGGCGTACTGTTTATACCCAATATGACTACACAGTTCTGAAGAAAATTTTAACGAAAAAGAAGGATTATGAAAATGCGAATAAAATTTTGTTTTTCATTCGAAAATCGTGAATTTTACGTTTTGAAAAATCAATTTGAAAAAAATTACATCTCAAACACATCGGTTGTTCCCCGTAGCTTATACTGACTATGTTCCATCAATTTCAATGTGCGGGAGATGTGATTTGTGCAAATTAGAATTGGTTATTTTGACACAGAAGACTATAACCACCCAGGTCAGTCAAAAAGTTTCGAAGATGACGAATTAGAGGCATTATTGTACAAAAGTTTTTGTAAAACTCAAGATGATTATAAGCCTTCGAGCAGCAATTTCAAACGGTTAGCAATCAGCAGGGTTGAGCCAAAAGTACGAAATTGGGTACCACATGAGTTCAAGTCAAAATATGTCATCAATAATCGAATGGCGATGAAAAATAGGCCCATTACAACAACCCAAAGAACAAGAAATCGGAAATAAGGTCGGCAAGTCAGCCGAATGAACGTTATTATTATTATCATTGAGATATATAAGTGCTATGACCTATCGATTTATTGTACAGACCCATATATGATATCCCTACAATACCACCTCTAACCCCGTCGATCTAAAGAAATTGAAAATTTCGGTTGGTACCAACCGCGATAACTTCCTACTTAGTATCTGATAGGCACCTAGATACTTCCTCCTGGAGTACTTTAATGCCTCAAATGTACCCAGCTGTGCTCTGGTGATTCGATTGCCATATAAAACTATATGGAATATATATGGATCTTGATGCACTGAATTTAAATCCGTTTTCAGTTTATTTCTATCGGGATTAAATTTTTTTTATGGTCGTGGCAAATTTTTCGCCCAAAATATAGTAGTTATGTCAATATATTTCATCAGACTTGAAAACGATTTGGGCGATTTTAACGCACGTACCAGCAAATGTTTAGGAATAAAATTTCCTATAAACGTCTTTTTGTATTTTCAACAGTTTCGAAGTTATTCATAACTTAACTGCAAAAAAATTTTTTTTTCGCGCAAAATTAGAGCAATTTTTTTTTTTCAAAAAGTCATAAAAATGTTTCAGAATGAAAATTGTACATGTTTAGTATTTAAGTTAAAGCTTGAAATGTTGAGAATAAGCTATAAATTATTAAAAACTAAATGCAGGTACCTAACTTTGACCAAAATTAGAGAACAAATTTTTTCTTGCAAAATTAGTGGAAATTTTTTTTCTTTTATTTCCAAGAAGTTAAAAAAATTCTTACGACTATAAATTTTTCATTTACAAAGTATAGGGTCCGCCATCTAAGGTTTTTTTTTCAACTGGTGCTTATTTCGTGAATGGTAACACTTAGCTCATGTCTGATTTGACAGATAATTAGTTTTATCCTTCCGCTGAACGAATATGGTTGTGTATACGCTTGAACAACGCTGGGAAATATTGCGTGCGATCGACTTACAGAAGATGCCGATTTTGCTAGAAAAATCAAATTTTCAGATGAAGCTCATTTTGATATTGGCGGGTATGTAAACAAGCAAAATTGTCGCATTTGGCGCACAGAAAACCCGCACGCATACATTGAAAAGCCGGATTTTGGTCCAGAGGCATAATTGGGCAATTATTCTTCGAAAATGAGCAAGGAGTGGCCGTTACAGTCAATGGCGATCCTTATCGGCCCATGTTGAACGAATTTTTGTTCACAAAAATTGAAGAGGAGGATATTAGCAACATTTGGTTTCACAGCCACACAGCCGAAGCTACACTCGTTGTTTTGCGCCCTGTTTTTAAAGATCGCATTATCAGCCGCTGAGCTGATGTCGTTTGGCCACCTCGGAGCTGCGATTTGACACCGTTGGACTATTATTTGTAGGGTGCCGTCAAAGATAAGTGTTACGCCAAAGAGGCAGAGATAATTGACGCTTTAAAAGACAATATTCGTGAAGCCATTGGTGAAACACAGTTGCACACAATCGATAATGTGCTTAAAAATTGGACCGTTCGTGTAGGCTACTGCATGGCCAGCTGAGGCAGCCATTTGAATGAAATTATTTTCCATTATTAACCGGAAGGATTGTACTTTCAATTAAAAAAGAAGTTTGAGAAAATATTCAATAGTTTTTTTTTATAGTATTTTCAAAAAAAAAAAAGTAATATTTGGCGGACCCTTTAGAATAGTCCATAAAGCCAGGTGCAACAACATTTCAACTCGTTTTGATGCTTTTCGACTTGAAATTTTATTTTAAAATTCTTTCGTTTTTGATTCTTCTCACGAGTCGTATTTTAAATTCTCTTAAAATACGGCTCTTAAGAAGAATCATCGTTACGAACGAATTCAATTTGAGCACTTTACCTACTCCGTACTAAAATCTATTTAAAAGCTCTTTCGTTAAGCGCTTCGAATCTTTAAAAATGATCTATCGATATTATGGTCTATCGATATTGTTAAGTACGGAATATAACATTGTGCAAATGTCCGATGCGTCTTTGCTTGATTCTGGAGCATAAATCAGCCTTAGTTTGACATAGAGAATGTCTGATGGCTTTGAGAGCTGTTGAGGAACGACCTTAGAAAACCCTAAAGGAAAAAGTCTAATAGAGTCAAATGGGAAGATCTTTGTGGCCACTTTTCATAAGTGTTATAAGCTATGTGGCACGTAGCACCGTCAAATTATAATCACATGGCGTTGGTATGTTTTCTCGTCGTACGGATGTTGGTTTATTGCTTACTAAACCAGTAAGTAATCATATTTATGCAAAACATTGCGAAAAGTCTTTGGGCAACTAAATTAAGCAATTAAATTATAATTTGGCTTAATCTTTACCATTTTTCTTATTTTATTTGTATTGTTTTTTCATACTTCAAGCCTTATGATGAAATCTCCCCATCTTATAAATATTTATTCTTTCCTCCTTTTTGTCTTTCGCAATTAATAACAGCAGTGTATCATTTTTATTAAATAAAATGTCTACGTTGAGCTTAAATTGTTTATTGGCGATTTAACCTGTTTTTTGTATTCTTTTCATAATAGATTTATAGAATTAAGTGCAAAATAAAATAAAATGCAATTTACTCTACCGCTTAAGGGCTTAAGGAATAGAGTTGAAAAGTTTTATCCCATTTTATTGCAGTCATCATTTACAATTACAAAAATAGCAAAAAAGCATTTATTAAATAAACTTTATTTAAAAAAAAATACTTAATTTTAACATTTTATTTTATAAACAAAAGTTTTATTTTTTAATTTCTTTATTAACCTGGTTTAATTCGCTATAATTTAATTTTGTTTATTTATGCAATTAAAAAATTCATGGGATAATAAATTTGTATATTTTTGTAGAATGAACATCATCATCAACATAGTCATTATCGTCATTATGGTCATCATCATCGTTTTCAATTAATTAAAATATAAAATACAACAATAAAAAAAATAGAAAAATAAAATATTCATTCATCATATGCATTTAATCAATGTAATAGTTGCGGTATCGTGTTATACATTTTAAATATGTTATACACTTACACACATACACAGAGAAATACACATGAATTATTATAAATTGAATGAAATGTATTGGCTGCAGATCAGTGTTGTCACCTCGTGTGGAATTACACATATTCCCGCTTGACGACGACATTCGATAATAACATCACCTTCAAGCGTTTGGCAAACATTTCTCTAATAAAACATTCGAAAGCGACTATTGGAAACGAAACGAAAAAGAATTCATAGAGTTCACCCGTCGCTCAGTTTGTGACAGCCAGTCTTTCGAACTCGTACGCTTGCCTGTAATATCAACATCAAACCTTTGGCGAACCTTTATCTAAAGCGAATAACTTGCTTTGCTTTCTTCTGTTTTTGCCGTTACTTTTACTTTGCATTTTGTTTTTCACTGCTCAATGCTAAAAAGCAGAGAAGTTTACTTATTTCTTTAAAGATATCAGCATATACCGGATACGAGTGATCATTCGTCGCTGTTTCAGTGACGACTAAAAGCAAGAATTCAGAACCAACAAAATTCTTATCAAATTAATAGCAATGTTTTTTACTCTATTAAGCATTTTTGTTCGGCAAAAACAAATATTTCTGTTTCGAAAATTCTTCGCTAATAACGAACTTACGCTTATTGTGAGTTTTAGGTCAAGCGGGTTGTGTGTAATTTTTAATAGTGTGTGTAGCCAGTGTTTGACTTCAGTTTACCACCCCGGTCAGGCTTGATCACAACCAACGTTCGGATGTCCAGGCAGGACACAACGCTAATTTCACAACCACCGCAAATAGATGAAATTACGAGAGCTATAGGCGCAATAAAGAATAACAAATACCCGGGATTTGACCGTATATCGACCGCGATACTACAGGCTTGTTCCAGAACCTCCGCTCATCTATTATTCCCGCTGTTCTCGAAAATATGCGGGACTGGGGAATTGCCCAAAGAATTGTGGGAGAAAATTTTGGTCAAAAAAGAGTGATCTAAGTCAATGTAGAAATTACAGAGGTATCATGTTGTTGCCAATTCCATTAAAGATACTCACTGGGAATCTGTCTAACCATATAAAAGATAAACTGGAGTCGACCATATGAAGATAGCAAGCTGGGTTTTATCCCAACCGCAGTATAATAACTCGTATTTGTAGACTAAAGTACAGCATTTGATAACATAGATAGAGCCTGTGTTTGGGATGCATTACGGCGTAGTAGAATAGAGACTAAGCTGATAAGGCTTATACAGGCACAATACGACGATTTTAATACCATTTATGAAGTACGTCAAGGTTGTTTTATGTCGCCCTTATTATTCTTGATAGTTCTAGATGATGTCATAGCGCGGGTAATTAATAATGGTGAAAACTGTGGAATCCGATGGAACTTCCAACATCAACTGGAGGATCATGCATATGCCGATGACTTATGTATGTCTATTATCATCAAGGCACGGCGATATGCAAAGAAAAATAGTCGACATCATTACCGACTTACGTACAGTTGATTAAACGATCAACTCCACGAAAACGAAAGGTCGGTCTGAAGATAACTTCGCTCGAACCTGACGTTAATTTTAAAGTCGGTGACGATATAATAGAAAATGTGAACTCTTTCAGCTACCTTGGTAGCCAGATGGCTACACTTCCAGTGATATTCTAAGCAGAATATCAGAGGCACAAGGTGCCTTTTCACAGCTCTAGAAAATTGGTAGATCATCCTCTATATGAACCGGTACGAAAATTCCCTTGCTCAACTCATATATAAAACCGTTTCTGCTATACGGGTGTGAAACGTGGCTGATGACAAAGACACTGTGTACAAAACCCCAAACTTTTATCAGCAGTATTCTGAGAAAGATCCTCAAGATCTGGTGGCCAAATAAAATATCAAACGCGGAATTTCTGGCCAAATGCAAAGAATTCACGATACATCAGATGACCAAAAAGTGCTGGTGGAATTGGATCGGGCGTACTCTACGGAAACAACCAAGACTTGCAGACAATTCTTCAAGTGGAAACCACAGGGAATCAGATCACGAGGTAGGGCGAAACACGCAATAGAGAATAACATACAACAACTAGGATATTCTTTCAGCGAAGTGAAGAGCATAGCGAAGAATCGAAGTAAATGGCGAAATTTTGCTTAGGCGCTATACTCCACTGGGAATTGAAGGACTTAAGAATAAGAAGATCTAGCCCGTCTGTGTAATTTTACTTTTTGTTCAACTTATTTTATTATTCGTTATACATATATGAATACCGCTCTGGTATGGTAGGTAAGACACCCGCCTACCAACCAAGAGGTACTTGGTTCAATACCAGACCAGACCATCAGATAATTTTCAACAGCGGTATCACTTGATAGCACTGCTAGTGACTGGTTCGCTAACTAATGCCTATGCCGTTCGGAGGTGGTCCCTTTCAATGAGTCTAAAAATAGAATCGAATGCAGCTCATTGATTGAGAGAAGTTTCGCTTGTCCCACTTGGGATGTCGCGAGAATTATGTGTATGTATACATATAGATATGTATGGATGTATATAATAGTGATTTTTTCTTTTCGGTTATTCAGTGTAACAAAAGATTCGTGACATGTGACAATACTAAAAACGATCAGTAAGGTTTGCCATTTCCATATATAAATACACTAACAAGCGAACAACGCTTCCATAGAATTTTATTATCAAAATTCCTGCTGTGTGAGGACTAGATTTCGTAAATTATGTCCATTTTATGGTCGTCATAATCGACCTACTGAACAAGCTGTTGTGACCAAATTTTGCAATAGCTTCACTTTACTGGGCATTAATTCAACAACCCGTATGCGAAGAGTGCATACCGAGGAGAATATTGCTGTTGTATTAGAGAGTCAACAATAGGGCTTATGTTATTAACTTCTTTTTGCCGAAAATGTAAGTATTGTACTTAGTTGACATGTGGTTTCAACAATACGTTGCCACATGCTACTCCGCATGTGACACCAAGAACCTATTAAAAGGCAAGTTTGGGCGCTAAGATAACGTGATTTGGCTCTACTAGACATTTTTTTGAGCAAACGTGAAGTCTCTTGTGTACAGGGACAAGTTAGCCACAATTTCCCTGGAAAACAACATTACAACTGCTAGTGGTGAGAGTATGAGTACAAGTATGCCAAAATTTGAGCTCACAGATAGACCGCCTATGGCCATATTATTTCTTTATACGCGTTATTTCGATGCCGGCTGTGAGCAAGTCATAAAGCTGTTGGTGGCAACACTCGTGCAGATAAAAGTGCCCCTTATAAAACACTCCCTACAAAAATATGGTGAAAGAGAGACAGAGAGAGAGAGTGCGTGTAATAAATAAAAAATGTTCTCTTTTTTGTTCAAAACGGACATTAGTTGTAAGCACAAACTCACATACACACACACCCATGTAGACACTTATACACCTGTACTAAATGTACGTGTTTATATGAAAGTTTAATAGGTCTATTCGTTTATTTATTGTAAGAATTTATTTTCTCTTTAGCAATTTGTGTGAAAGAATAAAGAAAGTCAAAAGAGTGGTAGTGGGAGGGTACCACGGAAAAGTTGTTGCGTTACTTTTTTTTATTAACTGGACACTTATGGAATACGTGATAGCAATACACACATTTTATTTGAAAAACTTCGTTAGAATTTCTAATATTCTGCATTTCAATTCAATAGCATTAAGGTGGAATGAATATTGTTGAGCTTTTTAACAGGAAACGGTGTGTCGCCTTAAACTTATGAATTTTTTTTTAAGGAAATACTCTGTACACCTCAATTCAGTTGAACAAAACGATGGGAATTTTTACATTTCTAATAAATTTTTATTAAACGAAAAAAAATAAAATAAAATAGAAAATGAAAAGAAAATTTACTGGGAAATTTTTTATGATTTAATCTTAATTGAATACAGTATTAATCACAAGTATTTTTACAACTAAAACAAAATTCAGGTTTTTGTGTAAATATTTTTTTTTTTTTTTGGTAGAAGTAACGACTGAATTAAGTTAAATAGATCATCGGGTTCTTAAAGGGTTAAATATTAATATATGTAAAGCGCTGCTATGAGGACTTATTTAACCGTTTTGTTTAAAATTTGTATTTTTTATTTTTATTTATACACGACCGAGTACCTAAGCTAAAAACGCCTTGGTGTGTATCGATTAAAAGAGCAGCAATGTATATTTACGAGAGCGCTCGTGGATATTTAGGCAAATTAGTTTGCTTGATCTTCTTATCAAAATGTGAATGCTCCACTTTCTTAATAAACAAAAACAAGCATAGCAAATCTCAACGTTAACAAGTCATCTGAGCTGGATGACATACCAGCACTGGTTCTACGGCAGCGTTCTTCAAAGCTTGCACGTCCATCGAGCCGGTATTTTACCATCTTGCTGGAAGGTCGCTAATATAACGCCAATGCACAAAAACAGTATGGCTAGCAACCCTGAAAACTACCGCCCAATAACAGTTTCTCTCGCACTCTCTAAAATTATGGAGAGTGTAATTAACCACCAACTTGTGAGACATTTGGATTCGCTAAGCGATCGTCAGTATGGTTTCCGTAAGGGTAGTTGTACTGGTGACCTTCTAGTGTTGCTCTCGGAGAAGTGGAACAAGTACATTCATGGCTTTGACGAGAGTAAGATTGTGGCTCTGGATGTTTCCAACGCATTTGATAAAGTTTGGCATGAGGATCTCTTTTCAAAACTTATCGTTTTCGGTGTCAGTAGTCACTTCTCTCAATTTATATTGAGCTTTCTTAGAGGGCGCTTTATAAGAGTGGTTATAGATGGTATCTCATTCGATGAGTTAAGGATAAGGTAGGATACTGCAATTCTCCGTTCTTTCTCTCATTCTGTTTCTAATATTTCTTAACGACTATTTTCTTCTCACTTCTAATCCTATCTACTATTTCGCAGAAGACAGCAGCATTTATCATTCACACTCTTTTGACCGTAGACCGAGCGTTTTAGAGATTGGGTTGAAAAGTAGGAGTATGAATGACACGCTGACACGCTGGCGAATATTTTCGAGTGGGGTTATGCAAATAGCTTCGATTTTAATGCATATAAGACTCGGTGTTGTTTTTGACACGCAGACGTGGTGGTTTGTTGTCATCTGTTGCTATGGGTAATATAGATATTGAGGAATCAGATAAAGAAGCATTTAAGTGCTTCGGATTTTTATCTGCTTAATATTGACAAGGCCTATATCCGACTAAAAATGGGATACAACTCCCAGGTATGAGCCGGTTCTTCAAAGTCTAGTTTGGAGCTTCTTGACCGCGTTCAGAAGAGGGCGAAAGCACACACCAATGAAGATAGGGTTGCCAACTCTATCGATTTGTTAGAACATCGCCGCAAAGTGGGATGTTTTTCATTGTTTTATCGATACTATAACGGAATGTGCTGTGACGAAATTTTTCTCGTAAGACCGCACCGTTCGTCTGTGAACAACATTATTCTCATGAGAGTCTTCCCTGCCATTTACGACTTGAGTAAATTGAAATCGTTCGTCGACAAACACTACTCTCTCTACTATCCCTTCTACAACCAGTATCCTTTCTAAGGTGTGCTTCAAAAAATGATAAGGTCAGCTTAATATTTGCTCAATTCATTGAAACTATAAAATGTTACGAATGGTCACCTTATTAAAAAAAATTCTACGTTCAAATAAGTGAATAATAAGCCGGTTTGCTCTTAGAGATGTACCGTTATATTATGTCTATTTAAATTTATGTAAATAAGTGCAAAATTTGACGCATTGAATAAGAGCAAAACCGGCTTATTATTCACTTATTCATTTGATAGTTTGGATAAATTGAACAAATATTAAGGTGACCTTATTATTTTGAAGCACACCTTAGTACCAGAGGAATGTACTGGTTAAGTAAGGGTAGACCTCATTAAAAAAGCGTTTTCCACGTTGTCTATTTAGTTCACTGTTTGTCTTGTTTTATTTTTCTTCCCTCAAAGTCCTTAAAATACACAATTATTTCAATAATGACCTCTTTGTACGACCCATACCTCTTAACGCGCAGTCATTTCTCCAAATTCAAAAGATGTTGTTTCACAAGTGATTGATATTTTGTCATAGTAACTTCACACTGGTATAACCGTGCATTGCTTTCGTGGGTTTTACAGCTTCAAATGGCTCTGAGTAATATTCGTTATAACCTTTTCAAGGTAATCGATCATTGATATAACGTGCAGTGGCCATAATCTTTTAGCCTAGAGACCTTTTATTAAATGCATGTGAGCGACATCTGCTCGATTGGGGTGCTAAAAGTCTTTTCGTTCATTCTCTGACTTTTCAATAAGTTTTCATGAATTTAATCTGTTTTTTTTTTTTGGTGACGTTTGGCCGTAGTTGTGAAAACAGGATAATAACGGAACTTAGAAATACCCTTTTAACTTACAAATTTGATAGGTCGGATAATTGTTTTACGTAAAAAATAGTTCTTGAACAGCACACGCAATGAACTTTTTTCACTTTCATTACAATTAACGCGATGTTGTCTGTTGTCAAAAACTGTGCAAGTGATTTAATTGTTTTTTTTTTAGTTTTGTGAGGATATTTATTGGATAATTTTTAAATTTTAAATTTTATAATAAATTTATTGTTTTTTATTGTAAATAATTCTTTCAAATGTCTGTTCTTTATGAAAATATTATGAACAAAGTAATCTGTGTTTGTAAATGTGGGAAAAAGAAAATAATAAAAAAAAGTTTTTTTTTGAACTGGGGTTTTTTCTACTTACGTTTTCATGTTTGAAAAAGCACAACATTTTCAATTCACGGAAAACACGTTTTGATGAAACCAATGATTGAAAGACATTTGGAAGTTTTTTTAGTGCTACACGACGACCATCACGTGGATCAGTAACAGCCCTATAAAAGAAAGAAAGAAAGAAAGAAAGAAAAACAATTATAAAAAGTTAATAAAAAAAAACACTAACGGAACAAAAAAATATAAAAATTTAATTACAAAAAATTTAAATTAAAGCTAAAGCATACTTGCAGGCCGTAAAAAGTGCTGACACATAGACTTTAATATTTAGGCTTTATAACAGCCAAAAAGTATGCCAAACTTTATACACTTTCAATAATTAAGAACGTAGTATACATACAAAAAGTTTTTTTTAAATTAATTTCGTAAAGTAGGTAATAAAATAGATTCTCTCTTTTTCGCAAACATAAAAAAATCTTATTATATTAGTAGTAAAAATCTTTGTAACTCCAATATTTTCTTCTCTCTCTCTCTCTCTCTCGCTCTCTCTTAAAAAGAAAAACAAAATGAAAGTCATAAGTTTTTGTTTTTGTAATCAAGAAAAATAAAATTTTTATATGTTCCTTCGCATATCGCGAGGGGGGTTCAGCGAACTCCTCTAGTTGAAACAACTCACAAATATTTGTTTGTCTGAATTGCGGGCTAAAGGGAAAACTGAACTGAAAAAAGCACTTAAAACACAAGGCAGAGATGAGAAAATAAAATTGCAAAGGGTGCACATTTTAATGAAAATAAACAAATCAAATGGGGGAAAGTAAAAACAGAATGTAGCGCCACCACAAGAAGAACAGCCTAAAAGTCTATAGCAAAAAAAAAAGATAAATAAATAAAAGCGTATGATTGTTTATAGTGTTTGTAAGCAAAAACAAACAAACAAAATTGTCTACATCTTGTTCAGTGGCCTCCATTTAAAACAGAGACAAAGACTTTATGGCGTCGTTAATGAAGCTTTAAGAAAATTACCAAAAAAAAAAAAAAAGAAAACAACAGATATTAAAGCATTTTTTTAAATAATAAAATGTCTTATGAAAATGAAAATCGAAAAAAACTACTTACATTTGCTGTAAAAATCGATTAGCAAATTCAGCTTAAGCTATTTTAGAGCATCTTCTCTCATGATTGGAAACAAAAAATTCAAATTTAAAATTTTAAACAGCAACGACTAAGAAATAAAAATGAAAAATTTACTTTTATAGCGTCCTTGCACCCTATGGAGTTAAGGCCAAACCTTAAAGTATGCTGTAGATAAAAACAAAACTTTTTATATATTGTAAAGGGTCCGCTATCCAACGTTTTTTTTAACTAGTGCTTATTTCGTGAATGGTAACACTTAGCTCATGTCCGATTTGACAGATAATTAGTTGTATCCTTCCGCTTAACGATTATGGTTGTGTATACGTTTGAACAATGCTGAGAATCTGGGCCTGCGATCGATTTACAGAAGATGCCGATTTTGCCAAAAAATCATCTTTTCAGATGAAGCTCATTTTGATCTTGGCGGGTATGTAAACAAGCAAATTTGTCGCATTTGAGGCACAGAAAACCCGCACGCATACATTGAAAAGCCGATACACCCAAGACGAGTCACAGTTTGGTGCGGATTTTTGTCCAGAGGCATAATTGGGTCATTTTTCTTCGAAAATGAGCAAGGAGTGGCCATTATAGTCAATGGCGATCGTTATCGGGCCATGTTGAACAAATTTTTATTCACAAAAATTGAAGAGGAAGATATTAGCAACATTTGGTCTCAACAGGACGGCGCTGCGTGCCACACAGCCGAAGCTACACTCGATGTTTTGCGCCCTGTTTTTGAAGATCGCATTATCAGCCGCAGAGCTGATGTCGTTTGGCCACCTCGGAGCTGCGATTTGACACTGTTGGACTATTAATTGTGGGGTGCCGTCAAAGATAAGTGTTTCGCCAACAAGCCAGAGACAATTGACGCTTCAAATGACAATATTCGTGAAGCCATTGGTGAAATACAGCTGCACACAATCGACAATGTGCTTAAAAATTGGAAAAATTGGATCGTGTAGGCTACATTTTCAAAAAAAATAAATAAAAATTATATGGCGGACCCTTTAGTAAATAATAACATTCAAACGTATGTATATGCATGAGAACAAACAACATGAGAGTATTTCTTGCAAACTTGTTTTTAAATTAAAAACTTATATGTATCTGGGAGCCAACAAGTCTATACTAAAGAAAAACAGCAACCCAAAAATTGTATTACAAACAAACAAATGAAAGCATATTTTTAGCCTGCTGAAAATAATTTATAAATCTTTCTTTTTTCTCTAAAGTATCATATTTAAAAACAAAACAATTTGGTTTTAGTAAATTAAATTATTAATCAAAGTATATTTTCAGGCATACAAAAACAATAGAGTATACTTTTAGGTTATATACAATTAAATGTTATTTAAAACCTTTTTTTAAACAATTGTAATAAACTTCTATTGTTTTAAATTTAACATTTTATGAGATTTATTTTCTGAAAAAGAAAAAGTATTTTTGTTTTTCATGAAAGTTATGCTTCACATTTTAAATTCATTTAAACGGACTTAAATAAGCAGGTAATAAATAATGTACGCAAAGTTTTAAGGTATATGTTAAGGCATCATTTTAAAAGGGATATAAATTCATGGATAAAGCGTATAAGCAGGTATTTAATAATTAAATTACATGGTAACAACATTAAAAGATTATTACAAAAAATTAAAAGTAATATTATTGTTAAAGTAAATTGGCTTAAGATATTTTAGTGGCTTTGATGTTAGAGTTTCCTTCAAATAATTTTAAAAGCTGACGAATCTTTAATTTTAATTAAAATCAAAGTCTGACTATTCTAAGATAATTTGAGGAGTAATTGAGGAGTATAACGCCGATGTTATGAGCCGTTATAAAAAAATTTATCTTTAATTGTCAGATGGTACAAGGTCAGAGCTATACAGCGGGTGCTTTAAGCTTCCTAGCCAAGTGCAGACAATTTTTAGTCGTTTCGTCTTGTTTGAAAAGAAGAGATTAGAATTGATCGTAAACAAAGTTGTAGAAGCTTTAATTAGAGATACAGCAACTTACACACAAAACGGTATACAAATAATATCTCTCAAAACCATACTTTAAATCGCCAAATACAGTCGAAGCTTGGTTGAATTTAAGAAGGTTTTTATTATACTTTATTTATATAACAAATATAAAGGATATAAGAAAAAAAATTAGTCAGTTCTAAAGAAAAAAGCATCACAAGTAGGCATTTTATAATTTACCTGCCTTAACCGAAGCCCACACTCAAAATGGGACATTGTAATTTTCTTATTAATTTTTTGAAATATATAAAGGGTCCGCCAAATAAATTTTTTTTTTTTTTTAAATGCTATAAAAAACTACTGAATATTTTCTCAAAATAATTTCATTCAAATGGCTGCCTCGGCTGGCCATGCAGTAACCTACACGATCGTTCCAATTTTTAAGCACATTATCGATTGTGTGCAGCTGTATTTCACCAATGGCTTCACGAATATTATCCTTTAAGGCGTCAATTGTCTCTGCCTCTTTGGCGTAGCACTTATCTTTGAAGACACCTCACAGATATAGTCCAACGGTGTCAAATCGCAGCTCCGAGGTGGCCAAACGACCTCAGCTCTGCGGCTGATAATGCGATCTTCAAAAACAGGGCGCAAAACATAGAGTGTAGCTTCGGCTGTGTGGCACGTAGCGCCGTCCTGTTGAAACCAAATGTTGCTAATATCCTCCTCTTCAATTTTTGTAAACAAAAATTCGTTCAACATGGCCCGATAACGATCTCTATTGACTGTAACGACTACTCCTTGCTCATTTTCGAAGAAAAATGGCCCACTTATGCCTTTGGACAAAAATCCGCACCAAACAGTGACTCGTCTTGGGTGTATCGGCTTTTCAATGTATGCGTGCGAGTTTTCTGTGTCCAAAATGCGACAATTTTGCTTGTTTACATACCCGCCAAGATCAAAATGGGCTTCATCTGAAAAGATAATTTTCTTTTTTGGCAAAATCAGCATCTTCTGTAAGTCGATCGCAAGCCCACTTAGCGTAGCGTATACACAACCACATTCGTTCAGCGGAAGGAAATAAGCACTAGTTGAAAAAAAAACGGTAGATGGCGGACCCTTTACATATATTTTTAGCACTTGGAACACTCTCCATTGCTTGTACACTTTCAACCAAAATTCTATAAGCCTCGGGTTCAATATAATACCGTTTATCTACAACTGCTTCCTTCAGGAGGATAATCCTTGATGACCTTCAAAATGTTCGCTAACATTTAAGTTGAGAGACTGAGAAGGATTAATTATATTTGGGCACTTTAAAGCAGCTAATTTCGTGCAATCCAAGACTTATGCTTGGAGGAGTCATTGTGCTAGTAGAATACAAAGTCGTTTTTGATTCTTAGATTTTTGGCACTATTCATAACTGTTTCTTTTAGAATATCAATATAGTACTTCACATTCATTATTCCGTCTACAAAATTCATTTGCTAAATCCAGATGCGGACATATAGTAAATATATAAGACCCTTATATCCTAAGGGAACAACCACTGTGTTTGACTGTTATTTTAATCTCTTAACCTTCGGCCTAAAAATTCCGAAATACATCGGAAAGTTTAGCCATTCTACACAGGCTCGTCAGAGAGCCATCATCGGGTTAAATTCCTGGAGCGGGATTGTTGGTCTAATGAGGTCTTAAATCGGAGTGAGTTTGATCCAAACTGGTATACTGAGGACTTTAAAATGAATGACTATGTCGAAGCTGGTGTTCATGGTCCCAACCGAGACTTATCGATCCCGCTGGAGGGATCGCTGAGTGTCTTCTATTCAAATATTACTACGATCCGTTGCAAAGGCTTTCACTTAGATAATAAGCTTCAGTTTTTTTTGGTACCTGCGCACTGTGGAATAGATGGTAATAAAGCAGCGGATGCATTGGCTAGAAAAGGTACCGTGATACCCTATATCGGTTCAGAACCTTACTGTGCAGTACATACTACCATCCTCAATATTTTTAAATATTGTCAGATGCCTGGAACACTGGAATGCTCAAAGAGAATTCGCCACTCTATGACCATAATTTGGGCATCGCTCTGAGGTTCTCAAGTATAAACAGGTCGAACTTGAAACTCTTAACGGAATGTCTTACCGGCCATTGTGGGCTGAAAGCGCAGCTGAAGAGGATGGCGGGCTCAGAAGAGCTTTATCTGGCTGAGAATTATCTACAGCGTATATGTATACAACCGAACGAAAATGAGCAGATAATAACAAGATAATAAATAAAGCAACAAATGTTATTTAGTTGTAGAATATATCTCAATACTTTTAAAAATTGTTTGTTTGTGTTGTTGCTTACCTTTTTAGTTTTTCTCTTCAACGCACACAGCAAAAATTCACTAACTCTTCTATACTATTAATTTCTCTCCTTGGTCACCCTTGGTGTAGACTGTGTTCACAGGCATCAGAGGCAGCGGAACACATATTGTGTGAATGTTGGGTTCTTTATAGTTTTAGATGAAAATGTTTAGGCAGACATATGGTCTCACTAGGTGAGATATCCATCATTATGGTTTCAAATCTGCTAGTGTTCATTAGGAAGGGAGCAGATCTACTGAACAAATTATAGACCGTAAGAGGCACAATAGATTACCTGGGTCGCAGTGTACTGAAATAATGCCTGGCCAGAATGATGATAGTACATGGACTGAAAAGTCCCGGGCCTTATGCATACAGTGGAGACTATCTACAGCGGGAGTCCCCCACTGTAGACGACGCTACTTCTGTTATCTTCAAAACCATGGATCAAAAACAATTCGTGTTTTTATTATAAACAGCTTCTTGATGGGAAAAACCTCAGTAAAAAAATTGTTTCTGTGTTAGTTTCGGTCATTCATTTCTTGTAGGGTATACTACTAGCTAAGATCTGGTGTGGTTCGATCCTCCTAGTTTATATAGATTGCTTTTACTCGGTATGCTCTGTGCAATGCACTCAGTTATTGACTAATAATATGTATGGTTCTTTAAGGTATTTTAACTTAATTCCGAATTTACTACAGTTACAGTTTTAAAGATATACAAGAGTTATATTTACTATGAGCGGACGATGCCACGCCTACTTTTTGACTGATGATTTGTATTGGCTATTTTATATATTTTACTACTGCCATTTGGAAGATACAGACAAATAAATATTCACTCTGTATGGGTGTGGTAATGGAGGTGGCATGGTGTAGTGGTTAGAGCGTGCGCATAACAACACGACCCAGGTTCGAGCCCCAGCAGAGGACATGACGAAAATTTAATTGAGGTTTCGAATGTTTAATAATAAAAAAAGGTTTCAACACCCCTCCAGACAACTCCATCTAAAAAAAAAATAATAATAAAAAAATAAAGAAAAAAGCCCCTGACCCTTCTCGCATACCTCTGACGATGATGACAAACATCAGACCAATGATCAAGAAAAACACGCCACCTACTGGGAGAAAAAAATTACAATGCTAAAGTAAAGATCACCACCATTTAGCAAGGATCTTCACCACTACACAAACAAATATCGTAGAGAGGAAGCTACAGCGGATTAATCATCTACTTAGCTTGAGCTATCAAATTGATTAAAGAAACTGAAACAAAGCAATGGATGCTTTGTGGAAAGCCAATATGCTCCCTAGAGGAGTGACGGAGAACAAAATGGGTGTGGCAATGCCCAAACGGAATTGTTAACATTTATATAGGTTATAATTCCTTCCAGAAACACAGAAAAAAACCGGCTATATGGCACAAACAAACAAACATTCACACATATTTATTTTTCATTTCATTTGTACATACATATGTAAGCATATGGGCAACAATGACATCTAGTAAAAACGAAAAATTGATTTTAAATTAAGTTTCCTATTTCAACTATAAAGGCTTGAACTTCAAGTTTTAGTAGAAACACTTGAATAATCCATCAATAATATGTAAAGAAATAAAAATAAATAAATGTCATGTTACGTTATCGATCTTTTTTTTAAAAAGATTTTAAGAATTTTTTTTGTTATCTGCTTTAAAGAAAACAATAATTTTTTTTTAAATTTCGTCTTCCCATAGTCTGTTTGACCCTTTTTTTCTACACGAAAGTCCCCTTCAATGAAATTAACCCATATAGTAAACATTTATTTTCTTGTTGTTGTCTCTTAAAGTGTACAATTTTTGAAAAAATTTTCCAAATTAAAACGCTTTTGATTTATTTACATATAATTTTAAAATGAGAAAATAAAAATATAAAAAAACCAAACCAAATATGTAATTGAACTTTAACAAAGAGGGGGAAAAAAACAAGAATTTTACGCTCTTGTTGAAATTGTTTAAACCATAAAATAATTTTATAATCTTTCAATAGGCCCCCCCATTCCGATTCTATAAAAAAAATTAATGGAAATAACGAACAATAAAATTGAAAGGCTGTCAGACAATGTATTTTTCAAATTAGAAACGCTCATAAAATAAGATTAACAATGTGCGAGCGAGTGAATAATAAAAAAAGGGTTTCTTTTCTAAGTACATACTCAAATATACTGCAAGCAATTTGAAAATGGTAAATATACAATATATACTGCATTGTTTTTTGAAATTATATTGGAATACAAGACAAACTAGAAAATTACGGTCGATCATGCTTAACTCTATGATACTTTGTATGGAATTATACTTTTTGGAATGTAGAGATTATTGTATGAAAATGGTAAGCGGCAAGGACCCTATGGGAACAGGACGATTGAACTGCTCAAATTGAGTGGGTCTTAGTTAATAAGGGTAGAGGTCCTAGCTTACGGGGGCTCCCGACTCCCGTGGTACCAGAATTAAGCCTCCGGTCAGGCTGAAATTTATCGACATTGTCTGTTATAATTCGTCTCCAGGCCTAAAGATGTATGATTTGTCTGCTACACCTTCCCATTAACGAATAAATTATTAATGTTTCTCGATGACATTGTGTGTTAGGACTCACTAATAAATGGACGGCTGCAAGACAAAATAAATCCTTGTCGTCTATGAAACTTTGGAAAATTACTTTAAAAAGTCATTTATGACACCGAAGAAAATTCATCGTCAGTCATCGATGATTTGCCATTGTGAGCGTTTGTCACTATGACGCTCGCCAACGGGTAAATGTAATAAACTCGAAGAAGAACAGGTTGGTAAATAAAAACAAAAATTTTTTGCCGAAAACATATCGTATTGTTGTTGGAAAATGGAAAGAAAATAACTTTAGAGGTTCAGATTAAGTACCGTACCATCCACATAGTTTTTAGCCAGTGTTAAAAAAGGGTATACTTTACCCAACCAATGCAGTTGAAGTGTCATTTGTTTTTGAAAACTGAGCTTAATTATGGTCTTAATAGAATCATTAGGAATTTAAACATTTAAGGCATGTTTTATGTTCTTATGGGAACTACCCGAAATCCCGAAAGAAGAAAAAGTATAATATAATCTACATAATCTTCCGGTGATAATGGTTTCGAGTCTTCTGCCTCCATGGGTAATGTAAATACATATTAAGGCGTCTGGCCATGAGAAATCATAGTCATGTACGTTCGAATGATCAGTGCTACTACCAGTGTAAGTCCCTAATGTGGCGGACTGGTGGCCAGTAAAGCAGCTTAAATAATACCTAACAACTACAAACAAGCTAACTATCATACGATCAGTTAATCAACATAATCATGCAAGCGAAAAAAAAACAACACAATCACACAAACAGACTGGCGCACCGCAGGCCAGAACCAACAGAGTATCCTCAAAGTGCTGACGATGATGCCGTCAGAAAACCAAATATTCCTTTATCTTAGTATCTCTCATATTTAAGACAGTGCGAGCAGACTCGCCAAGCCTTTGTAAACGCATGTCTGTGCCGAATGACTCGCTAGCGTCCACCACATTCCTCGATACGACAACTCCCATTGCCCATAAATCCCTAATGACAGTCATTGTATTGTAAACACTTCACCAGAACAAGCATTCCATACCTTCCAACAGAAGTCCCACTAAGGCCCCTTTTTGTAGAAAAATGTACCCAGCGAGCCATGTCCCGTCATTAAAAATTCCAGACTCAAGCCGAGGCAAAAGTCAAAACGCTCTAGTACGAACCTGACATCAGGCACGAACCCACACGTAATACTCTTCTTTTCCCTGTCCCTCCATCGTGTCTGCCATCACTCAATGCAAATTTTATCAAGAATTGACGAAAAACTCCAATCACCCCTTGCTAAGTTGTGGTGGTGATCCTTACTTAGCATTGCCAATTTTCCCCAATAAGTGCTGGTTGCGCCTGATCATTCGTGTGATGTTTATCATGATCACCAGGGTGGGTCTACTTTAAGATAGATTTGCCTAGAGAAGGGCTAAAGTTTCTTAATTAAACACTCGAACTCTGTAAATAAATTTTTTCGTCATGTCCTCTGCTTAGGATTTGATCCTGGGTCAAGTGTATTGTATGTGGACACTATACCACTCCACTCCCTTAATCTGGTAGACAATACGCAACCGTGTGAATATGGAGCCATTAAAACACATTAGAAAAATTAAATTTTTTACAACGAAAGTATAACAAAGAGGGAAAGTTAGGTCTGTAGGCCAACAACGTTGTGATGTAAGGCTTCTGAGATACATATGGTGTCATTCACTCCAAAGCAAATATCGGTTTCTAGAAAAATTTTGTATTGCTTTGAAGCAAAAAATACATGAAATCAAAATTGCGTAGCACTTTGGCAAAATGCAAGCTTCGAATTGCTACCACATCAAACATACTTTCCTGTTTTAGTCCATTGCGGGTATTCGGTTTAAAAATCGTATATAAAGAGTCCGCCAAATAATTTTCTTTTTTTAAAATATGGAGTGTAGCTTCGGCTGTGTGGCACGTAGCGCCGTTTCTTTGAAACCAAATGTTGCTAATATCCTCCTCTTCAATTTTTGTGAACAAAAATTCGTTAAACGTAGCCTGATAACGATCGCCATTGACTGTAAGGGCCACTCCTTGCTTATTTTCGAAGAAAAATGGCCCAATTATGCCTCTGGACCAAAATCCGCACCAAACAGTGACTCGTCTTGGGTGTATCGGCTTTTGAATGTATGCGTGCGGATTTTCTGTGCCCCAAATGCGACAATTTTGCTTGTTTATATACCCGCCGAGATCAAAATGAGCATCATCTGAAAAGATGACTTTTTTTTCCAAAATCGGCATCTTCTGTAAGTCGATCGCAGGCCCACTTAGCGAAGCGAAAAAAGCGTATACACAACCATATTTGTTCAGCGGAAGGATAAAACTATTTATCTGTCAAATTAGACATGAGCTAAGTGTTACCATTCACGAAATAAGCATTAGTTGAAAAAAAAACGTTAGATGGCGGACCCGTTATAATGTATAATATATGAGTGTGTCTTTGTATGGTTTGGGCCTTATGAACAGCTATTCCATGTATGTCTGGAAGGAACTAGAGTATATATAAATTTTAAAAATTATAACTGAGCGGTGCCACGCCCATACCAAGCGAATATTTATTTGTCTATATCTTCAAGATGGCAACAGATTCTGTAAATTTGATCCAAATAGATTTATAGTCATGCATTTGGAATACATGGAATTAGACAGATGGGCGTGATTTTAGTATATCTGAGGAATGTTTACAGCTAAAGTATCAGAATTTGGTCTGATTAACGTCATGGTTAATACAAATCATCACAGAAAACGTGGTAGCTATTGGACAAGTAGGAGTGGTACCTCCCATATAAAGTAAATATTAATTTTTGTATATCTTGAGAACGGCAATAGTAAAAGTTTCTACGAGTAAATTAAGTTCAAGTAACGACTACAAGTTGTGAAAAATAGAATGCATGTGTGCATATGAGAATAATTATTTTAGCGGCAAAACGGCTACCGACTATACGACTACCGTTGTAGATCATAACCAATGTAGGTTAATTAGCGAAGTACGCCGGGCTTTAGCGAGTTTTATATAAATAGTTTGTATGATAAGGGATTTATATCAAACGAGGGCCTTGGAAGATTTAAGAAAACATACGTATTTTAAAACGTTAGTGTAAGATATCGAGACTAAAAGGAAGTAAATTTTATCAAAAAGTTCATAAAATTACATAACTATCCTGGATATAACCTTGAAACTACTTTTTAAAAGCGCTTTAAAATAAAATGAAATTAAAATTTTGTAAAATTTCTGATTTTCTTTTAAGTCTTATAACAACTAAGTTGCAAATACTTCCCTATTCAAAAACAATTGCAGTGTAAGTACACATACTCGTATGTATACACTGCTCTTAGAAGCATCTGCAAGTATGTCTACACATTCGTATGTATCTCTGTGAAGGTTTTCAGTATTAACAATTATTGATTGGCTGCGGTACATAAAAAATCGCTTTTGTAACCTTTTCTCCCATCCCTTCTCTCCACTCTTTGTTTCTTTTTCCTATTCAATTTTATGTATTTTTTTCTTTATGGACTTTTGGGTTTTTTAATAAATTTTTTCGTTTTTCCTTTACTCAGAATTTGTATGGAAGGAAAATGATAAAAAAAAACTTAAAAAGCATGGAACCAAAAACAACAATAAAAATTTAAAACAAATCAAATCTATTCTTCTCTTAAACAAAAAGAAAATGTTTTTACACAAAAGCAAATCAAGATGAAAAACAAAAAAAGAAAAGTTTGATGACTATGACGAGGACAAAGACAGAGCGTGTAGATTATGATAAACTGTGGCGTTTAATTCTTTTCTCTTTTTGCTTATCCTCTTCAGCACAGAAATAAAGGCAGAATATTAATAGTTTTTTAATAATAAAACAAAACAAAACAAGCAAAAAATAATTGCTTTATAAGATTAAAAAAAAAAAAAAAATCACTGGCCCATATAAACCCATTTCCCTTTGAAGAAAGAATTTAATGAACACTTATGTCTGTGACTTTAAAAAAAGAGAAAATTAATGCGAAAAAGAAACACTGAAACGGAATTTTTGCCAAATATTTATATTCGTATTTTGCTTTTCACAAAAGTATGTTATTAAGAACGAAAAAAAAAAAGAAAATCAATAGGCCTCTTACATTCACCGTGTAAAGCATATTTTGAATATTACCTTTATTTTTTAATATTTAATACTTATCAAATAAGGCCATAATATATTTAAAGAATTTATTTTGTGTTCTGCCATTGTTCAGTTGCTGTTCATGAGAAAGATTAAGCTTCTGAGCTTTACTTTTTCAAAATTCCATTCTTATCGGTGGCAATACAAATGGCAGACACACAAGATGAAGGCAAGAAAATCATTTTTCATTTTTAAACAAATTCTTTTTCTTTTTTCTTTTCAGTTTTTATTTTTCATATGTTTTGTTAACGTTGGCTAAAAATAATCTAAAAAATGCTTTTATTTTGAAGCAAAATTTAAAAAGCAAATAAGAAAGTTAATAGTGACCAAACTTGGACCAAAATTATCTGAAATATCAACAAAGGCCGGTCTAAAAATTAATATCAGTGAAGTGAGGGTAATGAGAACTTGTTTTGGAAACGCAAACACTTTTCAGGTGGATAATGAGACTCTGCAGGTGGTAAATTATTTCTGTTATTTAGGTGCTCGCATAACAAACACTGTATGCTTTAGCACATAAGTATATCTGATGGTCCATCTATCGGTTTACATTTGAACCAGCGATTATTTCGAATCTGGCAATACTTATGTCATTCTATTCCGTCACAAAATTCAGTAAATTATCTCCTCTGAACGAAAAGAATTGATTTACGCTTGAGCTACGTGGGGATTTATTGGAAATTTATGGGGGGTACGTTAAGTACGGTTAAGAAAACCCAAACTGATCTTACAGAAGCCAATTCACGAGTGACTGTTTGGTGCGGCTTGTGGAACGGAGGCACCATTAGCCCATATTTCGCAACCATTATGCACCTTGATAACCGATTTTTTTGTGACCGCTCTTTATGGTATTGATGTGAACGATGTTTGGTTTAAATAGAGACAATTGAGCATTTGAAGGCCAACATTCGTAATGCCATTGCTCGAAAAAGTTCTTGAAAATTGATCCGATCGAATGGGGTACTGTGAGGCCAGCCGCGGCAGCCATATGAATAAAATAATATTTCATTTCCAATCGGAACAATTGTACTTCACAACAACAAAACAAATTTGGCAAAATTTCAAACCGTTTTTGTTTTATCACATTTTTAAATTTAAACTTTTAAATTGCCCACCCTATAGATAACTTTTATATATATCTCTTGCCGAAAAAAAAAACTCACAACCCACTCAATCGTTTCGACAACTCAGCAAAGTTTAAAATCATTAACGATTTTGAGATGTGTTAAGTTCAACATTTTTTCCCCGTACTCCACTTGGAAGCATATGGCTTCCACAAAGCATCCCCATCTAAAAGTTTTACCGCTGTTGAGTTTGATTCTTCCCATGTTAAATTGGATAATATTGCAACTCCATATGTTTCTTGGTCGACCACGATTTCTGGAGCCTTGAGTATTCTACAAGAGTGATACTCTGGTGATACTGGGCTCTTTAGAATGGTGTGACCGATCCATATCTATTGTCTTTTTCTTATCTGTTTCAGTATGCATTTCTCATTAGTCATGTTCACAGTTCTCTGTTACTTATGGTAACATATTCTGCATATGATTTTAAGGTACTTGTTAATGAATACCTGGAGCTTTTACGTGGTGTTATTCTATATTATCTAGCTCGGGTTGAATATTCTGAGCTTGGTCCGTCTGGATGTATGTGAGCTTTTCTATACTGATTGCAGTCGTAGGAATGCCGCTCTCGCTTTATTGTCGCAATTTGTGGTCACTATGCTGCCTAGATAGCAGAAGCTATCTACATACTCGACTGTTTGACCCTCTAGCATGATGTGTTCCGTATTGTTTATTCGCATGGCCTTGGTTTTTTTGATATATATCTCAAGTCCAACATTGCAAGCCAATCCTTCAAATTCCTCAGGTTTCGACTGCATATTGGAAATTTCATCCGCATACTCTAAACCTTCGAGTTGGCATGAGAAACTCCATGTTATCCTCCTTCTCTTTAAATAGACTTTGCTCACTATTTTTTCCAGCACGATAGTGAATAGCTGAGGTGATAGTGGGCATCCTTGTTTGACTCCAGCATTGGTATAGAATGGTTTGTTCTTAGTGCTTCCCGTTTGCGATTCTTTTGATGGTAACAAATGCTTTCTTGAAATCGACGAACAGTAGATACCTTCCTGTATTTACGCCATTTTATAGACTCTTCAAGGATTATTCGTAGAGTGTTGGCCTGATCTATGTAGTTACTAAGATCAACATATTCAACTCCAATTTTTTCCACTTGAGACCAGCACTCAGGGGATGACCCCTACTTATGCAATGCATTGTGCTGGTGCTAAGAAAATTGGTTGTTGAAAGGAGAATAGAATGAGTAGTGCTTATGGAAGCATAATCTGATCTTTCCACAGACGAACGGTGTGGCTAAAAACGAAGTAGTAAATATCAGAGCACATTCCGTTGTAGTATCGATAGAACAATGAAACACACGCCACATTGCAAAGATACTCCAAATAATCAATAGAGTTAGATACACCACCGTCATTAATGAGCAGCTTCACGTTCTCCTGCAAGCGGTCGAGAAGCCCCAAAATAGACTTTGAAGCATTAGCCCATACATGAGAGTTATATTCTGTTTTAGATCGCATATATGTAGGTCTTGTAAATATTAAGAAGGGCAGGTGGAGTGAAGTATTTCTTGTACCGTTTCAAAAAACCGAGACAATGCTTCTTTTGAATTCTCATGCCCAGAACATCAAGAGCATTTGAGTATCATTATCTTCATATCGACCAGGCCCAATTGCAGGACGCAGCGACCCATCAGATCTATTGTGCTCCTTTCGATCTATAGTTTGTTCAGCAGATCTGCTGCCTTCCTAATGAACACCAGCACATCTGAAACCATAATGGTGGATATCTCAGTAAGACCATATGTCCACCTAAAAATTTCCACCTAAACCAGTCAAGAACCTCACATTCATACAATGTGTGTATCACTGTCTCTGATGTCTGTAAACACAGTTTACAAATATCCACACCTGTGACCACCATTCTCTTCAGATGCGGTCTCAGTCCACAAGGGTCGGTAAGAAATTCCATTTGGAGTTCCATACTTGAGAACTTCAGAGCGACACCAAAATTGCGAACTTATCGTCGCCCTAGAGTGGCGAAACTCCCTTTGATCATTCCAGTGTTTCAAGCATCTGGCAATTTCCCAATACTTGTTTAAATTGGGAATGATAGTAACTGTTGCTGCAGAGTAAGGCTCAGGACCGATATAGGGTGTCATGCAACCTTTTCTAGCCAATGCATACGATGCTTCATTACCATCTATCCCTCAGTGTTCAGGTACAACTGAACCTTATTTCAAAGCAAAAGTCTTTGCAACGTATCGTAGCAATATTTGATCAGTACAGATAAAGGCATAACCAGATGCAAAGATATAACATCTAGGACCAAAGATTGTTCTCCGATAACACTGCGTATAATGGACAAACTTTCCGACGCATTTCGCGACCCTTTGACGTAAAAATTTGTCGCTGAACATGCCGCCACCCTCTACATGTGAAGCGGCGTTAAACCAATCAAGGCCTCCAAGGCCGCTGTTGAACATGTTCTAATTGCGCCAGTTATACCGAAGCAGGAGAGTCTCCGCAGGGTACGGAGACTAATTTATTCATGGTGGTAGCATTTGATTCCTCAATAACTACATTACCTATAATGACAGATAAAGCCACACGGACATTTACTTCAGGACGATTGCGAGTATGACACTCATATACTGCATTTACGACCCAATCTTCAAGAGGCTCAGCTTACGATCAAAAGTATGAGAACAAATGTATGAATGACAAATGCTGCTGTTATCTGCGAAAGAGTAGAGGGGAGTAGAGGTGAGAAGAAAGTCGATGAGAAATATTATAAATAAAGTGATAGAAAGAAAAGAGAATTGCGGTAACCCTGAATGAACTATATAACCACTCTTAAAGAGCGATCTCTGAGAAAACTTCTTCCAAATCGGGAGAAGTGGCTACCAACACCAAAAGCAACAAGATTTAATATTAACTCCTCTTGTCAAACCTTGCTCTCGCCAAAACCATGGGTAAAGTTGTTCCACCGTTCGGAAAACAACGCTAGCAGGGCACCAGTATAACTGACCTTGCGGAAACAGTACTGACGATCGCATAGCAAATAATTGGACTTCAAATACTTCACAAGCTTTAATCATACTCTACATAACTATGAGGAGTGCGGAACAGACTGCTATTTGGTGATTGTTTTCAGTGTTACTAGCCTCACCCTCTGAAAGTGGAATACTTAAGTAATGGCGCCTTATTTGAATTAAAAACAAATTTCATTTATTTTTGATGATAATGATTAATACAAATAAACTTTTAGTTTAGGAACTTTTTGAACATCTAGAGGTTTTGTAATATCTTCCTCTATCAATCATAAATTAAATAGAAGATTTCAAAACTTTCTTTCAACCTCCTTTTTTTAAATTATTTTACTTGCATTTATAAGCCAACGAAATGCAATTATTTTCTTTATTTATTTACCTATTTAGTCAATAAAATTATTAATTATAATGAAAAACTAAAAAGGAAATAAATGTTAAGAAAAATTTCTACATTTGTGTTAAACTATAAGCAAATATAATATATAAGCGCCTGTTTATATGCTTTACTAAAATTGTCTCCATAAATTGTTGCCATACTAAAGGGTCCGCCAAATAATTTTTTTTTTTTTGAAAATGCTATAAAAAACTACTGAATATTTTCTCAAATTTCTTTTTTTATTTGAAAGTACAATCCTTCCGGTTAATAATGGAAAATAATTTCATTCAAATGGCTGCCTCGGCTGGCCATGCAGTAGACTACACGATCGGTCCAATTTTTAAGCACATTATCGATTATGTGCAGCTGTGTTTCACCAATGGCTTCACGAATATTGTCCTTTAAAGCGTCAATTGTTTCTGGCTTATTGGTGTAACATTTATCCTTGACGGCACCCCACAAATAATAGTTCAACGGTGTCAAATCGCAGCTCCGAGGTGTTCAAACGACATCAGCTCTGCGGCTGATAATGCGATCTTCAAAAACAGAGCGCAAAACATCGAGTGTAGCTTCGGCTGTGTAGCACGTAGCGCCGTCCTGTTGAAACCAAATGTTGCTAATATCCTCCTCTTCAATTTTTGTGAACAAAAATTCGTTCAACATGGCCCGATAACGATCGCCATTGACTGTAACGGCCACTCCTTGCGCATTTTCGAAGAGAAATAGCCCAATTATGCCAAAATCCGCACCAAATAGTGACTCGTCTTGGGTGTATCGGCTTTTCAATGTATGCATGCGGGTTTTCTGTGACCCAAATGCGACAATTTGGCTTGTTTACATAACCGCCAAGATCAAAATGAGCTTCATCTGAAAAGATGATTTTTTTTGGCAAAATCGGCATCTTCTGTAAGTCGATCGCAGGCCCAGATTCTCAGCGTTGTTCATATTCGTTCAGCGGAAGGAAAAAACTAACTATCTGTCAAATCAGATATGAGCTAAGTGTTACTATTCACGAAATAAGCACTAGTTGAAAAAAAAACGTTAGATGGCGGACCCTATATTTCCCACGAGAGACTAAAAACCTCTCAAGAACAACATGAATAAACATTTAAGCCAGCACCAGCAGCCAGTCAGCCTTGTCAACCGACAATTTACATCTTAATGTAGTTTGTAACCATTTCCTTTATAATCAA
Organism: Wohlfahrtia magnifica; assembly: GCA_023159175.1. Classification (NCBI taxonomy): domain Eukaryota; kingdom Metazoa; phylum Arthropoda; class Insecta; order Diptera; family Sarcophagidae; genus Wohlfahrtia; species Wohlfahrtia magnifica. The sequence goes on from JAKWBJ010000206.1 coordinate 81,221, forward strand.
TTTGTGTTATTTTGCCTCGAGCCCATCAAGGTATGCTATGCTTTATTTATTATTAGAATGTGTGCTTTAACTGTTTGCTGTGCCCTCTTTCTCTATCTTTATTCTCAGGGCCGTTATTAGGGTACAAAGTTGTCATATATGTGTGTAAGTGTGAAATATTAAAAAAAATTTTTATATTAAATCTTAAACATATACGAGTAGTATTAAAGAAAATTATTTTATAAAAATTTTTAATTTTAAAAAAGAATTTATAATAGATTTTTTGAATGTTTATTTTCAAATTATGCCACTGTAATTCCCATTTTTGCCAGACTATATAAATACATATGGAAATACTGGCTGCAAGACGAGTAAATAGAATTTATGCAATTTGCAATAATTTACATCAGAAAAATATTACATACACGCCGTATCCTACTGCTACAGTTACAGCATCTGTTGCCTTGCCATAGCCGACATCATAATTGTCGATAAAATGATGGTTGGCTTGATGGCTGGCTGAGTTTGATAAAATAAAATTTTGTTGTTAAGCAAATAGTATTAATAAAACGAGTTAGAATGCTGTGTAAATTGAGGATATAAAATGCATTTCAATTCAATTTTTCATTTTATATTTTTTAGATATTTATTTCGCAATCATTAGTTATTTTATTTAAATTTTGGCAAATAGATAAAGTGAGTAAAAATAAATTTTCACACTACTGATTGATTAAGATATAATATTTTAGAAATAAATATTGTTACACAGCCTTAAACTATGCATATAATTTCATTAGCTTAAATCAAAAAATTTCTTAAATATTTTCAAGATTTTGTTTTTTTAGCTTTTCTTTTTCTACTTCAATTATTTGTAAAAGAATAATTAAATGCATAAGAAAATTAATTAATAATAATCATTGTAAATGGCCTTTAATTTATTACTCATATTAAAAGCAAATAAACTCATATTCCCTGAATTAAAAAGATATGATATTTAATTAAAATAAATAATTTCCTTACAATTAAGTATTCCCAGCCTCGTAAGCACTCCGTATTAAAACATATTTGTTTAATTATTTACATACATATTTACTTAATCACACACTCACACACACTCATATGGGTAAAATGTAATTACATTAAAAATACTCTACATATCATAAGCAATGAATGAACAAAATACTTATAGACGATTTTAATAATAACGGTATTTTTAGTCACAACTAAAACAACGACACAAAAGAGAATATAAAAAAAATCCGATAAACAACAACAACAACAACAACAACAGTAAAAATGCTGTGAAACATACCATAAGACAAGGATTTTCTGTCAAAGAAGCCAAAACAAATGAGGACGAGCATCATATTTCCTATTCATACATAAGTTTTGTTTAAGAATTTAAAAAGAACATCTAATACCAGTGTTGCCACTTGTGTTTAATTGTGTGCAATTTTACTTTTTGTTCTGCCGTTTTCTTTAATCGCTAAATTTTGACCGATATGTATGTCAGTTGGGATCGGTTTAGAACGGTAGTGGTCATTTCATACAACAATTGCTGGCGCTCAATTCTAACGTATTCTTAAGCTCTTGCTTTTAGTCGTCAATGAAACAGAAACCAGTGAATATGTGTAATGGCTGCACGCTGATTATTTTTTGTTTAAAACTGTATTATTTGTAATTTTTTCCGATAATATTGTAATTAAATTTTTACAGAAAATATTAAGGTTTTTATATAGGGTGGGCTATCTATCGGTTTAAATTTAAACCAGCGGTTATTTCGAATCTGGCAATACATATGTCATTCTATTCTGTAACAAAATTCAGTATATTATCTCGACTAAACGAAATTAATCGATTTACGCTTGAGCAACGTTGGGATTTAAAATCAACTCGGTGGGTACGTTAATAAGCAAATTTGCTGTATTGGGGCTCAGAAAACCCAAACGTGGTCTTACTGGAGCCAACGCACACATTACGAATGACTGTTTGGTGCGGCTTGTGGAGCGGAGGCATCACTGGCCAATATTTCATATTTCGCAACCACTATAGTCAATGGAGACACCTATGGTATGCCCGCTCTTTATTGTATTGATGTGAACGACGTTTGGTTTCAACAGGATGGTTAAACTTACCACACATTTTATGCCACAGTCGACTTATTGCGTCAAACATTTGATGGCCGTTTAATTAGTCGAAATGGTGATGTAAGTTGGCCGCAAAGAAGCTGCGATTTGACACCGTTGGACTATTTTCTGTGGGGCGCCGTTAAAAACAAGTGTTATGCCGACGAACCAGAGACAATTGAGCATTATAAGGCCAAGATACGACCACATACAATCGAAAAAGTTCTCTAAAATTGGTCCAATCGAATGGGGTACTGTGAGGCCACCCGTGACAGCCATATGAATGAAATAATATTTCATTTCCAATCGGAATAATTGTACTTCACAACAAAAAAATAAATTTGGGAAAAATTCAAACCGTTTTTGTTTCATTACATTCGTAAATTAAAACTTTTAAATTGTCGACCCTTTATTTTTAACAAAAAATAAATCCATTCAGGTACTAATAACGCTAATTACCCCTCAATTCAATTCGCAGAGAGCAATTTTCATGTTCTCGCTAAAACAACTCAATTTTTATTTTTGCACAACACTGGTTTAGAACATTTTTCAATCGTAATCCAGTATTTTTGATTTCAGTCCTGCTTATTTCGTTTCTTGAAACTTCGGCCTTAAGCTGTTTTCTCAGCTATGAACCGGTGTTTCTCTTCTTTTACTTATCTGTAGGTTCCAGTCAATGTCTCTAATAGTGATGTTATTTTATGAACTTCCATTTCCTTCTTAGGATTGTGCTATCGATCAGGAACTTGTTAGCTCGTGTTCGATATTAAGTTCGGTTAAGAAAATTCGTGTCCTTCTTAGGTGGTTTTTTACTATTTGGTTTTCTGTTCGAATTTTTTCAGCATCAAAAAAGGATTCAGAACAGGTGGGAATATCAAAAATGCTTAGCATGGTCTGCGATTTGATTCTGAAGTGACGAACAAACAAACAATGCTTGCAAATCATTAAGCTTTATTGTCAAAATTCGTGCTGCGTGAGAAATGTTTCGATTAAAAAAAATTATTTTTAGCAACGAAGCTCATTTTTGGCTTAATTCATAAGTCAATAAACCGATTTGCCGGATTTGGCAGTTCAAGAGCTGCCAATGGGTCCTGAAGCAAACCATTAAGCCGTTGATGGCAACGCTGTCTAATACCCACGAGATATGGAAAAAGAGAGAAAGAGAAAATCAAATGATTAATTTGATCTTGGCTAGGGCTCATTTTATTTTTATACACACACATACATACATATGTATGCATATACTTATGCTTTTTTCCGTGTCACACAACGGCCTTAAGGGCCTTGATTGGTTTAACATCGCTTCAAATCTATGTGATGAGGGCGACGATATGTTGGGTGGAAAAATCTCTTCATTCTACACAGGATGGTCGGAAAACCATTTACATTCCTGGATGCTATGCCTTTGGATCTCTGCTTAGGCAGAATATTCAGAGTTTGTTGCTCTAACAGGGATTGTTGTTCTAACAGGGCCTTAGTTCGAAGCGAGTTTGTTCTAAACTGGTATACCTATGGCTGTAAAATGAATGAGGGTGTCGATGCTGCAGTTTAGGGAAATAACAGAGACTCGTCGCTCCCACTGGGAAGATTACTACGTATCTTACAGGCTGAGATAATAGTCATTGCAATACGTGTGAAGATCAATATATTCTCTGACAGCCAAGCTGCCTTGAAGGCACTTGACACGAGTTGAGTGACATACTATGTATATAGACTGGTCAAATATTGCTACGATATGTTGCAAAAGCTTTCACTTGCAAATAAGGTCCTGGTGCTTTTTGCACCTAGAAACTGTGGAATAGATGGTAATGAAATGGCGAATGCATTGGCCAGAAGAGATTCCTTGTCACCCTATATCGGTCCGGAATCTTGCTATGCAGCACCACCTACAGCCATCCTCAATCCAGTCAAGGACTGGAACATTGCCAGGTGCTTGGAACACTGGAATGCTCAAAGGAGACTTTGCCAGTCTAAGGCGATTCGAGCGTCGCTCTAAGGTTCTCAAGTATGGCAGGCCGGACTTGAAACTAAAGAGGATGGCGATCACAGAAGTGGCTGTTTGTAGACTGCGCTCACAGACATCAGAGACTGTGGAACACATATTGTGCAAATGTGGAGTTCTTGATAGGCTTAGGTGAAAATGTTTAGATAGACATATGGTCTCACTGGTGCTTTCATGTATACTGTTATTCATTAGGAAGGCAGCAGATCTTTTGAGCAACCTATACACCGGAAGGGGCACAATAGATTCCATGGATCGCAGTCTCCAGCAATAGTGCCTGGTCAGGAGAACAATAATAATCTACAATCTACATAGTTTCCATAGGACACGATCTACTCGTGACCTGCTGGTATGACATAGCATTTATGGATTCGGTGAAGGCAAGATTCTAGATCTCGATATCTCTAGGACAGTTGGCACAGAGCACTTTTATCGTAGCTTATTACTTTCGGCGTTGGTAGGAAAAAAAATAAGTTTTTCATTCCACACCTCTATTTTTATGAACTCAACTGTATATGTTTACTCATATACTTGTACTTTAAAAGTTTGTTTACGGTTTTCTCATGATAAATGATTGTCTGTCTGCAAGTACATTACTTATCCACATATGTATGTGTATGTGTTTTGGCCACATTTCTATATTATTTTCTATTTTTATACATGGGCTTGGTTTATTTGAACCTCGAAATGCGTATTCTTTTTAGGAATTCAAGGACATTTTATTTATTATATGTGCGGGAGATGTCTACTGTTTTCCTATTAAATTTTTTAAAAGTTTGTTCGAAAAAAATTTTTTCCAAGTTCTTATACCAAAAAAAAAAAAAAAAATATTGATTTGTTAAGAAAAAAGCAGTCCATAGAGGCTGTAATGTGACGTCAAAAATAAATTTGTGTTTTTAAAATGAAAAATTCGCTTTGATTGAAAATTAATAATCTCGTAGGACGATTGATTCAAACGATTGTCCAAAAATTACAAAAAGTCATAGGTCATGGGTGTTGTGCAAGCACAAGAAGTTCGAGCAATACGATATGATAAAAATTAATGAGCAACTCAAAACGTGCTAGGCAATCCTTGCTTTTTTTACCGGTCTTTGGCTTCAAATTTTGGTAAAATTTTTTATAAGAAGTGCTGTCAATGCCGGGCCCTCTACCCAGTTAAAAATTCATCAAGAAATGCATTTTAACATACGCTTAGATAGGCCATTTTATGGACCTACTTGCTTACTACTTTTTATGGCCTTTTGTGATTTCCCTGTTCTTTTCGGCCAAGTTCTGCCAAACAGCATGTTTCCAATTTTCAAATTAATAATCTACTTGTGGTGGTGCAGTGGTTCATGTTTTTTATTTCATTTTTTGTGATTTTATTTAAATTATTGATAAATTTAATAAATTAATGCTTTAGGCCCAATAACAACAACAACAACAACAACAATACGGTTGTGTTGTTGAGAACATATGTACTCAGTTTCTGTCTATGTGATTGTGTGTGTGTTTGTTTGAGCATTTACATATTTCACATTTCGGAGTCAGTAAGTGGAAAAAAGGTACGAAAGTGAAATAAAGGCCAAAAGAGATAAACAAGCCAAAAGATATAAAATGTAAAAAAACTGGCAACAAGAAAAAACAAACCAACATGGCAATCAGGTGTGAAAAATAAATTGCCTTTTGCCATCATGACTGGCGTTTGTTGGAACAAAAAAATAAAAAAGAAATGCTTAAGGCATATATAAGGCACATAAATGTTGCCAACATATAAGAGATTAAGAAAAATACAAAGAAAAAAAGAAATCGGTTAAACCAACAACCTTGTGTTTTATGTGTCACAATTTGAAATTGTTCAACAGCTACACACGACAGACATTTAATCCCATTAAGCTACCAAAAGATTTTAGAAAGAACCAAATGACTTATCCATTAGTTTATAATTTCCAAAAAAGGTCCATTTGAGATTTTTGAAAGCTAAGCAATCGTGGATAATATGTTAATCATGGCTCCCGCAGAAATTATTTTACAAGTCTACGTTCGTGTGCGATGTGGTGCATCAAGAAGCTGACATTAAACAAATACTAGAGATTAGGTGTGTCAACAATATTCGTATTTGCTTTTACATTCGCATACTATTCGCTTATATTAGATATTTGTACTGCTTTCGCTAAAGTTTTGCCAATATTTATAAAGCAAATCTATATGTAACTCGAGAACCACTGAACCGATCTACAAACCAACTCATGCATTGGAAAGGTGTAGTTTCACTGATGGTTTAGCTTAACTGGGCGCTGCCACGCCCATATAAATTTTTTATTTTTATGTTTATATCTTCAAAACGGTAATAGTAAGACCTTCTAAACTTGGTCCAAATAACTTTGTAGTCAATACAAATCATCAGTCAAAAAGTGAGCGGAATTGTTTAGATGGGAGTGGCACCTCCCATACAAAGTAAATATTGAATTTTGTATATACAGAAAACGGTAAAAGCTAAAGTTTCTAATTTCTAAATTCGACCCAAATAACTTTGTGGTCAATACAAATAATCAGTAAAAAAGTGCGTAGAATTGAATGTGAGATTTTTGTATATCTTGGGAACGGTAATATTGGAAGGCTCTGATTTGGGTCCAAATAACTTCGTAGTCAATACACTTATCAGTCGAAATACGATCGATATTGAATAACTGCGTGTGGCACCACCCAAACAAGGTAAATATTGATTTTTGTATATCTAACGAACGGTAATAGTGAATGTACCTGAATTTGGTCCAAATAACTTTTTGGTCAATATAAATCATCAATCAAACATCATCAGCACTCTTCAGTTACTGAACTTTGTCTAAACGATTTGATAGTCATTACAAATGATTCGTTGAAAAATGGGCGAAATTGGATATGCGGTCATATTACCTCCCATACAATGTAGTTTGTATATCCTAAGAACATTTAAGATGGAAGTTTCTGAATTTGTCCAAATAACTCGATAATTAATACAAATCATAAGTCAAAAAGTGGGAGGAATTGTATAAGTGGGTGTGACATCTCCAATACATATTAACTAATAATTTTTGTATGTCTTGAGAACGGTAATAGTAAAAGTTTATAAATTTTGTTTTCATAACTTCTTGGCCAGGATACAGCAGGACACGAGGCAGCTCACATTCATACTAAACATGGAATTTTGCGTGTGTGGAAAACGGCAGCTGGTAAAGTTTCGTGATGTATCTGCTCATATCAGTCAAAAAGCGGGAGAAATTGTTAAAGCGGGTATTGCACAAAGCACACCGGGCAAAAGCTATTTATATACGTATTCTTATCTACAGTATATACATATAAAAAAGTTGTCCTGAGAAATACATTTTATAGGTACACAACACATAGCTTCCCAGCAACGCGAGAAAGGTTACTCTGGTAGTTTATAAAAGCTGGCAACTTATTTTTACGAAAAAATATAATAACAAACGTTAAAAACCAAGAAATGGATTTAGCATACAGAACGGGTGATTTTTAAGTGTAATTTTTTTCAGTGTAATTTTTTTCAGTGTAATGACATGTGGCAATTCGAAAAATGCTCTGTAAGTTTGGCATTTCACCATAAATAGACTGAGAAACGTACAACGTTTGCAAATCATTGAATTTTATTATAGAAATTTGGACTGTGTAAGAAACGTGTTAGAAAAAGCCGATTTTTGGCTCAATAAGTACGTCAACAAACAAAATTTCTAAACTTGGTGAGAAGAGCAGACAGAAGCACTTCAAAAGCTGTCAATACACCGGCCAGTAAAACGATGAAAATCGCAACGTTGTAGTCAACGGGCTTATCGTGCGATATTTACCATATTATTTCGATAAAAATGGAAGAATTGGACTTGTTTTTTATGTGATTTAACAAGATGGTGCCATCTGCTACACGACACACAATACTATGAACCTTTGAGAGGCGAATTTGGTGAACAGTTAATCTTGCTTTATGGAGCAGTCCATTGGCCGTCAAGATTATGCGATTTGACCTCACTAGACTGTTTATTTTGAGAATATGCGAAGCCTCACGTGTACAGGGACAAGCCAGCCACAATTCCAGCCCTGAAAGACAACATTACTGCTGTCATTGGTGAGATACCGAGCGAAATAATAGAAAAAGTCTGTAAAATTGGAGCGTAGCCTCTTTATGGGAAATAATCTTGAAAAAGTAAATGGCAGGTATTCATTACGTTTTGTAAATTTTCTGCTTATTTTTCAATTTTCAAAAACCAAACGGTTAAAAAAATGTATTTTCTAATAATTCTAATGTAGGGCGGATTGATATTGAAGCTACCTAAGCAGGAAAAAAACATTTTTTTATAAAAACCATTCATTTCTCAACATAGTCTCCTTTGAGCTCAATACACTTAGTAAGACGATTTTCCAACTTTTTGTACCATCTGAATAATACGATTTTGGGAACTCCTCGAAATACGCATTAGTTTCGGTAATCACTTCTTCGTTTGAGATTTTTTCAAGTTTGGAAACAGGAAAAAGTCACTAGGGGCTAAATCTGGACTATAAGGTGGACGATCAACCAATTCGCAGAGGATTTCTCGTAGTTTTAGCATAGTATCTAATGCTGTGTGAACCGGTGCGTTGTCTTGAAGAAAGAGCACTTTTTTCTTGTTTAAATGTGGTCGTTTTTCCTTGAGTGCATCAATCAATAATGTACGATAATACTCTCCTGTGATTGTGGATCCCTTTTCAAGATAATCGGTGAGCAATATTCCGTATGCATTCCAAAATACAGTGGCCATAACCTTGCCAGCCGTTTTCGCTGTCTTCGCCTTCTTCAGAGCACTTCCACCAGCTTCCACCCATTGCTTCGATTGATTTCTGGTTTCAGGTGTGCAGTGGTGGACCCACGTTTCATCAACACTTATTAATCTACGCCAAAAATCAGCAAGATTATGCTTTATCATACCCAAACACCGCTGTCAAGTGATCTGTCGAACTCGTTTTTGTTCAACACTGAGCAAACGCGGCACCCATCTTGCCCATAGCTTTTTCATATGCAAATGTTCATGTAAAATGTTGAACACACGTTCATATGATATGTTTGCCATTTCAGGAATCGCACGTATTTTGTCCCGGCGATCATTGATAACGATATCGAGGATTTTCTTGATATTTTCTTCAGTAACCAGCTCTTTTGGCCTTCCTGTTGATGGTATTGTTGCAGTGCTTGTTCGGCCCCGTTTAAATTTAGCAATCCAATATTTTACCATATAATCTGACGGAGCAGATTCGCCGTAATGTCTATCAAGCTTTTCTTTTGTCTCCTTCCCCGTTTTGCCTTTCAAATAATAGTGTTTAATCACAACACGAAATTCGCTTTTTTTCCATTTTCCAAGAAACACAAAGTTGCTTACTTCAAACGACTACAACAAATAAACTAATCAATGAATTTGGCTAAAAGTTTAACAGCTGACGTTTGACAGATCGTAATTTCTAAGAAAGAAAAAGTTTTTGTGTTTGTGCTGCCATCTAGCGCTAGGTAGCTTCAATGTCAATTCGTCATCTTATGTTGTAAGTATTCGATTTCGTAAATATTTGAATTTACTATACGCTTAACTAACATTCGCAACAGTAGAGGCCGTAGAAATAGTGAATGTGTGTTTATTAAATTATTCAAAGCATTTTTAGCTAATTGACAAGCAAGCTTTTGCCAGTTTATCGAACAGAATATTGCTTTATGCTTAAATCTCTATCTCTACTTACTGAATCATTTTTCACTAAGACTAAAATAGTATAATACCGTATCATCAGGTCAATAGTTGATGAGCTAGATTAGTTTACTTATTTTATTATAATAAAACTAGCACTCGAGAGTTGCTCTATACAAATGAAGTGCATAGTGCTTGAAAAATAGCGTGTGGCAGGTTATATTACATCGCAATTACCAGACAACAACAACAGTGCAGCTGAGAAGACCAATTTTCTTTATGCTCTACAAGAAATACGACCCCTACGTAAAAATATGCGTTTCATCCAATTGCTTTATTTCGTTAGAACACATTTTATTTTAGTATCGATGGAAGAATGAAACACGTGCCACTTTGCCACCATGTTCCGCACTTTAGCAGAGTTGTATATACCTTATTGTCATTAATGAGCGCATGTTTTTGTAAATTTTAATTGGTTTTTACTTTTTTCATTTATTATTATTATGTAGGTATGTATGTATGTATGTATGTATGTACATATATTTTTATTTTTAACTCGCTTTACAAATTTTATTCAAAATATAAAACTTTTATTCATTAGATCAAAACAAAAGATTACCATATAAAACATTAATAAATGGATGTTAAAATTAACCAGACGAAAATCATACAACTTGAGTACTCTGTCTAATTCCATATACACAACATACTATCTCACCCACTCTCTCTGTGTATGTGAGTTTCTCTTTATGCACACAAAAAACGTATTCAATTTAAATCAATCATACGTCATGGTGCTGTCAGTTATACGTAATTTAATAATATTCATACGTAATGTTGGACCCCCGAAAATCATGAGCAAATAATACAAACAATTTATCATACACTCGCACACTCGCACACACAACACGCATAAGCCAATGAATAAATGAGTGCGCGAGTGAGTGCTAAAGAGAAAGAGAAAAAACAAACAATATTATAAACAGTGTTGCCGTTGAAGTATTTCGAAAAAGAATCATAAAAAGGGTATTTTAAAGTAAAACAGAGTCAAGTTTTTATGTTAAAAATAAAATAAAATTTATTTCAATTAAAAAAAAATTATTAAATCGAATTATAACAGTTAATTAAATACATTAAACTAAAATAAAAGTAATTAAATATACATAAATATTACATTCACAGATACATTCAAATATTAGTCATATTATCTAAACGAAAAAAGTTACTTTTAGAAAAACTCTTCATAATATTCATCACTTATTCGAAATATATATTTTATACATATTTTGTAATTAATTCTTTACTTGGACTCCATTTTTGCAGCCCCGATTCGAGTAAATTGAGAAAAGCATGTCTAAATTTTGAGTTTGTTTGTAAGTTTATTTTTAATCAGTGCTAGTTTTGAAAAATTCTTTTAGCGAAAGCTATACTAGGAAGCAAAGCAAATATGTATGTGCAACGAATTCATATAAATTTGAATATACAGTCGCACAGGAAAGTATACATATCCCCTCGAGAACTGGATTTTGCAGAGAACTATAAGGTTTGGAATTCAAGTTTGGGAACAACTGTATTTATTACAACGCTCAAGTAAATAAACAAAAGCTGCAAGAACAACTTATACGTGCTGTTTACAAATAACCAAATCTATAACAACAATCATTAGCAACGATAAAGAAAATAAAAAATAACACGGCAACAACTATAATAAAGCAGCTAAGAAAACGAATAACAGACAATAAACAAACAACAACAAATATTAAGAGCTGAAAGAGGTAGATGTTTACATTGCATGGCTACATAAGAACTAAAAAGAAATGGAATCTATCTGAAATATCGAGAGGTTCGAGAGCTTCGATGTATTGTTTACTCAGCCATATAAAAAGAATACCGATGCAAACAACGATCAGTTTAAGTAAAGTTAACTCAGCAAATATGTTATTGGTGTATAGAGAGTTTATAAGGAGTAAATTCGTGAAGCTAGTAGTGAAATAAAAACCAGTTTAGTTGGAGCTAAACTTAGCAAAGAGAGTTAAGTGTGAATAACTTCTGGTTGAAAAGGTTGTGATCGAACCTAAGTTATAACTACAATCGGGTTGGAAGATCTTTAGGAAGAAAGATCTGTCGAGTAATTGTTGTTGTTTACAAGGTTGTAAACAGACAGAGTAATTAAGAATAAAGATTGTTATTGCCTGTAAAATATTACAAGCAGTGCACATAACTGTGTTGAATAAAGGATTTTTAATTAAAACGAAACACAGAATTTATTTTATTTTAACTACAATCTACGAACTCATAAATACACGTTTTTAAAAAGATAAAAACGTAACAATATCCTTTAAGCCTAAAGACAAATAATAAATTCAAAATTCTGCACGCAGAAAAGTATATATGCTCTGCAGTATTAGGTAACTAATTATCCCCAAAAAATTTTCAAAATTGTTTGGTCATTAAATTTAAATACAATTTGTTTATCGTAGTTTAGGAAGAGCAGTCTTACAGTATTGTTTGTTTTTAATTGCACTTTTTTATCAAATAAATTGTCTGTGGGATTTATGTCAGGTGACTGATAAGTAGAATAAAGCCGTCAAGTCAAGTTTTGATATCTGAACTTCTTGTTTTTTTTTTAACTTTTCGTTTTCGTCCTACTTTCATCGCTCAAAACATTTTAATCCAAAATTCTTCAACAAATAAACTTTTAATACACGCGATTATACATACACAGTGGCTCAAACGTATAATTAGACACTATGTATGAGATTATTCAAATGGCGATTTTTTCATATCAATGAAATTAGTTCTAGAAAATTTTGATGCAGGGTTATAGACTATTAAAAAAAGCTTTAAAGCAATGTATAATACTTAGCATGTTTTAATAAAAACCGTTTTTAAAATGAGAAATGAAAATAAAACTAACAAATTTCATGACAAACGCATAATTGGACAGTTAAATATTTTTTACCGTATTAGTACTTGGAAGCAAAACCCTTTGCTTTTGTTACTATTTCCAAACGTCGGGGCATCGATTGCACGAGATTGGCGCAAAATTCCAGAGTAATATTGTTCCACTCGCGTCTTATTCCCTTCAACTTCTCCACTGTGTGGAAAGTCGATTTATAGAGCTTACGGACAAGTTCTTCCCAAACATGCTCAATAATGTTGAGATTCGGGAACTGTGCCGGTGTTTGCAATAATTTTGAACAATTATGTATAAACTACATTTTCGCGACGTGTGAAGTGTGCTTCGGATCGTTGTCCTGATAGAAAGCAAATGTGTCCAATATGTTTAATTTATCGGCACTTTGCTTCACATTTTGCTTTAAAATGTCCAAATATTGGAATCGATTCATTTTACCCTCTATAAAATGAATGTTCCCTACTCCTGCACTGGAAACATATCCCCACACCATTACCTACCCTCTCCCATGTTTGACCGTAGCCTGAGTGTTTTTATGCAAAAACTCTGTATTTGGCTTACGCCAAACGTACTGCAGTAAAGAGTACCTACATATAACAAATTAAACGGTTAAAAACAATTAAATTAAACAAGTTTTTGCAAAATTACCGTGTTCCAAAAGTCAGAATCTTTTAATAAATATTCCTTACAAAATTTCAACCGTGCAATTTAATTTTTTTACTGATATAGGGCTTTTTTCTGGCTATTCGTCCATGTAAATCATTCTTGCTTAACACGTTTCGTTGAATGGTTGAATGGTCTCGGCACAAACATCTTTTTTCAAATTGAATTCAACCATATTCTTCAATTCAATCGCCGTGGTGAATGGTTTTGCTTTAATTCCCCTCAAAATCAACCGCTCCTCATAACCATTTAATTTCTTTCCTTGACCAATACGACTTTTATTTTCCACTTGAAAATTTTGCTGATACCTTTGAATGATAGCATGAACTGTGGATGAGCACCGGTCAACAATTTCACTGATTTGACGCACTGATTTACCCTCGCCGTGTAATCTTAGAATTAATTGCCATGTTTCCAAAGATGTTTGTTTTTTTCTTTGATCCATTGCAATTCTGATCCGCACTTTTAACACTACACTTTCATAATGATTCATCATTTGTATTTGAATAGACATGTACTCACTTCGCAGAAAAAATAACGGTCCAAGGAACCATTTTACAACAATAAATCGTCATCAACATCATGTGTCCAATTATGCGTTTGTCATGAAATTTGTTAGTTTTATTTTCATTTCTCATTTGAAAAACGGTTTTTATTAAAACATGCTAAGTATTATACATTGCGTTAAAGCTTTTTTAATAGTCTATAACCCTGCATCAAAATTTTTTAGAACTAATTTCATTGATATGAAAAAATCGCCATTTGAATAATCTCATACCTAGTGTCCAATTATACGTTTGAGCCACTGTATGTTAGGCAGTTTTCCATATTGGTTTTCCATATTGCTTAATGAAGCCTGCTGCTCATCTATTCTTTTTTGATTTAGTCACAAACAAACAAATATATTTTTATACATAAGTTAATAATTAGCATTTATTTTGTTGCAAATATGAACATATGTGTGTATGGATTGCACACGAAACTTCAAAATTGAATATAAATCTACTAAAAGAAAAATATACAAAAGCTTCTCGCCGTAACACAGTTGATCATCAGTTCATTTTACACAATTGTCAAACTTTATATGAAAAAAAATAGTTATGCACAGGGTATGACAGTTGCATAAAAGTCAGTTGTTGTAATAATAATAATACATGTGTTCACAAAACTCATGCATGCTATGTATGTACATATATATACAACATAAATATAAAAAAGCTAAGTGTACTGAATATTTTCTTGAGGAATTTTGGACTTTTACTCATTTTCAAAAAGGTTCAAAAAGGGATACATTAAAAAAGGGTCATAAAAAGTGTCATTGGCATTAAAAAGGTTCAAAAAATGACACTTTAGTGTCACAACGGCAACGCTGATTATAAAATCCTTTTTAATACCGCATGTACAGGGTGTCCGCCGGGAAGGTATACTACTTTGTTTTGCCGCTATTTTGGTAAAGATTAGTCTTGACAGCTCATATTTGGCAGTCGTAAAGTAGAGACGTGGCAAATTTATTATGAAAAAATTTTCGGTAAACCAACGTGTTTTGTCAAAACCAATCATCCATTACTGTGATGATGAGAAAGTTAAGTGAAATGAGTGACGAGGCACATTTTCATTTGAATGGTTGTTATGTGAATAAACAGAATAGTCGGTTCTGGGCAATGGAAAACCCTCAAATTATTCATTATTATCAGTCACCTTTGCATCCATTGGTCCGAAGGAATCACTGGACCTTACTGCTTTGAAATTGAAAACAGTGTAACGATAACTGTCAATGGGGAACGATATCGTGATATGATTGAAAACTTTTTAACGCCACAACTGCATGCTTTGGGCTCGACTAACATGTGGTTTCAACAAGACGATGAAACATAGCATACAGTTAGGATTACAATGAAATTACTGCGATACCTCTTTCCACAACAAATTATTTCAAGGAATGGTGATGTTGAATGGCCTCCACGGTCGCCTGATTTGACTGCTCCGGACTTCTTTTTGTGGGGATATCTGAAAAGCAATGTTTGTTCAAACAAACCAGAAACGCTGGAGCAACTCAAACAAAATATTCGTGTTGAAATTAATGAAATACCGCGTGAAATGTGTGAGAATGTAATGAAAACTGTGTTCAAAAGGGCTCGCCTTTGTTAGGCTAACAGAGGCAAGCATTTATCTGATATTGTATTCCATACATAATTGCCGACATTGTCAATATAAGATCCATTCTCTTTCATATAATCAAAAACTAGAAACAAACAAAGTAGTATACCTTACCGGCGGACACCCTGTATATGAATGAGCCCGCCTGCGTGAGCAAGAGAGTGTTTATGTTTGTTTTTTGCTGTTTTCATTAAAGACAACTTCTCATATACACTTACACACATTGTGGTGAATATCAACGATGATTTGCTGTTTTGTAAAGCGATTACTTTAATTGAAAAAGTTTTAAAACTAAAATTAAAGTTGCTTTACTTTGTTTTGCAACAATTACTTTTAAAGAGACAAACTCTTCTCTTTCTCTCTTTGTTTTGCGTGAGTGTTTTAAACAAAAAATGTTGATATTTTTAGTTTTACTTACAACCTACTTATGCGTGTTCTTATTTCTTTCTTTTCGCAAACAATTCTACACCACGCGTTGTCAAGTGGGTGCATGCAGCAAACAAGCTTTAAAATTGTTATAAAAGGAATTATGCTCAGAATTTTTAAAGATTTTCTGGAGTGTGTGAAAATTACGTGAATAGGCTTAGAATTAAAGAAATGAATAATAAACACAGTGGTTCTGTCGATTTGGAATTTAAAAATACTACCTCGATCAAAAAGTTTCCGGAATAACCCCTGTGAGGCGATCCCATCGTTTCAATTTAAGTTTTTTTTTTTTGATCTGCTAAATTAGTACATCTGTTATTGATATTCCCGATAAATCTTACCGTCATAGCTTGATATTTGCATTTTTTATATTCGGTTTTCGGTATATCCATCAGTGCTTCCTGCGACTTTTCCATTTTTTCTCTCGGCTGCTGAAACGCGTTCCCCGTAATGGTTTTTTAATTCGATTCAACAGAAAGAAGTCACAAGGAGCCAAATAAGGTGAATTCGGTATCTTTTAGATGGTGTGACTGGTCACTGTGTGACGGTGCGTTATCATGGTGAAAAATTCACCATCAATTCCGCCCATAATTCTTGTTTCTTTTGGCGAATTGCTTCACGCAAATGTTTCATAACGCCCAAGTAATATTCTTTGCTTACTGTCTGGCCTTCTGCCAAAAATTCATGATGTATTACACTGTTGTAATCCAGGAAAACCGTGAGCATTGCCTTCTTTTTTGACTGAAAATGGGTTCGGCTCATTTGGTGAACGCCATTCACTTGCCTAATGTCTGGATTGTGTGTCGTACTCATGAACCCACGTCTCGTCTCTAGTAATGATTTTTTTGATGAATATGGGATCGTATTCAGCCTCGCAAATTATGTTTTTTGCAACCAACACACATAGAGATAGATGTACTCTTGGCTACGTAGCTTTTGCAAATGTCAAGCTATTAAGCTAAGATTTAGCGGGAATATCAAACACAGATGAAAAAAAACTCAAATCGGAACGATGGGATTGTGGCAGTTATTAACCGGGGGGTTATTCCGTAAACTTGTCGATCAAGGTAGTAGTCAAATCAGACGAGCCGTGTTTGTGTTTTAGAGAGACTAGTGCACAGAAATCTATTTTTTATATCGATAGAAAGTACTCCAGGTCTTAAATATTTAAGTTTTATAACAAACACACAAAAAAGATAAACAGAGAAACTTGACGGCCTATTATTGGGCCTGAGTCGTTTTTCGGTGTGCCTGTGGGATACTCAAAGGAGGAAAATTAATTACTGGGTTAAGAGATAATTCGCTTGGCTCTGAAGGTTTAACACCGTTACGAGGCCGGCGAAGAAGCTTGTCTTTTTTTCTCCAGATAGACGCAGAAAGGTCGAACTGAGAGTGCTAACGTGCGTATTTATCTGACGTTGTGGTTTAAGATACCATTTAGCATTTTAATGAAAATACAAATTCTGCTCTCATTGGTATCTCGATTGTCTCGGTTAGGCTGGATGTTCTCCGGTCGGTGTGTGGCTAGGCTAGTCTCGCCAGGTTCTATTGAACAGACCTCGACGAAAACAGGACTAAATGTCTATTCTCCCTAAGTCGCATGGCCATCCATTGCACAAGTGCGGTACTCACGGGTCATTGTCTGATTGGGACGCATGCCGCTAGACTCGGCATCCCCTCACGTGATTTTTGCAGGGGATGTAAACAGCGAAAGCTGTTGGTCTCCTATTTCTTGTCATCTTTAACTGAACTGTCACCGCAATTGCGAGAAATGGGTTGTTTGATCCCCGAGTAAGCTTCTATGTTTGTGGTATTACAATATGGGTGAAATCTATAGACTTAGTGAGACTTCTTACCTCGAGAGGGGTCCACCACCCTACCTACGCTAACTGAGATTCTACTCGTTATGTGTCGAAGAAGAGTGTATATACTTTATGAATGCCCTGCTATTTTGCCCCAGGTGATGCGGTTTTTGGGGGACGTTGTAGTAACTCTAAAAATGGCATTTCTTCTCTCACCAAATGAGATAACTGGCTTTATTCTTAGCTTTCATTTGATGTAGTGAACATATATCACATTTTAGAAAAAAATCCATGATAATATACTTCTTCTAAATGGGTGTACTAATAACACCTCTCGTTATTTTCTTATGTAATTTTATTTTTACTTTTTCTTTTTTTAGTTCTTTTAAGTAAAATGTTCTGTACTTCGTTAAGGTAGATTAACGCATACATACGTACTCATACGTACTTGTACGCACGCATTTGTGTAATTTTTTTGTTATCCTTGAAAATATATTTTTAATGTTTTTCGCCTGAATGATGCTGTCGTAAGAACTTAATTCACATACACGAGAGGAAAAATAAATGCCTTAGTAGGTGTTTGGTGACACACTGCTGGGAAGAGAATGTATGTAATTTTTCACTTCTTAAATCCAGTACAACAATTGCTCCTCAAAGAATATTACTTACACAACATGTTTTACTTTCAAACATATGTAAACTTACATTCACACACGTTTGTAATTTCATAAGTTTATAAGAGAAAGTTTTCATGTAAATTATAGGCTCCTGTTCAAAGCAGTTCTCTTAGTTGTTTTATTTGAATTTTTAGCAAATTTTTGTCATCGACGTGATCCTTAAAGTTTTAAGAAATTTTTTTTAGCGAGTTCGGTTTGATAATCATGTGACTTTTTGTGTTACCAGCCAAGCAAATTTTAATGTAAAATTAAAATCTTATTATCTACTATATTACTAGACTTTCGTCGAATACTCATAGAAAGTTGAAAATGGTCGAAACCATAAAACACTAAACTTTTAAAGAGGTTTACCGCGGATATTGAAAAGCCCTTTATTTTTCACGTTTTGCAACGAAGTTTACTGAACAAATATTTGTGCAATAAATATTTTAAATAAACAATTTAAGCTTAAAACAGTAAAAATTTAAAAGATTGTAAAAATATTAGAATTAAATTAGATTTTTTTTACATATTCTTTTATTTCTATTGGCTCTATTGCTACTATCGTCGTTACTCTGTTTATGCTTCTATTTTCCAGTAAATACCGAGCCAGAAACGTGTTTTGAATATCTCATTCACTTAAAAACACAATAACACTAAAATGTAAATAAACTTCTTTCTCTCTCACACTTTTTGTATTTTTTGTTTGTTTTTTCCTTCAATCTGTAATACTCTCATTTAGTATTTGCTTAAGATAACACAACAACACTAAAAAAACAACAGTAAAGTAAAGTTTTATTGCAGTTGTTGTATGGTTTTCTAGTATTTTTTTATTTTTAAATATTCTCGTATATGTGTTAGAGCGACAGAAAAGGAGAGAGTCTGTATGAGAGATGCAAAAAACAGTTGGTACATTGTACTTTTTTAGCACGACTTGCAAGTTAAAAGTACAATAGAACCCTAATTTAGCAACATTTCAAAATTTTCCCTATTTTTCTAACATTTCACGTATATGTTTTAAAGAATTTTGTTTTATCATTGATAAAAAGTGAAATAAATGGAGTATGTGTATCGATGTTTCATGAATTACTAGAGAGAATACTAACAATTCGACATTCATAAGCCAATATGGAAAGGATACGAAGAATTCGCTACTACAATTCAGAAATAACTATGTAAGCAAGAAGTGTATCATAAATGATCCTTTTAGATTTAAATCTCCCAACGCCTTATATCTACCTTTTGGAATTAAACATTAACCACTTGAGCCGAGACTTGCAGCAAAGGATAGTTCGCTATTAGCAAAGAATTTTCGAAACAAAAATAGAAAATTGCTTTTCATTTCATAGGACCTTTGCCATCTTCTCAATTCACATGTATTCTTCTGCTCTTGCGTATAGTCATCAGTGAAACAGCGAGGAATGAACATGCGTATACCCGCTACGCATGCTGTTTTTTATTTTTATTTTATTTTTTTTCATATTTTAACTGTAGTATTTATTTTTATTTTTTCGATAATAATTAATGTTTTACACAAAATATTGAAGATTTTTATATTTTCAATAACAATAAAATAACAGATACTAGTAATCCTAATTACCCATTCAACTCTCAGAGAGCAATTCTCATGTTCTCACTACTAGAACTATTCTTTGCTTTTGAACAGCTTTGAGAGGCAAAAATAAAAAAGCAGAAGTAACGGCAAAAACAGAATAGTGCAAAGGCTTCGTTTTCGACCTATTGTATATATCGATAAAGTTATTCGCTTTAGATATTGCTAAAGGTTTGCTGTTGATGTCACAGACAAACTTTTGAGATCGAGAGATTTGCTGCCACAAACATTCGTTTTCGAATGTTTTATCAGAGAAATGTTTGCCGAACGTTCACAGATGATGTTATTATCAAATGTCGTAGTCAAGCGGGTAATTAAGTTTATCTACATTAAGAAATTAGTACAAATAATCTTCCATGCGCACATTTATTTGTGGTCGTATGGAAGAGTAGTTTAAGTAGACGCATTAATGAATTTTTATTTAAATATTTTGGTTAATTAAAAAATAAATAAATAAATAACTATAAAAAAAACAATTAAGTTTATGCGAACTGAAAAAAGTACATTTTTATTTAAGTACAATGTTATTTTGCATCCCTGGTCTGTATATTTCAAAGCAATTTAACAAAATCTCCTGGGGTTTTTCCTCTGCTTTGCGTCTCTTTTTTTGTTTTTGGTTTTTGTGGTATTTTATCAGAAGATTTTATGTTGGGATTTATTATTTAAATATTTCTCCGTTATTTTTGCTTTTCTTTTCTTTTTCTTTAATTTAGTTTTTTTTCCAGGCAAATACAGATTTAATGAAACATTCAAAATAATTCCATACATACATACATGGACGGATATTTTTTTAAGTTTATTAGTAAGAATTTTTATACAGGGTGCGCTACATATTATACTCGTACTAATTTACAATTTTTAAATACTAAAAACCGAAAGTAAAGTTAATAAAAACAATTTAGAAAAAATTAATTCCTTAAAATTTGTTAATTCTTAAAAAATTGTAATCGTTAACTGTGACCAATTAAATTTTTTCAAATGATTACAGGTCCAATGACTTGTTTTTTGAAATTAGTGGTTGTCAGTTGTTAACTGCATATATCATTGTTGATTAATAATTATTAATAACATGTAACTGAAAAATGAGATTCCTAATTATCAATTACGGATTTCTTACTTGGTGTTTGCCAATCTGAAATAGCATATAATTTATCAAATGCATTTGATTTGGAATTTAAAAAGAACACTAAGAATTGCTTTACAAATATCTGTCACTAGAATAACTAATTATACCGTTATGTAGTGGGTACTTTCAATATACAAATATAACAAGTAAATAGCAAAAGTCAATTACTGATTTAATTTATAAAATCTTATTAACATCACTTATAAAATTACCAATGGCTATAATAATTAATTGGTAAAACTAATTGTTGGCAAGGCCAAAAGATGTGCACAGTCTGGCAACCTTTTATTATATAATTTCTATTTTAAAGTCATTGTTATTGTCTTTTCTATTTTATCCCTTCATTCTTATATTGGGTCTTACCGTGAGCGGTTCTTTTAAAGATAATAAATAAATTTAGTTTAAGAATCCAGAATATTCTTAACAAGTTGATTAACAAACCATACAAAAACCACAACACTAATGAAATGGGTCATTAAAATATATCATCTTTTATAATAAGTTATTAGAAAAAGTCAATTACTAATTACATATTATTTGTAATTAGAATATATCCATCGCTTGTAGTTTTAATAGATAGCTGCGAGCTGCAAACTGTTGCGAACTGTTATTGGATTTCTAATTGGCTAATTTAACTAAAATTACTTATTTAATGTGACGTTGCCAATTACTTCTTACCAATCACCCCCCACTGTAATATATTGTTATGAAAATAAAAATGCATAAAAAGAAAATACACCACATTTGTGACTGTATTGTGGGATTTTTGTTTATTGGTTTGCGTCAAGGTTGACAATGTGTTACTGATTTGTTAATTTGACAGTATTGCCGTACTGATTTGTGTATTTGACGGCACTACCATTTCAACCATCTTTGGGTAACACAATCTTGCATGTTTATAATTAACGGATATAAAATAAAGAATATGAGAGCGTTTGAGACATTTCCGGATTTTTCAAAACTGTAGGCAGTTAAGTATTTATAGTAAGGAGGCTGCTTTGCCTATGTCGGACAATTATCGTATTGTAGTCATAAAGTAAAGTCGTGCTTAGGCGTAAATAAAAGTTTTATTTTGACGCAATTTAAAAGAACTCAAATGTTAAAAGCTAAAACGTAAAAATATATGGTGAAAATGTGCTTCAATATCATCTCTTACAAGAAGTAAATAACAAATGCTTACGTAGTCTGGTGCTTATGTTATAGCTCGTGAAAAGAATTAAAGTTTAAATTGGTTTAATAAATAATATTGTTTTGGGGCAAACCTAGATTATATTTCCTTCAAAATTATTAATAAGCCTTTTGAAATATTTTGTTTGATTCTCTATTATCAAATAAAGCTTAGTTAAGATGTTTTTGCATTATTTGTGCAGTTTTAATAGGGGAAGTGGGGATGGTGTGGTGTAATGGTTAGAGCGCAGGCAGACAACACAAACAGCCAAGGTTCAAGTACCAGCAGAGGACATGACGAAAATGTTTAATAAAGAAACAAATCCATCTAAAAAAGAAGGAAGCGCCCCCCGACCTACCAGCTTATTACATCTAGCAATGACGACGAACATCAGACGAATGATCAGGATAAAACACCACCTATTGGAAAAAAATTACAATGCTAAGTAAGAAACACCACCATTACTTAGCAAGGATTTTCATCACTACATACAATCATATGGAGGTGAGCTACAGTAGATTAATCATCTACTTAGTTTGAAAATCAAGTTGATTACTAAAAAAAAGCAGTATGTATGCTTTGTGGAAAGCCAATATGCTCCCTAGAGGAGTTACGGCAAAAAAATAAGTGAAGTAATCTTGTACACAGCGAACACTGTCTATTCGTTAATGACTTGAATCTAATAATGCCAGATTCTGGAGAGGTAATAAGAGTATATCCAAAAGAAAAAAGAGTACAAATGCTGAAAAAAGAGCAGTTTTTAGGTATTTTCCTTTTCTGCAATATCAGAATCCAACAAAACTTCACAATCGATTCAATTCAATCAATTCATTGTGTACATCTTAACAATAAGTTTCAAATTAATTTTACATCCAGTTAAAGAAGTTTATCGTTACACATATATCTGTTATGTATCGTTATATAGCGTGTTTTTTATAGAGGTATAGAACTTTAAGTTGGCATTACTTTTCAAGATGGCGACCAATTTAACAGCTGTCAAGTGATTTATTCTCAGTTTGGCTAGGCAATTCATCATGAATAGCCCCACGCCCGGCGTAGATTCGTTGAATGGGCCCAAAACGAAATTATCGTTGTTTCCGATTTTCATAAGCGAATTTTGTTTAGCGATGAAGCGCACTTCTGGTTGAATGGCTACGTCAACAAACAAAACTGCCGCATTTGGAGTGAAGGCAGTCCTCAAGTGTATGTGGAAACACCGTTACATCAAGAAAAACTGACTGCTTGGTGCGCTGTATGGGCTGGTGGAAATTGGTCCGTACTTTTTCAAAAACGATGGTGGCCAGAACGTTACAGTCAATGGTGATCGGTATAGAGCCATGATTACTAACTTTCTCATTCCTGAATTGAATAATCATGATGTCCAGGAGATGTGGTTTCAACAAGACAGCGCAACATGTGACAAAGCTCGTGCCACAATAGATTTATTGAAAGACACGTTTGGTGACCGCCTAATTTCACGTATTGGACCTGTGAATTGGCCTTCAAGATCTCGTAATGTAAGACCGCTAGACTACTTTCTGTGGGGCTATGTAAAGTCATTGGTCTATGCGGTAAAGCCACAAACGCTTGACCATTTGGAAGACAACATTCGCCGTGTTATTGCAGATATACGACCACAAATGTTGGAAAAAGTCATCGAAAATTGGACGTCCGGATTGGACTACATCCGCGCCAGCCGTGGCGGTCATATGCCAGAAATCATATTTAAAATGTAAGGTCACAAGATTATCTTTCGGGTAAATAAAATTCATGCCAATCGAATAATCCATCGTTGTTTTATTGCAACTTAAAGTTCTATACCTGTATAAAAAACACACCTTACATATATGCTTTTTAGATTTCTTACATATTTTTGGAGTACATTTTGTAAAAACGAGGAGCACGTTCGGTATCCCTACCTAAATCCGATATCAAAACAAGTGGCATCGTCTAAAAAGACTTGAAATATTGGTAAACTCCACAGCTTGGGTTTGACTCGTTGTAACATGAGAAGCTACCTACTCCTTGGAAATCTAGTCCATGAATAAGTTATCATTTCTGGTACCACACGTGGTGGGACTTTGGTTCCTGATCAGTACTGTCTGTTGGGAAGTTCACGTGGTGGTTGATGTTAAAACTTTAATTGCAGAGAAACAATTTTTAGACATGGCATGCAGTTATGTTGCAATCAATACTTACAATGAAGGAGAGTAATAAATCTAGAAAGCGTAGCTTTTAATTGCAACTCTGTTTCTTATGATAGAGGCTGCTCAGGCGCAGGCACCGGGCACCGTTCTTTATGTTCAACAGCAAAAATAAAAATTTAAAAAAAAGGCGTTTCATAAACTAACCACAGATTATACATATTTTTCTTACTATGGTTTCTTACCAGATGTTTAAAGCGTTTTTGCCGTCTACAATGCCGATGACTTAGTTACAGATTCTACAGGATGAATCATAAGTAAAGACAAGAGTGTTTTCTAATAGCTTTTGTGCTTATAGGCTTATTACAGCAAAACTTAGGTGATTATTCTGCAGTCTATACAAGTTCAAAACTTTAAGGCTCGTAATAATCAAATGACTAAAACATTTGGGCAGCTGTCATGAAAATGAAGTAGCTGACTAATGCACTAGGCGAATACACTCGCCTCTGATAAGCTTTAAATCTAAACGGAATATAAAGATGCTGAATAGAATTTAATTACGCTGACTTTGTAAACAACCCACGTATAATGTTTATAATTGATGGCCTATACTATTAGAAACAAACCATAATACTTAGGGTTTTATTCTCATGTCCATTATTCTAAAAAAATATATTTCTTCACATTTAGAATATTTTTCTTATTTTTATTTTTGTGCTTATTTGAAAAGGCCATTGGATTGGATTCAATGGGAAAAAAAATAAATTTTTATCATTCAATGCTTGTGCTCAATAAGTAAATCTTTTTGCTCCCTTTTTTTGAAATTATGCCAACAGATTGTGTTTCTGTTTTTAATCTTACTTATATCAGGTGGGTCACCTATCGGTTTAAATTTGAACCAGCGGTTATTTCGAGTCTGGCAATACTTTGCCATTCTATTCTGTCACAAAACTTAGTATATTATCCCCACTGAACGATATGAATTGATTTAGGCTTGAGCAACGTTGGGATTTATTGGAAATTTATTTCTAAAACAAAGACAATTGGTCGGAAATTTGCACGAAAATGTCGTACAAAACTTGGTCGCAGAGAAGGATCAACAGTGCCTGGTATATGCAAGTTTATTGCCAAAGTTCGTTAAACTGGTTTCATTGTTGAAGCGCCAAGACGTAAGCGTGCTCGTACAGTGCGTACACCCGAAAATATTGAAGCTGACATCGTTCAATTGAATATTTCGCGCATCAGTTTACGTCGAATTTTGCGAAAAGATCTCGGTATAATGCCTCACAAAGTTCAAGTGGTTGAAGAGTTGAAGCCGCCTAACCATCCGCTTCGGTTTCGCTTCGTTATCGCTTCGATGGATAGGCCAACGAGAAACTGCACGATGATGTCATTTTTACCTAAAGAAAATCATCTTTTCGGCAGAAGCTCATTTTCATCTTGGTGGGTATGTTAATAAGCAAAACTGCCGTATTTGTGGCTTAGAAAACCCAAATGTGGGCTTACAGAAGCCAATGCACCCATTACGAGTGACTGTTTAGTGCGGCATTGATAACCGATTTTTTGAGCCCCCTCATCATTGTATTGATGTAAACTATGTTTGATTTTAACAGAACGGTGCAATTTGCCATACATCTCGTGCCACAATCGAGTTATTGCGTTAAACGTTTGATGGTCGTTTAATTAGCGAAATGATGATATCGGCCGCCAAGAAGCTGCGATTTGACACCGTTGGTCTATTTTCTGTGCGGCGCCGATAAAGACAAGTGTTATGCCGACAAACCAGAGACAATTGAGCATTTAAAGGCCAACATTCGTTGGTCTAAAGTTGCACGATAATGTACAATATTTGGTCGCAGAGAAAGACCAACAATGCCCGGTATATCGTAATATGAAATGCAAAAAGACCTAAGTTACAAAAAATTTTAAATCGACTTTTTGATTTACTATCATTTCGAAATACATATTCCCACGAGTTTTTAGACTTTGACAATTGAAGGCAACGGGCTTATTAGCAATATTCTGAGCTTAACCCAAATAGTTTATTTCAGATTTTAAAGTTTTTGCATCTCCTGTAAAATTTTTGAAATGTAACTTAGGGCCGTTAGTTTTTCATATGACGATATGCAAGTTTACTGCTAAAGTTTGTGAAACTGGTTTCATTGTTGATGCGCCAAGACATAAGCGTGCTCGTACAGTGCGTACACCCGAAAATATCGAATATGTGGCTGCGAGTGTGCGTGAGAATCCATCAACTCGTTATCGTTCTCAAGAATTGAGCATTTTACGCACCAGTTTACGTCGAATTTTGTAAAAAGATTTCGGTATAACGCCTTACAAAACTCAATTGGTTCAAGAGTTGAAGCTTAATGACCATCCGCTTCGTTTTCGTTTTGGTAGATGGGTGAACGAGCAACTGCACGATGATGTCGATTTTGCAAAAAAAAAAAAAAAACGGATGCAGTTCATTTTCATCTTGGTAGGTACGCAAATACCGTATTTGCGGCTTAAAAATCACAAACGTGATTTTACAGAAGCCAATGCACACATTACGAGTGACTGTTTGGTGCGGTTTGTGGACTGCAGGCATCATTGGTCCATATTTCTTTGAAAATGAGAATGGCACAACCACTACGGTCAATGGAGACACCTATCGCACCATGACAATCGATTTTTTTGTGCCCGCTCTTCATGGTATTAATGTGGACGATGTATGGTTTTCACAGGATGGCGTAACTTGCCACACATCTCATGCCACAAACGATTTATTGCGTCAAACGTTTGATGGCCGTTTAATTAGCCGAAATGGTGATGTCAGTTGGCCGCCAAGAACTGCAATTTGACACCGTTGGGCTATTTTTTTATGCCGACAAATCAAAGGCAATTGAGCATGTGAAAGGCGAACATTCATGATGCCATTGCCGAAATACTCGAAATATACACGAAATAGTTCTCCAAAATTGATCCGATCGAATGGGGGTACTGTGAGGCCAGCCGCGGCAGCCATATGAATGAAATAATATTTCATTTCTAACTGGAACAATTGTACTTCACAACAAAACATATATAAGTATTTGGTAAAATTTCAGATCGTTTTTGTTTTATTGCATTTTTAAATTTAAACTTTTAAATGGCCCACCCGATATAATAATAATAATATTACTTTCTGTCAAATGAAAACTAAAAAATTGAAAAAAAAAGTTTTTTTTTTATGATACAAGTGTATGGCTACGCTATAGAAATTTTCCAAAGCCAGAAAAAGAAAAAATTGATGTTGACGATGATTTTATCGATTATTTAGAGATTTTGCAATCAAATAAATGAAATTCAAGTGACAATGTTGTCAACTGTGTAAATTTAGATCACATGTCAGAAATTAGAATATTTTTTTTTTATATTGATTCATTATGTTGAAAGCAATAGTTTTGTAATGAAGTACATAAATGGAATAAAATTAACTTACCTTTGATAGTATGCACACACTTATTTGAAATTAATTTGGTTTCATAAATACGTGACGGTTTTTTTTGTATTTTTTTTTTAAAGCATTTTTAGTTTGAATATTATATCATATCCACAACAAGTGACTGGTTTTTGTATTATTTTTCATAAGGGGATGTAGCTCAGATGGTAGAGCGCTCGCTTAGCATGTGAGAGGTACGGGGATCGATGCCCCGCATCTCCATTAAATACATTTTTATACAGACTAAAGGGTAAAATTCAACTACTAGGGGAGTTTGTGTTATAATAAATAATAAATAATCCAATGCAGTAAATTTCAATGTTAACTGATAATTGCTTTCAACTCGCAATTAGCATTCGGTCAATAATTTTCGCTTTAAACTAATTATACAGATTAGGCACAGATACACTGCGATCGTCTGGCTCGATGGATGGATCCCATCAAATACTGAATATTACCACGGCGGTTTTGGTCGGGCTTTAAATACGATTTCTTGCGCTTTGGGTTGTCACAAAGGATCCAGGTTTCATTACCAAAAATAATTCGATACTTTGAAACGAAAGATTGTGAAGAAGTCACTTATAGCTTGGATCAGTTCTATGCTTAGGAAATGGATTATCAGCTCGTTTCCTGATGGGGAGGAATCCACTGTGAGCGCGTCAAAAGCGTGCCCTCAAGGTGGAATGCTTTCTCCATTGTTATGGACGGCTCATAGGGATGTCATTGTTATTGGTTACGCTGATGACCTCGTTATAACGGTCCGTGGGAAAAATTAGAGTACGTTGAGGGCGGCCCAGGCGATGTGTGGAATAGGTAGAGTTAGGAAGGGCTCTCGGAAAATCCCTCAAAAACGGTGCTTGTACTTATTACAAGGAGATATAAGTTAAGGTGTAATTCTAGATAAGAGGCTTAGTTGGAACTCGCACACTGGTGTCGTCCAGACTAAGGCTACAAGCGCCTTTTGAGCAAGTCGCTCTTGCTACAGTAACACTTGGAGTCTTTCGCCGGGACTTACACTATGGAAATATACCGCTATTATTCAGCCTATTATTACTTATGCGGCGATAGCTTAGTGGAGAAAGAATAAGAAAGCTACCACCACGAATAAATTAGACAAGGTACAGAGACTCGCCTGGGGCAATCAGAACATTTCCAACAGCGGCCTTAGAGGCCTTGATCGGTTTGACACTGCTTCACATCTATGTGATGAGGGCGGCGGCATGTTCGGCGGCTAAGTGTTTGGACAAGGGATGCCGAAATACGTGGGAAAATCTTACCATTCCACGCAGGGTGATCAAACTTTGGATTAGTGCTTTGGCAGAGGATTCAGGGTTGAATTTTCGGACCGGGTTTATTGGTCTAATGAGGCTTTATTTCGACTTAAGTTTGATCTAAATTGGTATAGAGATGGCTGATGAATGACTGGCCAGAATGAATGACTGTGTCGGTGATGGCTGAGATCATGGCCATTGATACATGTGCTGAGATCAATCTGGACAATGGGCTCAAGGGTAAGAACATTAATATATTGTATGACAGCTAAACTACCTCAGAGACGCTTGGCTCAAATCGAATGACATATAGACTGGTAAAATATTGCTACGATACGTTGCAAAAGCTTTCGTTCGGAAATAAGGTGCAGTTGTTTTGGGTATCTGGACATTGTGGGATAGATGGTAATGAAATAGCGGATGCAATGGCCAGAAAAGGTTCCATGACATTCTATATTAGTCCGAAACCTTGCTGTGCAGCAGGATTTACTACAATGCTCAATCTAATCGAGGATTGGGAAATTGGCACATGCTTAGAACACTAGAATGCTGAAAGGAGACTTCGTCACTCTAGGGCGACGATCAGACCGCAATTTTGGCATCGCTCTGAGGACTTGAAACTCCTAACGGAGTTTCTTACGGGCCGCCGTAGACTATGAGTGCATCTGAAGAGGATGTGGATATGTGTTGTAGATAGGCATCATAGACAGCGGAACACATATTGTGTGAATTTGAGGTTCTTGAAAAGTTTAGGTGGACATAGGGTCTCACTGGGTGACATAACTAGCATTATAATTTCAGATCTGCTGGTGTTCATTAGATAGGCAGCAGATCTGCTAAACAAACTATAGACCGGAAGGGGCAAAATAAATACCATGGGTCACATTGTCCTGCAATAGTGCCTGATCAATATGATAATGATGAATGATTAATATTACGATACGAAATTGACTTCTTTTAGTGGCGTTCAAACAGTTTTTTGGACGTGTGACACCAAGTTCAGCTGATTTGGACTTACTGGCGTAATGAAATTGTTGCTTTAGTGACTTCCGGTGATTTTGCAAGTTCTTATTTATTAATGCCTTCTATTCATTATCTCCAAGCTTTTTTGAATAACTTGGGCTTTCTTTGTCTTTTGTGTCAAAATCACCTGTTCCATTAAAGTTCATGCACTTTAAATAGATTTAAATTATTCAAGATAAGATTCGATAAGCAACAGATGTGCTTTTTTATCAACTTGAATAAGAAAAGCAAAACTTATGCATTGTTGTCACAAATTCGACTTTTTCGAAGAGTGAAAACTTTGTTATTTACAGCAGATATCATATATTCTCCAGAATATCATGTAAATTACTTAAAACACAACCCTTGTGCATAAGTATTCCATCTGCTGTAAATTAAGTTATACACCCAAACCCCTGACATCGCTCAGAAACCGAATAATGCTCTCTTGTAAGTTTAAGCCATTACAGCGATGAATGTATTTAGCACAGAAGGAAAATGGTATTTAATTATTTATTAAAACTTCCGCCTCTTAAAGGATTAAAACAACCGCTATCAATATCAATTATCAACGCAATTAACATGACGTTTTTGATGTCTATCAGTCTGACAGTCTTGCCAAGAGTCTGATTACAATGAAAAAAATAAATTGAAAGCAATACGCATACAATGTGAGAGCGATATCACTAAGATTAATTGAGTTAGAAAGAGGGAGAGGGAGATACAACGATAATTACAGATTAAAATATTGATAGAAATTGTTGAAAATAGCAATACAGGAGCAGAGAGAACAACACTTATTGATGAGCTTTACAGAGTAAAAAAAAAAACAGAAAACAAAAAACAAACTGACCCAGTTATTATAAATAAAATTTGTTAACGAGACACACATAAAAAATAAACGGGTACAAAGAAACAGAGTAAAAATAAACAAAATAAATAAAAATAGAATTCATTGTAAAGCATTAGAACGTAAATAAACTATAAGCAATTGATTAACATGGAGAGTGAGAATTAACATTTTCATAGTTTTATTAAATGTAAACAGAGAGCATAGAAAATTAGTATATTGAGTAGCTTCTCACTCTCTCTTTATTATACGCATTTAGTGTAAAAGTGAATTTTTAATTTGTTTTGTTTACAAACCAGACCAAACATATGATCAGGTATTTCTGTAAGAAAGACGGCTGCCATTAGCGGTGAATCAAAAAGACTCATACACTTACGCACAAGCATATATGTATGTACTCGTACATACAAACAAAACGAGCTTTTGATAAGCAATAAGAGCAGCTAAAAGTGTATGTTTGCTTGTCTGTGCATGAATTGATTAGTTGGGGTTGGGTATTGGTTTGATTACTTGCTTTGTGAATTACTTCATTGTGTTCAAAACAATAACAACAAAAAAGCTTTAATTTGTTAATAATTTTATTAAGCAAAAAACACGTTTTTTAGCCAGTATTTGTCTAAATAAAATGAAAACTATTTTAAGACTATTTTATTGAATAGAGTTTATTTTAGCTATTGATTCGAAAGACATTATGGTACATGCGTTTGTGCATTTCAATGAGGGCATGCTTGGCATGGGGGATGTAGCTCAGATGGTAGAGCGCTCGCTTAGCATGTGAGAGGTACGGGGATCGATGCCCCGCATCTCCAGGACTTTATTTTTTAATTTACGACAATAATATTTATCATTTGCATTAGTAATTTTAACTAAACCTAACTGATTAATTGAAAATATTTACAATATATGAGAATGATGCAAGTCCTTTATATCGAAACCTTTGTGCAATGTTGCCAAATTTCCTTATGACAGTTTTATGATATGAAATTGTACAACAAAAAATTTTATTTTTCGAAGAAACCAAGGGGATGTAGCTCAGATGGTAGAGCGCTCGCTTAGCATGTGAGAGGTACGGGGATCGATGCCCCGCATCTCCAAAATTATTTTTATTGATTTAAAAATAAACATACATATGTATGTATGTATCTCTCTTTATAATTTTTACAAACATGTTTTTTTTTAAATTAACATAAATCCACAATTTTAAATAAACATTAATCAATCATTTAAAGAAATAAATAATTGACAACATGATTAGATACGGAACTTAATTTTAAAATAAATTTTATGGGAATATAGATCAGATGGTAGAGCACTCGCTTAGCATGTGAGAGGTACGCAGATCGATGCCCAGCATCTCCAAACCAAAATTTATTAAATTGAAGGTTTTTAGTATGAAAATTTTCAAATAAAAATATAAATTTGCTTTGTTGCCGAATTTCACTACATATCTTTTAAAATTGAATCAAAGGATTAGATAGTAGAGGAAGATATTAAGCACACCTTTTAATTTAAATGTTTTGGCTAAGATGCTAGGATTTTAGGAAATCTTAAAAAAAAACTATTTTAAATAAGTTAATTGGAATTATCAAAAATCAGCTTTTAATGCAAAATAACGGTACAAGGGGATGTAGCTCAGATGGTAGAGCGCTCGCTTAGCATGTGAGAGGTACGGGGATCGATGCCCCGCACCTCCAAACCAACATTTTCGAAATTTTATGTTTTAGTATGAAAATTTTCAAATAAAAATACAAATCTGCTATGTTGCCAAATTTCACCACATATTCCTGCAAATTAAGTCGTAGGATTAGAAGATAGTAGGAAGCTAATAAGCCAGTTATATAAAAAGTTTGGTCAAGTTGGTAGGATTTTAGGAAACCTTCGTGAAAAATTATTTATAATAAGTTATTAACAATTATCGAAAATTGTTTTTTTTTATGAAAAATAACGGTACAAGGGGATGTAGCTCAGATGGTAGAGCGCTCGCTTAGCATGTGAGAGGTACGGGGATCGATGCCCCGCATCTCCAGTATATTTTTTTATAAGATTAAGGCTATTTATTGACTTGGTCAAAACCTTAAAATTTTAGTTAAAAAAATAGCAAAATTAAACATTTTTACTGGAGATGCGGGGCATCGATCCCCGTACCTCTCACATGCTAAGCGAGCGCTCTACCATCTGAGCTACATCCCCCATAATATGCGTATTTTTTATTTAAATTAAACTTGTTTTTACATTTTTTATGTTAATTTAATTATAAAATTAAGCACGTATGCATCCGTTTGATATTGAATTGCATATTAATTAGTTAAAATCATAATCTACAAAAACTGCTTGCAATATTAAAAAATGTAGTATAAAGGGCTACAAGTTAAAAAAAGCAAAGGTTTTCTAAGTTCGAGTAGGGATTAGATGCTTAAGCATAAGGTTCTAACAGTAGAACGTTTAAAATGCACTTAAGCTTGATGAAAATTAGTCGCTTAAGCAAAAATACTTAAGCGACTTCTCTGCAAATGTGCAATAAATCATTATAGGGTTTTCATAACACTAATTTACACATGGGGATGTAGCTCAGATGGTAGAGCGCTCGCTTAGCATGTGAGAGGTACGGGGATCGATGCCCCGCATCTCCAAAATTGTTTTGTAGTTTTAAATTATTGGGGATTTGCATTATTAATGCTTAACTACTACTCTCTATAAAAACATTAATGCCAATAGTCGTTAATTTATGTAAAAGTAATAAAACGCACAATTAATTTATATGCAAAACATTAAGTAAGGCCTTGAAAATTAACGTTTCCTAATTAAAACTACCGACGATTGCTTATTATACTATTAAGTGATTAAGTCCTTTCAAAATTTACACTTTTGTTTGGGTATAAAAGACGTTTTTTTCCATAAGGGGATGTAGCTCAGATGGTAGAGCGCTCGCTTAGCATGTGAGAGGTACGGGGATCGATGCCCCGCATCTCCAGGACTTTATTTTTTAATTTATAACAATAATATTTATCATTTGCATTATTCATTTTAACTAAACCTAACTGATTGATTGAAAATACAATATATGATAATGAGGCAAGTCCTTTATATCTAAACCTTTGTGCAATGCTGCCAAATTTCTTTATGACAGTTTTATGATATGAAATTTTACAACAAAAAATTTTATTTTTCGAAGATACAAAGGGGATGTAGCTCAGATGGTAGAGCGCTCGCTTAGCATGTGAGAGGTACGGGGATCGATGCCCCGCATCTCCAAATGAAATTTTATGCCATATTTAGCACTTACTTTTAATAATTCACCCCTATTCTGCATTTCGTTTACATTTCCGATCAAAAAAAATATTCCAACTAAGAACTTAACGAATAAGAAAAGCTTTATGAACCTAAAATGGGGAAAATTGTGATCTTGTACAAGTTAATTATTAATTATTGCAAATGTAGAGAAGTATTAAAACAGGAACCTATAGCGAATAGTTATAAAATGTGAAACATCTTTATATTAAGAAGCGATGATGATGAACACGCCTAGTATGGCTGATTTTAGAAATAGCATAACTACAAAAATTTAAACAACACTTACTCCGGTAGGATCTTTATTACCAAAATCCGTTTTTAAGGGTACAACTTACCTAAAAAGAAAAAGGAAAAGAAAATTATTTTAAAGTACATATACTCGTATGGATGTATAATATTAAAAGTTATGTTCAATTTAATAAGTGTAACATAGATATGGTATGTCAATTTGTTTTTAATCTGGTAACTTTAAGAAAGAAATTTAATTAATAACCATTGAAAACTCTAAAGGGGCACTAATGAAATTAATATCTTGCTCCAATCCAATGATTGTAACTGCCTTGCAACGAAAAAATACCGATATGTGTGAAGCCAAGTGAAAAATATTGATAGAAAGATGACCGTCTTATACTACACTTTAAAGTGATCGTTTGTGATCATATACCAACAAGGTTTCAAAATAAATTTTGTGTGTGGGCTTTTCCAGGGGAAATCTAACGTCACTCATGATCTTTTTCTGCTTATATCTTCAAAATCTTTGGTTCGATTGTTCTAATTTATTAACAGTGGAACATGAAAAACAGAAGTCATCTAATACGATATTTTTTTTGCTATAGGGTCAGCCAAATAAATTTTTTTTTTGAAAATGCTATAAAAAAACTACTAAATATTTTCTCAAATTTCTTTTTTTATTTGAAAGTACAATCTTTCCGGTTAATAATTGAAAATAATTTCATTTAAATGGCTGCCTCGGCTGGCCGAATATTGTCCTTAAAAGCGTCAATTGTCTTTGGCTTGTTGGCGTAACACTTATCTTTGACGGCACCCCACAAATAATAGTCCAACGGTGTCAAATCGCAGCTCCGACATCAGTTCTGCGGCTGATAATGCGATCTTCAAAAACAGAGCGCAAAACATCGAGTGTAGTTACGGCTGTGTGGCACGTAGCGCCGTCCTGTTGAAACCAAATGTTGCTAATATCGTCCTCTTCAATTATTGTGAACAAAAATTCGTTCAACATGGCCCGATAATGATCGCCACTGACTTTAACGGCAGCTTCTTGCTCATTTTCGAAGAAAAATGGCCCAATTATGTCCTTGGGCCAAAATCCGCACCAAACAGTGATTCGTCTTGGGTGTATGGGCTTTTCAATGTATGCGTACGGGTTTTCTGTGCCCCAAACGCGACAATTTTGCTTGTTTACATACCTGCCAAGATCAAAATGAGCTTCATCAGAAAAGATGATTTTTTTGGCAAAATCGGCATCTTCTGTCGATCGCAGGCCCAGATTCCCAGCGTTGTTCATATTCGTTCAGCGGAAGGATAAAACTAATTATCTGTCAAATCAGACATGAGCTAAATGTTACCATTCACGAAATAAGCACTAGTTGAAACAAAAAACGTTAGATGGCGGACCCAATATAAAGCAACATACCATTTTATACATACTTTTATAAAACCGCTTAATAGAATGTATCATCTGTCGATAATCTGAGCGATTGCCAATTTAGGCTCAGGATGTTCAGATCGATGATCACTGTATTAAAATTTTTAGAAAGATCATTAATAAAAGGAGATGGTGATATGATTGCTCTGTTGTTGTGATTCCAATATCAAAAACGCTTTCAATTCTGCGAACTGAATGGAAATCTTAAAAACTTTACAGAGATTAAATGCTCCGTGAGATCTGATATCGGTTACATGAGACTATTTTAAGGGTTGGATCGTTTTATATATTATGTACTAACTACGACTTTTTTTTTAGAGGTTCATAACTTTTAGTTGTCAACATTGCTTTATTTGATACCCGATTCAAAAGCTGATAGTTGCCTTTTGTTTAGCTTAGCTGGACATTTCATTATGGAGAGACTTACACTAGAGCAACGCTTGTAAATTGTTGAAATTTTTTTTATCAAAATATAGTAATAGTTCTGTTCGCAAAACTTATCGTATACTTCGTCCTTCAAAGCGCCTATTTCAAACAACAATAGATAATTTTCGTACCACGTTTACTCTTACTGACAATGTGCATATCGTGAGACTGTAGGAGCTGTACAGGAAAGCATTGAAGAAGATCCAAATCAATCAATACGTCACCGTTCTCAGCAACTGTGGTTGTGTCCTTACACTTTATGGAAGATTTTACGAAAGGATCTCGGCTGAAAACTTGTGCAAACATTAAAGCCAAGCGAACATCGTATGCTCCGCCAATTCGTCAAAAGGTCTGAAGCACAAATTGATATTGATATTGAATTTCCAATGAAGCCCATTTTTGATTGGGTACGTAAATAAGCAGAATTGTCGCATTTGGAGTGAGGATAATCCACAAGCTTTTGTCGAAATATTATTACATCGACAGGAAATCACTGTTTGATGCGCTTTATGGGATGGCGAAGTCATCAGTCCATGTTTCTTTAAAAACGATGACGGTCAGAATGTCACTGTCTATGGTGAACGGTATAGGGACATGATTAAAAATTTTTTCGTATCTTAACTAGATGGCATTAGTTTGGTTCTAGCAGGATTTAGCCGCATGCCACACATCTCGCTCTACAATTGGTCTACTCAAAGAAACTTTGAATAAAAGAATAATTTCACGCAATGTTCCAATTAATTGGCCACCAAGATCGTGTGATTCAACCCCATTGGAATTTTTTCTTTGGGGTTATGTAAAGTTACTTGTCTACGTCGATAATCCGGAGACAATTGAACACCTGGAAACCAACATTCGAAGATTTATTGGAGAAATACGGCCATATGCTATACATTGCGGCTTGTATGTGCCAGCCGTGGCTGCCATATTGCCGAAATCATCTTTAAACATCAATGCCATACAATTTTCTCTTCAACAAAGCCCGTTTAATTGATTTCAGAAATATATTTCTTTGTTTTATTATGATTTAAACTCGTGTTTTCACTATACCCAGTCTGAGGTATTACGAAGGCTGAACAGTATTACGAAGGCTTTTGCCTTGTCATAGACGATTTACTAACAGCACTTATCACTGATCTAAATAGTTAGCTTGAGACAGCGTGCGGGAGTTATTATACGACATAATTTTTGAACAAACATGGTAAGGCCATTATTATCACTGTTGATGGATTGATCAATACGTCTCTGAGTGTCTTCTGACATGACTTGAATGAGGACGCTGAACATGTTTTCTTTGTCTGTATTAGATTCAATTTCGAAAGGGAGTGTCTCCAATAGCAATTGAGTAATATTATCGAGTCAATAATTGACTCAGTGACGAATTGGAGGCATATTGTAAATTATATGAACCTCATGCTCGTACCTGCTGCTGTTAAATGAGCGACAGTGAAATTAGTTTATACAAAAAAAAAAAAAAAAAAAAGTGTTGTTTTTAAGTTTTTCCCCTACGGTTGTCAGTAATTTTATTTTTATGACCACAACTGTAGTAATATATTTTAAAATATGCAGTAAATTTCTTGATTATTGCCACAAATAGTCTCTAAAATAGATAAATCTTTGCTTGCATGTGTGCAATATGTTTAAAATGTTGAATTTTCCAAAATGATGGATTACCTTATGAAAAATAGGAAAATCACACAGAAAAAAATACAAAAATAAACCCCAACATTTAAATCTAGTACAGGAAAAAAAAATCATTTTAAAATTGCCACAATACCAGAAGACATGTGGAGAAAATCTAAAAAAAAAGTAACAGGAAATGGCAACAAGAAATAGTCTCTTCTTACATTTTTCTACTTTTGCTACAAATCGAAATTAAAGAAAAAAAATCAAAATAGAAAAAGCGAAACATATTCTCGCTTTTAAAATTGTAAATATTTCACACAAAAAAGCAAAAATAAAAAGAGAAAAAAAAAACATAAAAAAGTAACACAAAATAAGGATTTGTCATGACATGAAAATAAGGAAGAGAAAAAAGCGGTGTGTGTGTGTGTGTGTTCATGTGTAAGACAACAAATTATAGAATCTGCAGTAAATGACACTACCGATGCCACATTTATTTGTCTTTCACTGGTAAAGTAACTGCAGGCAGCCAGACTATTATGAATGCTTTCAAGGCTTATTATATTTGATTTTTTCTTTTTCATCATCTCCTTCTTCTTCTTCTTCTTCTTCTTAGTTTTTATGTGAATCAGTTCTAAAAATATTTAGATTTTAAATCATTTAATGCTTTTTCTTTCTCTGCCTGTAATATTCATCTGAAATGTTGTAAAAATAAGCAATTATCTCTAAAGGCAGTGGCTTTCAAACTATAATCCATCTAAGTAGCCTTGAGGAATTTGTGTGCACTTCTGATGCAAACAAATTTTTTTTGCCAAAGTTTCGCATTTATCAAGCTTAGGTCTGTTTTTACCATTTACGAACTTGTTAAAGAAGGAGGTTTAGTTTTCTGCTTTTAAAAATCCATTGAAAATTGACGCAGTTTTTCATAAAGCATTTCATAAAAAAATCATACGATTCTTAGTCGTCGTACCGAGAGGACTAATCGCAGTGGATAGATAAATTTGAGTTTAGGAAGCACTCAACCCACCATAAGGCTATACGGCAAGCACTACCATGTAGAGGAGCTCCACAGAAGATCATCGATCTTATAAATGCTGCCCTGGATCGAAAACCGATATGTAAAGCTTTTCACGAATGCTTCTTGGCAAGGCAAGAATCCGACAGGGCTGTGTACTTTCCACACTATTATTCAGTAATGGGTCAAGTGTCCAATATCAGAAAAGGTATAAATTGGGGCCCGAATGGCCGCCCAGTATATCTCTAATATGCTGATTACAATTTTAGGGATATGTCAGACAAACTAGCTTATAAGAACACACAGCTGCACGTGATATTGACTTTCAGATTAACTTGGAGAAAACAAAAGTTTTACGTTTGAATACACCTAACAACCCGAAGTTCACACTGGAAGGCGCAGAGCTTGAAGAAGTACAATCTTTCTTGTACTTGGGCAGCGTCATATCCTTTACTGGAGGATTGGGAGAGGTAATAGCAAATCCTTTTGAAAGGGCAACCCAGGCCTTCGAAGCTCTACAAAAACTGTGGAAATCCTCACAGATTCATATAAGAAACAAACTCGCCTATTCTCCTCCAATGCGCAGTATGTGTTATTATACGGAGGCGAGTCGTGAAACACCTCAGCTAAGGACATATGGTCTCTGCAAGTATTTATCAACCGATGCTTATGGAAGATATTGAGAATATTTTGGCCAAATGTTAACGTGCGGGTGAGTCGCCAATAACATTAAAATAGCCAGAGGAAAATGGAGTTAGATTGGCCACGTTTTAAGACGACAATTGAGTGAAACCCCCAAGGCAGTCTACTGCCAATACCTGGAGAAGGCAAATTAATAAGGAAGTAAACTCTACTGGAAAGACCTGGGCTGAAGTAAAACTTTTGCAGCAGGATAGATTAAAATGGAGGAACTTTGTTGTACAGAAATGTAAAACACACAAGAACAGGTACTATTTTTTAGTTTATAATTCTCATTGAGTTCATATAATTGTTTGATTAATATGTTGGGGTCTTGATCGACTAAGGATGTAGAAGGCGGACCCACCTTAAAGGGTCGGAGAACTAGTCTACCCGCTATCGAATATTTCTTATAATCGTATACTATTTTGGCAACAAGAGCTCCCGAAATTGTCTTAACGCCCGAATAGAAATTTTTGTTTTGTCAGGTATAAGAACTACAGAATTTCTCTTG
This sequence comes from Wohlfahrtia magnifica, assembly GCA_023159175.1. Taxonomy (NCBI): domain Eukaryota; kingdom Metazoa; phylum Arthropoda; class Insecta; order Diptera; family Sarcophagidae; genus Wohlfahrtia; species Wohlfahrtia magnifica. Next base: position 121,473 of record JAKWBJ010000206.1, read on the forward strand.
CATTTGGCGTTTATACATTGTCGACTATAAGAGTACCCGGATTACTCTTTTCGTCGTCGTCTTATTAGGTGTAAGAGCTCTCGAATTTCTCTTACGTTGATTAATAAACGAAAGTCTGTGACAAAATCCTCCGCATTCCTCTTGTCATCACCGCTTTATTGAGGGTAAGAGCTCTAGAATTCGTCTTACCCTTATTACTAACCCAAAGCTGCGACAATAGCCCCAGCATTCCTTGTGCCACCGTTAATTTTAAGCGCTCCCGTATACCTCTTATACTCGTACTAACACGTATTAACCGTTTCATCCGCTGTCTAAAGCGCAGCCACCGCTGCAAACGTTGTCTACAGCATAGCCACCGCACTCGACGCTGTCTCTTGTACGGCGCACTCGTTACAAACGATGTCTCCTGAACAGCACACCCGCTACCAGACATTGGACACAGCATACGTTCCAATTGCTGTCAGCAGTATCTGGTACCAGACTACACCAGCAGCACAACGCTTAGCTCAAACCGTAGTTCAGCAATTAATCCCGATTATCGCATCCACCGCCAATAAGCACCACAGCCGAACCTGACCAAAGCATCCTTTGCCATTACTGTTACTATGTCTACACCATCCTGAATCTGTAGTTTAGCTTATTTACGATATATATAAAGCTTTGTTTGTAATAAATAGCACGAAAATAAATCGTGTTTTTATTTAAAGGAAACAGGCCTTTGGTTTTGCACCTGAACAGACTGAAGGATATCCCAGCTGGCAACTTTAACTGCATTACAGTGTTTATATATATTTATGCAATGAGTCCCCACCCGTTCTAAAACGAAACGCAAGATCTGCAAAAAAAACATGGCCGCTCTACGTGAAGGTGTAAAAGAGACAAGTACTCAGCTTTTTACAGACGAAATTTGAGTTGTGATTTAGGCCTGCTTCGATATGATGGTGCTCATTCTAGGTAACTGTGTAAGTTAACAAACAAAATGTTTAATTTAATACACGAGATCCAAGAAAGTCCAATATATTCCGGAAAAAGTCACTATTTAATATGGATTATGAGCCGGTCTATATTTTCCTAACAATACCGTTGGTCCGGAGATCAACTTTTTTTGCTCCAAATTGAATGATGAATAGACAATTGAAATTTATTTAAGAATCACTGATTCATTTGCCAACATTTATGCCACTTTTTTATCCTAATGAGCGCATAATAATACCAAACAAAACCTATGATGAGCGTTAATATTTTACAAGAAAAAAATTATTCGAAATAAAAAGAAAAATAAAAATTCACTTCCAAATGACTTGTAAAACTGATGGACATGATAACGTTGCCCTGACTCAAAAGAAAAATAAAAAATAAGCAGAAACAAAAACAAAACTATTGCTACAAAAACAGGCTTGGGCATGGCTAATGATTACAGAATGTTTTACAACAAATAAAAAAATGTGGAAAAAAATTATAGAGATGTGCATGGAGTGAAACCAACAACAACTGCAACAATAAATGATTCTCTATTACTAATTTCTTAAATATTTCCCCTGCTTTTAAGCAACACGTACACACGACGCACTCACACACAGACACACAAACACATACGCTCTAGAACGATACGTATGTTATGCATGTTAATACAATAAATAAAGGGAATGAAGATCAGTAAATGAATGGACTGAGTTGTGGTAATTTTTAGAAAATTGATTAATGATAAAACAACAACAACAACAACAACAAAACATAGAACCAACCCATTAAAGATCGGACAGTTACTACCATTAGCCAAACAAACCAAACAGCTAAGGATAACTAAACAACAACGGAGAAGTACTATACAAATCTCAAGTTAAACTCTTCTCCCGAATGATTTACGATGACATTCACATTCACTCTCATGCACGCACGAATTGTTTAACAAACAACAACAGCAACAACAGCACTAATAACAACAATTTTAATGATAATTATGAAGAAGCAGCATAGAATAAGACCAACAACCGACCACCAGTCAGTTAGTCAGTCCTATTGTCCGTTTGTACTCGTATTTGTATGTCCGGTCCTTAAAAGCTTTAAATTGATGCTGAACGAATGAATATTGATGGCTAGATGGCTGGCTGGATGGATGGCTGAATGGATTTATTGCAGATGGTGTATGATGTGTGAGTTGCTGCGTCATTTAAGGAGTCATTGTGGTCAAAAATTTAGTTTCATTGAACAGGAAATGCCTTGAGGGGAGAAAACAAGTATTTCTTTGCCTTTTTTTCCTCCTCATTTCTTTCATTTTCAATCAATACTTTTCTAAAGTGATGAAATGATTTATTAAATTTATTGAAAAAAAAAAGAAAAATATTTTTATGAAACAAAGAAACGAAGGAAATAAATTGTGCGTGTTTTGTTGTTGTAAAAAGGGAATAAAAAGAAAATAGGCCAAAAGATATTAACAAAAAGATGAAGCTAATAAAGTCATAGATAACAGTGAGTTGTTGATATAGTTCAAGAATGAAATTAGAATCTATTTACTATTGGGTATATAACTTAAAAATGAGGGTTTTTTTGGCAAATATTGGGCGTTTGTTGTGTGTGACACATTGGTACGATAACAATTTCTTCGAAGAATCGGCCTTAATCCATGTTTCTGGCAATAACATGTACAAGAACTGAAGCTCTAAAGTACAGCGTACAGTACAAATTGTAGTCGGTTGGGTTGAGATCTGAGCTATAAGGCAGATGAGGGTCCTCATTTCTTTTTGAATTGCTGGAATTGGATTATATACTTTTACATAATTGGGTTATCATTTTAGTTTTGTTCAGTAAATAGTTCGTTTTGTAAGTACAGCACAATTAATTTTACAGAGAACGAAATATAGTTCAAAATTAAACAAATTTGTGTTCATTTGCTTCGAAGTTCGAAATATTTTACTACTTCACTGCTCCTTAGTTTCCTTAAACTATCTCTTTCGCTTAGACTACCTAGTTCGCTTGAACTACTTCTTTCAACACATTCAAAACTGAACTGTTGAACTAAATAGAGCGGTTTTCCTTCACTCACTGAAGCTTTTAATTGAACTGCAATATATTTCGTAGATTACTTATCAAGCCCACTATAAACTCTGATAAAAAATCGTCTTTTAACATAAAACTTGGTTAAGAAAAGTGTATGGTACACCTTAAAACTTATACTGTATTTGGTAAAAATAGGCTAAAATTTGTTAAATTTTTTCTAAAAATCTGAGTACTGAGCACTGGCTATTGGGTTAACATGCTAGACATCTCTGAATAGGCAGCAACAAGATATGTAAAAGCTGTTGTGAAGATGATAGTAAGGAGTCTGTGGCTCATGTACTATGTTTGTAAAAGCTCGGCTCTGTGTACGAGCAGACTCAACATACTGAACGATTTACGCTTTGCGGGGATCTTCTCTATGTGCCGAATATTGCTGCGTGGATAAACAAAGCTTACTTTTAGGCTTAATGGGTACGTCAACAAACAAAATTACCGATTTTGTTGTGAAGAGCAGCCAGAGACAGTTTAAGAGCTGCCAATAAACCGTGAAAGATGCAGTTCGTGGACTGGCGGCATCATTGGTCCGTACTTCTTCAAGAACAATTCTCCAAATGAAAGAATTGGACTTGGTTGACATGTGGTTTCAACAAAATGAAGGGTCGAGTTTGGTCAGCAATTTATCTCACGTTTTTGAGCAGTTTATTGACCGCCAAGATCGTGCAATTTGACCCCACTAAACTAGACTCTCGTGTACAGACAAGTCAGCCACAATTGCAGCCTTCTAAGACAACATTACTGCCGATATTGGTGAGATACTGGCAGAAATGTATGTCATAATTGGAGCTCATGGATGAACCACCTACGGCGTAGCCTCGGGCCATATTTACATGAAATAACCTTTAAGGAGAAAACGGCATGAAATTCACTTATCGCCCCAAACAAATATTTAATTTATTTTTGCAAATTTTCTGTGTTTAACACAGCGTCCGGCAAACTAATATTGATGCATTTAACAATTGATCACTCAGACATTTTACACTGTATTTTTCCATTTGTTTTCTCTTTAGTTCTCTTTTGTTTATTTTTTTCTTATTTATTCCCTATGCGTGTGAATACGTACGTGTGAAAACAGAAGAGTAGAGCTGCTCTTTGCGGGAATATGGTTTAAAATGTAATTTATTTCGATATTTGGTTTTATTTAAATTGACTTTTGAGAATATTCGATCAATGTTTTCAGAAGAATTTCGTAAAGAATGGAAACCTAAAGCGTTTTCAGCATCAGTAATTTTAGAGTTTTCACCAACATTCTTCACAGCTCAGATTATCTAGAGTTGCAAAATTGTCATATAAATTGACAAAACGAAGTTTTTAGAAATCGTCATCGAAATTTTTAATATCCTTCGCATCAATTAAGTTGCGAAAATTTTTTCTAATTCTGTCAAATATTGTCATTTTATATTTATAATTTTTAAAGGGTGAACACATCAAAGTTTTTATGAAACAAAATCTTTAAAATCACGGTGCGACAAAAACATATACCTGCCAAATGTTACTATTTTTCTGATGAACGTTATCGAGTAGAACAAGGATCTGTTTTTGGAATTTTTGAAACACCTCCAAAATCACGAGTTACGGGTAAAAAAAACCGGCTATTCGGACCTAGTGTTTCTTTTCAGATTGGGAAAGAAGAGCAACCTACCTTCTAAATTGTAATGTGTCGTTTAAGCAGCCTTTTAGAATCTGCATGTATTTCGCAACTAAACACTTTTTTTACTCAATTTTAGCCACATTTATAAAGATTATATGCGTTTTTTGCTCACTATTTTATATAGGAACCGCACCAATTATTAAATATTTCAGAAACCATGTTTATGAATTAAATGAGACGCAAGGTTAAGAAATCCGTTGGAAATCAACTGTCCGAACTTGAAAGAGTATCAGAGACTATGCCTGGTATATTCTTTCGAGCCCGTGCAGTAAAAAAGGTTCTTGCAAATCTCGACGTAAATAGGTCTCCTGGGCCGGATGGCATTCCAGCGCTGGTCCTGAAGCAGTGCTCTTCGACGCTTGCGCGTCCATTGGCTAATCTTTTCAGTACGTCTTATCGCGCGGGTATTTTTCAATCTTGCTGGAAGATTGCCAATGTAACGCCAATCCCTAAAAAGGCTGAGGCTAGTAACCCTGAAAACTTTCGCCCAATAGCAGTTTGTTTGGCACTTTCCAAAGTTATGAAGAGCATGATTAATCATCACCTTGTGAAATATTTAGAGTCCAACAATTTGTTGAGCGTTCGTCAATACGGTTTCCGTAAGGGTCGCTCTACTAGTGATCTGCTGGCGCTACTCTCTGAAAAGTGGAATAGGTCCATTCATAGATTTGGTGAGAGTAAAGTTGTGGCCCTGGACATTTCTAAGGCGTTTGACAAAGTCTGGCATCAGGCTTTCATATCCAAACTTACTGCTTTTGGTGTCGGTAGTCACTTCTCTCGATTTATATCGATTTTTCTCAGAGTTCGCTCTATAAGAGTGGTTATAGGCGGGATTTCATCAGACAAGTTCAGGTACCACAAGGCTCTGTTCTTTCTCCAACTCCATTTCTAATATTTCTGAATGAATTTCTTTTTCTCACTTGTAATTCTATCTACTCTTTTGCAGATGACAGCAACATTTGTCATTCATATTCGTTTGATCGTAGGCCGAGCCTTTTGGAGATTGGGGCGCAAAGGCAGAATATGAACGACACGCTTATAAGCGACATGGCGATAATCTCTAAGTGGAGTCGCGCAAGCAGGGTCGACTTTAACGCGCGCAAGACTCAATGTTGTTTTCTGACACACAGACGCGGTGGTGTGTTGTCATCTGTGTCTATGGGTAATGTAGATATTCAGGATTCAGATGCTCTTGATGTTCTTGGCATGAGAATTAACTGTGACGTTCGTTGGAACGAGCACATATTGACGGAGTTATAAGGCTTTTTAGTAAATAAACTCATGCAAGAATAAAATAACAAGCCTGAGAAATAGTCAATAATTTCCTAAGTAGGCAATGCAATTTACTCAACTAGTAAACAAGTTTAAAAATCAATAAACTTAGATTAAGTCCATAAAAAATTGTTTTTGCCCCTTGAAGAAAAAAATTAGTCTTAAATTTAGAAAAGCTTTCATTGATACAAATTGGTATATGTATAGGAAATAGGTAACAATATATAAGTTCTTGAACAAGCCATCTTAATGTTAGCAATTGACAGTGAAAATTAACTCTAAAACGCTAAAACGAATATGATCGCTTTAAAGTATGTACCTTGTCACGTGGGTATCATGTATTTATAATAGTTCAGCGTTGCCATTTGGTCCGATGCTTTGTTGCAATTTTCTTAGATTTTTTATAGGTTTTTGATCTCAAAAACACCGTAAATAATTTGGAAAACAAATGTGGTTTTGTTTCGAATAAACAGCAATATTCACTAATCTTAACATTGTTTTATAGAATTTCTACTCTATGTTCTTTTGCTCAGAGATCGTTAGCCCTGTCTTTGCATCTGTATCAGATTTTAACAGACCCATTCACAGATTGCCTCGTATTATCTGCAAGTTAGTTCAAATATGCGAAGCGATCCATAGTCGCATCAATAAAAACTTAGAAGCCAACCTCAGCCACCGATATGCAACTCCAAACCACAACGAAATTGCCTGCAGCCATGCTCTATCGTTGGCATCAAATTTTTATGTCCGAATACCTTATTTTTGCGCCAAACCTTTTTTCTCATCATACTCATAACAGTTTTTAGTTGCTCAATACAACTTTAGGATAAAGTGTGTAGCATATGAATGTATTGCTACTTTCAAGAAAGTATACTTTCATGTGTCAAGGCTAGGTAACTGAATAAATTTTCGATTGTAATTGACAAAATTATGTTTAATTTTGTTTCTTGAATTTTTGGTAGAATTTTAGATAATTTGTTGGTAGCAAATCAATTTTTGGCGGGGCAACGCTGTAATAGCTGATGGATAGTATTTATTTTTCTGAGTAGAATGAATTCTATAAAACCACATGTCTAATTATAGGTGTGTGGTTATTTATAAGCAACTGTGATTATCTGATATGATACGTTGAGCGATAAACCATAACCTGCCACAATTAATATTTAAAAGAATGTTACGGGAGTAATTGGAGAGTTAAAGTTTTTTTTTTACTTTAAAAATTATAAATTAATTTAAAAAGAAAATAATAAAACACAAGTTTTATTAGGTTCAAAAACTTATAAGGGCTGAGTTTTAACCGTTTGGATTTTCAAAACTGAAAGCACGCAGAACGTTTTCAAAAGTAAATGAAATGTTTGTTTGGAGCGATAAATAAAAGCCTGCCATTAACGTTTTAAAGATTACTTCATGTACACGATCCATCCGTAAGCTTCAATTATGGCATACATTTCTATAGCATTTCGTTCCGCATTTCACTCACAGTGCATTATTTAGCGTGTATTGGCAGTTCTTGAATTGTCTGTGACCGCTATTCACACTAAATTCGGCAATTCTATTTGTTGATCTAATAACTATCAACCAAATTTAAATTTTATCAGTTTTAAAGTAATTCTAGAGAAATTATTAACCAGGATTGCTAAAAAAATCAAGAATCGGCGATCTTAAACTGATTTAAATTGCATACATACATATCTATATGTATGTACAAATATACACATGTATTTTGTTTAAAGACATTTAAAACAACAATATGCAATAAAAATAATCAATCAAGTACGTGATTAAATTATAAATCAATTACAAAGGCATTATCCACTTATTATAATGAATTTAATGCATTATTGATTGAAAATATCGTCAGCTATTTAATACTGATTGTTTTCATATTGGTAATCAGTCGGCTCTTTACAAGGGGGATGTAGCTCAGATGGTAGAGCGCTCGCTTAGCATGTGAGAGGTACGGGGATCGATGCCCCGCATCTCCAGTATTGGATTTTTTCATAACTTTGGAGACAATTTTTTACAGTAAAGCTATTTCCGGAACCATAAGTATATACATTTTTGAATAAAGCTCAGCGCATCACTGCATCGATCAATTAGAAAGTGATTGTGAGAGAACGAAAAACTTGTTCTTCATAGTTTACATTTTATACTGAATATTTTCTCAAATTTCTTTTTTTATTCGAAAGTACAATCTTTCCGGTTAATAATGGAAAATAATTTCATTCAAATGGCTGCCTCGGCTGGCCATGCAGTAGCCTACACGATCGGTCCAATTTTTAAGCACATTATCGATTGTGTTCAGCTGTATATCACCAATGGCTTCACGATTATTGTTCTTTAAAGCGTCAATTGTCTCTGGCTTGTTGGCGTAACACTTATCTTTGACGGCACCCCACAAATAATAGTCCAACGGTGTTAAATCGCAGCTCCGAGGTGGCCAAGTCCGAACTAACTGATCTTGATGATCAACAAGAGTTGCATATTGCTTCACGGTTGTCATTTCTCTTATTTTGAAATCATTGAAAAAACATTTTCTATTCACTTGGAAAAAAAATTTTAGTTCACATCTCAAGGCTGAGAAATTAAAACAATCTTTTCTATAATGAGAGGCATAATTCCAATTGAAGAAGCATGCGATTTAGGGGGTCAATTCTGATCGCTGAACTCGAACTTACATGAATAGTAAATATCTTTTCTAGTATATATTTGCACGAACTGCATGCTCTGCTTTTTTTTCCAATTAAATATTGGCCACACTAATATCATACAATTGCTACATTGAAAATTGTATTAACAGACGCGCTATCAGAGCCTAAAAAGTATGGTCCAATGATGCTGCAGCATAAAACCCACATCAATCAATTAGTGACTCGCTTCGGATGCATTTATTTTTTGGTAAACGCATTCTGGTTCTCCAAATCCGGAATATTAGCAAAGCTATTAACGTAAAAATGTGATTTATCGACTACATTGCAAAAAAATAATGGTTAGACAGACTCCCTATGTATTTAAGTTATCCAGCACTCTGATTTTGAATTTATTGCATGGTTTTACTTGCTAATGCGCATGTGTACATGGCCAAATTTTTTATTTGATTTTGTTTTTAGTTTCAAGCGCATTTATATGGGGATGTAGCTCAGATGGTAGAGCGCTCGCTTAGCATGTGAGAGGTACGGGGATCGATGCCCCGCATCTCCAAATCCACACTTTTTTACTAGAAACTAAACGTGTTGTTAGTATTTCTAGTAGTAAATATATTTAGTACGTAGCTGACTAGGTATCATAAATAGAATTAACTTTACCTACAAGCCAATATATCACTCATGCGAAAATATCACAGCAATATAAATATAATCAAGTCGCAGAACAACACTTGGTGTAGTGCAACCACTTAGAATAGCTTGGATATCAGATGTCACTTGAAACCTGGTTTCTCAAAGAAGGGAACTGAAATTTAAAAGTTGAATAACAACAATACTTCGAGGCAACAATACCATCAGCTGGCGAAACAAGTACAGAAAGATACAAGAGAGAGAAGAAAGTTCCTGAAACGATTGTCAACAGCAGCAGAAGAAGCAGCTGCCCAAAATAACATGAGAAAACTACACCAGACGATTAATTATCTCACTAATCAAAACTGCAGTAGGCACCAAACAGTTACTGATGCACAAAGGCAGAGATGGAGGAAACATTTCAATGAAATTAGTAACGCCAAAAACACTACTGAGGATATCGAAACGGTTCAGAACAGCGAAGAAGAAAACAGCCTATGAATACCGTGCAACCCTACCAATCTGAATGATTAAAAAAGAGGCGATTGGTTAATTGAAAAATAATAAAGCGGTGGGCGAAAATGGACTACCGGCTCAATTTCTACGGGTTGATATTCAAACTACTGCAGAGCTTCTAGGGCCTCATATCACATCACAATGGGAGGAAGAAAAGCTGCCTGCAACGTGGATGAAAGACATTATTGTTGTAAAGTAACCAAAACGTTGCGACTTAAAAGACTGTAATAATAGGAGAGGAGTTTCTCTATTTAACAACATATATAAGATACTTGAAGTCATAATGTATGGGAGGCTTCAAAGCAAACTATACAACACATTATGAGACGAAAAAGCAGACTTCAGACCGAGTAGAAGCTGCGTAGATGAAGCCACACTTTACGAATAATCATAGAATAGTCTATAGAATGGTATACTCCCTGTATCTACTGTTCGTTGATATCGAGAAAGCACTTGAAACTGCAATATGGAAAGCAATGAGAACAAAAGGAGCTACACCAGTGTTGGAGTCTCCTAAGAATGCCCACTATCACCTCAGCTATTTACCATCGTGCTGGATCACTTAATAAGCAAAGTCTGGTTGAAGAGCAGAAGGATAATATGGAGTCTCTTACGCAAATTCGTAGATTTGGACCATGCGGATGACATTTGTCTACTCTCGCATAAGATTTTCAATATATAGCCGAAACTGAAGGTTTTCGAAAGATTGGCTAGCAATGTTGGACTTGCGATAAATATCAAGAAAACCAAGGCCTTGAGAATAAACAGTACGAGTAGTAGCTCGAAAAACATCGTGCTACAAGGTCAACCAGTCGAGTGCAATGACTAAAACGCGGGCACAGAAACAGATGTAGATAACAGACTCTATAGAACGAGAGCGGCATTCGGACGACTGCAATCAGTATTGAGAAGATCTCACATATATCCAGAAGGACTAAGCTCAGAATATTTAACTTATGTGTTAAATCAGTTCTGCAGTGAAACCTGGCTTGTTATGAATAAACTCAGGCAAAAACTTCAGGCATTAACAAGTGCCTCAGAATCATATGCAAAATATTCTGGCCACAGAACTGTGGAACACGACTATTGAGGAACTCATACTGAAACAGATAAACAAAATGTGAAGGGATCGATCACATCATTCAAAAAAGTTCTGAAGTTCAAAAGTTCAACAAAATGTCGCTCTAGCAGAGTCCTCAAGACTCAATAAATCGTGGTCGGCCAAGAAACACCTGTTGAAGCACATTTATCCATGAACTAAGACAAAACAGTCTAACATGGGAAGAAGCAAAATCAACAGCTGTAAACCATTTACGATGGAGATGCTTTGTGGAAGCCATTTGCTCCCAAAAGGAGTAACGAATGAAAAAAACAACTTTAGAACAGCTATCCTTAGGCAATGTTATTTAAAATCAGCGACAAAAAACGGATAAGAAGCTCTTGTAAGTAACTAAACTACAAAATTATTTCCATCAACCTTAAGAGAAGTGAATGTATTTTAAAATAAATAAATTCTGGAGATGCGGGGCATCGATCCCCGTACCTCTCACATGCTAAGCGAGCGCTCTACCATCTGAGCTACATCCCCCTCCTAACAATTTGTGCCGTTTTATTTTCTTCTTCTACTTAGAAAAGTTCAATCAACTTGCGTTGTGTTCGGTTTCCAAAAATTTTGTCAGAGACCATGATTGTAAATTGGTCACGTACCGCCTAAAATTGTAAATTGCATAGCAATTGCGCTTTAATTGTAAAATCGCTAAAACGTGATTATCGTGCAAATATTAACACAAATGTGTGTAAAGAAGCAGCAACAACAAATGCAAAATGTCTTGATAAAAGCTGGAAAAACTTTGTAAGATTATATACAAACAGTGGTGGAAAAAATAACAGGGACACACTAGCAAATTAAAATTCTTTTCGACAGACCTTAGCACGTTGTTCTACTTATTACGATGCAGGCGTACTTCAAGCTTATATTCCGTTTGCTGAGAAGAGATAATTTTTATTTAATAAACCATCATAAAGCTTGTTTTTTATAGAGGTATAGAATTTTAAGTTGGCATTACTTTTCAAGATGGCGACCGATTTAACAGTTGTCAAGTGATTTATTCTTAGTTTGGCTTGGCAATTCATCATGAATAGACTCACGCCCGGGCGAATGGGCCCAAAACGAGATTACTGTTGTTCCCGTTTTTCATAAGCGAATTTTGTTTAGCAATGAAGCGCACTTCTGGTTGAGTGGCTACGTCAACGAACAAAACTGCCGCATTTGGAGAGGAAGTAATCCTCAAATGTATGTGGAAACACCGTTACATCCAGAAAAAAACTGACTGTTTGGTGCGCTTTATAGAGTCATGATTTCTAACTTTTTTCATTCCTGAATTGAATAACCATGATGTCCAGGAGATGTGGTTTCAACAAGACGGCGCAACATGTCACACAGCTCGTGCCACACGTTTGGTGACCGCCTAATTTCACGTTTTGGACCTATGAATCGGTCTCCAAGATCTTGTGATTTAACACCGCTAGACTACTTTCTGTGTGGCTATGTATAGTCATTGGTCTATGCGGTAAAGCCACAAACGCTTGACCACATGCGCTGTGTTATTGCCGATATACGGCCACAAATGTTGGTAAAAGTCATCGAAAATTGGACGTCCAGATTGGACTACATCCGCGTCAGACGTGGCGGTCATATGCCAGAAATCATATTTAAAATGTAAGGTCACAAGATTATCTTTCGGGTAAATAAAATTCATGTCAATCGAGTAATCTATCGTTGTTTTATTGCAACTTAAAGTTCTATACCTCTATTAAAAACACCCCTTATTATTGAAAAAAGTATCCCTATTATTTCTTTCACCACTGTATGTTGCGAAATGATGGTCTACATGTTAATCATAAATTTGTAAAATATATTATTCACAGTAAGGATAAGAGGCTAAGGATAAAAACCATTTGTATTTGATTCGCATCTTGTAATTAAAAAAAAATAACAAAAATTCAGTAAAACTTGTAAAATAGTTTTTTTAGCATTTTTGAAATGTTAAATAATTCAAAAATAATTCATTTAAACTGTCAAACGCCGTACCCAACGGTCAACCTTAACTGTCAAAATTAACATTTTCTGGCTGTTTTTCCTGTTCATAGTCAATATTTGTGGTTAACGAATAAATGAATGAATGAATAAGTGAATGAACGTATGAATGGCTAAATTGAATAAATAAAAATCATTTTATGTCTTGTGCCATAATGATTAACTGGGTTTGGGGAGGTGATTCAATTAAAATTGTATTGAACGATATTTTTTTTTCTTTTTTTGTTAATGTTTTATTGGTACAGTAATTTACTAAACAACAACAATAACTGTGAAACATGAATCATTTGAGCTGATTGGCCGATTACAGTTGTATTTTTTTGTTTTCTTTATTTTTGTTTTTTTTTTTTTTTGTTTTTTCGTTAGAAATAAATTTGTATTGTTTCTTATGCTGTAGATATACATAAATACCAGACTATTTGTTATAAGATATTAGGGTGGTTCATATTCAGGTAAAATGTATTTGGGTTCTCTAAAGTAAAGGGTATTAAAACTCAAAAATAACTTGAAAATGTTAGAAAATGAATCAATTAAAAATGTGCAAATAGTATGTTTCAATAAAATATATTTTTATGTGATCTTACGAGGCGTACTACTTAAATTTCGGGAATAGCAAATAATAACAAATATTTTTAAATGAAAATGACTTTATTGTTTTTCAAAATATTCCCCTTGATGATCAATACATTTTTGCTTTCGTTTAAGCCATTTCTTAAAGCAGTATTTCTATTCAACTGCTTCTTCGGCACTCGTAAGTCGCTGACGACCACGCTGTTTATCTTTGATACTCGGCAACAAGAAGAAGTCATTGAGTGCCAAATATGTAAAAATTCACCTGTTTGTCGAGATGTGTAAGAGCTTACATTATAATGATGGAGAATGATTCGTCTTCAGCGGTTGGTTTTATAAATTTTTCCGCAGACTTCAAGCAAACAAATAGTCGTGTACCACTCACTGTTGACCGTCCTACGGAACAGTGGCCACATGACCCATTTGCGACCATTTGCTTCGGTGTGGTTTTTCCACGAACAACTTTTGTTGGATTTAGCTCGTCTTAGGATACCCACACGGTCGATTGCTGTTTTGTTTCCACTTCATACGTCTTTTGCAGCACCACGGTCAAACTTTTCAATCATTTCCTTACACCAATCGACACAATCCTTTTTTTGTGCGATTGATAAATTATGGGGTATCCAACGAAAACAAATTTTTTTAAAAATCGTATGTATTGAAGTAGAACCAATGTGCAAGGATGCCTCTATTTCACAATATGTCACATGACGATCTTGCACTATCAATTCACGCACTGCATCGATGTTTTCTGCCACAACAACCGATTTTGGACGACCTTCACGACCGAACTATGGTCATGATTGAATTCACTATACCAACGATATAATGTGGTCTTTGATGGTGCTTTAGCGCCGTACAAATAATTGAGTTCATCGACACTTTCTAGTTGAGAGTAGTCCACATCGAAAAATAATCCAACGAAAAATTTCTCTTGAAATTTTAATTTTTTGGCCAAATTGATTTTTTTAACTCACTGCACACGAAACAAATATCACTTGTACATCAGAACGTTGTGAGCACTTTAATGCTAAAAAATGTCAAACGTTTTTATGTTGTTGTCAGATTTTATATATTGACATTAGTGTTGTCAGTTCCCTAAATATAAACAGTACCTCTCATATACATTTATAAAAATTGTTTGTTTGTATGTATGTATGTTTGTTTGTGCCTTAGCTAATCGCTGAACCGATTTTCTTGCAAGTTGTACAGTAACTCTCTATAGGTTATATAAATTTCAAATTTACCAACTGGGCGGTGCCACGCCCATACAAAGTGTATATTTGTTTATCTATATTTTCTAAATCATAACATAAAGAAAATAGATTTGGCCCAAATAGATTCTCAGTTAATACAAATTATAAAGTAAAGCTGTGCGGAATTGGACACGTAAGCAGGGTACCTCCCATACATACTAAATATTGATTTTTGTATATTTTGAGAACAGTTTAAGCTCATGTTCCAGTATTTGGTCTGAGTGACTTCACAGTCACTACAAATCATCAATGAAAAAGTGGGCAGAATCGGGCAAGTAGGCCTGGCACCTCTCATACAAAGTATATATTGATTTTTGTATATCTTGAACACGGTAATAGTAGAAGTTTCTAAACTAGTTTTAAACAAAGTCACGAATAATACACATCATCAGCCAGTAACTAGGCCAATTAGATAAGTGGGTGTGCGCCTTCCATTCATACCAAATATTGAATTTTCTATACTATATGTGGAAAACGGCAACAATTAAAGCTGCTTTATCTATCCACATTAGTCAAAAAGCGGGTATTGCAGAAAGCACAGTGTTAAAAAGCTATCTATATATGTATCTTATATATCGGGCGGGCCATTTAAAAGTTTAAATTTAAAAATGCAATAAAACAAAAATGGTTTGAAATTTACCCAAATTTATTTTTTTATTGTGAAGTACAATTGTTCCGGTTAGAAATGAAATATAATTTCATTCATATCGCTGCCGCGGCTGGACTCACAGTACCACATTCGATCGGACAAATTTTCGAGAACTTTTTCGAGTGTATGGGGTCGTATCTCGGCAGTGGCATCACGAATGTTGACCTTCAAATACTTAATTGTCTCTGGTTTGTCGCCATAACACTTGTCTTTAACGGCGCCCCACAGAAAATAGTTCAAAGGTGTCAAGTCGCAGTTTCTTGGCGGCCAACTGACATCATCATTTCGGCTATTTAAACGACCATCAAACGTTTAACGCAATAACTCGATTGTGGCATGAGATGTATGTCAAGTTGCACCATCCTGTTGCAACCAAGCATCGTTCACATCAGTACCATGAAGAGCGGGCTCAAAAAATCGATTATCATGGTGCTGTAGGTGTCTTCATTGACAATAATTGGCCAATGCCGCACTAAAAAGCCACTCGTAATCGGTTTTCTAAGCCACAAATACGGCAGCTTTGCTTATTAACATACCCACCAAGATGAAAATGAGCTTCTGCCGAAAAGATGATTTTCTTTAGGTAAAATTGACGTTATCGTGCAGTTTCTCGTTGGCCTATCCAGCGAAGCGAAAAAAGAGCGAAACCGAAGCGGATGGTTATGTGGCTTCAACTCTTCAACCACTTGAACTTTGTGAGGCGTCATACCGAGATCTTTTCGCAAAATTCGACGTAAACTGATGCGTGCAATATTCAATTCATGAGAACGATGTCAACTTCAATATTTTCGGGTGTACGCACTGTACGAGCACGCTTACGTCTTGGCGCATCAACATTGAAACCAGTTTTACGAACTTTGGCAATAAATTTGCGTATACCGGGCGCTGTTGGTACTTCTCTGCGATCAAAATTGTAAGAGATTTTCGTGCAATTTCCGATCAATTGTCTTTGTTTTGGAAATAAATTTCCAATAAATTCCAACGTTGCTCAAGCCTAAATCAATTCATTTCGTTCAGTGGAGATAATATACTGAATTTTGTGAGAGAATAGAATGACATAAGTATAACCAGATTCGAAATAAGCGCTGGTTAAAATTTAAACCGATAGATGGCCCACCCGATACAAAAAATGAATGTATGTGCTTGTTTGAAGACTGTATACAGTCTTCAGGACAAAAGGTAGAAAAAAGGTCAAAAATTTAACCAAAATGACATTAAATATAACAACTGTTATGGGTGTAAAACTCATATCGGAACGATGGGACCGTCACACGGGGGTTATTCCGGAAACTTTTTGTTCAAGGTAGTATATCTGTTTTCTAACTTCACTTAATCATTGGCAATTAACTGTAAAATTTTGTGCCTACAAGTTTTGTTTTATTACGCAGTGGCTGATTTTGGTAAAGCATCGATTGCTGATGATGATTTTTTTTTTGGCGTCATATATGACTTTTTTCAAGTAATTGTCCAAAACTCGTAAAAAAAATTGTCGTAAAACTCATGTCGGAACGATGGTACCGTCACACGGAGGTTATTCCGCAAACTTTTTGTTCAAGGTAGTATATCTGTTATATAACTTCACTTAATCATTGGCAATTAACTGTAAAATTTTGTGCCTACAAGTTTTGTTTTATTACGCAATGGCTGACTTTGGTAAAGCATCGATTGCTGATGATGAATTTTCTTTGGCGTCATACATGACACTTTTCAAGTAATTGTCCAAATTGTCATAGATGACAAAAGTTGATTTTGTCATGCAGGCGTTCGTAAGACCTAACAGACAATATCACCAAAAATCATTGTGCTTTACTCATTAATGGGGAGGCATAGCAGACAAAATCCTGCATCATTCAGCAATTAGTGGACTCATAACAGACAATGTCGCTAAATTTCAGTATGAAATCGACTCATAACAGACAATGTCGCTAAAAAGGTGGATAAGTTTTCGAGCGAAGCAGAATGCTCTGGTATACGCTTTACCTCACAACAGAATCTTAGCTTTTGATTAAAACAAAAAACTTGAATTTATAAATTACACTTATGGTCATAGCATAGCGGCGTGACCCTAATGTATGAGTAAATAAATATGTATTCGCAATGAAACTTTAGAATATTTTTATTGCTTTCAGCATAAAAGTATAACAACAATTATTCAATATTTCAATAACCCATTTTATACAAGTATTTATTTCTTTACTTCAGAGATACATACATAGATACTCGTAATTTACGAGTATAAACCCTGTTAGTAAGAATATGGGCCAAGTTTCAATATTTCATTTTACTTTTATTCGATTTTATTTTCGATTTTATTTTTATTCTATTGTTATAAGAAATAATATGATTAAGAAAGAAGCAGGTGTCTTGCAAATTTGTTAAAACATTTTCCATATTGTTAAATGGGTGGGTGGGTCAGTCAGATAGCGATAAAAATCTGAAAATGAAATGAATGACTGAATAATATATAACCCACTAGAGAGGTTAAACAATAAAATTTAAACGTATTAAACGATTTAAAACACTTTTTCGGTTTAACTATAAAAATAAATAAAGTTTTTATGTTTCTAGCAAAATGTAAAATCTTTTAATAACTTTTCAATCATTTTTAATACATTTTCAAGATTACTCAGCTGGAAAACAAAGTTGTGGTTTTAGAATGAAAATTCCTATGTATGTGCTGCTGTTTTTGTTAAACCACAAACACCATAATAAATAATATTTTACGAATAATTTAAACGTCATTTTACGTTTTACTATGAGAATAAGATTAAAATTTATTTAAGGAATATTAAAAACTATTGTTAATATTTTATTTAATTATTTTCATTTCTCAGAAACTTTATATTTAAGATTAAATTCCACATAAATAAACGACTAAACATTTTCTTTTGATCTTCCTTTGTTTTCTTATAAACTTAAAACAATTTTTTATTTTTATTTTTTCAATAAGACCAGCACTCAGGGGCTAACCCCTACCCATGCAGTGCATTGTGCTGGTACTAGGAAAATAGGTTGTGGCAAGGAGGATAGATATTTGCAATAACTCTGCAACATAATTGAGATTCAATGCCATTGAAGTGCCGAATTATATCAGCCTTTAGCTCTTGAATTGTTCTTGGCTTATTGACGTACACTTTTTCTTTTAAATATCCCCAAAGAAAGAAGTCCAACGGTGTCAAATCACATGATCGTAGCGCCCAATAAACATCGACACAACATGTGATAACATGGCCATTGAATTTGTCACGCGAAAGAGCTATTGTGTCGTTGGTTGTCTGGCAAGTGGAACCATCTTGTTGGAACCACATATCGTCGAGGTCCATATCCTCAATTTTTTGTTACAAGAAGTCCGTTATTATCTAGCGATAGCGAACACCTTTCACGGTAATTGCTTGGTTAAATTGCTCATGCCGTAAGTGGCAGGAAAAACATTCGCAGGAAAATGAACGAATTCTCCCAATAATGCGTTGTGCGATTTACTGGACCATCAACTACAAAGGAATGAGCTCTACGAGAAATATGAGTACTACGTAAAAATATATAATTTTTAGGAATTAATTCCTTAATTTCGTTAGAACACATTCCGTTATAGTACCGATAGAACAATGAAACACACGCCACATTGCGACAATGCTCTAATGAATCGGTAGAATTGGCTACCCTACCATCATTAATAAGAACCTCCGCCCTCTCCTGTACGCGGTCGAGAAGCTGCAAAATAGACTCCAATTTGAGGTCCTGTAAATATTAAGGAGATGAGATGGAGTGAAGTAATTCTTACACCGTCTTAAGAAGCCGAGACACTTGAATGCTTCGTTCGACACTCGAAATATGTGCTCGTTCCAACGAGCGTCAGAATGAATTCTCATGCCCAGAACATCGAGAGCATCTGATTCCTCAATATCTACATTACCCATAGATACAAATGACAACACACCATCACGTCTGTGTGTCAAAAAGCATTAAAGTCGATCCTGCTCTCAGGACCACACTCGGAGGTTTTCACCAGGGCATTTGTGAGTATGTCGTTTATATTGCAAGGGCCTCAACATACAGTAAAAAGAAAACGAATGACAAATGTTGCTGCCATTTGCAAAAGAGTGGATAGGATTAGAAGTTAGAAGAAGAAAGTCGTTAAGAAATATTCGAAAAAGAGTAGGAGAAAGATCAGAGACTTGCGTTACCCCTGAATTTATTTTGAACTCCTCGGATGAGACCCCATCTCCAACCACTCTTCTAGAGCCATTCCTGAGAAAGCTCGATATAAATCGAGAGAAGTTACTTCCGACACCAAAAGCATAAAAAATCTATTCTTCTGTTTAACCAATTATTGTAACAATATATGGCCGAAACGGAATACAAATCTTTTGGACGTAGGTACACATTAATGACGGTAGGGTAGCAAACTCTATCGATTCAGTAGAGTATCGTCGCAATGTGAAGTGTGTTTTATTGTTCTATCAATACTATAAGGGTATGTGATCTGACGCATACCTTTGTAGTTGATTATACAGTGAATCACATACGCATTATAGGGAGAATTTGTGCTTAAGCCACACTGTTCGTTTGTGAAACAATCTTCCACTGAAAGTCTTTCCTGCCACTTATGACATGAGTAAATTTAAATTGAACTTCCATAAACGCTAGGTACTCTCTCTACCCCCCTTTCCATAACCTATTTTTTAGCACCAGCAGAATGCACTGCATAAGTAGGAGATATTCCAGCACCCAAGGGATATATAAAAAAAAGGAAAAAAATCAAAACCACAAAATGAATTTTTCGGTATGCATTGGACGCTATTACATCTCATGTTGATTGGTATCGTTTCCAACTCGATAGTTTTTTTGTTTTATTCAGAAAAAGGTTTCACCTCTGATTTTTTCAAATGAAAATTGGGGTCAGTATCCAACTGTTTTAGGGCCTATTCAACGAAGGTACGTCGTTGTCTATTGGCGTTTACCTTTAGCTCCTTGGTTAGTTTTACGAATCTAGGGCCAAGTGACGGCACTCAAATCATTAATTTGGGGTTTGAGATAGGCCGATTGTCTCGAACTTTGCTGCACCAGGGACAACGGTGATATTTTTGACAACATTTTCGTTTCGTTGTCGTGCGGTTGTTAGTTCATTGTTTTTTGGAACAGTGGACTCAAATTTATCCACTAGCTTGCTAATAATCTTCCCGGTGGGACGATTATGAAGACCCTAAAATTGGCGCAGCGAGCGAAACGTTGGCCGAACAGAACATGCAAACAATTTTATCATTTGCTCGTGTTTTTTAATGCTATATCAACTTTCTTAATGACACGACACTTGTTTACCTATTTTCATCCTGTGTGCCTTTAGCTGAATTGATGAGAAGCTCGTCTAACCACGCTAGCCACAGTTTAAAGATTTTTTTGTAGGAATGTAATCCCTATTTGTATGACGTTTATATGTCCTTAGCTATTACCATATACAGTAAGCTGTTTATTAAAAAAAAAGTGTAGCGCTTAACCTTGCGCATGAAATTAATCGCAACACACGCTAACATTTCGATTTGATTTTCTTTAACCTGGATAGAGGCTTGCGATAAAAATTTGTATATATTTTAGTCGGAAAATGATTTGTATCTCTCGCTACTATAAAACCAGCGTGAGAAAAACAAGTATTGAGTTTTAGTGTTTAAAAATTTGTTCTGGTTTGTAAAGGGTCCGCCATCTAACGTTTTTTTTTTCAACTAGTACTTATTTCGTGAATGGTAACACTTAGCTCATGTCTGATTTGACAGATAATTAGTTTTATTCTTCCGCTGAACGAATATGAACAACGCTGGGAATCTGGGCTTGCGACCGACTTGCAGATGTCGATTTTGTCAAAAAAATCATCTTTTCAGATGAAGCTCATTTTGATCTTGGCGGGTATGTAAACAAGCAAAATTGGCGCATTTAAGGCACAGAAAACCCGCACGCATACATTGAAAAGCCGATACACCCAAGACGAGTCAGTGTTTGGTGCGGATTTTGGTCCAGAGGCATAATTGGGCCATTTTTCTTCGAAAATGAGCAAGGAGTGGCCGTTACAGTCAATAGCGATCGTTATCGGGCCATGTTAAACGAATTTTTGTTCACAAAAATTGAAGAGGAGGATATTAGCAACATTTGGTTTCAACAGGACGGCGCTACGTGCTATACAGACGAAGCTACACTCGATGTTTTGCGCCCTGTTTTTGAAGATCGCATTATCATGTCGTTTGGCCACCTCGGAGCTGCGATTTGACACCGTTGGACTATTATTTGTGGGGTGCCCTCAAAGATAAGTGTTACGCCAACAAGCCAGAAACAATTGACGCTTTAAAGGACAATATTCGTGAAGCCACTGGTGAAATACAGCTGCACACAATCAATAATGTGCTTAAAAATTGGTCCGATTGTGTAGGCTACTGCATGGCCAGCCGAGGCAGCCATTTGAATGAAATTATTTTCCATTATTAACCGGAAGGATTGTACTTTCAAATAAAAAAAGAAATTTGAGAAAATATTCAGTAGTTTTTATCTATAGCATTTTCAAAAAAAAAAAAATTATTTGGCGGAGCCTTTATTTAAAAATTTGTTCTGGTTTGTATTTAAACATATTTTTAATTAAAAAATATTTACGCATTTAGTTTTAAATTATAAGCCACAATTTATAAACTGATTTTGTTTACTTTTCAGGAATTCTTCTTCTTCTTCTAATAAATTAAATTTTGAATTAAAGTTCATTTACGTTTTACCTTTTTTATATAAAAGAATAATAAAAAAAAACAGAACGTGAGCACAATAAATTAAAAAAAAAAATCAGAAAATAAAATTAAACAAAAAAATAAAACAAAAAACAGATATTATTTGTTGTTGTCTCTTCTTTCTTATCTTATCAAAAGTCAAACAAAAATCACAAGTAAATAAAACATTAAAAACCATTTAATATATTAATGAAAACAAAAAAAAAACAAACGAATTACCAGTGCAATGAATTATTTAATTAACTTTGAAGTACACTTGTGCTTGTCCACAATTGAGTCAACTATGCAGTGTAAGAACGACTGGTACATTAATTGCTCATATGTGTATATTAAGCATCATTACGAATTATGATTCCATTTATATTTCGATGAATTTTTTTATTTCTTTTCAGATTTTTTTTAAACTTCTTCTACACAAAAGAAAATATTTTTTTTAACCGAAATAATGCAAATTATGACCTAAAAATGGAAGCATTAAAAAAAAACGGTATTTAAGACATAAATATTTTTTTGCTTTACTTCACGTCATTTTTTATTTTTTATTTATTTTTTTTTTTTTTTTTTTTTTTTGTCACTAATTTTAGGCCATCAGTCAGCTAACCTATGTCGTAGTGTTTGGCTGATAAGAGTATCAAAATCATAAAAATAAAACAAAAGAAAAAAATGCTTAAATAGTCTGCGTTCAGAAGCCATAGAAATATTTTAGATTAAGAACGAACATGTTGCTGCTAAATATAGAGCCTAAAAAGCATACAGTGTTGAGGAAAAGTGCGGAAACCAGTTTTAGTTAAAATCAAAAATTATAAATAAAAAAACATGTAAGAAATGTATACTTTGTAATCGGTTCAATTAGCTCTTTCAAGCTCAAGGAAAATAGAATATTAGGTTCTTTCCTCCAATCAGTGTTATGAAGGAGGTTTATGTCTAGTGACAGGTCGTGCCTAAAGTACATCAACGTAATGCCGGCAAAAAGCAGATCATGCACAGAAATCAAGATTCAACTTCTAGCAGAGTAAATACAGTGGAGAGCAAAACCAAGTAGATGTTTTGAAGTTGAACGGAAAAATTCATATAAAAATTGAAATACTCATTCAAATAAAACAAAACTTCATACATTTATTTATTCATTGTTAAATCCTTTCACAAAAACAAAAGAAAAAAACAAAAAAACATTAACAAAAAATATGGTTTTCCAATACTGGAATGAGATTAAGCCATTCATATTAAAGAATCCGCATATACTTAGTTTTTTACTAAAACACTAAAACACTAAAACACTAAACCTTAACACTAAAACATGTTTTATTAACTATTAAATAAGAACATCAGGAAAAAGATTATACTCTGAGTTCCTCACAAAAAAGGCTATGAAGCAGTGATTAGAAGGAAACAAGGCAGATTTAGTCGTCAAAAATATCCAGTCACGCCTACAATTTTCAAAAAACTAAAATACTAGAGCCTTATAGGCTCGAAAAGCGTAATTTGGCCCGAAGAGCTAAAAATAAGTCATTTTCAGTTGAACAAATTAAGCTTTTGCTTGTACAAACGTACAGAGAGCATCCAAAGCCCATCAAGCCTACTAGCAGTGAATGGAGGAGGTAAATTTTAGCAAAAATTGTACTTTGCAGCTCAAAAACGAAAACTAATCATGAACCCTTGATACCATAGCTAGCGAGCCCACTAGGGGAGGATGTTAGTGGTAAATTTTAGCAAAAATAGTACTTTGCAGAGCCAAACGGAACACTGGATATGAACCCACCACTAGCTAGGGTTGTAAGAGCTAAATTTTACTACAAATGTTACTTTGATTAGGTAGTTCTTTAATTGTGGTTTTGGCTTGGTTTCAAAACAGCACTTTGTTGGAGTTGATTTCGCCTTGGTTCACTGGTCATCTTACTTACCTACCCCTGTTTTTATTTTATTTTTCACACCGTATCGTTATTAATTAACCATATTAAAACATGGCTGTTTAAGTATAGCAAATTTGATATAAATTTTGGTGTAGCAAATATGCATAAGTGTAGAAAATGTCACTTTCATTTAATATGTTGTTGCGACGTAGCAAAATGTACAGACATGCTAGGCTTGCTACGTATACAAGGCTTGCAATGCCTTTTTCCACATCAATTCTTTTCTTCTTGTTTTTATCAGTTATTCTTCCCACCGTTTGGTGTGTGTTTTACAAACTAATAATTCTCATTTAATTGATAAAATTGTTCAAACAAAAATTAAAAAGAAGACTTTATGAGCTATTTAAAATACATACATACGAGGGCGGATTAACATTGAAGCTACCTAGCGCTAGATGGCAGCACAAACACAAAAACTTTTTCTTTCTTGGAAATTACGATCTGCCAAACGTCAGCTGTTAAAATTTTAGCCAAATTCATCGATTAGTTTATTTGTTGTAATCGTTTGAAGTAAGCAACTTTTGTGTTTCTTGGAAAATGGAAAAAAGTGAATTTCGTGTAGTGATTAAACACTATTATTTGAAAGGCAAAACGGCGAAGGAGACAAAAGAAAAGCTTGATAGACATTACGGCGAATCTGCTCCGTCAGATTATATGGTAATATATTGGATTTCTGAATTTAAACGGGGCCGAACAAGCACTGCAACAATACCATTAACAGGAAGGCCAAAAGAGGTGGTTACTGAAGAAAATATCAAGAAAATGCTCGATATAATACGTGAGATTGCTGAAATGGTAAACATATCATATGAACGTGTGTTCAACATTTTGCGTGAACATTTGCATATGAAAAAGCTATCGGCAAGATGGGTGTCGCGTTTGCTCAGTGTTGAACAAAAACGACATGATAAAGCATAATCCTGCTGATTTTTGGCGTAGATTAGTAACTGTTGATGAAACGTTGGTCCACCACTACACACCTGAAACCAAAAATCAATCGAAGCAATGGGTGGAAGCTGGTGGAAGTGCTCCGAAGAAGGCGAAGACAGCGAAATCGGCTGGCAAGGTTATGGCCACTGTATTTTGGGATGCACACGCAATATTGCTCATCGATTATCTTGAAAAGGGATCCACAATCACAGGAGAGTATTATCGTGCATTATTGGATCAATTGGTTGATGCAATCAAGAAAAAAGTGCTCTTTCTTTAAGACAACGCACCGGTTCACACAACATTAGATACGATGCTACGAGAAATCCACTTCGAATTGGTTGATCATCCACCTAATAGTCCAGATTTAGCCCCTAGTGCCTTTTTCCTGTTTCCAAACTTGAAAAAATGGCTCGCAGGAAAAGATTCATCTCAAACGAAGAAGTGATTACCGAAACTAATGCGTATTTTGAGGAGTTCCCAAAATCGTATTATTCAGATGGTACAAAAAGTTGGAAAATCGTCTTACTAAGTGTATTGAGCTAAAAGGAGACTGTGTTGACAAATGAATGGTTTTTGAAAAAAAAAAATGTTTTTTTTCCTACTTAGGTATCTTTAATATCAATCCGCCCTTGTATGTATATTTGTATGAACATATGCATGTACTGTGTATGTACATATGCCCACAAATAAGCAATCGTATTATTGTATTGAATAATACGATATACGGATATAAGATACGAAATAAATAACATAATTACCCAATCTTTTAAATTTTGTTGTAAAATATTTTCTTTCTTTGATTTTGCAAACAATCTCACGCCTTTTAGCAACTAAAAGTTAAATTAAAATCTAAAATTAAAAAAAAAAACGTTTTCAATTTTAAAACACACAGAATAGTTTTTTAGAATAGTTTGTTCTTATAAACAACACAGCACTCTCATCTGTGTTCTAATGTAAACATTTTAATTTACACAAGTGCGTGCTTATGTATGTATATGTACATATACGAGTAAGTATGTATGTTTTATACATAAATATTAGTAGACCATACATATGTTTACGTTAATAATAAGAAGGCATATAAATGAAGAAACTACAATAACAATTATAATGATAAGTCGTCGTCGTCGTCGTCGTTGTACAACACAACATTAGAACTCAAGCAAGAACGTGCATGACTAAAACGAAAAAAAAGAAAACAAAAAGAATTGTTGCTTATTTAACATGTTGTAATGAGTAATCAAGTACAAGTAGCAGCAAATAACAACAAAAACAACAATAACACAGCCTTGAATAAATCAGCGAGTGTGTTTTTGATTCTTGTGTAATACGTGTTCTCTGGGTATTTTTCTTTGACATCAAAGTGCTTAGTTTTCACACTCACAACAAAATAAGAAAACAAAGAAAAAGGTGGCCAGAATTTGAAACAAAAAGACTCATTACATTAATAGCTCGTATAAGTCATTGTTATCAGAAATTTGTTTTAAAAATATTAAAAATTTCGTTAAAAAATCTCATAAAAATATAGAAAAAAAATTAAATAGAAATACATATTAAAAACTAATGTTTAAAATAAGACAATTACTTTTACTGACTACTTTTTATAAGTACACTGTACCAATTTGTGAATTTCTTTACAATTTTTTTCCATTTACATACATTTCTATTTTTAAAATAATTCACTAAACACCAAAAACACCTGTTACATACATACATACGTAAGTATATACAGTAGCGAGCAAAAGTGAGCAAATGCTTGGAGGTTAAATAGGAAATACCCTCTAAAAATAAAAGTACTCAAGCAAATAAAGCAAAACTTCTTCAATTTATTCTTTAATATGTTCTTATTTTTAAGAAGCACTAAAAAATGTTTATTACATCTATTTAAATAGAAAAAAACCTAAATTTTAAACTATTTCATTGCTCGGTTTTGCACGTTTTTCTTTCCATGACAGTTCTTATAAGTCTTAATATTTTTTCCACAAGCCTTTGTTTTTTATAACGCTATTAATACGCTTGGGCATTCCTTCAACAAGATTTTGAATAATTTCAGGCGGGATTTGGTTCCACTCGAGCTGAGTACGTTGCCATAATTCTTCAAAGTTTTTGGGAGCATATTGGTATTTTCCTAACTTCTTTTTCACTATTGACCAGCAATTCTCTATTGGATCTAGATCGGGGCTTTGTGCTGGCCCATCCAATAACTGAAACTCTTGTTCTGACAACCACTTCTTAACAATTTTAGCGGTGTGCTTCGGATCACCGTCTAGTTGGATGATAACTTCCTTTTGTGGGTAAGAGCTTTTATCTACAAAATCTGGCAAATTCGTCTGCAGTATATTTAAATAATTTTCCTTCCTCATTATACCAATTATTTTTACGAGTGGACCCATTCGCCAAAACGTAAAGCATC
Source organism: Wohlfahrtia magnifica (assembly GCA_023159175.1). Classification (NCBI taxonomy): domain Eukaryota; kingdom Metazoa; phylum Arthropoda; class Insecta; order Diptera; family Sarcophagidae; genus Wohlfahrtia; species Wohlfahrtia magnifica. Next base: position 148,827 of record JAKWBJ010000206.1, read on the forward strand.
CCCACACCAACAAACAGCCTCCACCATGTTTAACAGTCGGCTTTACGTGGTGCCTTTGGATGCTCTCTGTTGGCCGCCGCCAGTAATAACTTAATCCGTCTGACTGAAAACGGTTTATTTTGACCTCGTCCGACTAAATCACTCTCTTGCAGTCATCGGAGGTTCAATTTTTATACCTTTTGGAAAATGCGAGGCGTGATTTTATATTTTTATTTGATAAATCGCCTTTTTCTTTTTTGATGGCTGCTTTTTAGCCTATTCTGTGAAGTGCTCTTCGCGCGGTCCTCTCACCGACGTCCTTGTTTAGGATCTCCGCAGCTTGTTTTGGTGTCACAGAAGAGTTGTTTTTCATTTGTCTTATCATAAGACGAGCGTCAGAGCCTGATAAAAGTTTTGGCCGTCCTCCAACATTTCGTTTTTGAGCTACATTACGCCTCTTTTGCACTTTAACTATACAGTACGTCAACTAATACTTAAAACTTTGGAAATTTCTTTTTTCAAGTAAACAAAACGTGCAAAACTGAGCAAATAATGAATGAATTATTTATAATTCTGCCTCTTTATCGTTTGAATGGATGTTTTAAATACTCGATGTTTATTTTATTTTTTTAAAGAGAACATATTCATTTATAAATATAAGAACTTTTGTGTTATTTGCTTGCATATTTGTATTTTAACAAAAATTTCAGTACTAAATTGCCCAACATTTGCTCACTTTTGCTCGTTACTGTACATATGTATATATGTACATATATATGTATGTATGTATGTATGCAAATATAAATAAAATAATTTAATTCTCTACAGTGTAATTCAAACCTTGAACTTTCCCTTCTAGACAGGATTTTTAAAGACATACAAAATTTATTAACTATTAACCTATTTTATTAATTTTTATTTTTATTATTTGGCTAATTTCACAAAACAAAAAAAAAAAACAAAAACTCTTAAAAAACAATATAATTTAACCACAAAAATTAAAATATTTGTTTACATCATAAGTGGTGATGTCATTTTAAACAGCTTTTGTTGTTGCTTTTGCTGCAATACATTAAGTCATAATTCATTAAAAGAAGAGCAATAAATTAATCAATTTCATTGAAAACAACAACAAATACTTAATAAAAATAAACGCTATTTAGGATATGTAAGTGCATGCACTTTAAAAACATAAGAGAAATAATACTCTTTGTTACTCTCACCTCTCTCATCAACCTTCTTCCAACAAATTTTGAGAACAAAAACAATAACAATCTTTACGAAATAAGTTTGCGGTTTAATGACCTTGCCTGCACATTTTTTCATTTCTTTGTTATTGTTACCCACAGCATTGCGTGTGAGAGAAAGCAGCATTATACAGAGACGGGTAAGCATAATAAGTAAGGAACACAACAGCAAATCAGTGATTAATTTTAATTTTCAAGAAAAATAATAAAGTTCCAATATCAGCGTTGCCACAACTTCGATTTTTTTATAACCAAACTTTAATAAAAAAAAGCAATCAAAATATAACCAAAGTTTTAAATCATAATTTTTATACAAAAAACATTAAAATATCATTTTATATATTGAATTTATAGCATTATTGACTGAGTATAGACTGGTGAAAAAAAATTTGTATAACAATTGATGCTGTTATATTCTCCTATTTGTTCTAAAAGTTTTAACTATGTATTAAAAAACTTCGCTCAATAGAAAATATCGTTCCCTCATGTTTAGTTTAGATTTATTTGTGGATAATTTTAGCTCAATAGCCTTTACTAACAGGTATTTTAATGAATAGAACCAAACAGTACCGTTGAAGTGAGATGTGTCTGATATTTATTCTCACTTAACCGCTGAACGAAATACTATAAACTACGAAATTTTATTGTTTTGATTGCTTGCCAAAGCTTATCCAGAATATGTTTCATGGATTTCAACGTTCCAAAAATCATTTATGCAGTTCAGAAGTAATGATTTTGATTTTGAAAAAGGAAGACATCCCAGGTCAGGCTAAAATTTTCGGTAATGATGAATTGAAGGCATTACGCTATGAAGATTATTTTCAAGCTTAAAAAGCTGTACAAGCTGGAAACAACTTTAGCGGCATCCAATCATTACTGGCGATAAAAAAATAGATCTATTAGGACAACGTTCAGCCAAATGTTCGAAGATCATTTGAAACTACGAGTATTTAGAAAATAGTTTCAACCGGCTTATAATCCAGATTCCATTTGTTTCGATCGGAGTACCTTTCACTTTAGAACAGAGTATAAGAAATTGGTTCGATTCATTCGTGGCCATAAATCCATATTTTACAAGAGGTATGGCCAATGCTTGCCAAAAATCCAGTTTCTAAAGTGATTTACTCACTATGAACCTGGGTAATAAACGTTGAAAGAAATCATTACCTTTATTTTTTTTTATTTTGAGAAAAAAGTAATCAAAATAGAAAAAAGTACACATCTACACATCAAAGAAAAAAAATAACCAATTTTGGTTAAAAATAACCAAAACGGCAACACTGGTTACAATGACGATCGGTATAATTGTAAAAGTGGGTGTTGGAATAATACTTTCTCACACAATCTACTACTGTTATCCAACCTGTAATTGCATAGGTGCGTTCCAATTAACAGTTTGAAATGAAACTGCAATTTAAAATAAAAGAAAAAGTTTAACATAAAACGACTTGACAGCCCTGACATTTTGTATTGAAATCTAACAACGCGAAATTTAGGAAAAATATAAACCAACAAAAGCTATAAATTTACTTAATTATTAATGAGAAAAATAAGAAAAAGTCATCACATTAAAAACGAATACAACTGTCTTCTAACAAGAATTTTCGAATTTTTATAGCTGACAGCGGCCATATTGTTAAAGCTACATCTGTTGAATTGGCTGACATTTAATCATTTTGTTTTGCTATATCATCGTGGTTAAACAGCGCTTGTTGTATATAAAAGAGTGTTCTGTGTGGGTGACGTTCTGTGCGATTTGTGCATTTTACGGCGCCATAATCCTCCCACTGACAGGAGTAATAGCTGAATTATGGATAAATATGTATCCACTAGTTCAGTAAACAATTGATCAACGCCCGTATGATGACAAAACCCAAGATCTGATTAAAACGTTGCAGGAGAATCCGAACTTAGCTCATAGTAGACCACAACTAGACGAACTTTACCTTGCGACTTCTGCCTACACGCGTACAAAATTCAACTTATCAATGTGTGTTCGCTGGATGGGGCCTGAAGAAGTTGAAAACTGACTTAAATTTCAATCACAAAATTATCTTCAGCGATTAGGCCTATTTCTAGATGATTTAGTACGTCAACAAACAAATTTTTTAAATTAGAAATTATATCAATCCAGATGAGACCTAAGAGTGTTCAATGTATGCAATGTGGCGGTTTATATTCGGCGCATTTTTTCGGCTCGAATTTATTGATATTGATAATGGAATGTGGTTTCTACAGAAACTGTAGATGTGTGGCGCTGCAACCCATACAGCGATTTGAGTGTATGGATATCTCACATGAAGGTCATATTGATTTGGCCACTATTATTATGCAATTTTACCCTGCAGGATTTAGGCTCTTAAGTCGCAAATCTATGAGATAAAGCCACAACATAATCCATGCTATCAGTCAAATTCTGTTTAATATACGTGCCAATGTCATAGAAAATTCAAAACTTTCGAATGCTCGTCACCCAGAAAAGACGTGGTGGGACATTTGCACAGTGTTAATAATTAATAAAAACTTGCAATCTCACAGAGTCATTGTTTTATTTATTTTCAAAGAATAAAAGTGCTTAATGAAAGACCCTTTATAAAAGTGTAAGAAGAATTCATGTGTTTTTATTACCACATCAGCGATGATAAAACAAATAATTTATCGAAAAAAACGTATTTGACAGGAAACAAAAAAAAAACATGTGGTCTCTCATGTTTAATTGTGTGACAATTTGATAAATACACCCTACATTATGTGCACTAATCGTTGATATAAGAGCTGATTCTAAATAAAGACCCAACTTAGACCAACTCCAGGTCTATTTTGATGAAATTTTACAAACGATTTGTATACAGTGACGGACATAGCCTTATAACAGCTATTATCATGGCATAAGTGTCTTATTACTGAATTCTTCACTTCACAGGAATTAAGTACGAGGGCTTTTCAAGACGTTTTTGTATTTTAAGCGCAGAACTTTTAATTGTCCTCGTTATTTGTTACACCAGAACACTATCTAAACTTAAGGTTCAATTAGAGAAAATTGATAAGACGTCTTAACCGTAACCATAGTTGAGATAACTAAAATTAAATTAATTATTTACGGCGTTATGGTATTTGGGCAGTAATCGAGCACAGAGTTGCATCTAACAGTAGTTGGTATAAACCAAATCATCAAGAAAAAGGGTTGTTGAGTTAGTCATTCTGAAATCAATATCGTACGATAAGATAATGAATGTGTGTGAGTGAGTAGGATAAGTTTGTAGACAAGCTAGCCAAGTTGGTAAATCAAATTTTGGACGAATAATTTGATACGAAAAAAACTTTATTGCTTAAACATGATCAGAAGCACAACTGTGTGAGCACTCCTAAGAAGAGTTTGGTGATGTTTAGGTTGCATCTAAACATGTATTTGCGTTGTTGCGTTTTGCCATTTATCACCAGACAGTAATATCCAAGGAGTGGGTTTCTTCAGATATCTTTAGAACTGGTTTAACAAGCTTAGTCCATGTTTTTTTTTGGGTCACCGACCACCTAGAACAGGGTGAAACGATTATCGGTGAATCTTATTTAGACGTTTAACATTGATTTCAAGCATATATGACCTTAACTAGTCAAGGAAAAGCTGCTGTTTCATACTGAGTAGTTAAGAATTCACACGTGACAGGCACTATGAAAAAATCTATGAATTAGACTACGAACTGACCTCACTTCATTTCAATGGCTTTCCAGAAAGCATCGAATTTTTTGTTTCAGTTTCATTAATCAAGTTGATTTTTCAAGCTGCGTAGATGATTAATCCACTATAACTTCCCTCCAAATGATTATGTAGTGCTGAAGATCCTTACTAAGTGGTGGTGCAATTTCCTTCCAGTAGATGGCGGTTTTCTCCTAAACAATCGTATGATGTTTGTCTTCACCGCAAGAGGCAAGCTGACAGATCAGGTGGAGTTTCTTTATTTTTTAGATGGAATTATCTGCAGGAAAGTTTATTAATCGCTCGAAACCACAATTAAATTTTTGGTACTCGAACCTGGGTCGCTTGTGTTGTTATGCGTGCACTCTTTTTATTTAAATTAAATTAAAAAAAAAAAGTAGAAAAACGATGGAGTGAACAAAGAAAGCCAAGGAATTATCCAATTGACAATGTCTTATGAAGCAGATCCATTTTGTATAAAAGTATCATAATTAGACAAGGAGGAAAGGGAATAGTAACAAAGAGATTTTTAATTTTTTTTTTATTTCTCTGAATATTTTCTGAATATTTTCTCAAATTTCTTTTTTTACTTGAGAGTACAATCCTTCCGGTTAATAATGAAAGATAATTTCATTCACATGGCAGCCTCGGCTGGCCATGCAGTAGCATACACGATCGGTCCAACTTTTAAGCACATTATCGATTGTGTGCAGCTGTATTTCACCAATGGCTTCACGAATATTGTCCATTAAAGCGTCAATTGTCTCTGGCTTGTTGGCGTAACACTTATCTTTGACGGCACCCCACAAATAATAGTCCAACGGTGTCAAATCGCAGCTCCGAGGTGGCCAAACGACATCAGCTCTGCGGCTGATAATGCGATCTTCAAAAACAGGGCGCAAAACATCGGGTGTAGCTTCGGCTGTGTGGCGCGTAGCGCCATCCTGTTGAAACCAAATGTTGCTAATATCTTCCTCTTCAACTTATGTGAACAAAAATTCGTTCAACATGGCCCGATAACGATCGCCATTGACTGTAACGGCCACTCGTTGCTCATTTTCGAAGAAAAATGGCCCAATTATGCCTCTGAATCCGCACCAAAGTATCGGCTTTTCAATTTATGCCTGCGGGTTTTCTGTGCCCCAAATGCGACAATTTTGCTTGTTTACATACCCGCCAAGATCCAAATGAGCTTCATCTTAAAAGATGTTTTTTTTTTGGCAAAATCGGCATCTCCTGTAAGTCGATCGATCAAAGTAATGTCGCAATATTTCCCAGCGTTGTTCAAGCGTATACACAACCATCCATATTCGTTCAGCGGAAGGATAAAACTAATTATCTGTCAAATCAGACATGAGCTAAGTGTTACCATTCAGGAAATAAGCTTTAGTTGAAAAAAAAAAAACGTAAGATGGCGGATCCGATATTATCTACCAGTAGTTGGTTTAAAAGTCGACCATATACTCTCTCGAAATATTATTTGTATGCCTGCTGGTATTTTCGTTTCTTTAGATGCGTTTTTTTTTTTCTTCTTTTTTTGTAAAATTATTTTTAAAACAACACGATTTCTTTTTTTAATCAATTTATTTAAGAAATAAAACGAAAAGAAATAAAAAAAAACAAAGAAAGAAATTTTGTGTCAAGAGTAGATATATTTTTTAACTAAATTCTACTAAAATGTGTCACCACCACACTGTGGCTGACGAAGAAACAAAATTTTTGACGATGAAAAGTGTTTTATTTTTGTAATTCATTTTATTTATAATGCGTTGATATGTATTCGAATTAAACTGTGCAACAAAACTAAATTGGCACTATGGGCAGAGAAGCCCTAAAAATGCGTATTATTGTAAAAAAAAAAAAAGTTATTAATCTTCGTTTGGCTTAATTTTCATCAAATCGGCATAGAAAATAAATATTAATAATAAAACAAATTGTCAATATGGTAGTTTTAAAGGTACTTACGAGTACATACTTGATTTCTTTGTATTTTTTAAAAACCAAAACAAATGCTTACCTGTAACGAAAATAAAGAAAAAACAAAATAAATGAATTATTTAAAATAAAATAATAATTATTTCAATTAATTTAATAATAAAAAATAAATATACAGGTCTACCAATAAGAGGTTCCATTTAGATATGAAAAAACTTGAGTATTTTTTTTTTTAGCGAAATCATCGAATACATGGTGCGACAAAATAGAACGAAGTTGAAATACCGGGGAAATGATATTACTTTTCAAAACACCTCCAAATTCCAGGTTACTTTTCTCGCAAAAGAGGGTTGGTATCGTTACATGCACGACACGTAGCTCTGTTTTCATTAATTGTTCCATCACCAATTCGAGGTCTGGAATCTATTGAAGTCCATTGTCCACCAAAGTTAAATCACAAGATCTCGGTGGTTTATTGGGATCGCTTTTTTGAGAAAACACACGGTCAGGTTATTTTTCTCGCAAAAGAGAGTTGGTACCGTTACATGCACGACACGTAGCTCTGTTTTCATTAATTGTTCCATCACCAATTCGAGGTCTGGAATCTATTGAAGTCCATTGTCTCCCAAAATTAAATCACAAGATCTCGGTGATTTATTGGGATCGCTTTTTTGAGAAAACACACGGTCAGGTTACTTTTCTCGCAAAAGAGAGTTGGTACCGTTACATGCACGACACGTAGCTCTGCTTTCATTAATTGTTCCATCACCAATTCGAGGTCTGGAATCTACTGAAGTCCATTGTCCCCCAAAGTTAAATCACAAGATCTCGGTGGTTTATTGGGATCGCCTTTTTGAGAAAACACCCCGCCAGGTTACTTTTCTCGCAAAAGAGAGTTGGTATCGTTACATGCACGACACGTAGCTCTGTTTTCATTAATTGTTCCATCACCAATTCGAGGTCTGGAATCTACTGAAGTCCATTGTCCCCCAAAGTTATATCACAAGATCTCGGTGGCTTATTGGATCGCCTTTTTGAGAAAACACACGGTCTGGTTACTTTTCACGCAAAAGAGAGTTGGTACCGTTACATGCACGACACGTAGCTCTGTTTTCATTAATTGTTCCATCACCAATTCGAGGTCTGGAAACTATTGAAATCCATTGTCCCCCAAAGTTAAATCACAAGATCTCGGTGGTTTATTGGGATCGCCTTTTTGAGAAAACACACGGTCAGGTTACTTTTCTCGCAAAAGAGAGTTGGTATCGTTACATGCACGACACGTAGCTCTGTTTTCATTAATTGTTCCATCACCAATTCGAGGTCTGGAATCTACTGAAGTCCATTGTCCCCCAAAGTTAAATCACAAGATCTCGGTGGTTTATTGGGATCGTCTTTTTGAGAAAACACACGGTCAGGTTACTTTTCTTGCAAAAGAGAGTTGGTATCGTTACATGCACGACACGTTGCTCTGTTTTCATTAATTGTTCCATCACCAATTCGAGGTCTGGAATCTATTGAAATCCATTGTCCCCCAAAGTTAAATCACAAGATCTCGGTGGTTTATTGGGATCGCCTTTTTGAGAAAACACATGGTCAGGTTACTTTTCTCGCAAAAGCGAGTTGGTATCGTTACATGCACGACACGTAGCTCTGTTTTCATTAATTGTTCCATCACCAATTCGAGGTCTGGAATCTATTGAAGTCCATTGTCCCCCAAAGTTATATCACAAGATCTCGGTGGCTTATTGGATCGCCTTTTTGAGAAAACACACGGTCAGGTTACTTTTCTCGCAAAAAAGAGTTGGTATCGTTACATGCACGACACGTAGCTCTATTTTCATTAATTGTTTCATCACCAATTCGAGGTCTGGAATCTATTGAAGTCCATTGTCCTCCAAATTTAATCACAAGATCTCGGTGGTTTATTGGGATCGCCTTTTTCAGAAAACACACGGTCAGGTTACTTTTCTCGCAAAAAAGAGTTGGTATCGTTACATGCACGACACGTAGCTCTATTTTCATTAATTGTTTCATCACCAATTCGAGGTCTGGAATCTACTGAAGTCCATTGTCACCCAAAGTTAAATCACAAGATCTCGGTGGTTTATTGGGATCGCCTTTTTGAGAAAACACACGGTCAGGTTACTTTTCTCGCAAAAGAGAGTTGGTATCGTTACATGCACGACACGTAGCTCTGTTTTGTGGAAAAAAACCTTATATCTTTCAATTTAGGTCAGCATTAGTCAGCATTCGATAGCTCCATCCATTTACCGTAGCAGTTGCTTCTGCCACATTTTCAAAAATGTAAGTTTCAATAACCCCGACAGAAAAAAACTAATGCAAGGTTTGATCAGACTGGACTTAACATCATGCCATAACCGTAACCAGGATCGAAATAACCCATATTAATTTGATCGATTACGGCGTTATGGTATGTTACAAGTAATCGAATCTGAAATTAGTGAAACAATTAGTTATGACCCTGATAGGCACGGTGAGAAAAGTGATCGTTCTCGTTCACATCAGGCATGAAACAAGGAGCTTCCCTGTACGGTAATATTTAACCCTTTAAAGACAAAGAGTTTTCCGGCAAAACTAAATTGAAAAAAGTATATAAAAATTTCTGACTTTCAGACGCCATTGAACATAATTTAAACCACAAAATCTGAATTTGAACTCGAGTTAGGTTTTTATAGAACAATAGCATAAAACCCATTGCAATATATATGTACCTGAAAAGACGAAAAAACAAAATGGAACATATATGTATGTCCCGTTCGTCGCCAAAGGCTTAACTTAATCCTCCACTTAATAATTTGGGAGATGAATCCAAATTGTACTGTCGTTAATAAAATATTTCAGCTTTGCGCTTATGCGGACAATATTGGAGAACGTTTTTAAGAAGACAGGAGAAAAACTGAAAAAAGCTGAGCTTATTATCAACTGTGAAAAAACGAATTATATGAGGTTCGCTCTAGTGCTGAAGAAAGTGATGCTTGTCCAACCATCGGTAATAAATCAAATCGAGGTCTAGGCTTTACACTATCAGCGAATAAAAATAAGTCTGTTGCAATTAATGAAAGACTAAAAGCTGCTAACAGGGCTTACTTTACCAAACTGAAATTATTCCAATCTAAGCTGCAGCTGAGCAAACTAACACACCGTCCAGTTCTTATCTACGATACGAGTATGAGCTATAAGCCCTAAGGACTAATGAAAATGATGTGCTTCGACCGAAAAAAATAAAATATTTGGTCCAGTGAGGCTATTAGACTGTACCTATAGAATTAGGTACTATTATGAACTAGACAAAATGCGTATGTAATACGATTTATAAAAGCGAACAGACTTAGATGTCTGTGGCATGTACTTAGAATGCATAGAGAGAGTATACCCTTTCTATTGGAGGAAGCAGAAGATGATGACCTAGAAAACAATGGCTAGATGAAGAAGAAACTGATTAAAAGAAGATAAGAGCAAGAAAGAGAAAGATTTAGAAAAGTTGTTGTAGAAGCTACGGTCCACCAAGGACTTTTCCGCTAAGCAAAAAGAAGAATAATCGAACACAGTGTTGTGAATAAGATTGGTTGGTGGCGTTGCAATTATGGCATTACATTACGTTGTTTCAAAAAAATAATGTGGTGCGTTTCTTGACCTGCAAGAGCATGCCTTTTGATTTTTTTCTAATATGTTCGATATCGGTCCTCAAATTAGCTGATCCAACGTATAGTTGGTAGCAGTGGCTTAAGAATATTGCTTGACGCCTAAGACAATGAAACAATCAAAGCAGTGAAGTGAATTAAGAGATTCGTGCTCAAAGAAGTCAAAAACAGTTCCATCTGCAGTTTGGATAAACGAATAACTGACCTTATCATTTTGAAGCATTGAATTATTTACATAAATTTAACTAAACATAATATAACGGTACATCTCTAAGTGCAAAACTGGCTTATTATTCACTTATTTGAACGTAGAATTTTGTTGAATAAGGTGACCATACATAACATTTTATAGTTTGGATGAATTGAGCAAATAAATATTAAGATGACCTTATCATTTTGAAGCACACCTTATTATCGTTATAAATTAATAAATCAAATAAAAATTCGAATGAATGTTATGAAGATTTATGAAAGTAAGTGCAGGCTCGTGCATATGTTTTGCCCAATACTGTATGTATGTATTTATGTATAAACAGCATTCAACAGGGAATTTTCTTCTAGTTTCAATAGAATATAAATATGTATACCGATTATTTACTTTTGATGACGGGCCTAATCGCAAATGCAACAGTGCTATGCAGTTATCGACATATGGCAGTTGCAGTTTTATCAGTGTCTGCATTTATGAACGTTATGTGCAATGATGAATCTTTAAGCAGGCCCTTAAAAACAGAAAATTACATATTTTCTTATTTTCCTTAACACTTTGATTTATAAATAAGTATGTATGTCTGTTTTTATGAGAAAGCATTATAAAGGGTCCGCCATCTACGGTTTTTTTTTTCAACTAGTGCTTATTTCGTGAATGGTAACACTTAGTTCATGTCTGATTTGACAGATAATTAGTTTTATCCTTCCGCTGAACGAATATGGTTGTGTATACGCTTGAACAACGCTGGGAAATATTGCGACATTGATTTGAAAATCATGGTAATGTTGCAGAATCAAAAATCATCTTTTCAGATGAAGCTCATTTTGATCTTGGCGGATATGTAAAGAAGCAAAATTGTCCCGTTTGGGGCACAGAAAACTCGCACGCATACATTGAAAAGCCGATACACCCAAGACGAGTCCCTTCAGACAAATCCATCTAAAGAAGCCCCCTGACCATCCAGCTTACCTCTGGCGATGATGACAAACATCAGACTCGTAAAAAATTACAATGCTAAGTAAGGATCACCACCACCACTTAGCAAAGATCTTTACCACTACACACAATCATATGGAGGCGAGCTAAAACAGAAAATCAACTAAAAAAAAACGCAATGGATGCTTGGTGATGCTTGATATGCTCCCTAGAAGGAGTGACGGAAAAAAAATTAATCACCACCTTGTGCAGTGTTAACCCCTTGGTAACGAATTTATTTGAGAAAATATTTGGTTCAGAGGCATAATTGGGCCATTTTTCTTCGAAAATGAGCAAGGAGTGGCCGCTACAGTCAATGGCGATCATTATCAGGCCATGTTGAATGAATTTTTGTTCACAAAAATTGAAGAGGAGGATATTAGCAACATTTGGTTTCAACAGGACGACGCTACGTGCCACACACCCGAAGCTACACTCGATGTTTTGCGCCCTGTTTTTGAAGATCGCATTATCAGCCGCAGAGCCACCTCGGATCTGCGATTTGACACCGTTGGACTATTATTTGTGGGGTGCCGTCAATGATCAGTGTTACGCCAACAAGCCAGAGACAATTGACGCTTTAAAGGACAATATTCGCGAAGCCATTGGTGAAACACAGCTGCATACAATCGATAATGTGCTTAAAAATTGGACAGATCGTGTAGGCTACTGCATGGCCAGCCGAGGCAGCCATTTGAATGGAATTATTTTCCATTATTAACCAGAAGGATTGTACTTTCACATATAAAAAGAAATTTGAGAAAATATTCAGTAGTTTTTTTATAGCATTTTCAAAAAAAAAATATATATATTTGGCGGACCCTATATATTTCTTTCTTTGGTTTTGTTTTTCACTGTTTAGGTGTCTTAGAAGTGTGAAAAATTTCTTCATATCATTCGAGCAGAGTTGTTTGTGTTTCAATTATTCCTATTGCGATAAATTTACTAAAGTAGCGGTTTCGTATATTAAATTAAATGTGTGATAGTGTTAAGTGTTGTGGTGTTTTACTTCTGATTCAACTTCAGGAATTGAGGTTATGTAACCAATATCATACGGTTTAATTGCTTTAGCAGGTGTGGGAGAATAAATGACGCTCCCTCACATTAGCAAATGAAAACTTTAATTCCGTCATTAATTAATTGTAAAATTGTAGTTTAATTATTAACAAGTAACATGCATACATATGTACAGACATTTTTATGTAAATCTTTTATGCAATACATGCATGGCAATTATAATCAAGCGCTTAAAATAAAAAATAATTTCTTATACAATTCAAATGCTCTGCGAAGTCATAAATTGATAAATTATCACACGTTTTATAAAGGAAATAAAAAATAAGTAACAAAATACATATGAACCAACTAAACTCAACAACTTCATTAAAAATGTAAAAAAAAAAATTTCTACTGCCCGCCTTAATAATAAAATTGTCATAAAATGTCAAATAAATAAAAATGTTTTTTTTTATTTCGTTTTTTAACCTACTGTGTAAAACAGTTTTACATGGTTTGTGCTTTTGATTTTGCCGTTATTTATGTTTTTATTTCTTGTTTTTTTTGTATTTTTGTTACAGTTATTGTTGTTGTAAATTTGGACATTGACAAGCATTTGATTTTAGGCATAAAAAACAAAAATTGCATGAAAACTCTCCCATTTACATGCAGAAACACACGCATACATCCATAAAAACATATGTAAGTACAGGGGGTAAACAAAAAAAAAAGAAGGAATGGATTATAAATGTGTAATAAAAAACAATAACAACTTACTCGTAAGAGAGGCATATTTATGAGCCAACACTAAATTAAATGTTCTGTTTATTATTCAAATTGATGGCAGGGAGTTTTAAATTTTCAAACATTAAAAACTTGGTTGCAGTGGGGTATGTGTTTATTTCAAATGAAATTTGTACTGAAAATTTTTACACGGGTGCACAATGGCTATATACTCATACATCGTAATAAATTTTTATAAAATTCATACCTAAAATTTTTACCAGCACTGTATACATAAAAACTATCAAAAAAATAGCACCATTTATACATTTTTTTCTATAGAGCAATGAAACGAAAAGTCATTAGCTTTTATTCGCTTATCAATGTGCCATAATATAGGGTCCGCCATCTAACGTTTTTTTCAAAGAGTGCTTATTTCGTGAATGCTAACACTTAGCTCATGTCTGATTTGACAGATAATTAGTTTTACCCTTCTGCTAAACGAATATGATTGTGTATACGCTTGAACAACGCTGGGAAATATTGTGTGCGATCGACTTACAGAAAAAAGATGCCGTTTTTGCCAAAAAAAAAAAAAAAATCATCTTTGCAGATGAAGCTCATTTTGATCTCGGCGGGTATGTAAACAAGCAAAATTGTCGCATTTGGGGCACAGAAAACCCGCACGCATACATTGAATAGCCGATACACCCAAGACGAGTCACTGTTTGGTGCGGATTTTGGTCCAGAGGCAAAATTGGACCATTTTTCTTCGAAAATGAGCAAGGCGTGGCCGTTGCAGTCAATGGCGATCATTATCAGGCCATGTTGAATGAATTTTTGTTCATAAAAATTGAAGAGGAGTATATTAGCAACATTTGGTTTCAACAGGACGACGCTACGTGCCACACACCCGAAGTTACACTCGATGTTTTGCGCCCTGTTTTTGAAGATCGCATTATCAGCCGCAGCGCCACCTCGGATCTGTGATTTGACACCGTTTGACTATTATTTGTGTGGTGCCGTCAAAGATAAGTGTTACGCCAACAAGCCAGAGACAATTGACGCTTTAAAGGACAATATTCGTGAAGCCATTGGTGAAATACAACTGCACACAATTGATAATGTGCTTAAAAATTGGACCGATCGTGTAGTCTACTGCATGGCCAGCCGAGGCAGCCATTTGAATGAGATTATTTTCTATTATTAACCGGAAGGATTGTACTTTCAAATAAAAAAAGAAATTTGAGAAAATATTCAGTAGTTTTTTTTATAGCATTTTCAAAAAAAAAAAAAAAAAATAATAATAATTTGGCGGACCCTATATTATGCTAAATGCACTGTCTTTGAGAGTACTTGTTTTTACAAAAAAAAAAAAACTTAACGGTTCTCTTCCTATGATCGATTAAAAAAAAACCGTTGATTTTGGGCAGTCATAAAAATAGCACTGTTTCACAACATTTTGGTTAAAATAACAAATTTTAATTCTATTATTGAATAACCGCCATAAGAAACATAAGGTAATCTAAGTTTAAGTCTAAATAAATTGGCTTCACACAAATTTTATAATTTATTTTAATAGAAATGAGTTGTAACATGCGCTGTAAGCCTGAAAAACGTGCTGTTATTAACGAACGAACACGTGGTCGCAAAAAAGTAATGTCGACTTCAATGGTTGTTCGTTTGCTCAAACAAAGCAAGAAGACCCCTTTTTATGCCAGCTACAAGCCAATGCCAGCTACAAGCCAATGCCAGCTCAAGAAGCATCAAAAATTAACTGCAAGGTTGGAAACTATAGCTCGAAAATAAAAAGCCAATAAATTAAATGCGTGAAGTTCACAAAAGTGCCACTCACTGATGACACACAAGCACATTGCAAAACGTTTGTATTGGCTTGTTAAAAGGTGGGAAATGTGCTATGGATAGATGAGCCCAAGGTTGTTTTATTTGGAGTCATAAGTTCACATTCCTATGTCAGAAGACTCCCCAACACACAATTAAATAATTAAATATTACGGTGTTGGGCCCATACATAGGATCAAAACAACCACAGATAAGATAATTAATGTTAATATCCTAATAGATATTATGCTCCCTTATGCTTCTAAAGAAATGTCGCTGATATGGGTCCTTCAGCAGGACAATGACCTGAAGCATATCAGCAAGCTTGCATAAAGGCGGCTTCTGGAAAATAATATTAATCTGTTAACTGAGAACCACTGAGAACCTCTGGACAGACATACAAAAGGGTAATCTCAAGTACAACCAACCACTAATAAAGCCCTTTGGGTTGCTGTCCAGCAGTTCTGGAATTAAATTTTTATTGAAAGATGTCAAAACTTAGTAAATTTAATATCAAGACGCTGTGCTGCGGTCATTGCCAACAAAAGGTAAGCGACAAAATACTAATTTTGACATGTGCATCGATGACAATAATAGTGAATGCAAAATGTTTAGTTTATTTATAGTTTAGTTACTTATTTTTTTGTGCAAACGAATGTAGTGCTATTTTTTTGACTGAGCGTTTTTTAGATTTTTTTAATAATAATAATACACAGTCTTATAAGCATCTTGTTGTACAGTTGCAATGAAATCAGTTAAAGCTTATTCAAGATATAAAACGAAGTATATTTCATTCTACAGTTATACTATTTTTTTGACCGCAGCTGCTTATCGATGTTTTTTTTTTTTAAATTTGCAGTATATTTTGCAGAAATTTTTGTTCAATAAATTGTTTACATTGAATTAATTTTCTTTTCTTTAAATTTGCAATTTTTCCAACAATTTTTCTTTTTGTCTAAAAAAAGAAAACTAATAAATTCTCTAATATTTTTTAACTTTTTAAATAGACTTGCCCGCTCTCTCTCTTTCTTTCACAAAGTTGTTCTTTAAGCGCAGCTTTTCCTGTTTGTGTTTTTCTTCTTTATCATTCTTTGTCTGGAATATTTTGTGCAAAGTTGTGTAAACTTCTCAAAAACAATTCTGAACTCTCGCTCTCTCTCTCTCTTATACTTCTTCCATTCTGCTCATAGTATTAATCATCTTGCCTCAACAGACAGTGATGGTAAATGGAATTTTCATTCGATATCAAAAAAAAAAAAATTGTTAAGAGTACTTTTTTCATAACAAGAGTTACAGGTTTCATAAAATAAATGGTTTTTTCAAGAGTGACTTTACTAAAAAACTTAATTACTGTCAATTTTCAAAGGATTTTTAAAGGGTTTTTAAAGTATTTTATTCCTCACTAAACATAGTTTGGATTAAGTTAATCTTGCAGCTATCATCGGCTCAATTGTGTTCAAATTGTAGGTCCCGTTGTATTACCATGTATTCTTACTACACCATGGTCCTCGCAGCTCCTGTCTGGCCACAGTTAACCATTTAGTAGTCCTAATGAAGGCAAGAAATTTATCCAGAATCTCTAACCCTAAATTAACCGCCTTAGATGTCAAACATACGAAACCCACTATATCGTACATTTCGTACATTTTCAATGGTGGTCGACCACGAATTCTCAGTCAAACGTTTACGGGACCACAAAAGTCTACACCGACTATAAGAAATGGTCGTGTAGCTCTCACTCTACTAGTGGTTAAATTTCCCATGATTTGGGACATAAGTCGAGGTTTATAGCAAAAACAATCCTACTGTACTTTTTTTTGGCGGTTATCAACGAGATTTTGTCTCTAGAGAGAGAGAGAGAGAGAGAGAGAGAGAGAGAGAGAGAACGATATGCCTATGTGCCAGCATGGCAATCCTCAAAATGAAGATTTCGCAAATATAGCATAACAAAGTCATATTGTTTCGGTGGTAAAAGTGGGAATTTCGCATCCTATGGCAAATTTGTATTAAGCAACATCCCAACTACCCTTAAAAGTGTGAAAGTTCTTCGTTCTTCAGTAAATGTATGAATGAATGATGTGAGTTTCTGTATATTTGACGGCAAGACCAGAGATGTCTGTATTTTAGAAATCTTTTCAGAAAAATTTGATTTCTGGATAGCCTCTACAAGCCGGTAAAATGATCATTTCATTTCCGTTGCTTCCTACGTTTCTTCAGATTATCGATAAATCTAAGCACAAAACACGTTACGCTCAGTAACTTCTCATACGAAGAATATCTTTGTATTATATCCAGCAGACAGTTATATAACCCCCCTACTGCAAGAAATACATTTAGTTTTCTTGTCTCCAATAATTTTTGGTTCTCTGTTAATTCAAAGTGTTCATTAACAGGCCAATGAGAACTATCGGTTAGCAAAAACGATGGTCCCTCAAACCATTAAATCCTCTTGATACAATATCAGCTGGATTCATCTTAGTAGGTACGTGGTGACCACTCTTGAATCTCAGCGACTCTATTTGACACGAAAGTCGTTAGGGAGGATTGATGCGTTTCTATTCAACGTAGTGATATTTCCTAGTCTGTCCAGAAATAAGAAATTTCGAAATTTATCATACGCTTAATTCGATCCCACAACTTAGCCAGTAGGTTTGCAGCACATATAGTAACTCAAGTCTAGGAAGTGATTTAGTCATAAGTGGAGCAACTTCGGACTTAGCCGTAATTAGTCTCGAGACAATTATGTTTGATTCGAAGCTTCGAATATGAATGCAACAACCATAAGCGCGAATTGAAGCATCCGAAAATCTGTGAATTTGAAATTTCGATGTGAACGTAGTGTAGACGAATCTTGGGATTGTAAATGAATCAACTTCCAGTGAATTAGATCTGAAGTTCTCCCATGAAGTATTTAGTCTCAGAGGAATTGATTTATCCCAGTTAGGCTTTTTGAATCCAAAGTTCTTGCAGTAAGATTTTGGATTTAATAACAATTGGGCATAATAGTTCGAGAGGATCGAATAAACGAGAAGAAAAATCCATATAAGGTTCCTCACATGTGATCTACGCAGCCTCAACAGCTAACCCATTCTACGGTAACCCAAATGTGGCCAGAACCTTTTGATATCATAGCAGATGGATTCATTTCGCCATTGTGTGATTTTCATTTATTGAAGTTTTCGTGACACCAGCCGTCTATTCTGCCTAAGAGAAGTATCGTTGTTCTCAATCGATCCGTTCGAATTCAAAGTGGTATCTGGCTGCTTAAGTCCATCCGCCATGGAGTTACCCTCAATGTGAAGGCAACTGTTGAATATCTCTCTATGTTATCCAGGGCCACCCGGGATTCAGGAATAATTCCTGACCAATTAAGCATACTCTCGGAGATATTTCTATTGAATATCGGAAAAACCGCGTGGCTCTATTTGTTTTGCTCATCTTTCGTATAATAAACTTAAAATTGTTAATTCAGTTAAGTTGTTAGCCTATAAGTGCAAGAAAAAACGGTTTCTTACCCGTAACTCATAATTTTGCGGTGTTTTGAATATTCCAATAAAAAATATTTCAGAAAAATGTTATCACTTCCCATGTACTTCAAATTCATTCTTTTTTGCCCCACAGTGTAATCGAGTTGCCATTTGTACTACAAATATATAAACACTGGGAAATGCTAAAACAAAGGTATGTAAAAAATGATATGGGGAAATATTTATGTATAAGAGGATCAAACCTGTTAAGGGAATACTATGGTAGTTAAATAGTATCAAAAAAGGTACAATCGTATCAACTTTCACATCACTGTTAAAGGATGTTAGTCTTTTTTGTAGCGAGTGAAAAAAAAGAAAAGAAACACTATTGAAACTCTTCCTCTTTATGCTCTATTTGTTTTCGTTTTTTTTTTTTTGTTTTTTTTTTTGTTCTTGTTCGTTTTGAAATATTCTGTTACTTTGTTAAAAGAAATAACCCAAACAACAACAACAAGAACACCACAAAACTGAAATCGAAAAAAAACCATAACTTCTGTTTTCTATTGTTGTTGTTTAAGTCTTTTGCACTCTTTTTAAAGTTCTATCTCTCGAGGCGCTTTATTGTTGTTTTGTTTTAAGTTATACTTTTTGCATTCTAAGAGTGTGTGTGTAAGTGCATTTGTAATGCATTTTACATAAGCCGCCACAACATTTATAATATAATGACGGCGTAACATTTACTCTGTTTTCATTTTTGTTTTAAGCTTTAGACTCTTGTAATCGTACTCTATTTTATACTCTACACAAACACATGTGACAGTTAAATGGTTTGAATTTTACCACAATATTTCTAAAAATCTATTAATATCGAACCCAACTCCTACAAAATGGTGAGATTTAACACCAATAAATTAGATATAACCTATAAACACTATTATTATAAGTAACAAGTATTCCATAGCATGTGTGTGTAGGGTATACTAAAAATCGGAGGTAGACATGGTTAATAACTTTCGTACTTCTTCTATTTTTGTTTGTATAATTTTCTCATTTTTTAATTTTTTACTTTTTGCTTAGAACAGTATGTCTGACTGCGTATGTTAACCATTGCAGCATTACAACGATAGAGAGAGAGAGAGAGACAGAATATAATTTTGTAGTAATATACTTGCTTTGTGTTCGTTTTAATGCGGCCATCATTGTAGTTCTGCAGTTAATAAGACATTTTAATACTATTTTGTTTGTTTTGTATTCTATTTCATTACTCTCTCCCACTCTCTCACACACATTAAATTTTTCTGTAGGACAGTTATGAAGAGCACATGGGAATTTTTTATAGCTATTACCTTCGTAGAATAATGTTGTTAAAGTAAAACCACACTGGGCGACAAAGTGTTACTTGCATTGAGCAATTTTGAAGTTTTTTGTTTAAAACATAAGTTTTGCTGTAAATTGCGCAGATTTTGAAGTTTTAAATGTTTTAGTTTTTCAATTTCAATTTTGTTATTTTAATTACAATTTCTAAAGTAAGAATTTTACCTTATTTGCTTATTATAGCTGTGGTGAGATTTACTCGTACCATTTCTAATCCAAGAATGTAATTATCCCTTCTTTACCACTCACTGACACCAAAAAGATCGAATTCATACAGTGTGTAATACTCACATTTAAGTTTAAGAGAATTACGTTTTTCTACGCAGTCATTTTAGAAATAATATTTTTTTTGTTTGGCAAACGAACAATAGCATCATATTACTTACTACGTTAGCACGTGAATACGTATGAATGATACATCTGCTTCACTAATAAAACATCATTCATACGTATTTACTTATGTACGTAGTAATGTAATCCCACTGATCTTCCGCCAAAATATTTATAAATATTTTTAAAACGACTGCATAGATTAAAAAAGTTCTAGCCTTACTTAAAGGTAATTTTCTTGCGGAATCTTATTTTTTATTTTATGCAATAAACTAACCGTTTTTGAGTTACGCGAATATATCGTATGTAGTGCAACCTCTTACATTCTCGAAATAATGGTATATCTTGAAAACAAGAACTAACCTAAAAAACGGTTAGTACCACCGAAATCAACGTACTGGAATCCGGTTTACCCGCAGGGTGCTCCGTTTGTCGGAAAAAAAGTGTCAAATTCCAGCACTGTTTTTTACTTTTTAAGTATGTGCAGTATTTTCGCTTTAAATTCGTTTTTTTTTTTTCTTTTAAACAACAACACTGGCCATAACTGAGCTACGCGCTAAATGACATTAAGAATGGAAACAGAATTGGAGCTTGACAATTGTTTCCATACAAAATGGCATACAAAATCATCGTCAAAAGCAGTCGTTAGATAGAATCTATTTTATTTTGACAGCGTTTTTTCTTACTCTCTCAATTGTGCTCTCACAATGTGTATGTGGTGTTGCCATACTTTCACTGAATTTTAAGCATTTTATCAACAAAAACATATGCTTTTCGTCTGGACAAAAAAAAAAAAACATAAAAACAAAAAGCAAAACAAGCCAACAGTTGCGGCCATCAATTTTATTATGGGCCATCATTTTTTGACAGCTTTTTTTCTTGCTTGAAGTTGCGGACGTATTCTGTGTCATCATTAAGCGACAATGTGGATCATTTAGGAATATATGTATGTATGTCGTCTTGTTTTATTGTTAAAACATACATACATACATAAGTAATATATTCAAATTTTAGGCGAAGTGTGTATACTCTTGAAATACTTAAAATAGAATGTATTGAGTGAGCCATCTATCGGTTTAAATTTGAAGCAGCGGTTATTTGAAATCTGGCAATACTTATGTCATCCTATTCTGTCACAAAATTCAGTACATTATCTCCACTGAACGAAATGAATCGATTTACGCTTGAGCAGCGTTGGAATTATTTGAAAATTTATTTCCAAATAAAGACAATTTGTCGGAAATTGCATGAAAATGTCGTACGAAATTTGATCGCAGAGAAGGACCAACAATGCCCGGTATATGCAAGTTTATCGCTAAAGTTCGTAAAACTGGTCTCAATGTTGATGTGCCAAGACGTAAACGTGCTCGTACAGTGCATAGGTTTTCGCTTCGCTAGAAAACAAAGCGGATCAAAAAAATCAAATTTTCGGATGAAGCTAATTTTGGACTTTTGGACTATTTTCTGTAGGGCGCCGTTAAGGACAAGTATTATTCTGACAAATTAGAAACAATTGAGCATTTTAAGGCTAACATTCGTGATGCCATTGCCGAGGTACAACCCCATACACTCGAAAAAATTCTCGAAGAATTCTGGTCCTATCGAATCGGGTACTGTGAGGCTAGCCGCGACAGCCATATGAATGTAATAATATTTCATTTCTAACCGGAATAATTTTACTTCACAATAAAAAAATCAATTTGGCAAATTTTTAAACCGTTTTTGTTTTATTGCAGTTTGAAATGCACTTTGCAATGCACTTTTACTTTCATTGTATTGTTTTAGCTTTATTTGCCAGGAATGTATATGTGCAACTATGATATGACAATAACGAAATAATACAAATTATTATTACTCCTCGCATTTATTTTACACATGAATCTATTAAAATCAAAATACATTTTATGCTACACTACCTGTCGCTATAATGTTCGTCATCACTGTTTCGAAAAGCACTTTCTCCTCTAGCCACCACCTTGTAAAGTTGTTGTCGCTGATGTAAAAACTTAACACACTTGACCACAAGAAAGTGCGGCTAATCATAGACCGACTACATGATACCCTACACAATTATTTATTTCATTCATAATAATATCGTTGTATTGAAAATAGAGGCAGTGATTATACACTGGCTAACGGAAACAAATTGTAAACTTTATCTTTGTATTCTGGAATAAATGAGAAAAATATTATTATTGTTGTTGGTGTTGTTGCAATAATCATACATATGTGGTGTTAACTCACATACACATGCACACCCATTTTAGTTTATTTTTGTATCATCCATACAAACACACACCTACATACGAGCGAGACAAGTTGAGTTGATAACCTTGAGAGCATTTTATGCGAAAGTTCAATGAATTTGTTCACTTCCATGTTTGTTTATTTGTTGCTGTTATTCATGTTTTTGTGCGAAATCTGTGTACTATTGTTTGTTTAAAACTGACACACACACACCCATGCAAAGATTAAAACAGAGCAAGAAAACACCATTAAAACAAAACAAATGCAATCAGAAGAACAGCAACAACGTTGTGCAATAAAACAAATACAATAAGAATAACAACAATAACTACGTTATGATTTTGTTTTTGCTTTGTTTTTGTTTTGTTTATATGCATAAAAAAGGATGCTTGGAAATAAAAAAAGCGAAAAACAAGTAGAAGTAAACCAGAATGCTAAGAAAAAAAGTGAAATAATCTCTCAAACATTAACAACAACAACTTTAACAACAACAAAACCAAAAGGCAATCGGGCACGTACATGTGTACATATATATGTATTGAGTTTTATGTGTTGAGTTTTAGAGAATCTTTTGTATAAACACGGGAAATGAAACTAAAATACGCTGCCAATTGCACCAATTTACTTATACCCACTCCGACAAGAAATTTCACTGTTAACCACATCCACCAGGTGCACTTCCCCCGTAAAAGTATACTGAAGTTTAAAGCTAAAATACAGGGAGAGGCTATTTCAGTTCAGATGTGAACTTGCATGACAATTATTGCTGCAAATATTGCGTCGGAGTCGTTAATCCCCATAAGTACGGAGCGGTACTTCAGCCCTAACTTACTACTTGGTTATCTTTATAATAGAGTTCTAGTTGGTGTCATGTCCGTTGTAAAGAAAACCTTGCTTTATGTCTAAAAACGATGATAAGGATGTTCAAACTTGATTTATTCGATATAACAAGGAGGGTTCCATCTGTTACAATCTACAGAAATCGGTCTATACAATCACAGGGGACCTTACCGAAAACAATCGACACATTTTAAGCGAGCAGCGGCTGAAAAAAAGACAGAAATATGCAACCAGACATAAAGCCGTTATATTAAAAAGCTATAAACAGTAGTTGGGTAGTTTTATCTTACCCGCCTTAAAGTGCGCACTTTGCTCAGTTTGAGTACCATATGTTTCGAAGGAATTCTGCACTACACACTTCGTGCGCTTTACTTCAGGGAATTTGAAATTGGGTTGTCACTTGATCCCAAAAAAATGAGCAGTTATTTTGGCGAAGAATCCATACAGGTTGTTGCCAGGGAGAAGTCATTATCATCATATCAAGCAGGCAATATTGCAGGACACTCCAACCTATGGGATCTATTGTGCCCCTTCCGGTTTGTAGTTTGCGTAGAGGATCTGCTGCCTTTCTAATGAACATCAGGAGATCTAAAACCATAATGGTGGATATGTCACCCAGTGAGACCCTATATTCAACATCACACAATATGTATTCCGTTGTCTCTGTACATCCACATCTGTGGCCGCCATCCTTCCTATTCAGATGCGCTCTTAATCTACAATAAACCGTAAGAAACTCCGTCAAGAGTTTCCTGTCCGTCCTGCCGTACTTAATAACCTCAGATCGACGCCTAAATTACGGATTGAACTCCGCTCTAGAGAGACGAAGTCCACTTTGAGCATTTCAGTGTTCCAAGCGTCTAACCATTTTCCAATTTTTGATAAGATTGGGGAATGTAGTGGGTGGTGCTGCACAGCAAGGTTCCGTACCGATATAGGATGTCATGTCGAAAAGTCTGAGTTGCGCATGAACTCCAGCACCGACACAGTCATTCATTTTGGAGCCATCAGTATACCAGTTTAGATGAAACTCAATACGAACTAAGACCCCATGAGACCAACAATCCCGGTCCAGAACTTCAACCCTGATTCTGCTGCCAAAGCATAAATCCAAAGGGATAATATCCAGGACAGACTACTTCAAGAAGCATTTCGGGATCAATTGGCGAAAAACTTTGCGCACCAAATATGCCGCTACCCTCATTACATAGATGTGAAGCGCTATTAAGCCAATCATGGCCCCCAAAGCCGCTGTTGGACATGTTTTAATTACCCCAGTTATACCGAGGAAGGCAAGTCTCTGGTGGTAACATTTGGTTCTTCACCACACGGAGATTTTCACTCATATACTGCATTTTCGACTCAATCTTCATGAGTCTCAGCCTCCGATGGAAAGTACGAAAAGTATGAAAACAGATGTATGAATGATATGAATGCTGCTGGCATCTGAGAAATAGTCGTTAGGACTACAAATGGGAAGAAAGTCGTTGAGAAATATTATAAATAAAGTGGTAGAAAGAAAAGAAGCTTACGGTAACACTGAAAGAACTATATAACCACTCTTAAAGAGCGATCTCTGAAGTGGCTACCGATACCAAAAGCAACAAGATTCAATATTAACGCCTCTTGCCAAACCTTCCTCTCGCCAAAACCATGAATGAACTTGTTCCTCTGCTCGGAAAATAACGCTGTGCGACAAGTTCTCACTGCCCCAGTTGTCCTGTGGCAGGCCTATTTTATTCATGGTGGTAGCTTCCTTAGCCTTGTTATTAAGGTGGTGCTATTGGATCCCGTAAGTCTTGTTCTTATGCAATTTTCTAAAGTTATGAAAAGCTACCATCGGCTGATAACCCTACAGATAACATGAACGAGACCAGAGCAATTATTAAGTCGAATGTATGCGGCAGAGGTATTAAAAATCATTGGATTAATGCTGCCGTAAAAAATCGTGAAGGACATTTGAACTTAAAACTTTTAATTAAAGAACTTAATGCCGCTCTTATTGAAGAACCACTTAACATGGCAGGATTTTAAGAAAAATATTTGATCACTATTACAAGAGTATAGACATACATACATACATACATACATACATACATACATAATACATATATAGTATAATCAAATTGAATTAATTTTTTTTTTTAACCCAATGCGACTGTTATTGTCATTGTTAAACCAAAAACGTCAGGCATTAGCCGCCAAGAGCAGTAGTGTCAAGTGTAGGCTGCTTTAAAAGTCACTTCAGATCACTTGAGAAGAGCAAAGTACATGCCGATGCTACTGCAATGCAGCAATGTACTTGTGTTTTGCAAGAGGCAAGAGCATTTTACTCGAAATTCTATTGTACGATGAGTACGGCCAAGTATTCTTCCAAAAACGTCTAAAATTTCTAGAATATCGTTGGCGTCGACGTCGACGTCGAGGTTGTATTCTTTCTTCTTCAAAATTCAAACGACGCCTTAAAGCTGTTGAGTGAAAACGATTTTATACTCCATAGATTCTTCTTCTAAATATTATTATTGTTTTTGTTGTTGTTGTGTAGTTTTAAGCCATTTAAGAAGAACAAGGCAGAAAAGCAGGCAGGCAGACAGGCAGGCCGGCATTCCGGCATTTTAATTTTTAAAATTTTCAATTTTTATTCTTGCCTTTCTTTGTCTTGTTCTTTGATTTGTCTGTTGTTGCTGCATTTTTTTTTTTTGTCTTTTTTTAAACGAAAAACTAACACAGGAAATCAATGATGTGGTTTCGATTACACGCCATGGTTTTATTTAACACCGTAACAGAAAGCAAAATAACAACAACGGCAACTGCAACAACAAAATATTTGAAACAACAAAGTGGCCAAACAAACATGCACACAAACAAACAACCAGACAGACAGAAATACGGACAGACGGACAGACAGACATCAAGGCAAACAAAATCTGCAGACTGCTTAAAACAACCAAAACTAGCCAGAGTCTCAGTCATTACTTACCAACAACAACAACAACAACAACAACAACAATAAAACTGAGCAATTCTGATAACAACTAAACCTAAACATCATCGTCAGCATCAAAAATCCTTAAAATCATTCTCATCGTCATTATCATCTTTTGGTCCGTAGACGTTGTCTTAACGTTGTGCTGTCGTTTTCTATTTAAAACCGATGTCTTGCTTAAAATACCTCTTTTGCGTCCACCTCCTTTCTCTTCTTCATAATAATAATCGAGATTTTTTGAGTATGTGTGTGTGTGTTTGTGTTTCTTACCTGTTTATCGTTAAGAAACAACAACAAATGCTGCTGTCTGATATTTATTGTTTGATTTCAAACAAACACAATAGAGAGAGAGAGAGAGCGAGAGAGAGAAAAAGCGAAATTGAAAAAGAATTAAAACATATTGCATGCAGGCCTGCCATATTTCTCGATTTATCGGCATTTTGCCGATTTTTTGCCTTAAAATTATCAAAATGCCGATTTCCGATTTTTGTTCCAAAAATGCCGATTTTTCAAGGAAATCTGAAAACACAGCAATCATATTTGTTTTAATAAACTTTAAAATTTTGGAAAACACTGAAAATCAACAAAGTAAAGTTTGAACTTAAAATGCAATAATCGGTCAACTGGTAACAATTTTCATATCCTTTGTAATCTGGAAAAGACAAAAATTGATTTTGACGAATTTTATCTTAGTTCTGGCTCCATGTGGTTAAATATTTCTAATAAAGTCACTTTAAGCCAGCTTTGCCAACTCACGATTAAGCCCGCATTTAGTAGGTATTATATATGTATACAAAAAAATCCGGTTGCGATTTTAAGTTTTCTTTTCTACCATCGGTTAAACGAAATTAATTTAAAAGTTTTTACAGTAGATTTAAAAAAAGAAAATATATTTTATGTATTGGCTGTACAAAGCAATTAATATTTTAGCTCCAAAAATGATTTTTTTTAAGATAATGAATTAACAAGTAAATCAAAAATTTGTCCATCTTTGCTAACAACTTTTCACCACCTGTTAGTCAGGTAATTTACGACTCTCGTCTCGTTTTTTGAGGCGATTCAATTTTTAAGCCAATTTTCGATTTCTTCGAAAGAAGTGAAGCGGTGACATGCCAAATCATGTTGTACGATGTCGGATTGACATTAAAGATGCCTATCGCTAGATGGCAGCACAAACACAAAAACTTTTTCTTTCTTAGAAATTACGATCTGTCAAACGTCAGCTGTTAAAATTTTAGCCAAATTCATCGATTAGTTTATTTGTTGTAGTCGTTTGAAGTAAGCAACTTTTGTGTTTCTTGGAAAATGGAAAAAAGTGAATTTCGTGTAGTGATTAAACACTATTATTTGAAAGGCAAAACGGCGAAAGAGAGAAAAGAAAAGCTTGATAAGCATTACGGCGAATCTGCTCCGTCAGATTATATGGTAAAATATTGGATGGCTGAATTTAAACGGGGCCGAACAAGCACTGCAACAATACCATCAACAGGAAGGCCAAAAGAGGTGGTTACTGAAGAAAATATCAAGAAAATCCTCGATATCGCTATGAATGATCGCCGGGTCAAAATACGTGAAATTGCTGAAATAGTAAATATATCATATGAACGTGTGTTCAACATTTTGCATGAACATTTGCATATGAAAAAGCTATTGGCAAGATGGTTGCGGCGTTTGCTCAGTGTTGAACAAAAACGAGTTCGACAGATCACTTCACACCGGTGTTTGGACATGATAAAGCATAATCCTGCTGATTTTTGACGTAGATTAATAACTGTTGATGAAACGTGGGTCCACCACTACACAACTGAAACCAAAAATCAATCGAAGCAATGGGTGGAAGCTGGTGGAAGTGCTCTGAAGAAGGCGAAGACAGCGAAATCGGCTGGCAAGGTTATGGCCACTATATTTTGGAATGCACACGGAATATTGCTCATCGATTATCTTGAAAATGGATTCACAATCATAGGAGAGTATTATCGTGCATTATTGGATCAATTGGTTGATGCAATCAAGGAAAAACGACCACATTTAAACAAGAAAAAAGTGCTCTTTCTTCAAGACAACGCACCGGTTCACACAGCATTAGATACGATGCTAAAACTACGAGAAATCCACTTCGAATTTGTTGATCATCCACCTTATAGTCCAGATTTAGCCCCTAGTGACTTTTTCCTATTTCCAAGCTTGAAAAAATGGCTCACAGGAAAAACATTCATCTCAAACGAAGAAGTGATTACCGAAACTAAGGCGTATTTTGAGGAGTTCCCAAACTCGTATTATTCAGATGGTTTAAAAAAGTCGGAAAATCGTCTTACTAAGTGTATTGAGCTAAAAGAAGACTATGTTGAGAAATGAATGGTTTTTGAAAAAAAATATGTTTTTTTCCTACTTAGGTAGCTTCAGTATTAATCCGCCCTCATGTGCGTAGAAACAGCTAGTATAGAGAATAAAGCAAGTGCGGTTAGATATCGCATTTGATCGTTTCAAAAAAATTTTTTTTTTGCAATTTTTGCCACGTGATAACAACTTTATCCTGCCTGTGCTTATATTCCGGCCATTTTAAACATAATTCACCGTACAAACAACTAAATTGCAGAGTATATCCGAGTTTTAGCAGCACGTAGTATATAACGCCACCTTGGTCCTACCAAGAGTCCAAGAGTACAAAATAATGAAACATAATAAATAAAAAAACATAGTAATTGTGCTAACAAATTCAAAAAAATATTGCATTATTGTACGAAATTTAAAAGCAGTAATATAATCGAATAAAACATTGTAAAAAAATAAGTTTTTGCCAACCCTGCCTTCAGCTGTCTACTCGCCAATTCATACAAAAATGTTCAATGACATTAATTTCCTGGTTCAACGCAGGTATTAGAACAGTTACGGATCAACGAAAGCTTTGAGACACCTGACGTGTGTCTGAGATCATTATCTTGACAGAATTCGCTGTTGTTAGCTATACCCAACTTCCCTGCACTTTGCTTTTATTTTTTATTTATTTATTTTTTATTTTATATTTATATTATTTTATAAGTTATAAGCATTGTTAGTTTTTGTTAATAAAAATATCATTATCGTATTTAAAATGGAAAACTAATAATTTGCCGATTTTCTACTGATTTTTTAAATCTAAGAGCCGATTTTTAATCAAAATCATCTGGCACCCCTGTTTGCATGACATATGTGGAGATGAACCATAGACTTTGTTAAGCTGTTGTTTTGATCAGACTTTTTTCGATAAGCAAGGAAATATCTATAGAATGCGATCAAGTGAATAAGACATTAAAAGACGTTTTTAACTTTTACAATTTTTGTTTCCAGATGCTTCTTTTGTACACCGAAAAACTTCCCTCCGGCCTTTATTAAATCACAATTTGTCTAAAAATTGCCACAAAAAAACTGATTACGGCGGATTTCATACCAGACTCCTTTGTGGTCTATCATATCTAGGGTTAAGGCTGTTGGTAGGTATAAGGGTTACCTACTCCTGGGTAGTTTTCGAGGCCCAGAAACTTCTGTTTTAGTCCAATGACTGGGTACAGAGAGCACACTAAATCACAGGAAGAAGCTACTTTGGACTCGATGTGGATTTGCTTTGTAAATATGCTGCAAGTCCAAGAACCGGAGATTTAAAAGATCCTCAGCTCCTAAGCAAGGGATTACTACATACAGACATTGTGTCATAAATTGCAGCTTAAACTGTATCTTATAGTAGAGGCTTAAATAACATTGGCAGATGCTTAGTAAACTATTATCCAGTGTTCAGAACACAATGCTTCATTATTAACACAATTATGTATAAACTCTGTGTCCCATCACAACGCGGTTCTCAGCTAACAAGTTCGTTAGGAGTAACCTATACACCTGGTTCGTTTCGTTCAGATAATGTAGCACTAAATTTCAACTCGGGCTTTTCTTACAATAGAACGCCCACAGAGATTCGTGTTCTTAGTGTTAAAAGTGCTTTGGTATGAACACGTAAGCCCCTGCCAATATAAATATGTAAAATTGTGAAGGCTTTAGGACTTATCACAACTCACTCAATTATACTAAATATATGTACTTGTTTATGATCGGAACTTGGCTTGCGTCTATACATATCTGTTTTTCTAATATTGTCTCTTAAGCCCTTTTACATTTTATCCTTTAGAGTTTAGTTAAAATCATCACTTAAACGACAAAGCATGGAAATCACGAATGAGCAGAAAATCATGATTTTTGTTCGCCCATAATATAAACGGATAAGTCAGGTAATAAATTATTCAAAGAAATGCAACAAAGCGATTTCCGAACAACGACAACCACTCAAATTGGCTGTCGAACGATCTCGGCGGCCAGTTCATATCATCTCCACGTGAAATGAAAATAAATACAAGTTGCTTGTGCTGAATGTTCAACCTGTTAAAACCACATTTCTTTGGTACCCATATCATCGAATTCAAACCAAAAGAGGTCGACCTATAGCACTTTCCGCTAAAGGTGACGGCCTAGTCAAATTTGTTCTTAAAAAAAATATGCAACGATGACGTCGCCAGCACAATATCCACACCAAGCAGCCACTTTTTGAGATGCTGTGGATACTCTTGGATGTCAATCAATCCTAATATCAGTTCGGAACCACTTACTACCATCCTCAATCTAATCTAGAGCGACGATTAGACCACAATTTGGGCGTCGCTTTTCGATTAAATTAAACTTTCAAGTTTGCCAAACATTAGCATTCAAACAATATCTAACCGTCCAAGTCCAAGTAGGGTAATAAAAAGTCAAGATTTTGTCATTTGAATTGTTGATATTGTCTAATCCGTTTTCATTAAAAAAATTTACCAGTAAGTACAAAAGTACTAATGAGTACAAAATCAGAGTAATGTGTGGAAAAACTTATTGTTTATTTTTTTGTTTATTTTTTATTTCTCATCTTTTTCTCTTTATTTGTGGTTTTACATCATATTTCCGAAACATCAAGATCATCATCACCGTCTGCTTGTCAGTCAGTGCATCTATTGTTCTGTACAATGTGCGGTGCGATGTTGTTTGTGTTCATCAATATTTTCACAGGCAGATAAAATTAAAAACTAAATGAGTTGAGTTCATAAGAGATACCACTTGTAAAAGATGAGAAAATTTCATTTACAACAACAACCGCAAACACACACATACGAGTACAAACACACGTGAGAAATAATTTAAAAAGAAAACAAATGTTTAAAAAGCGTTTTAAGAAATATGGTGTAACTTTTTGTTTTACTATTTAAGAGTAAAAACAACTACAATTACAACACCACAGACAGACACACATTTTTTTGTAGTTCTTTTTTCTTTCTCTTTATCTTTACACTTTAGGGCGTAAAGTTTACATATCCATTTTAACAAACACGTTTTAAAACAATTGTTTTGCTAAGGCAGTCATGTAAAAGAATGAATAAGTTGTACGCTACAAAACAACAAAATCACGTTTCTTTCTTGTGTTGTGGTTAGGCTTCTAGTTGGAGCAAATGGCTGCCACAAACTTTTCCCGCCCCTCTCTGTTCCCCGCAATCGCAATTGCCTTCTGATAACCTACATGTTCCAGTCCAACGCCTTTTTAGGAGAGTTCACCTGCTGGTTTGCGTACCGTGGGACCAATCCACCTCCATTTGATGATGTCTTGCACAGCGATTTATAAACACTTGCAGTTTATTTGCCAATCTTCCATTCATCAGCCAGGTTTCGCAGCCATACAGTAGATGGACTTCACATTTAATCTAAATATTTGCAATTTTGTGTAGGTGGATAAAGCTGTCGATTTCCACACTTTTCTCAATTGTCCAAAAGCCGATTTGGCCTTGTTATTACGGTCCATATCTTCAGCAGCTCTACCTTCGTGTGTCATTAGGCTGCCTAAATAACAAAAACTTTTCGAGCGTTAACTGCTTTCGTTCTCCATACAGAACTGGTTGTTTAAGACGATCGTTGGAACGGCAATAGTATTTGTCCTGGTCCGGTCTACTTTGTTCTGCATATCTGCATAACGGGATGATATCAAATAGATGTCTCCGGCGTAGTTGAGGCCTTTGAGATGTTCACTGAAGTTCCTTTGATGCTGCGCTTATGACCATCCGACGCCTAAGACAGAACATTATCGAGAACGATTAAAAACAATATGGGTGACAAAAGACAATCCTGCCTGACAACAGATGTTGAGCTTCTATTGCGCTCTTATAAAACGAATTTATTTAAGGGCCACACCCCGACGCCGTAACGCCGTCCAAAAGCAGTTTTATAATCAATCGAGAATGCGAAGTGTGTTGATTTACCAATACAGGACTCATTTGACCTAAAACCTGCTTATTATTTGCATATTATTATTATCATATCGACCTGGCACTATTGCAAGACGCTGCGACCCATAGAATTTATTGTGCCACTTGCGGTCTATAGTTTGTTCAGCAGATCTGCTGCCTTCCTTATGAACTCCAGCAGATCTGAAACCATAATGATGAATACGTTACCCAGTTAGACCTTATGTCTACCTAAACATTTCCACCTAAACCTAAACCACATTCACACAATATGGGTTTCGCCATCTCTGATGTGAGCACAGTTTACAAACATCCACATCTGTGACACTCTGTAATGAGTTTCAACTCTGGCTTGTCATACTTGAGAAACTCAGAACGACGCCCAAATTGCGGACTGATCGCCACCATAGAATAGTGAAGTTCTCTTTGAGCATTCCGGTGTTCCAAGCATCTGGAAATTTTCCAATCTTTGATTAGATTGAGGATGGTAGTAAGTGGGGCTGCACAGCAATGATATTCCACAATATCTAGGTATCCAAAACAATTGGACTTTATTTCAAAGCGACAGCTTTTGATACGTATCGTAGAAATATTTGACCAGTCTAGATGTCATACTAGTGCCCTTAACGCAGCTAGGCTGTCAGAGAATATATTAAAGGTCTTATCCTTGATCTCACTGTCCAGATTAATTTCTGCACGTATAGCAATGGCCATGATTTCAGCCTGGAAGGTACTCAGTGATCTTCCCAGTGGGATCGACTAGAGTCGGTTGGATTCATGCACACCAGCACCGACGCAGTCATTTTTGAGCCATCGGTATACTAGTTTAGATCAAACTCACTCCGAACTATTCTGGATCATACTATCACAGATCCAAAGGCATAACATCCAAGACCGAAAATGGTTCTCCAACCCCGCTGCGTGGAATGGACAGATTTCCCGATGCATTTCGGGACTTTTTGGTGAAAAATTTTGTCGCCGAACATGGCGCCACTCTCATCATATGGATGTTAAGCGATGTCATTGCCCCAGCTATACCGAGGCGGGCGAGTCTCTGTACCCTGTCTAATGTATTGATGGTGGTAGTTTCTTTAGCTTTTCGCCACCAAGCTGTCGCCGCATAAATGATATTAAGCCGAAAATTAACGGTATACGTCCATAGTGTCGTTCTCGGCGAAAGACCCCATGTCTTACCGTAGGAGGAGCTCCTTGCCAAAAAGCTTTTATCGCCTTATTCTGGACGGTACCAATGTGCAAGTTATAACTAAGATTCATATCCGTATTAACGGTTCCACCTTCTGATTGATACTGCTTAACATCAGTTTTGTGAGAACCTTTTATGGTGTAAAATATTTCCACAATATTTGGTACACCCACAGGTCGCCCTTCTTCGGAATGTTGACGATCGTACCCATGAGCCACACCCCGGTATTCTTTCTTGCTCCCATATTTATATGCACGCTATATGCACCGGGTTCACTTTAAGCTCTTCGACCACAATCCCGTCGATTCCAGGAGATATCCTAGTCTTCCTTATCTCATGAAATGTCAATAACCGCTTAACATACAAAAGTTGTGTACTTTAACCTTCTCAGTCTCGGGAGTATCCTATTAAAAAAAATAACAAAACCTTATTTTACTAACCTGGCGGCATTCAGTTTACCGTGAAGATAACAACGGGAAAAATTAGCATTGCTGTTTGGTCACACTATATAAGTAGGAAAATAGGCCTTCAATTTTTTTTTTTCGATTATTTGGTATTTAAATATGTATAAAGAATTCATTCCTTTACAGCTTTATTTTACAATTCATATTTCTTTTTTGTTAATTTTTTTTCTGATGGATGGATGAGTAAATGGTTGAGACCAGAAGCATTAAAAGTCATTATCATATAAATTCATACATTTATTCATACATACAGACAGACTGACAGACAGACCGACGTTCATAAATTCGTTCATACATCTCCATACAACCATCGACAGACACACTTACATGGCACATTAAATGTGGCATAAACGTGTACGATGCTCAAGTAAAATGATATCGAATATCATCTGCACAATAAGTGCAGGGTGAAGTACACACTGCAGTGCATCATTATTTACTGCACATTCACGAGAGAGTGACCACCACAAGAAAATTGTAAAAAAAAACGACAAAAACAAAAACAAAAACTTATAATAAAGTATAATAAAAACTACAACAACAAGCACGATAAGTATAGAGGCACAGTGGCAGTAATAAAAATTACTGTTGTTGTACTACTTTTGTATAATGATGTCGTTTGTGGCATCGACAATAAAACACATGTCATGTTTCAACACCTGCATTCTGCTTTAATTTTAAATTTTAAATCAAGAACTTATAACAGCTGCTGCTGCTGCTGCTGGGGTTTGCTACTGGCTGGATAGTGTTGCATGCTGGCATACTAAACAGGCTAGCTTAGTTGCCAATAAATATGAAATTTGATGTCTTATTGAAGTATTTCTTTCTTTCTTCTATAGCATAAGGGGGAAACCCTTTTTTGCAACTCCTTTTTTAACTAAAGCTTATGTCAGCATGCGAACCTAAAAGAGGGGGGAATTCATTCAAGAGATAAAAAATATTGTGAAAAAAAATTCATTAACAAACTCATGTAACAAGTCAGCGGACACTTGGTCAGTGATAGTAAAAATAGAACTGCACTTCCTGTCTGTCACTCACTCAAATGGGGGACCATTTTCAAATTTCCTTTTTCCAATCATCATAATTGACCGCATAACCTTGTGCCAAGAACTCCTGATGCACTATATCATGATATAAAAACACGAACATGCCTTTTTCTTTTGTAAGAAAACCTCTGCGGTTGTGAGGATACCCTTATCTTAACGATGAAAAGTGACAGAAATTCATTCCTCAAGTCATATCTTAATGTCTAGTGCTAGTGCTTCCAATTGCTCATCTTCAAACTTTTTCGGCTGCACAGGCCTCTCCTTGTCTTCAGTGTCGAAATCACCACTTTTTAACCACGCGCAAACCATCGTACACAAGTTTTTTTAGTTGGTGCATGTTGATCATAAGCTCCTACCAACAATCGGTAACTTTCAGCAGTCGTTTTCTTCAAATGAAAGAAGGTTATCAGACTTTCCTGCAAAACATTTTTTTAGGCACAAAATTCGACATTATTATAGCGATTGAAAAAAATGGGTGTTTACACCTTGGCGTCTATTGAGTACTGAATTATAATGACAGATATTTACCCTCCAAAATACCATATTTGTTATTATTATCACAAACCATTTGTGATAGTGATGCCATATGTTGTCCAAATCGACATTATTAACTTGTATACCCAATATATATCAAATTTTGACAAAATAACCTATACTAGGTGATTGAGGCTCGGCATGTGCTCTAGTGTTTACTCTAAATTCCAGGTTAAGAGGTTATATGGAAGCATAGGATTGCTGATAAGTGCTTGGTTTTTAGAGGCACACACATTCATTTGATTGCAACATTAAGTTTGATACACGAGCGGGCGGTGAAGTAAACAAAACTAAGATGTATTAATATCAGCCCTGGTCTACTCTAGGCAAAAAATGATCAAGGCTCTCTTCAATTAGGCTTCTTATGAGTTTAATTACTGATCACTGTATGATTGGTAGGTAGGTGAGAGAAAGTGGCAACCTCGCTAAATCAAGGCACACTTGAGAACGCATAACGGCCCGTTGTGATACCTCATGACGCGCTGCGCTATGTTAGTCACCAGAGTCCTATTGATTAATCAGAGACGCTGCACAGAAGCAATCCCCTTAAGTAAGACGAAAACCAGCCTGACAGCCCAATAAACCTGAATATGAACCTGATGTCAAGAATCGATAGCTCCGACATGCCATCGAGAGAGGGAGAGCTCAGTGTGAGAGGTCTACGTCAAGCGAGAGACGGACATAGGCAGGTGAAGTGAACAACGCTCTCCTACTCTTTAGCCGATCCAAAACCTCGATAGAAGTCATTCGCAGATAAGCGCAGCCTTCGTGCGTGCCTAAAAATAACGCATAGATCTGTAAGAATAGATATAGCAGAAGAGATGACGGTCCAGTTTAAACAGGTGATTAGTATGCTTCTTATCCAACCAGGGCCAGGTGAGTCAGGCAATAAAGTAAAAGTCATCCTCCGTCCAGGCTTTTTCAGCGTCCAACAAATACTTCCGCTAATTGATAGCCTAACAGAGGGATAAAGTAGAATCGATAAAAAATCTTCGGGGTGTTTGTCCCACTCTGCATAAACATAGACTTCAACATCTCGGTACAGGTCTCTTTTATAATCTGCACGGTCTTGGAGTTGTGTCACTGACGAGTGAAATCAAATTTGTTAAAAGTACTTACTTATTTCCACGGGGACTACTGGAAATTCACTTCATCTGAACTTAGAAGATATCAATATAGACTGTAGGTCCTCGAAATAAACTTGCGAGCAGCGTACATAGCATAGCTTTACCTATGAAATAGTGTTCAAAGAAATTGAGCCAAAGTTTAATATTTCGCCGAACATAGCATATTTCACTCTTAGCGGATGTACATATGTAGGCTCTTCTATTCAAAGGATCGGTCTTTGTTTTCTAGATTCTAACCAAATGTTCATGATTTGCCACCATCGTTTCTAAATGTCTGTGAGCAATACTCATGAGTGAATTGTTGTTTTCAGAGTTAGGGAGTTTCAGAACTAAATTCACTGTGATACACTTCACTTTTTCTAATGATATTCGACAATTAATCTTCCTGTTTTTGAATGTTTTATCAGTTTCTGACATTCTGGGGTATCAAGTATAGGTTACGCCATTGCCATATTCTTAGTCTTTGTGAAGGTGCTGATGCCGTTTATTTTCAATATTGCAATTGCTGCGATGCAAATGTTCGGCTTAAATATGGTTCGACAACATGATAAGAGATCGCATGTACGCCGCAACGTCTGAGCTTGGTGTTGCTGCAAAACTGGTAAGACTGTGCAGAATGACGTTGAGCAACTTCTGCAGCTTCGTTAAGATAGAAAGGGAAGTCTCAAAACCTTTTGATACTGTGCGAGATTTTTGACAAGGTGACCTCCTATAGTGCGACCTTCAATTTCTTCTTGGAAAGAGAGGTCCAACGCAGTGGTACCATCCTTTACAAATTGTCCATCTCTTTATACCCGCCGAAGATATTGACATTAGCAGCGACATTGATAAAATAAAAAGAATAAAAGTCTGCCAAGATGGATCTAACGGTAAAAGAGGCCAAGACGAAGTAGGGACGTGGGACGTACTGGGTCCCAGGTTACGGTTGATACCTAAACATTCGATGTGGTGAATGAATTTATCTACCTTGGTGCACTGCCATTACCGGCAGCAACGATGTTAGTCTGGAGTTCTTGCCAAGAGAAGTTATTATGGTCCCGATAGGCAATTGAGTAGTAGACGAAATTGATACTTTACAAGTTGCTCATCATCCCCGTTTTTCTGTATGAAGCGGAAGCATGAACGTCGTCACCATCCGATGTAGCTGCCTTGGGTGTATTCGAGAGAAAATTTCTACTTAAAATCTTTGATTCTTTGCGGTTTGGCGATGAATTTCGTATTCGAACTAAGCATGACTGTACAAGCAATATAATGACATGGACGTTGCTCACTTAATTAACATCCTAGCGGCTCCGCCAGCTAGGTCATGTCGTTCAAATCGATGAAGATGCTCCAACGAGAAAGAAAAGTCTTCGATGTGGAAGTCAGTGGGCGTCGGCATAGAGATCGCCCTTGTCTACATTGGGGAGATCAGGCCGATGAAACCTTGTTTGCGATGGGTGTGACCAATTAGCGATGGCGCGTGCTTAGCAGAAGTGCCTGGAAGAAGGTGCTGTAGCTAATTCTGTTTGTATGCATTGTTTTAAATATCTTTTCCATTATAAAGTTCAGTTCCATTCCCTATAACACCGCGAGTGTTAGCTTCCGAGCCTACCTTTAGCTGCCTAGTTTCGTGTCAAAAGAAACGATCTTCCAGATTCTCAGCTCACTTGAGTACAATAAGCATATCTTGTTGTGCAGTGTCATAAGGCGTGGATATTGTCGATATCGTACTTGTCATAGAAGTCTTAAGTCCTTAAGTCCCGGGCAGTGACAGAAAAATTTGTAGAAATTATTGTATGAAATGGCTGAAATTTGGGCCCAATAACCTGTAAAAAAATGTTCAACACTTGCCTTGTTCTCCGGTAATCATCAATTTGACTAAACCTTTCTGGTTTCATAACAATTGGTTTTTTTATTCATCGTCAATTGGCTGTTGGATGTGGTTCTTATAGTTCTTCTCTTTTCAGAAAACTTCGATGTCACTAACCGCAATGCAGTTAGCTAAGACTTGGAACCCTGTCGAATATCCCTTTTTTTTCTTGTAACACCACCTCTTAAAATGAGTGTAATGCATCATTTTCTTAATCAGATATCCTTAAGATGTCATCTTCAATTCTTCTCTGCTGATACTCAAAATGTTGTTGACTCGAAGAAAATTATCAAGTGGCAGTCATTTGTTGAAATAAATCGTCAAAGTTAGTTAAGATGAATGGCAATGATGTTTTGCTATTCCTTCTTCTTCTTCTTTTTTTGACAAAACCTCATCTACTTTTTGTTCTCCTTTTCTTTATATTCTTTTCTAATGACAACCACTGAATTTCAATAATCGTCATAACAATTGAGTTGTTAGTGCGGTCTATTTAGCGTTTTTTTTATGAATACAAAGACACTTTTATTCCGTTTTGCAAGAAACACTTAAAAGTTAAAGCTGTAGATTCATTGCTAAATTAAAAAATAGGAAAGTGGGGTGGTAATCTCCTAAAGTTTTAGCTGTTAGATAAATAATTGTTAGACAGAAAAGTATTGCCAGTCAGCACAACGCTGCAATAATACTTTTCTTCTATTTTTTTCTGTTTGCATTGTTGTTTTCTTTGTTCGTTTTTGCTCTTTTTGTTTAAGTGCTATGCTCTCTTCGTGCTTTTTTATTTCTGCCAAAGATTCTCTTTTTGAAGTAGTGATGATGGTGATAATTTTTCGTCTTTGCTGGCACCAAGAAGTATTATCTGTTCCAGAGATGGGTACTCTTAATCATACGACATTTAGTTTTTTTTCTTATTTTATTGCGCAAGGATTTATCTTTTGTATCATAAACTTGAAAAACATCAAGAGACTTATTGTATGAGTTGGGTATAGAAATGTTAGTGTTTTTCCTTAACAAGCATTGGCGGATGGGAGCTAAAACATTGAAAAGCACGACCGACACACTTATTCGTAAAAAGAACATATAAACTAAACACAAATTAAAATCGGCGCTTTTCCTGGACATGTTGCTTATAAAAAGGAGCAGATTTTTCTCTCCCTCTGACTAAAAGGTGATCAAAACTATTACCGCAAAGAAATTCGCTTGACCGAATTACCACCGTCGAAACACTGCTGGAACACAACGAAATTTAACAATTTTTAAAGAAGATCATTACATACATATACTAATTCCTATAACATTCTATGAAGAAACACGGTGACTTCTCTCAGTCAATGAGCTGCACTCAATTCTATCTTTAGACTCATTGACTCATTCTATTAGACTCATTCTATCTTTAGACTCATTGAAAGGGACCTAGAGTTAACGCCGTTAACCAGTTACTAGTTAATGTTATGAGGTGATATCGCTCTTGAAAAACATATTCTGTTTTCAGATGGTCTGGCCTTATATTGAACTGAGGACTTTCTGATTAGTAGACGGGTGTCTTATCTACCATATCACAGCAGCGCAGAAGATCATTGCGAGCTATTAAAAATTGATCAAAGAATCATAATCAGAAGTTGGTTAGGTTAGGTTATGCGGATCGCTCGCCATTTACGAGTTCATTCAGAGGCCCTATGGCCCATTATAGTACCCCTTACAGGACGGACCGATTGAAGAGGCCAAATTAATCAACTTCTAAAGAGACATTCCAGATCATGGAAGCGACATGCACACAAGTGCCTAAGTCTAAGCTCCCACAGAGCGGAACAGTTGCAGAGAAGGTGTTGTACCGATTTCTCCTCCTCTTTATACTGGCAGCTCCCATAGTAGCCATGACCAGGGCATCCTATGCGCTCTGACATGCGGCCCGTCAATGTCCGGTTATTATGCTCGACAAAAGGCCGATGAACCCTCTTCCAAACCGTAAAGAGTCTTAGTCCTTTCCATAAAAAGAGAAGGCGAAAGCATTCTGGATATTCTACAAATGGTAATATTGGTCCATCTATGTTTCATTTTGCTAGTTTGCCCGTCTATCTATCGAGCTCGACAACGCACATAGGGAGGAAAACACGTTCACCAGCACGACAGACAGAAAGCACCCGCTAGTAGCGCACTCATCAGCAATTTCATTCCCTCGGTTGCCTGCATATTAGTTCGACATGATTACGTTCCAATCGGACCAGTGAGCGAATGCAGCTCAGGATGACACATTTCGATTTAATCACGCACGAGTTGAGAGCATTGATTGCGGCAAGAATGTTTACATAGAACCTAATAGGCCTTAAGGCCTCGAGACATAGTTCCCGGATACGCCTAGCAGCCATATCTATCTATCATCGGGTAGTCTGAGAGAGACTCTGAGGTCCAGATAATCAAAGTAGAAACCCGACCTCATACC
This sequence comes from Wohlfahrtia magnifica, assembly GCA_023159175.1. Lineage (NCBI taxonomy): Eukaryota > Metazoa > Arthropoda > Insecta > Diptera > Sarcophagidae > Wohlfahrtia > Wohlfahrtia magnifica. The sequence continues at coordinate 190,286 of JAKWBJ010000206.1, forward strand.
CGTTTCCGTCTTCCAGCCATCGGTATAAACCGCGACTTTGAAGCTTTATCGAAGTTCAAAGTAGGTATCGCCCAATCTACTCACGTTTTAAAATCGATCCGCACACTTACTATAGGATGACACTATGTTCAATGCGACCCACTCGACTCTCTGGGTCTAAGTGCAGACTTTGTAGAGACAAATTTGACAAGAATATCCAGGGGTGGTGATATGCTCAACATTGTCTCCAGACCGGCCTGGGGAACGTAACTAATGGCACCGGTGATTGCAAGACAACTCTGCACCCTATTCAGAATGGCCAGTTATAACCCAATATCCACCGCCTTCCAACAGATAAGAGCGCCATAGGTGAACATTGGTCTAATGACTACGGTGTACATTCAATATAAGACATGTATGGTGTACATTTCCATTAGAGGCTGGTGGCTCTTTACAAACGATTTTAAGGCGTGGATTGACGGCAAACTAGTTTATGTTAAGTGTTTGGTGAGATTGAAAAGAAATGATACATTATGAGCTAAAACAATCTGGTGAAATGATCAGTTATGATCTACATAACTCACACTTCTACTATTACAACTAGGCAATCAGAAAGACGGACAATAATTAGTTCACAAAAAAGATGTGTTGCATCATAAAAAAGCTATGCCACGCCAATGACAGCAGTTTTCTGACTACCACCGATTTCAGTATTTGAAATATGCTTTTGATGACGACAAATTGGACAATGAAAACCATTTGACCAAACTATTCCCCTATAAAGCTATCACAAACATGGTAAAAGATTAATAGATAATAATAGCAAATATGTATTCGACTTAAAGTCAATTTCAATAGCGAATACTTCTTATATGATCCAATATAACAGAAAAATATTGATTCTATGCCGGAAAAACAAGTACCCAGGCATTCAATTTTTATTCCTTAAAAAAGGCTAAACGTGCAGTAACGGTTTTTAAACTTAAGATGACAATATTTGGCGTTTTTAATTCTTCTCATACTATATATTAATAAAAAAAAATCATAATTTTTCGGTATTTAAATTAAAAAATTCAATTTTTCCATTTGCATTCAATACAACAAATATTTTTTGTAAACCTGCTGACAAAACCAATTAATACTGCCGCCGCTGAAGTCGTTTGTTTAACAAAAAGCTTAAAATTAATATTAAAAAAGGAATAAAAAAAAAATAATAAGAAAATTAAAAATCAATTTATAATTTTTTTTATTTTAATTTTTTTTTTTTTTTCAATTTAAATATCAAACACTGTGCGCTGTAGAGGAAAACAAGTAATGAAGTGATAGTGAAATCAACCAGACACCGTCAGAGCCTACACTAGAATTTATTTATTAAAGTGATTACATTGAATATTTCAGGGGCTAATGAGCATCCACCACAAGCGATTTTATGAATTTACTATCTAAAATCCTGCGTGCTTCGCTACCCCCATCTTAATTATTATATTAAATGCTATCTTAGTTACATTTCTTAACCTTTTTCCCCATATGGTCGCCCTCCGGTCAAAATCTAATCATTTGTTCTTTCCAGAAAGACACTGTAGGCTCTGCTTTATAGCTGTATACAGTCTTCAACCAAACACACATTCATTGTCATATAGCATACGCATACAGATAGCTTTTATCCAGAGTGCTTTCTGCAATTCCGTTTTTTGGCTGATTTGGATAGATAACAAAACTTTAATAGTTGTTCCTCTCCACATATACAAAGTCCAATATTTAGTATGAATAGAAGGTGCCAGGCCACTTGTCCAATCTCGCCCGGTTACCGACTGATAATATCGGGTGGGCCATCTATCCAAAAATTTTAACAACTGGTCGAAAATTGCAAAAAAATATATAAAAAAAAATTGCAAAAATCATCATTTCGGATAAAGCTCACTTTCATCTTGAAGGGTACGTTAATAAGCAAAATTGTCGTATTTGGGGCTCAGAAAATCTAAACGTGGTATTACAGAAGCCAATGCACACATTACGGGTGACTGTTTGGTGTAGCTTGTGGAGCAGGTGCATCATTGGCACATTTTTCTTTAAACTCGTCATAGTTTTCAAGAATTGAACATTTCACGCACCAGTGTACGTCGAATTTTGCAAAAAGATATCGATATGGCGCCTTACAAAGTTTAATTAGTTCAAGAGTTGAAGCCGCTTCGTTTTCGCTTCGCTAAATAGACCAACGAGAAACTACACGATGATGTCAATTTTGCCAAAAAAAAAAAAAAACATCCTTTCGGATGAAGCTCATTTTCATCTTAGTGGGTAAGTAAATAAGTAAAATTGCCGTATTTGGCACTCAGAAAAGCCATAATGAGTGACTGTTTGGTGCGGCTTGTGGAGCGGAGGCATCATTAGCCCAAATTTCTTTGAAAATGAGAAACGCGCAACCATTACGGTCAATGGAGACACCTATCGCACTATGAAAACCGATTTTCTTGTGCCCGCTCTTCATGGTATTGATGTGAACGATGTTTGGTTTCAACAGGATGGTACAACTTGCCACACATCTCATGCCACAATCGACTTACTGCGTCAAATGTTTGATGGCCGTTTGATTGGCCGAAATGGTGATGTCAGTTGTCCGCCAAGAAGCTGCGATTTGACGCTGTTGTACTATTTTCTGTGGTGCTCCGTCAAAGACAAGTGTTATGCCGACAAATCAGAAACGATTGAGCATTTGAAGGCCAACATTCGTGATACCATTGCCGAGATACGACCCCATACACTCGAAAAAGTTCTCGAAAACTAGTCCGATGGAATGGGGTACTGTTAGGCCAGCCGCGGCAGCCATATGAATGAAATAATATTTCATTTCTAACTGGAACAATTGTACTTCACAACAAAGAAATAAATTTGGCAAAATTTCAAACCGTTTTGGTTTTACTGCATTTTTAAATTTAAACTTTTAGATGGCCGACCATATTCGAGAATGTATTGTTCACGATGTTGTTTGAGCCTAATTTAAAAACTTCTGCAATTGCCGTTATTAAAATATACAAAAATTAATATTTACTTTATATGGCGCGTACTACGCCCACTTGTCCCATTACGCCCACTTTTTGCTTGATGATTTGTATTTATTTAAATACTGAAACTTTAGCTTTAACAGTTTTTAAGATATAATGAAATCAATATTTACTCTATATGGTAGGTACCACGCCCACTTGCCCAATTTCACCCTCTTTTTGCCTGATGATTTGTATTGCCTACGAAATCATTCAGACCAAATCAGAAGCTTATGCTTTAACCGTTTTCCAGGTTTACTAAAATCAATATTTACTTTGTATGGGTGATACCACGCCCACTTGTCTTAGTCCAACCACTTTTTGACTGATGATTTGCATTGACTGTAAATCTTTTTGGGCAAAATTCAACGAATCTTTCTGCTAACATTTTGAAGATATAGACAAATCAATATACATTTTGTATGAGCGAGACGCCGCCTAAATGAATCAACATTAAATCGATTTTTACTAAAAGATTTACCTCTTCTTTCAAAGTCTCCCAAAACTTTAAAAGTCGGTTAACATTTAGCTCAGTTATTAGCTTATAACTTGCATTAAAGTATGAAACACCGTTTTTTTACCCGTAACTCAAGATTTTCGAACTGTTACGAAAATACCAATATATGATTCTTGTTCTACTCGACAGCACCTTAAAAAATGGTATCACTTACCAAGTATTCCTATTTCATTCTTTTCTGTGGCACTATTTTTTTCTTAGACACTTTATTTTGACGCGTAAGAAATAGAGTATTTTTTTGTAAAACATTAATTGTTTTAAGAATTTTGTTGCTATTTTTTATGGATTTTGTAAAACTTTAAATACATTCTTAAAAAATATAAATATATAAACTTAATTTTAGAGAATGAGGCTGGCTGTCCACTTTATTTTGACGTTCATACTCGTAGTATATATTACTGATGTAGGGTACAATAATGTGTCTCTGTTAGCACAACCAAAACTACATGAATTTTTCTACATAAAATTTGAAAGAAACTTTAAATATAATTAATTGCGAGTCATTAATCACAAGCTGTTTAGCAGTGAATTAAAAAAAAAAACAACAACAACCAAAATTACAAAACTTAAAAAAACAAATTCACTTTTTTTTTGGGGGTAATTTTTCATAAATTTAATACGACGACCGCACACATGCAAAAAACACTTCAAAATACACCATTAAGTTGCAAACGTGTTGCATATTTGCCACATGCATTTAGTTTACTGTTGTACAGCAAATACTTACAATCCCTGTCTGAAAAAAAAAAAATGAATGACTGAATGGAACATCGTATACACACGGCGACACGGCAACGCAACGTAATATGTAACAGACGTATATTGCTGGGTCGTCTATTATGTAGATACTTCATTGACGACTTTTTAGGCATTTTGCTGCCTTGTTGTTAACATTATTGTTGCGATTCTTGTTATTGCCGCTGCTACTGCATTAACAAGATATAAAAATATGTAAAATTCGATTGGTAAGAAAATATGACACAAAAAAGTACATTTAGAAATAATGCATTGCAGGTACTTTGTTTTAGTACTTTTCTGATCAGGAGAGGAAATAATTAATAATAATAATTAAAAACTTCTTTTAAGTAGATAGTTGGTACTTTTTTGAGATACTTTTTTAATTTTGAAGAAATTTTGTTCTAAAATGTTGTAACGAATTTCAAAAATTGTGCATAAACAATTAGACTTAATACTGTGTACGTAGTACTTTTTAGTTATTTTAAGTATTTTCTTAGTACTTTCTTGGTACTTTCTTTGGTACTTGTTTTAAATTTAATGAAAAATATATATTTTTTAATATGTGTATATGCTCTTTAAAGCTATTTAAAACCGCTCTATAGCGATCCCACTGTGCAGCAGGTAAGACAATCATATTTACAACAATGGCAACGAAACGAAATTTAATTTTTTTATTTATTTATTTTTGCACGTCAAAGTGACAATTATCATTTTTGCTGCCGCAAACTGTAATTTTTCTAAGTTGTTGTTGTTGTTGTTGTTGTCATGTTTGTTTATTTCATACAAAATATGACATCAAAGAGATGGTCTTGGCAAAAACCAACCAACAAATGTTTTTTAAAAAACAAAAATGAATAAAAAAAAAAACAAAGAAAACCTTTGGTTATTATTAATGCAAGACCCACAATGGAGCTGCAGCTACTCCATCCAGGTATGCACTTTCAACGGCCACAGTGTTACGAATATGATTTCAATGACGTAAAAACAAGAAAACAAAACAAACAACCCACACAGCTTCATGCACATAGACTTACTACTGAAGGAATGATGTTGATGTTGAGATGCTAATGCTGATGCAAGCAAAAATCAACATCACCAGTGACAACAACAACAAAATTATTTTAAATAAAAGTCATTTACATAAATATCGAGTAAAAAAAAATAATATAATAGAAGAGAATAAAAAAAAACGTAATTTTTTTTATTTTTAATATGGAAATGAATATGGAAATGGCACCAACAACAGCAGCAAAAATAATAACACTTTTGTCAGCCTTTTTTTCTCTCGGTGTATAAATTTAACGTGTAAGGTGCAAACACACCTACACTATCATCTACGACTCATAAATATTTAATTTGTTAACAAGTAAAAAAATTTAAGTTAAACGAGACCGACTCTAACTGATACACTATATATTCAACAGAAAAAAAAACAAATATTAGCATTAATAGTACTTTGGAGGAGGTACTTTTTAGCATAAATGGTACTTTGCAGCACAAAACGAAAAACTGGCCGTGAACCTCTTTGATGCCTTGGCTAACAAGCTGACTAGGAGAAGATGAAGCAGGTATTTTTTTAGCGTAAATGGTACTATGCAGCCCAAAACGGAAAACTGGCCATGAAAACTTGATACCTTGGCTATCAAGCCCACTAGCCTATTAGGCTCATTCATAGATGGAGTTGGTACTGTAGCTTCCTCCATACAATTTTGCGTAGCGGTGAAAATCCTTGCTAATTGGTGGTGATCTTTACTTAGCATTGTAATTTTTTCCCAGTAGGTGGTGTGTTTTCCTGATCATTCGTCTGATGTTTGTCATCATCACCAGAGGGGCTTCTTCTTTATTTTTAAGATAAGGTTGCCTGGAGGAAAGTTGAAGCCTCTTTATTAAGCATTCGAAACCATAATTAAATTTTTCTTAGTCATGTCATCTGCTAGGGCTCGAACCTTGGTCGTTTGTATTGTTATGCATACGCTCTAACCACTACACCACGCCAACCCAAACAAACCGTTTATAAGCAGCCTAGAAAAAACAGTAAAGCAGTGCAGATCGTCTCTATTTGACATTCATAGATTTCGAAAAAGCATATGATACGCTTAATCCTAGTGCCGCAATGGCATGCTGTGACTTGCACACTGTGACCTTTCGAAAAGACTATCCTCGAACGCTTCGTGTCACATTTACCATGCAAATCTTCCGATTGCTGAAAACGTCATAACAACTGAAGTATTGTCACCCCTTTTGTTTAACTGCGTCTTAGACGAAGAGGTGTAATTTGTTACGCAAACGGGACAGACAAGTGGTAAAAAATGGCAATACAACTTACGTTTAGACGTAGTTTTCACACACAAAACCAACCAAACGAAGATGTTGACTCAGTCTACTACGTGGCAGTTTGATTGACAAAACTGGCGACTCAAAAAAGAACACCTAGTTCGGTTTCCGTCCTTATAACGAATGACCAAGCATTCACGAAACCGGTTGAAAAGGCAAACCTTTTGGCTGAAATCTTTGCATGTAATTATCACTCGCCGGTGAAAGTTCTACTACTGCCCGAACTTGAAAGAGTATCAGTAACTATGCCTATGCCTAGCCCGTGCTATAAAAAGGCTGAGACCAGTAATACTGAGAACTATCGGGTAATAGCAGTTTGTTTCGCACTCTCTGAAATTATGAAATTATGGTGACCTGCTGACGTTGCTCTCGGAGAGGTGGAACAGGTCCATTAATGGTTTTGGCGAGAGTAAGGATGTGGCTCTGAATATCTCCAAGGCGTTTAATAGAGTTTGATATGAGGCTTTCATTTCAAAATTTAATGCTTTTGGTGTCAGTAGTCAATTGTTTCGATTTATATTGAGCTTTCTCAGAGATCGCTCTATAAGAGTGGTTATAGATAGGTCATCATCCAACGAGTTCAAGATAAACTCGGGGGTGCCGCAAGACTCTGTACTTTCCCCTACGCTTTTTCCAACATTTTTTAACGACTTCCAATTTTATCTACTTTTTGCAGATGACAGCAACATTTGTCATTCATACTCTTTCAATCGTCAGCCGAGCTTCTTGGAGATTGTAGCGAAAAGAAGGAATATAAACGACACACTCACAGGTGACCTGGTCAAAAGCTCCAAGTGGTGTCGTGCAAACAGGGTCAATTTTAATGGACGCAATTTTGTTTTTTAACTCACAGACGTGGTGGTATAGTTTAATCTGTGTCCATGGGTAATGTAAATATTGAGGAGAACTCACAGAGACGTTCGTTGGAATGATCACATATTTCAAGTGTCGAAAAAGCTAGTGCCTCGGTTTTTTTAGACGGTGCAAGAAATACTTCCCTCGAACCCATAATGGAATACAACTCTCACGTATGCAATGGTCTATTTTGGAGCTTCTAGACCGCGTACAGGAGAGGGCGCCAAACTCATTAATGACAACTCTATCGATTCATTAGAGCATCGTGCATCAGTACTATCGGGTGGGCTATTTAAAAGTTTAAATTTAAAAATGCAATAAAACAAATTGGATCGAAATTTTCCAAAATTTATTTTTTCGTTGTGAAGTACAATTGTTCCAGTTAGAAATGGAATATTATTTCATTCATATGGCTGCCGCGAAAACTTGTTCGAGTGCATGAAGTCGTCTCTCGGCAATGGCATCACGAATGTTGGCCTTCAAATGCTCCATTGTCTGCGGTTTGTCGGCATAGCACTTGTCTTTAACGGAGCCACAAAGAAAGTAGTCAAAACGCAGCTTCCTGGCGCCCAACTGACATCACCATTTCGGCTAATTAAACGGCCATCAAACGTTTGACGCAATAAATCGATTGTGGCATGAGATGTGTGACAAGTTGCACCATCCTGTTTAAACCAAACATAGTTCACATCAATACCATGAAGAGCGGGCACAAAAAATCGGTTATCATGGTGCAATAGGTGTCTCCATTGACCGTAATGGTTGCGCCGTTCTTATTTTCAAAAAAATATGGACCAATGATGCCTCCGCTCACGTTTCGGTTCTCTGAGCCTTAAATACGGCAATTTTGCTTATTAACGTACCCACCAAGATGAATATGAACTTTTTTTCTTTGTTTTGGAAATAAATTTTTAATGAATTCCAATGTTGCTCAGGCGTAAATCGATTCATATCGTTCCGTGGAGATATTATACTGAATTTTGTGACAGAAGAGAATGACATAAGTATTGCGAAATAACCGCTGGTTCAAATTTAAATTGATAGATGGCCCACCCGATGAAATGGAATGTGTTCTGAAAAATAAGGAATTAATTCTTAATAATCATACATTCTTACGTAGTACTCGTATTTTTCGTAGAGCGCATCTCTTTGTAGTTGAATGTCCACAGTTCGTTTGTGAACAATCTTCCAGCAAAAGTCTTCTCTGTCAGTTACGACACTAGTGAATTTAAGGCGAACGTCCAGTGCATAAACAATACTCTCTCCATCCTCCTTCCCACAAGCTATTTTCCTAGTACCAGCATAATGTACTACATCAGTAGGGATTATCCCCTGAATGCTTAGCCATATAAAGAAAGCCGCCCTTCAAATTGTCGGCCTTTTAAATTCTGTTTGGAAATCTTTTATAACAACGTGGGAGACAAAATTAAGACTATTTAGTTCGAACATACTGTGCAATAATGAAGTGTAATGTTCAAAATTGTTTAAAAAAAGATGTCTTCAATTTTATCTGCCCTACGCTAAAAGCAAAATTGTTTTAATTTGCATATGAGCCAACAAATATGTGCTCAACCTACAGTTTCAAATGAAAATAAAAAATAAATTTTTTTTTTTTTTTTTGTTTGTTTAATATTTACAAAACGATGATGACGAACGGATTACACATGTAAATTATGAACCACTAAAACAGTAGTTTATAAGCAGGTTTTTACACTCACAGAAATAAAATTGATTAAATGGAAAATATCGGAGATAAAATAAAAAGTGTAGGCTTGCAAAATTACTAATAAAACATACCATATTACGAATTTATGAGTTTTTTCCTTAAAAAAAAAATTAATAGTTTCGCACAAAAAAGATTCTTCGTGACTTACTTTAAAAGAAATTATTTTCAAAAAATAAACTAAGATTTTTGAGTTCAACGGTGCCGCGCTGGAGAAGATGTGCAATTAACTATTGGGTATACAAGTTAATAATGTCGATTTGGACAACATACGGCTTAACTATCACATATGATTGGTGTCAATAATAGCAAAAATGTTTTTTTGGAGGGTATACATCTGTCATTATAATTCAGTATTCAATAGACGCCAAAGTGTAAACACACATTTTTGCCATCGCTATAATAATGTCAAATTTTGTGCCTTATGCGGGGAAGTCTGCTAACTTTCTTTCATTTGAAGAAAACGGCTGCTGAAAGTTATCGATTGTTGGTAGAAGCTTACGGTTAACATGCACCAACTCAAAAAACTTGTGAACTATGGTTTGCGCTCGATTCAAAAGTTGTAATTACGACGCAGAAGACAAGGAGAGACCTGGTTAGCCGAAAAAATTTGAAAATGAGGAATTGGAAGCATACACGACGATTATTGTTGCCAAACGCAAGAAGAACTTGCATTATCTCTGGGAGTCACACAACAAGCCAAATTTGAAAATGAGGAATTGGAAGCATGCACGACGATTATTGTTGCCAAACGCAAGAAGAACTTGCATTATCTCTGGGAGTCACACAACAAGCCATTTTCCTACATTTAAATTGAAGCCGGGAGACGTGGAAAGCGATTGTGCGTATCGGAAAAGATGCTTCAACGCCACAAAAAAAGTCATTTTTGTATCGTATTGTTACTGGTGATGAAAAATGGATACATTACGATAACTCCAAGTGCAAAAAGCCATATGTAAAGCACGGCCAACCGGCCAAATCAACTCTGAAGCCGAATATCCATGACGCCAAGGCAATGCTCTGTAGTTGGTGGGATCAGAAGGGTGTTTTGTATTATAAGCTGTTGCAGTCGAATCAGACGATCACAGGGGACCTGTACCGAACACAATTGATTCGTTTGAAGAGAGCGTCCAGAATATGCGACCAGACACGAAACCATGATCTTCCATCATGACAACGCTCGGCCACTTGTTGCAAGACCGTCAAAAATTATTTGGAAAACAGTGGATGGTAAGTTTTGGCTCACCCACCTTGTAGCCCAGACCTAGCCCCTTCTGATTACTATTTGTTTCGATCGATAAAGAACGCGGAACAGGGTATCAGAAATTGGCTTGATTCATTTTTTTACCTCAAAACCGGAGTAGTCTTTTGGCGCGGAATCCATATACTACTAGAAAGATGGGAAGAAGTACTACTACTTCTAACGATGGACAATACTTTGAGTAATGTATCAATTCATTTTGTTATTATATTATTATTCACCCTTATTCCAGTTGTCGGCGTCGAAACGATATGAATTTGAGTTGTTTACTTCAAATTGTAATTCTTGTTGTCATTATCGAAGATTATCGATGACTGTTAAAATATATTTCGCATTCTAGAAGAAAATTTGACGACGTTATTGTGTTGAAACGACTTTGATTTTGTCGTCACCATTTTTGGGAACGACTTCGGTTGATTTAAAGCAAAAAATGGAAAAAACCGAAAAATTAAAAATAACAACTACGATCCAGTTTGAAAAATTAGTTGGAGGAAGTGCAGAAGAATCCTCCTCGTGCAGTGGGATTTCGCAGAGGCACTGCTCCCAGTAATTTTAAAGAACAGCGGGAAGATGTAGGCAAGTTATTCAATTCTCTTGACCCGCCGATAAGATCTGAAGGTGGATGGCAAAAGGTATGAAATAATAAGCTTAAATAGTTCAATAAAAAAATGTAATTTGTTAATAGGTTTGGCGAGACTTGAAGTTTAAGATTAAGAAGAAAATGGTCGCCAACAAAGCTGTGTATCATGCAACGGGCAGAGGGATATGTAAGCAGTTCACTGTTGCAAGTCTGCTGTAATTTCAAAAACAATTATACCCTAAAGGAGATGTTCTGGGACGTCCGATAAAAAATGTTCCTAATAAATTAATGGAGCCAGAAGTGGAAATACCTCAAAATGTGCCTTCTACGCAAATAGAAATGAAGACTTAACATCCATCGCAATGCCAGGAACAGTTGCACCTTTAACACCTTGTAAGGGAGAAATGAATATATGAAAATGAGCAAAACATACATGCATACATCAACCCGAGTTAAGAGAACCAAAACAAGAGCAGTCACGTGAAATAGATAAAAATTGAAAATAGAAACAAAACACACGCATACACACCTATCCACATAAAGTGTCTGAATTTATTTCACAAACAAAAATCATTTTTAAGTTTTAAATTTTTTATTATTTTTTTTACAATTTTTTTTTTTTAATAACAATCAATCCACACAGCTGATTAAAATATTTAGAGAAGTGTATTTGATTTGTTGACATAATCGATGAAAAGTCAAGGTCGTCGTCATTTTCTTATAGAATGATAAATTGCTACCGGCGTTGAAACAAAGTGATATTGACGCCGACAACTGGAATAAGGGTGATTATTTATTAGAACCATAATTAATTATAAGAACTAATATAAAAAAGAATAAGCACAAGCTACACAGGCCATTGACTCTGTTATTATAATAAATGCATTTTTTAAGCAAAAAAACAAATCGGCATTATTTACTTGTATACCCAATATAAAGTTCCTGTGAAAATTCTTTAACAATAAACGTATTTTGAAAAGACATTTTCTCCCAGACAATTTCGACCATAAACATAGTTCTTGGAAACAAAAATTTATGATAAAAGTAAAATTGACCTTTGACCCTTATACAAGCTTTGTATACAAAATTTCCTTACCTAATAACTGGTCTTTTAAAATTGTTAGTTTTTATAATGTTTTAAAAACGAAAATTTAGCACATAAATTTAATTAAAAATTATTTAAAAAAAAAAATATAAATTTTTGTTTTTAATTTAGAAATAGGATTCAAACAAAGCTCTCAAGGGCAACCCAACAGCCAACACAAATGACGGTGTTTTCTTACATTTTTATTACTTCAAGACAATTAATTATGATTTTTGGCCTGCTAGTATGACTAAAGGGCTAATAAACTTCAAACCAGGAAAAGAAAACCAGAATGTAAAACAATTTTAATAATTTTACTAATTGTTTGTTTCTTTTAAACTTGTTTATAGTAAATACTTGACTATTTTTTTAATTAAATTTAAAACAAAAAATCTAATAAAACAATAAAAAAAAGACAAATGATTGTGTAGCGTAGTACACAAAATGTAAAAATAAAATTAAACTGAAATGGCTAATAATTAAAATGGTCGTAAAAATTAAACAAAAAACGTCAAATGAAATACATTTAAGAAAAAGAAGAAGAAATTTCGGGAAACTTCGGTGTTGCCATTGAAACCCAGCAACCCTGTCAATTTTACGGGTAATAAAATAGGTGAATGGTGTTTGTTGATTAAATATCATTTCATAGATAAAAAAAACAACCGATACAACAAACAAGAAAAAAAGGAGAAGGCCATACCATAAATTGTGATAAAAAAAAGTGGACTAACACAGATGACATTAAATTCAATAAAAACAAATCTCTAAAAAAAAGTGCAGGGGATGGTGTATGATTTTGTAGTCATTACATAAATACTGCTCACACTCGACTATTAGCGTTACCACTTTAAACGAACATTTGGCGATATTCAGGCTCAATCCATTGTATTACAATACAACAGCGAGCAATTAAAGCGTTTTTTTTTTTTTTTTTTGGTTGAAAATGTTTCAAGAAGTCTGAGATAGGTCTGTAAGCTAATAAGGTCATGATCATGGTTTCATGAATACAACGCTGCGTTATTCGTACTGATTACCGACGATCATCATAAGATGTGTTTAAGAGCTCCAATATCCATAATGTTTTAAACTATCGGATGATTTTTTATCAACTTTCATTTTGGCAACACTGTTTTTGGCAGCTCAGCTGTTTTCGTGTAAAATTTTACGGTCAAACATATTCAGTCTGTTTCTAGAATTTAACCATGAATCGACTTACAAACGAACAACGCTTGCATATTATTGAATTTTATCATCAAAATTTAGTTGGATGAAGATCCACTTTTTTATCGGAAAATTGTGTTCAGCGACGAAGCTCAATTCTGGTTGAATGCATATGTAAACAAGCAAAATTGCCGTATTCGGTGTGAAGAGCAGCCAGAAGCATTGCAAGAACTGCCAATGCATCCCGAAAAATGCACTGTTTGGTGTCGACCATGGGCCGGTGGTGTCATTGGACCGTGCTTTTTCAAAGACGACAAAGACAAGAACGTTTCTGTGTATGACGAGCGCTGCCAAGCAATGATTACAAAATGATTACAGAATTACTTATATTGCAAGACAAGTTTTCTGCATCTTTTAAGCAACACAAAATATCTATTCACAACCCATATACATACATATGTGCTGTGCCATGAACAGGAAGTGACCTCTTAGTTAACAAATTAGCGGCCTGGTTTAATAAAAGGATACACAAAAGCGAACTAATAGAGCCATTCATAGCAATAAGTTTCTTTTAGTTCCACAGTTCGTGTTTCTTCGTTCATGTTTCTGTTTCGTTCACATTTTTAGCACATTTAAATTGAGTTTGTAATGCCAGCCCGCAAAAAACATATACGGGTAACACCGCAGAAATGATGTGCAAAAGAAAATATGTCGTTGTGCTAGTTAGAACATGCAAATTTCTCTCTCAAAGAGAGTACAGTTGATGTTTTAAAAAAAGTCAACATGCACCCGCCACACATTTTCAGTTATTTTTCTGTGCCTTAAAAAATTTGCGTACATCCTCCGCGCATGTGCATTCGTGGCTGTCTCATTGAAGACTAAAAGCAAGAGCGTAAGAATATGTGAATTGAACGTAAGCAATTGATCTATCAAAAGCTTATGACTGATTGAGTTCTAAAAAGAGCGAAAACTCAAATGGGCTAATGAATACAACTCTACTGTTAACCAGTTAAACGCAATGTGAATTTGGTGATTTTTTGATTTTTCAACTAATCCAAGGCTTGACTGAACCTTTATAATACTGCACAACTGTTTTCCTTTTATTCTTAAGTATGAAACCTTTTTTTTACTTCATTGCGATTCCATACTTCTCTGTCATAAATTTCAAGAAATCTTGTTCCATAATTTTTTTACTAGTTTTTCTCTCAAGCTCAAGATGTTTGGGAAAAATTTCACAGAAAAACGATCTTAAGAATGAAAGAAAAAGAAAACTTAAATAAGTACTTAGATTAATAGCAAAAAAAAGGAGATGCAGACAAGAGCTCAGAAAGAGTAAATTTATATGGCGACTGTTTGTAAAGGATAGCAAACAAAATAAAGCTGAAAGCAGTTAAAAAAAAGTAAATCTGCATAAAAGTCAAATCATAACAAGCAAAAAAAAGCAAAACAAAAAACTTTTCTATTTTTGTCTAAATCATTTATTTACTTCTGCTCTTTATGGTTTTTAGTTTTTTTTTTCTCTTTCCTAATCAAAACAATATTTTTATTTTTCGAAAAGAAAAAAAAACTCAAGAAAATCCCATTTGAATAGCTTAGATTTGACCCAGTTTTAGGTGAAACAAAATAGAAGAAAAAAATTGAATATGATTGTTCTTATATTTAGTTGTTGTTATTGCTGTTGTTGATTGTATTATTATGGCAGGAATTGCTGACTTCTATGATTTGATTTCCAAGTGCAGTTGTAGTTGAAGCATTAAAACGAAGTCGAGAGTGTCTAACGGTGGTAAGAACTTATGACAACTGGCTCACTGGCTGGCTGGTTGGTTGGTTGGCTGGTTGGTTGGTTGGTTGGTTGGTTTATTGACTTGCAAAATATATTTTCTCATATTTTTTTATTTTATTTTTAGATGATTATTTGTCGATTTAAATTCTTTTTTTATAATATTTTTTATAACCAATTGCTTTTTAAATAAATTATTTCTGCCAATGGCCTTTTATTGTGAATTTTGGATTTTGTATTATTTTTTATTAAAAAAAAAAAACAAAAATAATAATAACAATTTAAAAGTTTAATATTTTTTATTTTCGTTACTCACTCATTTGTTATCGTTAATTGACTTCATAGTATAGGAGTGACAGTAGAGGGCAAAGAAATAGCACTTAAAATATTACCTTATATAAGAAATTGAATGTGGGCTTGTTTATGCCTTTTAGACAGCTAAAACGCTGAACTAATTTTCTTGAAATTTTTACAGTACATATAGGTTATATAGGGTCCGCCAAATAATTTTTTTTTTTTTTTGAAAATGCTATAAAAAAAACTACTGAATATTTTCTCAAATTTCTTTCTTTTATTTAAAAGTACAATCCTTGCGGTTAATAATGGAAAATAATTTCATTCAAATAGCTGCCTCAGCTGGCCATGCAGTAGCCTACACGATCGGTCTAATTTTTAAGCACATTATCCATTGTGTGCAGATATATTTAAACAATGGCTTCACGAATATTATCGTTTACGCCTTAATAGCCCAACGGTGTCAAATCGCAGCTCCGAGGTACCCAAACGACATCAGCTCTGCGGCTGATAATGCGATCTTCAAAAGCAGGGCGCAAAACATCGAGTGTAGCTTCGGCTGTGTGGCACGTAGAGCCGTCCTGTTGAAACCAAATGTTGCTAATATCCTCCTCTTCTATTTTTGTGAACAAAAATTCGTTCAACATGGCCCGATAACGATCGCCGTTGACTGTAACGGCCACTCCTTGCTTATTTTCGAAGCGAAATGGCCCAATTATGCCTCTGGACCAAAATCCGCACCAAACAGTGACTCGTCTTGGGTGTATCGACCTTTCAATGTATGCGTGCGGGTTTTCTGTGCCCCAAATGCGACAATTTTGCTTGTTTATATACCCGCCAAGGTCAAAATGAGCTTGATCTGAAAAGATGGGCCCACTTAGCGAAGTGTATACACAACCATATTCATTCAGCGGAAGGATAAAAGTAATTATCTGTCAAATCAGACATGAGCTAAGTGTTACCATTCACGAAATAAGCACTAGTTGAAAAAAAAACGTTAGATGGCGGACTCTTTATAAATTTAAAAAATTCCAACTGAGCGCTGCTACGCTGGCCAATGACTTCTGCAGAAGCTGCAGTAATGAAAAGGATGAAGAAACAATTCTTAACCTAATGCACACATGGCCGGCGTTATGTAGCATAAGAAAGAAGCTTTTACCATGTAACTGAGCTTACGGATCTGTCGAATACGGACATTGGGAAGCTTAGCGGTTTTATTATGAGTCCCGGATGGTTCCGGGTATAGGGGGCCAACTTTTGGCCTAAATGTGTACTTTCTTTGCGGCAGCCGCTTCTACCTACCTACCTACCTAGAGGCAGCTAAATCAAATCACATACAAACGTCATCTCGACGTTTATCCTCGTCCATGAATGCTAGAGCTCCCTCATAGAACTATAGGGTTATTTGTAGGTAACTCTTATATAAGGGATAACGACGGAAATTGCATTGCTAACGAATTGGATGAAGCGGGTATAGAGGTACAGAGCAATTTTCAAACTTGAACCGGGGTAAGATGTTCTTGTCGACTAGATTAGGCTGGATATTTTTAGGTCGATGAAAGTTATATTTCGTTAGCAGCGTGAGAACACGTGCGGCATCGCTGGGCTCTGCTGGACCGACCTTGTTTCGAATGGCCATCCATTGAACTACTGCGGTTTTTAAAGCCCATTGCTCTATCGGAAGGTATGCAGACAGACTCTACATTCCCTCGCATGACTTCTGGATAATCTGTGGTTCTGCGGAGGAGGAAGAAGAGGAGATGAATATTTTTAAACTTATGTGTCAGTGCCTAATGAAAGACGGAAGTTTCTGGTTCCACTCATATCTTATCATATTAAACCGAACTCTTCAGAATAAGAATTGTATTTTGAAATCAATACGATTTCCTGCTTGATCCCCGGTTAGCTTTAACGCCTGCTACTTTAGCAAGAAATTGCTTATGGTTTGAGTGATGTGGTTTTGTTTTCTAAAGGGCTATAACAGTCTACAAGAGATCATAATCTTAATAATTTCCTTTTATTCTAGACATTTAAAGTATGAACAAAACCGGACTATTTTCTGCTACTTTTTTCGGCCAAAATTTCTTGTGATTTTTATTCATATGCTATTTCATTTCCCTTTACAACCCTTACCCATATAGATTGACCATTCAGGCGGATTGTAATTGTGAGCTGCACCACTCGTATGCTAATTTTGAATACTATTCCTGTTTTTACAGCTGTTTGACGGCTTATTATTATTATAGTTGCTGCTAATTTTGTTGCTACTGACAATGACAAAATGTTGTTTTTTTTTAGCTGCAGTTAACAAAGCGTAATAAAGAAAAAAATCAAATAACAAATCAACAACTGTTAACTTAGCGTCATTCGTCAAGTCAGTCAAATAGTCAACCATTCAAAAATGTCAGTCAAACTGTCATCAGCAGCAATAGGAATTGTAAATTAGCCACAGCTACAGCCACAAAAAACACATGCGAAGCTTTTTTTCAATAATATTTATAACAAATTACACATTTTATTTATTTTTAATTTTTTTTTTTGGTTAAAAAATAAAAAAATGCATTAAGAACACAACAGTCATTGTTGCTCAATGAATGGAAAGCAAATGTTGACTGCAACAGCATTTAAGTTAGCAGCAACTACACAGCAATGGCTACAAAAGTGTATTAACGCTTTTGAACGTTTAGATGTAGAAAAAAACATTTGGGAATAATTTTATTAGTATAATAAAAACTAAACGCAATTTTGGACCAATAATATCAAATTAGCTGCGAAATGGCGTCTCAGGCCTTGTGTCATTCGCTGGATATATTCAGCGGTTATTGAACCGAATCTTTAGTATGGACTAATCTTCTGGAGCTACCCTCGATAAAGATTGCAATGTCTTAGATAAGGTCTGGAGGTCTGCTTCAAACCAGATCACAGCAGCGGTACGTACCACCGCTACAAGGGCTCTCTTGCAATGCTTGGATACTTGTCAGACAACAGGCCAAACTTGTAGCGATGAGACTGTACGTCCTATTACTTTAGCATATTATCCCCTCGGAACACTCCCCTATTTTATCTGAGAAACCCTTGATACTGGGAGATATCGAATATACCTCATCTGAACTGTATAGGAGATTTCGTATTATAATTCCTAACAGTAAAGATTAGCGTTCTGGCTCTATCATCCTCAGCGATTCAGTGGATGTTTATACGGACGGTTCTAAACTAGACAATTTTTTTCCAGATGCGCAACCTTAATATTTGTCTTCGCCTTCCGGACTATTGTAGTGTGTTTCAGGGCAAAGTGATGACCATTCATCATGCTGCGGAGTGGATCCATGGTAATGGCGCTCCTACCGACGATATGTCGATCTATTCCGATAGCCAGGCGGCGATCAGATCAAAAGCTCTGCAAATGACTTTTATCGTGGCTGTGGATTGCTTGAGAAAAAGGAGCCCACTTCTTCTGTCAGTGTCCGTCTCTCGCACAGCGAAGACTTCTCACGCTGGTCTCTCGGAGCTATAGATCTTTGACATCAGATTAATAGCCAGACTGTTGAGCTGATTTCCGATCTAACCTAGGGTACTGCTTCTGTGCGGTGCCTCCGTTTGATCACCAGGACTCTGGTGGTAATTCTTTGGTGAGCCGCTATGCGTGCTCAAGTGAGCCTTGTTTAGAGAGGATACCACACTCTCCTACCTATCAAATTAGCTGAAGGCATACGAATTACGATATATCAATCCCGTTTTTTCGGATTTGTTTGCCTTTTCAGTAAAAGATTTTCTAACTGCTTAATAAGTCAAGCGGCCAACAGGAGTGATTCAGTCTCAATTTACAATGGCGGTTGAAAAAGGGAAGCAAACTTTTACTCGAATTTTTACTCTGATGGATTTGACTTCTTGGTCTCCCTCAGATTGAATGGAAACTGCTCTTAATTATATTTCAGGCAGAAATCTATGCCATCGACAGAGGCGCGAGAAATATTCTCAAGTTAAATTTACACGATCAACTTTTAAGTGGACAGCCTTCACTATTTGCAGAATATTTAGAATGCTCTAGTCTACTTTGGCAAAGAACAGGATCATCACTTTGTTAACTCTTTGTTTGTTTGATCGAAAAGATATACTATGTGGGTATCCGTTGCCTACATTATGACTTTTGTAAGAGTTGTTCTATTTGACAGCTACACTCCACAGGAGAATTGACTAAATCATCTTGGTACAGGCATTTTCTATGATATGGAGTCTTAAGAATGTGTCATTGATGAATCTCATTATCATATTTGTCAGAAGTATCGGTTGTTTCTTACAGGTACGAAACAAATTGCACATTTGGCGATTGGCCTTTTTTGTTGCGTAGAACTCAGAGTTTGCATAATAGGCTTATCGCCGAGTAAGCTCTCTAATTTGCGACCAGCCAACATAACTCAACCTAAGCTCAATAAAAGCCATATTTCCACAAATTATGTCTGGGTAACTATGTATTACCGCACAAGTAATTATAAATAGCCCACTTAAGTCCAAACTAGTCATGAGCTTTTCATGGGACTGTGTACCCGATCAACTCACACGTATTTTTACACTCTTGAGACAGCGACGTCAATGAGACAGCGACGAATGCACATATGTGGTGAATGTGCGCAAATTTTTTTATGGCACAGACAAATAATTTAAAAAAGTTTCTTACCCTCTTGCTTTTAGTTGTCACTGAAATAGTAACAAGTGCACATGTGCGGCGGATGTATGTAGATTTAAAAAAAAAAAAATTTTTTAACATCAACTTATCCTCTCTGAGAGATTAATATCCATGTTCTCACTAACACAGAATAATTTTTACTTTTGCACATCACTGGCCTAAAGCCATGTTTACACAGCTAGATTTTTTTTTTTTTTTTGTTAATTCTCTCTTTCATTCATATTCAATGCCCAATTATAATCCGAATTACATATGCATTTCCTTAGTAAAGAATTCCAAAGACTTGATGTGTATATAGAGAACTGACGCTACGATGAAAGGCTTCTAAATCTCTGCTGAGTTATCTTTCTTCCATGATTAGATCTAGTAAGTTGGGTTCTCCTATATAAAGGGTCCGCCAAATATTTTTTGAAAATGCTATAAAAAAACTACTGAATATTTTCTCAAATTTCTTTTTTTATTTGAAAGTACAATCTTTTCGGTTAATAATGGAAAATAATTTCATTCAAATGGCTCCCTCGGCTGGCCATGCAGTAGCCTAGACGTTCGGTCCAATTTTTAAGCACATTATCGATTGTGTGCAGCTGTATTTTACCAATGGCTTCACGAATATTGTCCTTTAAAGCGTCAATTGTCTCTGGCTTGTTGGCGTAACACTTATCTTTGACGGCACCCCACAAATAATAGTCCAACGGTGTCAAATCGCAGCTCCGAGGTGGCCAAACAACATCAGTTCTGCAGTTGATAATGCGACCTTCAAAAACGGGGCGCAAAACATCGAGTGTAGCTTCGGCTGTGTGGCACGTAGCGCCGTCCTGTTGCTAATATCCTCCTCTTCAATTTTTGTGAACAAAAATTCGTTCAGCATTGGGTGTAACGGCCACTCCTTGCTCATTTTCGAAAAAAATGGCCCAATTATGCCTCTGGACCAAAATCCGTACCAAACAGTGACTCGTTTTGGGTGTATCGTCTTTTCAATGTATGCGTGCGGGTTTTCTGTGCGACAATTTTGCTTGTTTACATACCCGCCAAGATCAAAATGAGCTTCATTTGAAAAGATGATTTTTTTTGGCAAAATCGGCATCTTCTTTCTGTAAGTCGATCGCACGCAATATTTCGCAGCGTTGTGCAAGCGTATACACAACCATATTCGTTTAGCGGAAGGATAAAACTAATTATCTGTCAAATCAGACATGAGCTAAGTGTTACCATTCAATACATATGAAGGTTAATGTGATATTATAACTCTATGCAGGAAAATAAGGCATCGAAGTTTCAATAGGTTTTCAAAAGTCAAAACATACCTAGCAATGTTGTTGTACGCAACTTAAAGTTTACGAAGACCGTCACTATCACAGACCGAGAGTTGGAATTAGGTAAGTCTTTGCCGGTAGCATCCGAATGGCCAGTGGAGTAGAATCTTTGACAGCTCAAAGGTTATGAAGCATACCATATATTCTTCCTACTGCAATGTCGATATGATTCGCCTATATTGTTAAATGTAATACCCAAATTGAAAGCCGAAGTTACAGTCTCAATAATACTGCTATTTATCCTGCCAGTTCTCGTTAGAACAATGCACTTAGATTTTGATGGACTAATATATAGTCTATTATCAATTGCTCACTTGTTAATATTATCCAAATCACCATTAATATTATTAATGCAACTTGTAGCATCAGTAATATCAGTGGATCTCACAGTTAGATAAAATACTGGGCAAATCATGAATAAAGATACCAAATAAAAGTGGCCCAAATATAGAGTCTTGAGGAACTTCCCTGATAGTATAAAGTGACTGAGATCTAATATTATTATACTGAACAACCTGAGATCTACAAGCAAGATAAGAAGCCACAAGATAACATGCAGTTTCAGAAAAGTCAAACAATTTCCGAAGCTTATTTTTACAAATCGTATGATCTACACTATCAAAGGCCTTGCTGTAGTCTAAAAAATATAATGAAAGCAATTATTTTGGAATGCAATCCAAATCTTAAATTCTCTAGGACATCTACAAATGTTGTTGTTCAAATCCTAGCCTTTATAAAAGCAGATTGCTTATCTGATAAAAAAAATTTTCACGTTCCAAATACTCGGCCATCTGTTCGCCCATTAATTTCTCAAATACTTTCGATAGAAATAGGAGTATAGCAATCTGTTGTAACTCGCTGTGAATTGCTGACAAATCAATGTGGTCTCTAATTTTTTTTATCGAATTTTATCATCAGCCGCTGTAATTTAAAAGAATAACTAATAAAACCAACTAGAAAGCTGTCTTGTGAACGAGGTAATTAATAGAAGTAATTCAAGCAGCGAACAAGGTAATTCAGAGTCTATTGTTAACATGGCATATTTAAAATAGAAACACCAACAAACAAGTGTAGATATTATGAGATACATAATGCAGGCCATTAAGCATAGACGGGAAATAAATAATCAGAGCGAGATCGTAGGAAATAAAACAATTGCGTAAACTATCGTTGTTATTTGGTCACCCTAGACCACAAACGGAAAATTATTGAAAAGTACAATTCACAACAACAATAATAACAATTGCATTTAAAAACATTAAAAAAAACCAATAACAAGGCAACAAATAATAACATTTAATAAATAAAAAACAAAACAAACAAAAACAAAATTAAATATAGAAAAAATTAATATAAAAACGTAAATAAAACAAAAACAAATACAGCAACAACTTCAATAAAAAAAAATAATAAAAAAAAATTTGCACGTTTTTATGTCATGTGCTGATTTTTTCTTCTTCTTATTTGTGTTTTTCTACTTTAAACAATAACACAAATATATACATATAAACGTCAGCAGCAGACAACAACAACAACAACAACGACAACACCAAATTCGAAATGAACACAATCTTTACTGCAACGACAATTTAAAATAAAAATCTCGTGTTTTTCTTTTGAAATCGCGAGGAGATGAAGTGGAAAGCGTTCAATTCAATTGAATTCGTCGTACTGAATAACTAGAAACTAGAAAAACCAACAACAGCAGCTGCAGTAGCAGAGGAAACACGTTCAAAAAATGTAATTCAAAGACAAAATAAATAATTATTTGTAATGAACATATTAGGCGACTTTTATAGATGACCTATCGCAATATAAATTTGGAAAAGCAGTACATGCACGTTGAAAATGCTGATTAAATGCAAAAAGAGCTGTATTGCTGCCTAATGTGACATTGTGAGTGGACTGTTGCGGGCTTTATGTATAAGGTTATCCAGTAAACGTTATACATATGAGATACTTTTATTGTCAGTAAAAATAATAATAAAAATAATTTGCAAATATTATGTCGAAATAGTTTCTTAAGGACAGCAATTACTCATACTTATATAGGGTGGTCCAACCATAATGCACGTTGTTAATTGTGTGTCACACATTAACGTCAATTGCCAATTTAATTTGTTCTTTCTTTGTTTCAGTGTTCGACAAATTCATTAATGGCGAGGTACACAACTGAGCGGAGCGTTGAGAAAATGAGCGTTCAAATCAAAATGCATTTCGTGCACTTCGTAATTTTTTTGATCATCATAATTGACCAAATATGTCCACAATCAGGAGAACTGTGCACAAATATCAGCAAATCGTGTCTGTAGGAAATGTGGAAACACTTGTGCATGCTCGTTCTGCGCAAAACTTTGCTGTTGCTCTGTATAGTGTGGCATAAGAGCCGTCAACCTCGACTCGTCGTCGTGCCTAACAATTGAACATCTCACAAACATCACTGATGCGAATTTTGAATAAAGATTAGAATTTACACCCTTACAAGGTTCAATTGACCCCAGTGCTGAAGCCTACTGACCATTTCAAGCGTCGTCAATACACCGAATGGTTAGTTGAACAGACAGAAGTTAATGGTGACTTAACAAACAAAATCATCTTTAGTGACGAGGCATACTTTCACAGTGAATTCGTTAACAAGCAGAATTTCCGCATATGGGCAAATGAGAATCCACAAGTGAGTGTTGAATGAAAGATGATGGCGGAGTCATCTGGCCATACTTCTTCGAAAATGAGGCCGGCCACGAAGTTACTGTGAATGGTGTTTGCTATCGCAAGATAACAACGTACTTCTTGGGGCCAGAAATTAAGGATAATAACCTGGACGATAGCTGGTTCCAACAGGATGGTGTCACTTGTCACACAGCCAACGAAAGAATGGCTCTTTTGCGCGAGAAATTCAATGGCTGTGTTATCTCATGTCGTGGTGATGTTAATTGGCCGCCACGATCATCTGATTTGACACCGTCGGACTTCTTTCTTTGGGGATACTTAAAAGAAAAATTGTACGTCAATATGCCAAGAACAGTTTAAGAGCTGAGGATGAGATAATTCAACACATTAACGACATAGAACCTCAATTATGTCTTAGAGTCATTGAAAATATGGACCGAAGGATAGCGATATGCCACCGAAGCGAGAATTCGGCCGATATTTTGTTTCACACATATTCGTCATATATATATTAATTCCCATAACATTCCAGGAAGGAACATGGCGACTTCTCTCAGTCAATGAGCTGAGAAAGAGACCTACAGTTTAACGCCGGCTCCGAACGGCAAATGCAATAGAGAAGTTGTCGATAGTAGTAATACTCATAGTAGTAATACTCATACTCATAACACTCACAAAACTTTTTCTTTTTTAAGGTGGACTGGCCTGGTATTGAACCGAGGCCTGGCCTGGTATTGATAGGCGGGTGTCTTACCTACCATAGCACAATTGTCATAGATCCTTCTACCATAATATAAAATGTTAAGATAATTCTCTGAAATTTTTAATTCTCTGATTTTGTTTTACTTACAATTCACAACGTGCGTTTTGGTTGGACCACACTTCATAATCTTAAGATTCTTTAGAGCTCCTTTTCAGTAGTTTTATATAATCGGAATTTAATTCCCTTTAATATAGTGAAAATGAGTCCATTTACGTATTTCTAAAACCACATGCACTGAGATGTCTGCTGCTATCGATGCAATTCGAGTATCTCTTATGGTATGACGTAGCGATACTCACGTCACTCAATTGAAATCATCTTAACTTATCAAAACTTTGAATAGAGGCAGAAATTTTCAAGTTCAGCGTAGTATTATTAAATACAATCGAAAATATATAAAATTATTTAGAACATTATTCAACTTAAACTGACTTACTCGGCTGCGTACTTAAAATTGTATGGGAAGTAAAAGTTATTTTACTCAAGTTTTGTGTTAAAAAATAATTTAATTTCTTAATTTAATTTCAAATTCAGATATGTAATAGAATAGTAGCCCTACTGGTTACATTAGAATTGTTAAGATAATTTGACATCGTCTGGTTTAAACACGTTTTTATAGTTCCACATACTTACGGAATTTTAAATAAGTTTTCATATATCAAACCAACACTTACCTAAAAAAAAAAGAAAAAGAGATTTATTTAAATTTGTTGTTGTATTATATTGTTAGTTTATAATATTAACAAACAAAAAATATAGAAACGTATTAATATTTTTGTGCGTGCCTACCGTCACTTCCTCTATCTTACTTAAGTATAATTTTATATTTTACTCCTATATTTGATCTCCTTCCGGTCTCAAATTTAGTATTTTAGCTGTACACAGACCTGAAAAAAATATACATACACACACATTCAGAAACACATTCATATTTCCATACATCTAGATAACTTTTAACCAGTGTGCATCGCTATACCTTAATACAAAAGTAAAACCCACTTATCCAATTTCTCCCGCTTTTTGGTGATGTTGCTTAATGTAAGTGCCTGCCGTAGGACTTTAACTTACGGTGCCTAAGCACGAGTGAGTACCAACTCGACAATTCGTTGTTTAGACATGAGTTGTCGGAGACACTATCTACACTCCTACCGATCTATGTGTTACACACCCGGTTATGAGTGTAACACCAAACCGAGCCAGCATAGTTCAAACCACAACCACCACATTGCTCTCACAAGGGGGCCACGCCATAGTCGGGCAGGAACCAAGGTCCCGGGACGCCCAACAACATTGGCACCAGAATTAAAACTCCGGTAGGCTTCGCAGCACGAATGCTACTACCAGTGTAAGTAACAAACGACTCCGGACTGGTGGCCAGCAAAAAGGCAATACTGGAAATACCAACAATAAACAAAGAGAATACAAGAACACAGGAAACAGCAAACAATAAACAGCTACACAGGAAACCGCAACCAGGAACAGTACGATAGCCATAGGCCGGAGATGAACTAGTGTTCGCAACACATAGCAGTTAAAACGTCAAGCTTTTTGGTTGATGTGGATAGATAACGAAGCATGAAATGTTACCGTTCTCCACGTTTGCAAAATTCCATATTTGGTATGAATGGGATGTGCCACTCTCGTTCAAGAAGTGGCCTAAATTCAATTTAGAATCTTCTATACTTAACGTTTTCAAGATACACAAAAACCAATACTTAGTTTGTATGGGAGATGCCACATCCACTCACCAATTCCGCCGACTTTTAAACTGATGATTTAAATTGACTGCCAATTCATTTAGACCAAATTAAGAAACTTGTTTTATTGTTCTCAAGATAAACAAAAATCAATATGCCAACTTGCCCAATCCCACCCATTTTTTAATTGATGATTTATATTCACCACGAATTTATTTGGACCAAATTTAGATGCTCTCGATTGGATGATTCTCGAGTTATTAAATAACGAACATATGACGACTTATCTATATACAAAATAGGGCGATTATGGGCTTCATGCGATTTCTGGTTTTAATCAAATATAAACTTAAGCTATATAGGTCTTAATAGCTTCCCTGTGTATAAGTTGGGTTGAAATCGATCAACAGGTTTGAGCGTGATGCGACAACATAGGTAAACCCACAATCACCTCCTTTGTTATATACAGTGGGAGGCAAAACCAAGTGGATGTTTTGAAGATGAACCGAGAAGTTCCTATAAAAATTTAAATACTCATTCAAATAAAACAAAACTTCACACTTTTATTCATTGTTAAGTCCTTTCAAAAAACATGAACAAAAAGTATGATATTGCAATACTGGAATGAGAGAAATCCAATCATATCAAAGAATCCGCTTGAACTTATGATAGTAATGCACCTTTCTCTTAAGTATAGAGGATATTATATTTTTAACACTCTTCCTAGAGCTCCTTATTTTATGTGGCGTTTTCAAAGAATTTAGACTTACTCTCTACAATATTACCCCAAAAACTTAAGATAAATCTGGTCCTATTCGTATTATATTCGTTACCATAGCTCCAACATGTTCCTCGAAGCCCAATTATATTTTTCCATGCGTTTTTTACTATTGTTCGAAAACTCTCCATTGAATTAGAATTTGGGTCTTATGGTGACCACTAATTTAGCCAAAATTTTTGTTGCAACGGGCGTTCTTTGACAGCCACCTAAGTACGTAATAAATTTTGGTGCTGAAATTAGCAAAAACTTAAAAAATTCAATGATAATTAAGTAGATATATAGTCCAATAAAGTTTAGCCAATTTTAGTAAAGTTGGGTCCATTACAATTCGTTATATGTACGAATGCGTTTTGGTATTAATTATGGCAGATGCCCAAAATAACATGAGAAGACTACACCAGACGATTAACTATCTCTCTTGTTCAAAGACAAGAAGAATAACATGGAGTTTCCCACGCCAAAATGTGGTCTATGCAAATGATATTTGTCTACTACAATATGCAGTCGAAACTAGAGGACCTAGAAAGATTGGCTGGCAATGTTGGACTTGAGGCAAATCTCAGGAAAATCAAGGCTATGAGAATAAGCAATACTAGCACGGTAAACATCATAATACAGGCTCAAGCAGTCGAGTAAGTAGATAGATTCTGCTATCTAGGAAGAACAATGGCTACAAACGGCGGCGCAGAATTAGACATACATATATAACAGGCTCAATAAGAGAGAACGGTATTTGGAGAAGCTCACATATACCCAGAAGAACATCACGCAAAAATTCAAGGTATTCATTAACATGTGGCATCAGAATCATATGCAGAATATTCTGGCCTAATACTATAAGTAACACAGAACTGTGGAACATGATTAATGAGCAACCCATGCTGAAAGAGATAATGAAAAGAAAATGCGGATGGACCGGTCACACCATTCGAAAAAGACTCTATATTATCACCAGAATGTCAGTCAAATGGAATCCTCAAGTCCGAAAAACACATTTATCAAGAAACTAAGACAGAACAATCTAACATGGGAAAAAGCAAAAAAAAAAACAGCGCTTCACCGTGTTAGATAGAAATGCTTTGTGGAAGCCATATGCTCCCAAGTGAAATGAAAACAAAACAAAAAAACTGTCCTTACTTTTTAGGGTACTTTTAATGCCTTTAATGAAATCCAAATAAGTTCCTTTTTTAGTAGATTTTTGTATTTTGATTTCGTTCGTGTTGTTTTTCTATTACAAAAAAAAAAAAAAAAATATAAAAAATAAAATTAATTTGCCAACCACTTAGTCACTTTGGCTTATTCTAAAAGGTGTTATTGAAACTTTTGCTTGTTAATGCAACAATTACGAATACGAAAATCTCAAATCAGATTTACAAAAAATACGTTCATGGTTATTTAAAAAATTTCTTGTAAATTTTGCCAAACGCCATGACATGTAATTCAAGCTAAAAGACAACAAATGTGATTTGTTTTTGTTTCTTTTTTTTTTTCTTTTTTTGTCAAATATTTTGACATTGTCAATAATCACTCATAACAAAAATTTCATATATATAAGTGTGTGTGTGTGTGTGTGTGAGTGAATGGTATTTTTAGTGCAAATTAATCAATACATTCAGGTCATGGTTAAATTAACAAAAAAAACTTTAGTACAAATTAAAAACAAAAAAAAAATTATTAAATCAAATCCAAGACAGCTCTTAACCAACAGAAAGAAATCTTTGTATTCCAGACTTAATCTGGAATTGAGACAAGAATTAGATAAACTTCATAAAGTTCAGGAAGAACAAAAAAAACAAAGAATTTTAAACAAGTTTTAGCCTGCAGAAAATACAAAGTAAGAGCGACTGTAATTTTTATTAATTAGCTCGGAGGGGCTCAACTGGCCATGGCACTACAATCTAGAAAGATCTATTGTGCCAAACACTCCATGGACAAACCCGCCTGCGAAATAGCCGATAGCAGTAAAAATGCCTTTGAGTCAATATCCCTGACTTTCCGATCGGTCCGGAATTACCAGTCGGAATAATCTCCAAAAGAATACCTTCTACTTAATGTATGTAAGACAGCAATATCCCCAATTGGGGCATCCATAAAAAAAGTTCGTCTCCGAATGTTCGCCAAAGTATCACATTTACAGAGAATATGCTCCTTTTCCTCCCTTATAATCGACACTCCGAATAAGTTATTACATTAGGATTGAAGGGGTGATATTTAAAATAGTAATGGCCCGTCAGGAAACCAATAAGTTTTCTCATAGTTGACTTGTCTATGTGACTCAACTCCCTGTTCTCATTGCTGCACCTGCCTTAGACCAGGCCACTGTACCCCACATGAAGAGTGCCTGCTCCCATTTATCAATCTTCCCCCTGGCCGTGGACTAGCTGCCACGACCAACCAGTGTGTCAGCGATCCCGTCTATTACAACGCCAGTGTGTCCAGGAACCCAACAGAGTGTTAGCTTGTTCCACAGTAATGTGTACTTGCTAGTACATAGTAATTCATGTAGCACTCGAGTACCAGTCTCGAGTCTCTATTTTCCGAAGAAATGGCCCTTAGTGCCGTTTGACTTTCGGAATATATATTAATCCGTGCACAAATGTAAATAGCCTGGATCTCTGCCTGGAAAATACTAGGCCACTTGCCCATGGGTTCCCCGAGCCCTCATCACCATTCATTTTAGATCCATCCGTATACTACAGTAAGCAGTCGGGGTTGACACTAGGAACCTCATGGGCTCACTCTCCACGATCATTGATTTCAAGAACCTCGAAATTGCGACCGAAGTTTAAACCCTCGCTGAATACGTCACTCCTACTCAACAGTAGCTCGAAGTCGGGAATACGCCTCAGGATGCCTATGTGATAACTGTGGTCTACTAAGTTGAGACCTGAAGACTCCCAGAGCTGCAGATTTCATAATGAAAACATGCAGTGGAGTTAGCGCGATAAAAGCTTCCATGGTCAAGTAGATTTTTCTATGCCCCTTTTTCTATCCTACTAGAGGTGTGTTAGTTCCCTTCGTGTCCAGCTCATCTGCTTGTTTATTCCCTTGTGTTTTTACATGATCATACTGGCTTTGAGACAATTTCATAAAAGAAATGGCTGTCTGACTATCAGATAGTATGGCTATGTCCTGCTTTTTGTACTTTCTATCCATTACTAGCTAGGTTCCCCAAGTAGCTGCGCTTAGAGGCAGCTCAATCTTCGGAATATATTTTACGTTACATGCATATTTGGATACGGAAAAGCTATCCGACAAACTTGGGGCCATAATAGCTAATAGTCTTTCGAACATATTTAACTTTGATTTGAAGTAAAAGCAACCAAAAAATTATGTATCATTAAGCCAATGACAATGGGCCTTGGCCTTGTTATTTCCTGTTGTCATATTTGAAAAAATGTTAGATTAACAGGATAATTTTAAGAACCTTAGGATATCTTATTATTGTAAATGAAGGAAATAAAAACAAGCGCTGGACTTTATTGAGAAATAAATGAAAACTGTCTGATCCAAAAGGTCAAGCAATTATCGAACTCATAAATCCACTAACAGTTTTAATATTAAACAATGCTAGTCGTTGATGTCAATGTCGATTCTCAAAATTTTTTAATAAAATTTTAGATTTAGATAAACATACTAGTTTAACAATTTTAAAACAACCCTCGTTTAATTTGTTTTTTAGCACACTGTATTACATTCTTTCATGGCCTACTTTTATTTGCTGTTTTTTTTTTACTATTATTTTATTCAAAACATTAACATTTTCTTGCATATTTTTTTTTCTTTTTCGATTTTTTTTTTTATTCATTTAAGTGCATCCATCATCACCAGCATTATTCGTACAAAACAATTGCAAATTGCAACAATAACAACAGCAGTTGTAAACTACTATTGCAACTGCAACAAACAGACATATTTTTTTAACAGTCATAGCAGCAGCAACAGCCGTAGTATCAAAAAGTAGGTCTTATTACAACACAACTTTGGCTTTAAAATAAGGTCTCCCTTCTTCGCCAGCCTATGACTAGTTGTTACAAGAAGTTGATTTTTTATTTTTGTTATTATTGTATTATTATTATATAGTATTTTTTTTTTAATAAAATAACAATAGAGTAAGTAATAATCATGATAATGATGACGATAGTGATCGTAAATACTTCTTCTCTAGTAATTTTTCTTTTTTTCAAGTACTTTCAAGAGGGCAAGAAAATATAATTCAACTTGAACTTTTTGGCTTTTAAATGGCTTAATTAAAAAAATAAATCTAAAAATAAATTTAAAACAAAAGGTTTAAATATATTTAAAAATATTAGCAACTATAATCATCATATCAATTAAAATATTAATTGTTTTGATGATGAGATTTTTTAACAATCATTATACCATTTGATATTTCGCAATATATTATATTAAGTCAGTGGTTTAACGTGAGTACCTGCCCTAGGACGTTACCTCACGGTGCCAAAGCACGAGTGAATACAATGCGTCCACCAACGCCCCCACCTATGATTAAAATCACCAGTGAGTACCAATTTAAAGCCATGTTATTTGGACATGACCTCACACCTTGGTAAGGTGCCGGAGACTATCTAAACTCCTACCGATCTATGGGTCACGGCACCCGGTTAAAAATGTAACTCCACACCGAGCCAGCATAGCTCTCCCCGCGATTTGGGTTTAAACCACAGCCACCACGTTGCTCCCACAAAGGGGGCCTCACCATAGTCGGGCAGGAACCGAAATTCCTGGGGCTCCCGACACCCGTGGCACCAGAATTAAGCCTCCGGTCAGGCCTCGTAGCATAAATGCTACTACCAGTGTAAGTCCCAAACAACTTCGGGCTGGTGACCAAGATGGTAATCACAACAAACAAGAAACACTCAAACAACCCTCACGGGAGAACTCAAAGTGACATCGTGCGCCACGGACACAATACACAAAAACAAGAACACAACCAGTCAAAGCAGACCAGTACAAACACACAACACCCAAAACTGCAGCCACAAATCAAGCCGCAAACAGCAGGCCGGGAAACAGCAAACAGCAGATATATTATATTAGAAAGATCCATGATTTTTAGGTAAATTCTTTAAGTAAAATTTTCTTTATTGTACTCGTAAATCAATTTTAATCAAGTATATATTCGCCAATAAGAAAAATTTAATTATAGTTTCGAACATCAGCCGAATGATCAGGAAAACACGCCACCTACTGGAAAATTTTTTACAGTGCTAAAGTAAGGATCACCACCAATTAAAAAGGATCTTCACCGCTACGCGAAATCATATGGAGGAAACCACAGTGAATTAATCATCTACTTCGCTTGAAAGATCAAATTGTTTATGGAAACTGAAACAAAGACAAAATAGATGCTTTGTGGAAAGCCAATATGCCCCTTAGAGTAGTGCCGAAGGAAAAAAAGTATTCGTCATTATAATCTATGACTTTTTGTCATTTTTTGGATAATTTTGTAGTTCCATAGCTGTAGAACTCCTGTAATTTACTGGATTTATAGCTGCACTTCGTTTAGCAGATTTTTTACCATCAAGAGATACCGAAACAAACAGAAGTTAGTCAGACTGTGCAACGTCCGGGTTATGTTAAGCTAAGTGCAATCAATTAATTCTTTCACTCAAGCGATCGGGATGTAACCAGTAGGGATCAGAATTGATTGCTTCACGTGATGGTGGCAGCTCATAATGGTAAATTGCCTTGTTAATTTGTGGAACAATCTTCCTGCTAAAATCTTTTCTGTCACTTACAATATGAGTTAATTTAAATCGGATGCAACCTATGTGCCTAGTATCAGCTCATGCAGAGGTCATCCCCTAAGCACTGGTCTCAAGTTAAAGAAACAGAAAAATAAATCGTCTGTGAACCGTACCCAACCTTTGAGCACATTTTTTATTAAAATTTTCGTATCTTCTGACAGATTGCAAAATTTCATCCACTTTTTAATTGACCGACCGACAAGAGCTTAGATCATCTTTGGTATTCGAACGCTATTTAACCAACCTCTTCTGAACTTGACGTTCATTTATAATAAAGTATTTCTACAGATAATACACAAATTTTTAAGCTTCCATATGTCCGTACCCGACAGCTTTGATCTCAGTAGCATGGTAGAAACCCATAGCGCCGGGCATGTGCTCAGTAGTTGAAGGATATTGCTTCTTTGAAGATTGAGCAGATCTTTTGTCCGCTTGAGATCCAGCTTTAGCCGTCTCTGAAGCTGCCCATGCGACGTTGACGGGGTCTATTACCTCATTGTGAATCATAAGTTTGCAAATTCCCAACAGGATGCCCAACATGGAAAATTCTCTCACAAGTTCAATAGTGTCGCCATGCCTGGCGAGTTCATTAGCCCTACAGTTCCCCGAAATGTCACCGTGACCCGGTACCTATATGGTATACGTATAAAAACTTTTTAAACGTGCAACGAAATTAAGAATTGTTTTTAGCAAAAATGTAATCTGAACTTTCATCTTTCGCACAATCGAACCATCTGATGACAAACGCGGATATTATTTATTAATCTAATAGCTGCTGAAAAAAGGATGTTGGTCAACCATCGACTCACCATTAGAGAATACAACCAGAATTAAAAAAAAAAAATACGAAACACGATTAATCAGGAAAATCGGGCCAAGCCGAGAATTAAATGGGGATCAGCTTGAAGCTTCTGATGAACCATAATAAACTTTTATATAATAAAGAATTATAAGTTCTTTCAATTTTTATAATTTAGAAGCTATTAAAGTAATGATTAACATTCTAGCATACACTGACACATCATACTTATCGAAGGGAGGGAGCAGTGTTAACGGACATTTAATTAAAATCTATTCACTTATTAAGTGATGGAAACAACTTTCGCTGGTTTACAAGCGGATGATGCGGCTTTAGAAAATATTACCTCTGTAATGAGGAAAGAAGAAGAACTGTGTTGAGAAATATAAGAAATAAAGTAAGAGAAAGAACAGTGTCATATGGTAGCTCTGGACTAAGAATGAATTTATCAGATGAGAATTACTTACAATGATTGCTAAGATAATAACCGATACCAAAACTAATGAGTTTCGGCTAGCAGACCGCCAATAGAGAGGGTTCTATAGAAATCGATCTAACGATCGCGTAGCAATTTATTGGACTCTTAACCACTTGGGTACATTTGAGTCTGAGACACGTTTGCCATCAGGCCTCAAGTTTAGATAATATTTAACATACACAGTTATGTGCATTATACGTAGCCTGTATCAGTCACAATAGAAGAGGCAATTATAGTATTTTAGTGAACATTATTTTCGATACACTGCCCACTTATATCAGAAATAAATGAATTCTTATGTAAAATGAAGCAGTACATTTTACGAGTACGTACTACTCCAAGCAACAAAAAATTAAATCCGTTCAACATGCAAATATTTTCTCAAATAAATTCGTAACCAAGGGGTTAACACTTCACAAGGTGGTGATTAATTTTTTTCTCCGTCACTCCTTCTAGGGAGCATACCAAGCATCACCAAGCATCCATTGCGTTTTTTTAGTTGATTTTCCGCTTTAGCTCGCCTCCATATGATTGTGTGTAGTGGTAAAGATCTTTGCTAACTAGTGGTGGTGATCCTTACTTAGCATTGTAATTTTTTACGAGTCTGATGTTTGTCATCATCGCCAGAGGTAAGCTGGATGGTCAGGGGGCTTCTTTAGATGGTTTTGTCTGAAGGGAGGTTAAAGTCTCTGTATTAAACACTCGATACCGTAATTAACTTTTTTTCATATCCTCTACTGGGATTCGAACCTGGACCGCTTGTGTTATATGCCTTCGCTCTAACTTCGAGAGTGCCAAACAAACTGCTATTGAGATATACGTAGTTTTCAGGATTGCCAGCCATAAACTCTTTAGGGATTAGCGCTACTATTGCAACCTGCCAGCAAAAAAATACCGGCATGATACGAAGCCCTCAAAGAAGTTAGGTAAGGGACTCGCCAGCGTTAACAAGTACTGATTTAGGACCAGTGTTGGATATACCATCTTCACCAGAAGACTTATTTACGTTTAGCTTTGCAAGAATCCTTTCAAACAGCACGGATTTGAAAGAATATACTGGGCATAGTCTCTGACACTCTTTCGAGTTCGGGCAGCGATTGCATGTCCTCCGGCAAGCGAAACTTAATTTCAATTAATTCAACTTAAAGATTAACCTTTTCAACTGGGTTTAAGTATCGCTTTTTGTATAAACTTTCTACTCACGTTGTGTAAGGTTAAGAGTTTTGAAATGACATCGATTGTTGGAGGAAAACTGGTCTCTGTTTCTATATTTTTAAAAGCATTTGATTTATGACACTTTTTTTTTAAATAACACCTCTTTGATTTTGTTTTTTTTTTTTTTTGTTTTTTTGTTTTTTGTTAATTTGACATTGAGATGTGCAAAGTTTTTTTTTTGTAACTTTAAAAGCTTTTTTTATGTATTATTATTTGATTAAGCCATTGCTAACATTATAAAATCATTAACGATCATACCAATTTCGAAACTCAATCTGAAACACTCCCCTTTAGAATAAAAAAAAATATATTTTTATCTCTATGAAGCCATCCATCCATCTCTAACACAATCATCAAAGCTCATCATCACTATCCGTATAAATAAAACATTATTTCATACCTTTGGGCTATACGAGGGCGACATTGCTGTCATTATAGTGTAGCATTGTCATCGCAACAGCACAGCAGCAACAAAACAAAATAATTTTGTTTGTTTTTTTTTTTTACTTTAAATTTAAAATTGAAAATTGCATTTTAATAGCTTTTCTAATAGTCATGGAAACGAAACAAATAACAGCACAGGCAACCGCAACACCATATGGTGCACTTCTACCACCTTAACTTAGATCTTCAAGGTGGGTGGGTGATTGTTTAAAGTATATTTTTGAGATTTTTTTTTTAACTCGTAATTCGTGTTTATTTTTTTTTTATTTAGTCACTAATTATTTTATGATTCTAAGGAAAACTAAATAAAATAAAAAAACGGTTAAAAAAATAAACGAACACTTTTAAATTGCAAAAACCATTAGAAACCAAAAAAAAACTTGTCAGAGTTGTTAATGCAACTTGCAACAGGTCTTAAGGTGATGTGATGATGGCATAAGTATTTCAGTTTCATTGTTAAGCCTCTTTGAAAACGTTTAATACAAGATTGCAATGATTTTTTTTTTTTTTTTTTTTTTTTTTTTTTTTTGAATCAATGCCCGTTGTAGTAGAACTATGTCTGACCGATTTTAGGGAGTAAAAGGGTTAAGACCGACCACTTAATTTGTTTATAAACTTTAAGTGCAAATATTATAAGGAGCGAGTGCTAATATAGAACCGAAAATAGCCCAGAAAAACTTGTGAAATGACTGTCATCATTGCCACAGTAGTGTCTTAAATATCGGCCCCAAGGCTTTTTTTATTAAATTGGGTCGGAGAAACCCAACTGGCTAATGCACTGCGACCTGTGCCAAACACTCCGTAGTCAGACCCGCCAGCGCAATAGCCAACGGCGGCAAAAATCCAATCCAAAATCAATACCCCTCAGGGCGGACAACTGCCTGATCGGTCTGGAAGCGCCAATCAGAACAACCTCCAGAAGAATAACCTCTACCTTGTGTATGAAGACAGCAGTATACCCAATAGGTAGCCGACGAACCTGTCCTGGCCCAATAAAGGGCTCCATAAAAGTTCGTCTCTCATTCACAGAGAATATGCTCCGTCCCTGTACAGGCGACACTCCGAATCAGGTACCATAATGAGGCTGAACAGCTGATATCGAAGATAGTGTTGTAAGTCAAGGGCCTCATTAGCCGCTTCGCCGGGATTCGTTTTTACGCTCTTTTAGACTTTTCATGGCGGATCCCAATTCAGCGCATAAACATGCATTAGGGAGTTAAAGGGAATGGTGGTATCTCACTTTGGCGGATGTGGTCGCCACCGTTGATATACAATGTATTCTTCATTTTCTACAAGAGCATCATGCTGTTGGCATACGCCGATAACGTCGACATAGTCGGCCTTAATAACCGCGCTATCTTCTGCATACTGCAATCTAGGGAGTGAAGCGTCTAAAGTGGGTCTCGTGGAGAATGAAGACAAAACTAAGTATGTTTTGTCAACAAGTAAAGAGTCCTCACGTCTTGCACACAGCTTCACGGTTGAAGTAGTGAAGAACTTTATTTATCTTAGCACCAGCATTAAACCGTGAACTGCGTCAGCCTGATGATCAAACGGAGAATCACTTTTGCCAGCAGATGCTACTTTGGGCTCAGTAGACAATTTCGGAGCAGAGCACTCTCTCTACGAATCAAACTCACGCTCTACAAAATATTTAGTATTCCAGTCCTGCTATATGTTATGGGTGCAAAAGCGCAGATACTATCGAACAACGATGAAAATGTTTTAGGAGCGTTCGAGAGGAAAATATTTCGTAAGATCTTCGGTCGTCTACGAGCGTGCTGTACGAGCTGTATAGGGACGTGTATATAGTGAAGTGTATTAAGATACAGCGGCTACGCTTTTTTCTCCGTCACTTCCTTAGGAAGCATATTGGCTTTCTACACAGCATACATTGCTTTGTTCCAGTTTCTTTAATCAATTTGATCTTTCAAAGCTAAGTAGATGATTAATCCACTGTAGCTTTCTCCATATAATTTTGCGTAGTGGTGAAAATCCTTGCTAATTGGTGGTGATCTTTACTTTAGGATTAAAATTTTTTCCCAATAGATGGCGTGTTTTCCTGATCATTCGTCTGATATTTGTTATCATCGCCAGAGGTATGCAGGAACATCAGGGAACTTCTTCTTTATTTTTATTTATTAAATATTCAAAACCACAATTAAATTTTTTTTCGTGATTTTGGTGCTCAAACCTAGGTCGTTTATGTTGTTAGGCGTGCGTCTCTCGTACGGATGAAAAAACACCGACAAGGCAGGTCTTTCATACGGAAAGCGAGGAAGAGGACAACCAAATAGTCTTCGTTGGATAGATCAAGTGTTGCAAAACCTGACGGCCTTGGGAATCTCAAACTGGCGCCAGTTAGCGCAGATTAGATCTAGCTGGCATGGTTTTTTGGACTCAGCCAAAGCCGACAGACGGTTGTGGTGCCCCATGTGGTAAGTAAGTAAGTAAGTTTAAAATTGGCCACGGAACCGACTTTGAGTTACTTTTTACAATACTCAACAATCTCAGCTCGGTTGATCATTTAAGAACCAATTTTGCATAATCTACTACTACTAGCAGGTAGTAGCACTTAAGTCATGGCAGTAAACAATATTTACAACTGGACTGAAGTCCAATATACTGGTACCAAAACCAGATAATGATGGACGACATAAAAAAATATTTAAATAACAATATGAGTTTGGGTTGAAGTCGTTCAGCTCGCCCTGTAACTTGTACATGCCCAATTACATAAGTCTTACTCCGTTCTTGGACTGCGGTTGCCGCAACTAATATTGACAGTCTTGCATAAATTACATCAGCCATCACCTTAGTACTTGTTAAGGGTCCGGATAATAAAATTAGATATGCATTAAATTAAAAGTTTTAATATCATTTGCACTTCTCAAGTTATTTCTAACAGTGTAGATTTAAATTCGTAGCAAACGCCACAAATTTTTGGTTTATCAAAAATACTTTATTTTTTGTTGCAATTCTTTTTTTTACTTTTTTTTCTTGTAAAATGTCAATGAGTTTTAGAAAAATGTTTTTGTCATTCGAAAAATATAAAAACAAATAATGGTTGCGCCAACAAAGTATATTCTTGCAACAATTACACAGCTTCAGCAGTAAAGTACATATGGCCATTTGTTACTTAACATTTTTGGTACTTTTTTTATAATTTTTTTTTAAACATTTAATGATTTTTTTTTTTTTTTTTTTTTGTACGTACATATGTATACATACACATGTATATCTCAAATTACCTTGAAAACCAAATAAATTCATTTATCACGAGAGTATTTATGTACTCGAATGTGCAACAGAAAAAAATTCTCAAGTATCCGAAATTCTTCGGGTAGAGAATGAGAAACCTAAATATGCCATCACATACGAGTCTACGAAGGAATATTTTCCGTAAATTTCGGCATAATACGGCTTCCTAACAAGTCTCACACTTTCAATATCTTTATTCATTATCTCATTATCTTCGTTATCTTCATGACGACCAGGCACTATTGCAGGACACTGCAACCTATGGCATCTATTGTACCCCTTCCGATCTAT
The DNA here is from genome assembly GCA_023159175.1 of Wohlfahrtia magnifica. Lineage (NCBI taxonomy): Eukaryota > Metazoa > Arthropoda > Insecta > Diptera > Sarcophagidae > Wohlfahrtia > Wohlfahrtia magnifica. Next base: position 229,800 of record JAKWBJ010000206.1, read on the forward strand.
AGTTTATTCAGCAGATCTGCTGCCTTTCTAATAAACACAAGCAGATCTAAAACTATCGAGTGGGCCATTTATCGGTTCAAATCTGAACCAGCGGTTAATTCGAATCTAGCAATACTTAAGTCATTCTATTTTGTCACAAAATTCAGTATATTATCTCCACTGAACGAAATGAATAGATTTACGCTTGGGCAACGTTAGGATTTATTGGAAATTTATCATCTTTTAAAATCATCTTTTCGGATGAAGCTCATTTTCATCATGGTGGGTACGTTAAGAAGTAAAATTGCTATATTTGGTGCTCAGAAAACCCAAAAGTGGTCTTACAGAAGCCAATGCATCCATTACGAGTAACTGCTTGCTCCGGCTTGTGGAGCGGAGGCATAGTTGGCCTATATTTCATATTTCGCAGCCATTACGGTCATTGGAGACACCTATCGCACCTACCGAACTACGATCCTATACACTCGAAAATATTCAAAAAAATTGGTCCGATCGAATGGTGTACTGTAAGGCCAGCCGCAGTAGCCATATGAATGAAATAATATTTCATTTCTAACCAGAGCAATTGCCCTTCACAACCAAAACATAAATTTGGCAAAATTTTAAACCGTTTCTGTTTTATTGTATTTTTAAATTTAAACTTTTAAATGGCGCACTCTATATAAGGTGAATATGTCACCGAGTGAGACTCTATGTCTACCACCTATACCAATCCAAGAACACCACATTAACACAACATGTGTTCTGCTGTCTCTGATGCCTGTGAGCACAGTCTACAAACAGCCATATCTGTGACTGCCACATTTTTCAAATGCCATCTCCCAGTCCACAATGGCCCGTTCGAAATTTTGGTAGGAGTTTCAAGTCTAGCCTGCCATACTTGAGAGCCTCAGAACGACGCTCAAATTGAAGTACTGAAAGCCTCAGTGGAGTAGCGAGTACCCTTTGAGCATTTCAGGGTTCCAAGCACCTGGCAATTTTTCAATCCTTTAATTGATTGTGGGTGGTAGTAAGTGGTGCTGCACAGTAAAGTAGAGTGCCACGGAACCTTTTCTAGCCAATGCATATCCTGCTTCACTACAATATACTGCGTTGATCAAAAAGTTTTCGGAATAATCCCCGTGTGGCTGATTTGAGTTTTTTTTTTTTTTTTTTTGAGTTGGTACATCTGTTGTTGATATTCCAGCTAAATCTTGGCGTCATAGCTTGACATTTACAAAAGCTACGCAGCCAAGAGTACATCTATCTCTATTTGTGTTGGCGATTTTTTACAATCAAGGTAGTATTTCACAGTGTCCAGGTACCCAAAACAGCTCGACCTTATTTCCAAGCGAAAGCTTTTGCAACGGATTGTAGCAATATTTGACCAGTCTAAATATCATACGACTCGAGACAGTGCTTGTCTGTCAAAGAATATATAAATGATTTTTCCCTTGAAGCCACTGTCCAGGACGAAGATATCGATTCGACTTATATACATTCCCACCAAATATGCCCTTAACAGTATCGTAATGCATGTAATGAGGCATACTGCTAATCAAGCATCATAATAGAAAATACTTAATTCGCATTTATATTTAATACCATATTCACACGCGATTTTGAATTACTTAAATCATATTCATACGAAACTTCGTATTACTTTGATTTCGTGGTAATCCACAGATTAATTTAAACTGAATTACTTACAATTTGGCTGATTCGCTCTTAAAATTTGTATGTGAAATTAAGTAATTTGGCTTATAATAGGATTTTGAATCATGAATAAGAGATCGAATTACGAAAAAAATATTGTCGTGTGAACATAGAATAAAACTGAATCGTTCCCTTATCAGCATCAGAGCCTATTGGGGTCTGTAAGTTTCTTGATGTACATGGCGAGCTTATTTTCATCAATGGTCAAGTATCTGGGTGAGATATTGGACTCGAAACTTCATTGGAAACTGCATGCCGAGGAGCGGGTAAAGAAGTCCTGATTGCCTTTTTATGCAAATCTATGTTTGGTCGAAAATGTGGAATCAAACCACAAATGGTGCTCTGGGTATATAACATAGTGGTTCTGACAATAATACTGAAAGCATTGGGTGTCTGTAGGCAATCGCTCAGTAGCCACGGTAGCATTTTGGAAGTTCTTACTCCGTCTCTTGGCTAACCGTAGACTGGAATTCTCCGATAACGCAAAGACCTTATTCCCTGAAAGAAACATATGAAGAAGAGGTATGATTTTTACGAGTTCTGGTATTACTATCTACACAGATGGAGCAAAGGTGGCATTCGGTGTGGTTTGTAGCATGATGAGAGATCGGGGATCCAAATTTTCTCTGACAGCCAACCTGCTATCAGGGCCCTGGTGTCGCCTAATAACAACTCGACTTTAGCTCTACAATGTAAAGAGAGGATGAAACTCTGGTATTACTGTCTTCAGAGATGGATCAAAGATGGCATACGGTGTGTGGCTGATATTTTCTCCGAGTATGCTGACTTTGCGGAATCCTTTAGCCTACCAAAGTTCACTAACATTTTTCAGGCGGAGGTTTTTGTGCTTATAGAGGTTTATAGAATGCTGAGAGATCGGGGATTCAAATTTTCGCTGACAGTCAACCCGCTATCAAGACCCTGGTGTCGCCTAATATCAACTCGGCTTTAGCTCTACAATTTATGGTGGAAATTAAACTCTTCAGTGGTCCATGTACCATTTCCTAGATTTGGTTTCCTGGACACAGGTATATCGTTGGTAATGCGAATGCTGACGAACTTACTGGGAGGGCCTTGATGGACGTGGAATCTATCACCGCCTACTCTGACATCCACAGCCCTATAACTGTCATCAAAGGTGAAATCTATAGTTTCTGTAGTAAGAGGGCACAGAGGAGAGAGGAGTTCCTTTCCCTCTTGTGCTATCTCGAGACCGTTGTGGCCTCGGTATGACAGTGACAGGACACTGTAACTACTGAAAACCCCCACCACTCTATTTTCAAACTCAGTGCAGTATACACGAGTCATATGGTTGATCAGAACGCAAGCACAGAAAATCGGCTTGCCCTTCAACCTCCACTGCAGAACCTCAAAAAGCATCGATGAGAGGGAGACATTCGTTCAATTTATTTGTGAATATCCGGGTCTGAAGAGCAGTACTTTGCCTTACCTTTCTTCAATGGTTTGGCCCTTAATCTTCTTCACTTCATTTTCGTTATTATTTTAGGTGGTTCTGTACCTGTGGTCTGGCTTGGCTTTAAATTTGCACTTTGTTGCTAATTGCAGTTGATCTTGGCTAGGTTAGCTAGCCAACTTACCTAACTACCTGCCTACATATGCATATCGAGCTTATTCGAACTTAAGACCTTTTCATATTATCAATATTACAGTCTCTGAACTCAAAGTGATTGATGGTGATTGATCAATGATTGATATCAATCATTATTGAAAAACTTTTTTGCAAATACTTTTCGCTCAATCATTTTCTCATTTCATTGCATTGTTCATCAATGAGTGATACCAATCATCACTCATGTATATATGCTTTACATTTAATTTTTGCAAAAGAAAAAAAAGAAAATTTTCTCATTTCATTGCGTTTCAAATCATTTATAACATATTTCCTGCCATTGTCTTCAATCCCAGTCAGTAGTAGGCGTTTAAAAAAAATTTCAAAAAACTTTTAAAAAATTTTGTTGTAAAACTTAACTCTTTGTGTGTCTGCCTCCATTTGAGTTGTTGCGCTTTGTTAACTATTGTTGAAAAAATAAAAATAAAAAATTCATATTTTCCTTATGAATAACTTTGTAAAATTAACAAAACTATTACAAAAATAGCACAAAACAAATGAAAAACTTAATTTAATAAAAAAAAAAATGTTGCATGTTTCCCAGGCAGCAACATATCAGTATTAAAAGTAAGAAAAAAATTTAAAACAATATTTATAAGGAAATTTCTTACGAAAAATTAAATTAAAACTTACAATTAACAAAATTGCTGTAAAAAATATTAATTAATAAACAGGAACTAAACAATTATTTTACGTTAAAAAAAATTAATTAAAAAATATTAAATTTTTGAGATACTCGCACAGCAAATGATTTTTATTTTTATAAAGAGTGATCTTTTTAGCCGGTCAAATCTTTCATTAGGTAAGAAGAACAACCAACTATACGTATGTATCTTTCAGGTAGTCCATACATCGGTTTAAAATTGAACCAGCGATTATTTCTTATGTCACAAAATTCAGTATATTATCACCACTGAACGAAATGAATCGATTTACGGTTAATCAACGTTGGTATTTATTGGAAATTCATTTCCAAAACAAAGACAATGTGTCGGAAATTAGACGCAAATATCGTACTAAATTTGGTTGCAGAATATAACCAACAGTGCCTGGTATACGCAAGTTTATTGCTAAAGTTCGTGACACTGGTTTCATTGTTGATGCGCTAAAACACTCGAAAATATCAAAGCTGTGGCTGATAGTGTGCGTGAGAATCCATCAACATAAAACTCGTCATCGTTTTCAAGAATTGAACATTTCACGCACCAGTGTACGTCGAATTTTGCAAAAAGATATCGATATGGCGCCTTACAAAGTTTAATTAGTTCAAGAGTTGAAGTCGCATGACCATCCGCTTCGTTTTCGCTTCGCTAGATGGACCAACGTGTAACTACACGATGTCAATTTGTCAAAAAAAAAAACGTCTTTTCGGATGAAGCTCATTTTCATCTTAGTGGGTACGTAAATAAGCAAAATTGCCGTATTTGGCACTCAGAAAAGCCATAATGAATAACTGTTTGGTGCGGCTTGTGGAGCGGAGGCATCATTAGCTCACATTTCTTTGAAAATGAGGAACGCGCAACCATTACGGTCAATGGAGACACCTTTTGCACCATGATAACCAATTTTGTAACCGCTCTTCATGGGATTAGTGTGAACAATGTTTGGTTTCAGCAGGATGGTGTAACTTGCCACACATCTCATGCCAATCAATCGATTATTGCGTCAAACGTTTGATGGCCGTTTAATTAGCCGAAATGGTGATATCTGTTGGCCGCTAGGAAGCTGCGATTCGACACCGTTGAACTATTTTCTGTGGAACGGCATTAAAGACAAGTGTTATGCCAACAAACCAGAGACAATTGAGCATTTGAAAGCCATTGTCATTGCCGAGATATGACCCCATATACTCGAAAAAGTTCTCGAAAATTGGTCCGATCAAATGGGGAACTGTGAGGTCAGCAGCGGCTGACATATGAATGAAATAACATTTCATTTCTAACCGGAACAATTGGACTTCACAGCAAAAAAATAAATTTGTTTTATTACATTTTTAAATTTAAAAATTTACATAGCCCACCCTATAATTTAGCAAAATATTGCTTAAGTTATTATAGGTTAAGTTCGTCCCATTGTGCTACAATATGTCTCCTACCGTTCTAAATCGTCTTGATCTTATGAAGGCGTGTACCTTAACCAAAAAAAAAGTCCACACTGTTCGCACGACCCAACTCAGAAATTTTCACCAGGTCGCTTGTTAAAGTGTCGTTCTTATTTATCATTTTCACCAATCTCCAAGAGCCTCGGCTTACGATAAAAAGAATATGAATAGCAAATGTGTCTGTCATCGGCGAAAGAGGATTTTATGGCCACTTAAAAAATTAGAAGCCTGTTCGACGAACTCATAAAACAAAATCTTGTTTAGCGATGAGACTGATATGTAGTGAAACAGTTACACAAGTTTAAATCATAATAAAACAAAGAAATATATTTTTAATAACAATGAAACGGGCTTCGTTGGATAGAAAACTTTATGACATTAATATTTGAAAATGTTTTCAGGCCATATGGTCGCCACAGTTGGCACGTATAAGGCGCAATCTGCAACACCAATTTACACAAACTTTTCGCAGCATATGCAGCCATATTTCGCCAGTAACTCTTCGATTGTGGATTTCCGGGTGTTCAATTGCCTCTGGTTTATCTGACTTTACAGAACACCAAAGAAAGTAGTTATTTACGTACCCATACAACCAAAAATAAGCTTCATCGGAGAACAACATTTTAGATGGCAATTCAATATCAATATCAATTTGTGCTTCAACTATCAGCTGTTAAATCGGTTGTTGCAGAGTCAAAGTTATGAAAAACACCCGATATAAAATAAGGTGTGGATTGACACCCACGACAGCGTTATCGGTTCATATTTCATGTGAAATGAGATAGAAGTTGTCATTACTGTATCAATGAATTGTTGATTCACTGATTTTACTTCAAGAAGAGCAGTTTTTTCCTGGTCTCCAAGATCTCTCTATAGGCTTTTTATTATTTTCTTTAGCGACACGTAAAGTCAATTTGTTATGCAAGAGTTGTTAGGCTCTTGAAAGAATTAAAATCAAAAGTTTTCGGAAAGAGTAGTTAAAAAATTGGTCTGACAGAACAGCCATGGAATTTCCCTGCAAATAGAATAACAAATTTATTAAAATTCTTCATTTCTCATTGTTTTACTCCAAATAAAGTTACGAACGCTCTTACAAAAACACCTTTTAGTTTCGGAGCTGTCATGTCAGTTCTATTTAAAATATTATAACTGACCTCGTAATATATTTTAATATGAAAAAAAGCTGATTTAATAAATATTTTTGCATATGCTCGGATAGGAGAAATATTTTGTATTATTCGTTTAATAAGCAACCAACCAACTAACTTTGTAAGTATGTATGTTCACGTAGAATTTACATCTTTCTTTTAGAAGTTTTTATTTAATTTTTTTAATACGTAAGCAGTTCTATTCATTCATAGGTATACTACTTTTGCTTCTACGAGTTACTTACTCACTCGTATTATTAAGAAAATTTCTGTTTTCTTTTTTTTAATTTAAATTCACATAAAAATTAATTTAAAAAATATAAAAAAAGGAAAGAATACATTTCTACACATGTAAACAAGTCAATGCAGCGGCACCAGGCGTTAATAAGTGCTCGTACACCCAACACCTGGCTTTTGTCTATTATTTCTCCTGGTTTCTTGAAAAAAATTCGCATTTTTGTTGAAATTTAAAATAATGCAAAAACAAAAAGAGAAAAAATATTTTTACAATTATTCCAGTCATGTTTCTTTTACTCTATAAACACACATCCATCCCCCTGTACATACGATTATAAGCTTAAGAGGTATTAAAAAATGTAATGAAGAAAAAAATTATATGGCATGAGAAATGCATTTTAAACTCAATCCGAATGAAGGGGAAGTATGGGTAATGGAGAAGTGTAGCCGACAGAATATTTGAAGAGCTTCGATGAACAGAAAATAATTGAATCAATTTTCCATAAGTCCAACGCAACATAAATTAGGCTGAATTTTACTGAAAGCATGTGTTGTGTTGGCTTTGAAAAAGTCTGGCAGGGTGAAACAACACGATTTTGGTTTCCAGTTCATATTACCTCCACGTAAGATGTCCATGTCCTCAAATAGCTCATACAGAATGGCAAGTAACGCCGTCCTATTGATAATACATAACTTTTGTGTTAGTGTTCATGTCATTCAATTCAAGTCAAAAAAATGAGTTATCATCGACTCTGTATAAGCGGTCGATTATGGTCCTTCGAATCTGTAACAGATTTAATTTTTTTTTACTGGAAAGCATAAAGTACCGTAATTTGGACTGCCTGCAATGAACGGTGTCGTACTGAGATTTAGTCAGCAGGTGAAATATCTGCGAATCATTGTAAATAAAAAGCTTTTTTAGAGGCCTAGCATTGAGGAGAGAGAGTCAGAAAGACAACAGTTGCACTCCACTACAACAAAGGTGCGGTTGGCAAGTGCTGGAGGCTCTCTTCGTCATCTTTGATGTGGATATTTAATACAACAGTTCGACCTTTATTTTGCCATAGTTTATTGTATGGTAAAGGTCGTTGGAAAAGAGGTCAACCTTGATTGGGATCTTGGGGGTCCTGAGAACGACTTCCACGGAGACCATAAACGAGTTTTTCACTTTATGTTTGCTTGATATTTCATCCAAGCATATGGCCTGTGTTGCCATGGTAAGAGCACGAGAATCGGGTCTTAGAATATCTCACTATGCGGGATGTGTCTTTAAAATCCCGAATAAAACGAATTATTGAAACCCATCTCCAATGACGGTGGCTAAGTAAAGGACATTTATCTCGAGCAGGGAGTTTTGGCGGAAGTCGCTGGAGGGAGACATGACGAACTTACTTCTAAAATGGACTATAAAGTGGGGTATGTATTTCTTTCTTCGACCTTAACATTAGGGTCTCACATAGACTACCTGATCATTGCAGAGTTTTCAGGTAGAGGTAGTGGCTATTCGGGAGGTCACTAATTGACTTGCTAGGTACATGACCAAGTATGCATTTACATACACTAATAGCCTGGCGGCGATCAAGTCTCTGAAGTCTATGTTCACTAAATCACGGACGGGGTGGGACGGCTAATATGGGTACCGGTACTTAGAGATATTACGGAACAGTATGTGGCAGATGTGCTGGCTAGGCAGGATACGACAGCACAGATTCTTTTAGCAGGGGAGGTTGCTGGGATGCCACCTGTATTTTAAGTACTGGGCCGGTGATATGTTCTCCAGAAGATAGGGACAAACTTTTTCGGAGAAGATCTGGTCTTATCTAATGAACCTACCAAAACGGAGAATTTCGGCTGTGGTAGCTATGCTCTCTCTGGTCATTTTCTAGCGGGCAGACATGCGATTAGTTTTGGATATGATAAGTTAACGTTGTGAAGCTGCGTAACACTTGCTCCTGGAATGTTCGTCGCTTTCGAGTTTAATATTGAGGGTTCCGGAGGGGTACCTGGTGAACCTTAAGCTGCTGCTGGAAGTCCCACTGGGTTATATCAGTCGCTTCGTTGTCGAGGCCGGCTTGGATCAGCTCGTAACGTAGTTCTAGGGTTTCGTCGTTTCATCTATGGTCATTGCTTTTGAGCGGCATTATAATGGACCTTTTTGGGCTAAGTGGGCTGGTCTCAGAATCACTTGCCAGATTAACCTAACCTAACGTAAATGTTATCAAGCTTGTAACGATGTACGGAAATATTGCAGACCAAACAGAAAATGGAAGGAAAAACCTGTTACTGTTATCTAGTCAGTCACCTTATAAAAAAGATTGGTCGACTGTGAAGTTCTTACCTTCTAGCCTGATTTTAAATTGTATGATCGATTTCATATTGATATTGACTAAAAATCAAACTTTTCCTCATGCGATTCAAGGCTCAGCTATAACATACTTTTGCTTACTTAATCTACTATCAAAAATCAACGAAAAGTCTGTCAAATACTTAATCAACTTTTTGATGGCTATGGTAGGTAAGACACCCGCCTACCAACCAGAAGGTCCTCGATTCAATACCAGATCAGATCATCAACAGCCGTATCATCCCATAACATTAGCATTAGTGACTGGTTATGAGTATTACTACTATTGAAAACTTCTCTAATGCATTTGCCGTTCGGACACAGCTCATTGATTGAGAGAAGTCCCCATGTTGCTTCATGGAGTGTTATGGGAATTAATAAATAAATATATAAATACACTTTTTGAACTTAAACGCAAGCGTTCTCATTTGACCTTTGATTTCCCAAATAAGTACAGCATTATTTATCAGCATATGTTGCTTTAAAGTGTACTATTTTATAAATATTGTACTATAAACGAGTTAATTTTTATTTATTTTATTAATTTAAGAAAAATTAAATCATAAATAAAAACTTGTTAAAAAAAACAGCAGTTGCTTTAAGCATTCATCGCACAACAAGTTTCTTTTATTATTATTTTGCAAATAAAACACAAACAGCTGTTTACGTTCGTACAGTGCGATCAGCCTCGCTCCAAACGTAAGCAAATAGAAAAGTACATTATAGTTATACAAGTTTGATTGTATGTAATCGCACAGTTGCTTAAGCCAGCCTATGCATATTATGGTTAGCCCTTTACTCATCCTCAACTCATTCTTAAAATGATTTTCAAAATTAAAACAAATTTAAGAAATTTGTCAAGTTGAGTGAGTGGGTTATATGTTCAAAAACGAGTTACATATTATCGCTGCTAATGACAACCACCCACCCAATAAGTGATAGCTGTACCTATAAGTTGTTGACATTAACGCATTGCTGAGCAAATCTTTTTGAAATTGTTATAATGTTGGTTTTTCTGGAATGATTACTTATACGCAAAATATTATTAAAAAATTAACAACAACGAAATAAGGCATTTAAATAATAAAAGAAAAACAATAAAAATTTTAAATAGGAAAACACAAATCTTAAAAACAATAAAGCGAGTAATTATTTTTATTACGAGTGCATACACTAGAAACATATTCTATTGTCCCTCACTCACATCTATTTTTTCAATTTTTTTTTTTATTTTTTTGCAATAAAAGTTTAACAAACTTTATGGTTCAGCGAAATTTTGTTAAAACCCTCGCATTTTTGTATTTTTATTTCTTTATTTTTGCAAGTAGTACGAGTGTCTTGAAAGTGTTTTAAGTTCCAAGAGTTCCTCAACAAACAAAGCCCATTTGAATATGAAATGAATATTGACCCTCTCCTCTATGAGACAAAATGATTTGGGGCGTTTGCAAGACAGAGAAAATGATAAAATCACAAGAAGAATATTCCGTACTTGTGTGTGTGTAGTAGTGATTTGTGCATTTGTATTTGTTTTATTATCATCATTAAAATCTTGAGTAAAATCGTTGATTATTGCGTTAAACGTTTTTTTCGTATGTGTTCGAAGTTCCCTGGCCTTTATAGTCATCGCCGCCACCACCAACCACTACACATTACTGAGAACAACAACAAATTCATTGTCGTTTAGTTTTAAAATACAAAAGTGTGTTGTAGTTTTTCAAGTGGATTTTTAAATGTTTAATTGAACCATAAAAAATGTATAAACTGAGTAAGGGGTTAAAGAAAGTGATGTAGCAGAGAAGATGGTATATAATAAATAGTCCAGGGTTTATTAAAAGCATTCAATAAAGATCCTAGTAAAGATTCATAAATTTGTTGTTTTAGTTTAATTACAACAACAAAATCACATTAAATTCAGAATTATTCACCATAAAAGTTTTCATAACTTCTTTTTATAAAAAAGTCAGATATTGTAACTACAAAGTTGCCACAGGTTAAAGATTTTGTTATAATCATAAGCATCATTTCGTTATCTTTCAAACGCTTACAAAGCAGTAGGAATATCCCAAAGCAAAGAAATCGCCGAATATCCATGACACTGAGGTAATATCATGAATAAATTAAGCAGGGTACAGAGACTTGCCTTCATCGGTATAACTGTGGCAATGAAAACGTGTCCGACAGCGGCCTTGGGAGCCTTGAATTGATCGACACCGCTTCACATTTATGTGATGAGTATGGCAGCAAGGTTCTTCGCAAAAGAGATCCAAAATGCATCGAGAAGTCTGTCCGTTCTACACAGGCCATTTTCGTTCCTGGATCTGTGCTTTGGCAGGAGATTCAGGGTTGAATTTCCAGACCGAGATTGTTGGTCTAATTGGACTAGTTAGTCTGATCTAAACAGGTATACCACTGACTTCAAATTAAATGACTTTGTCGGTGCTAGTGTTCATGTACGCAAACGAGACTTGTCGATCCCACTGAGTGTCTTTCAGGCTGAGATCATGGCTCTTGCTACATATGCGGAGATCAACCTGGACTATGGAGTTTAAGGGTAAAACCATTAAAATTTGTACGTTTTAACCTTTTTTAAACGTTTGAGTTCTTTTTAATTACGTCAAAATAAAATAAACACAACGTTGCTGTTGTTTAACAGTTTTTATTTCCTCACTTTGTCTTTATATAGTTTATCTTAATACAGCAAATTATTTATCTTACACTTAATATTCGTTTTTATAATACTTTTATTTACGCCTAAATATGACTTTACTTTATGATTGCAAAACGATAACTATATCGATGTAGATAAAGCAGCCTCTTTATATACCCAGATGTCTATAGTTTGGAAAGTTCCGGATATGTCTCAAATGCTCTCATATCCTCCATTTCATATCCATTAATTTTAAACATGTAAGATTGTGTTACCCAAAGATGGTCGAATTGGCAATGCCGTTAAATAAACAAATCAGTGCGGCAATGCCAGTGTAACACAACCCTGACACAAACCAATAGACAAAAATCCCACAACGCAGTCCCTGATGTGATGTATTTTCTTTTTAGGCATTTTTATTTGCGTATCAAATAAGGTCCAGTTTTTCGGTTTTTATCGGTACGGAACCTTGCTGTGCAGCACTACATATTACCATACTTAATCGAATCCAGGATGGGGAAATTGCCAGATGCTTGAAATACTGGATTGCTAAAAGCAGATTTTGCCACTCTAGAGCGGTGATCAGTCCGTAATTTGGGCGACGTTCTGCGGTTCTCAAGTATGGCAGGCCAGACTTGAAACTCCCAACGGAGTTTCTTATGGGAGACTATAGACTAAGAGCGCATCTGAAAAGGATGGCGATCACAGAAGTGGATATTTGTAGACTGAGCTCACAGGCATCAGAGACAACGGAGCACATATTGTGTAAATGTGGGTTATTGATAGGCTTAGGTGGAAATATTTAGGTGGACGTAGGTTCACACTGGGTGACATATCCATCATTATGATGGTATATGTTGGCACAATAGTCTTCCTTGCCACTTACGACGTAAATAAATTTAAACTGAACGTCCATAAACACTACACCCTCTTTCCTCCTTCTCGTAACCTATTTTCTTAGTACCAGCACAATTTACTGCATAAATAGAGGTCATCCCTTGAGTACTGGACTTAAAAAATGAAAATAAAAAATATGATAATAAAAGATCGTGTTCAATTTCATTATGTATTATAACGGGTATGATCAATCTTTGAACAGTTTTTATGTTTTTTTAAAGTAAAATGCTCAATTTCGGTTTGTTTTAAATTTCTAAAGGTATAAAAATAACTCTTTTACAAAATAAATTCCTAATAAAATATTTTGGTCTTCACTTGCAACTACCGCCTCGTTGAATTTCTTTGATCTGGTAACTCTATTTAGTACTATTGTTATTTTTCACATGTTTTTCTCTGTTTCTGTTTCTTTATCTTTTATTTTTCATAAAACCAAAGCAGTAGTTAGTTGATGTTGTTGCTTTTTTTATGATTATGGTCGTGGGGTTTATGTTACTTTAACGTTGTCATGACGAAATTGCCATTGATATTCTTATTGTTGTTGTTGTTGCCGTTGGCCTGGGCGATCACCGACACAATGTTACAGCATATGAGTTTCACTATACCAACCAACCAACCAACCTACCAACCAACCAACCAACAACTGTAACTCCAACTACAAATGTAATTATTTTTCTTCATTTTTCAGTTTTCAGTTCTTATTTTATTTTTGAACCTGCTGCTGTTAGTTTTTTACGGGTTTATGGAACTTTGTTTTTGTTCTATACTCCTCGTACTATTTCTAACTTGAGTAAAATTTTGTTTTTGTTTTTTTTTTTTTTTCTTTTTTAATTTTGGTTAGAGGTCAATCACTTGTAGTTGCTGCGGTTGCTGTTGGCTGCTCTTTTCGTTAAATAATAAACGAAAAACTATTACAGTGTAACGTAATTATTATCTCTCTCACTGGGGTAATTGAAACGAGCGGGTTGAGTTCAAATGGTTTCTTGTGCGAGTAGAGTATGTATGTATGCATAAACATACATATGTGTGTGAACTGAAATTAATCTTTAGAATAATTGCGCAAAATTAAATTTGTCATATTAAATGGGGTTAAAAAAAAACCTTTAACTTTTGTTTTTCCAATAAGAATTTAAAAATATTTTATATTCTTTTAAAGTAACGGTAAGATTAGGGGAAAACCATTTGATTTGCAAAAATGTTTCCCAAAATAGTAGTTTATAGCAAAAAAAAAAAAAAAAAATTATTTTTAGAAATCACACGGGATGTTTTAATTCTCATCGTACTTATATAATTATTTGCATAACAGCTTAAGATTTATTAAAAATAGGGGAGCTGGTTGGCCAAATGAAATCCAATACTTATTAGAAATACTTATAGAGAAAGTAAATCGCAGTTTGCCAAGTGCAAAGTAATCGAATTCGTCTTAAATTCGCACTTGCCTACAGTCAAGATCTATAGTTATTTTACTTTGTTTGAGAATGTAAGAGCATTCGAATTCTTTTCGCCATCGTAGTAGATTATTTTATTTTGCCGAGAGTAGTTGATCGCAAAGGCTGTCAAATTACATACTTTCATTTTGCCAAATTGTAAAAGCTTTCGAATTCTTCTTAGATAAGTATGTACTATATATTCTTACTAATCTGTATCTTCTTCTTATATATACAAATCAATGTGTGATTGCTTTTATTGGTTTGTCCGTTGGTGCTTAATGGACCGCTAAATGGCTAAACCGATTTTACAGAAATGTATACAGTATCTCTCTGTATCTCTGAAAGAAACTATAGGCTATAAAAAATTCCAACATGGCGGTGCCACGCCCATATAATACATATATTTGATGTGTGTGAAGATAAATTTAAATTTAACTAGCAAAGACGCAAACCAGTCCCAAAATTATTTCAGGAATACCACTAGCACAGTTTCATTAGGGACCCCTTGGACCACTCTCTCCACATATAGTGTGATATTCCGGCCATCTCAAGATTTCCCACAATAACCACTCATCCTCTCCAGTCAAAATGAAATTTTTCAAATGTAAATTTCTCGAGTCGCAAAATTATTTCAGGAATACCACTAGCACAGTTTCATTAGGGATCACTTGGGCCACTCTCCCCATATAGTGTGATATTCCGGCCATCTCTAGTTTTCCCACAATAACCACTTATCCTCTCCAGTCAAAACGCGTTAAAATACAAATTTTTCAAATTTAAATTTCTCCAGTTCCAAAATTATTTCAGGATTACCACTAGCACAGTTTCATTAGGGACCCCTTGGACCACTCTCCCCATACAGTGTGGTATTCCGGCCATCTCTGAGTTTCCCATGGAATGGAAATAACCAATGAACCACAGAGAAGAATAATTTAAAAAAATTAATTTTCCTAAATACATTTTCTGCTGTTCCACAATTTTTAAAACTTTGGCTCCAAAGCTGATCTACGAAAGATGGTCTGGAGAACCATTTCAACTAGGATGTGCTATTCCTCCATATTTTCAGGCATATATATTTTGGCAATAACTCCTCTTACTTTAATTTATAGTTACTGTTAAAGTGTTAACAGTGCTCTGTTAACGTAAAAATGGCTGAGCTAAAAAAGCTGGTTTGCGTCTTTGCTAGTTATATTTAAATTTATCTTCGCACACATATTTATTTGTCTACATCTTCAAAATGATAGCAGAAAGATTCTCTATATTTGATCTAAGTAGATTCATACTCAAGCAAATCATCAGCCAAAAAGTAGGCGGGATTATAAAAGTATATCTTGAAAACGGTTGCAATTAAAGTTTTAATATTTGGTCTGAATAACTTCATAGTCAATGCAAATAACCAGTCGAAGAGTAGGTGGAGTTGAACAAGTGGGCGCGCTACCTCCCATACAAACAAAATGTTGATTTCTGTATATTTTGGGAACGATTAAAGCAAAAGCTTCTTAATTTGGTCTGAATTTCTTCATAGTCAATACAAATCATCAGGAAAAGAATAATCAGAATAAGAATAAGTTAGCGTGGCACCTTCCATTCGTACTAAAAATTGAATTTTGTATATGTGGAGAACGACAACTATTAAAGTTTCGTTATCTATTCACGGAAATCACTATGGATAAGAACTGTCTATATACTTATACTTTTTACAAATTATGCGTGTTTGTTTGAAGACCGTCTACAGCTAAATAGCATAACGTACAGTGTTTTTCTGGAAGGAACAAATGATTGCATTTTATCCGGAAGGGTGGAAACAGCAAAAAATTTAATTAAGCATTTAAGATAATAATTTAAATGGTGGTAGCGAAACATACCGGGTTTTAGCTTATAAATTATAAAACCCGACACATTTTATCTCTTTATAATTTGGCTTGGCCATTGTGTAAGCTTTCCGCTTTCTGAGACTAATACCAAGTTTGTTTTCTAATTCCTTTAAGCTCGGCTGCCAATTTTAAGAGTTTATTTAAAGGAGAGAATCAGCTGGGGTATTACACCGAATCGGCTTGATTCCCGTGAGGACGGACTACTGTATCCTGTGCCTATTACCAGTGGCCAATCTGAGGACATTTATTTCGAATAGGAATGCTTGAAAAAAGTCATTGGAGGAGGATACTAGTAGTCATTTTTCACGGATGGACTAAAGTTGGTTGGTGGAGTAACCTATGGCGTTCTTAATATAAATATTTCCTATAGGCTGCCGGACCGTTGCAGTGTGGTTCAGGCAGAGGTGGCTACTCTATGTGAGGTTTCTAGTCTATTGGCATGGAAATTACACTGAATTTATAATTTTTTTTACATTATCACACTGGTATGAAATTACAAAAGTGCTCAAGCATCGACAGCATTTACAGCAAAAGTACAGATATTTATTTACGAAAAAGTATCGGTACATATTAATCTATTCCCTTAAACTCGCGCCATTAAAAGGTTTTTAGACTAAATTTTTCAGCACGTAGTTACCGTACAAAAGCGGTTTGTTTGGTTTCCAAAGTCATGGAGAATATAATTAATCATCACCTTTTGGAATATTTAGAGTCCAATATTCTCTACTGGCAATCTGCTAGCGTTGCTTTTAATTAACTAATTAATGCAACGGTTCCTATTGAGGATTTGGTATTTGAAGAAGCTGCAAGAAGTTTATTTAGATTAAGGGAATTAAGAAATCTGAAGGAACCATCAGGGCGGCTTAGGTCGACGGTTTATAGTTTTGACTTCAAGAACATAACCCAGGCAATAAACCTAAAAGGGTATTGCTATCTTGACGGATAGATCAAACACAGATGGGCTCCGGTGCGGGGGGCTTTATTCCAGATAAGGGTATACGGATTTTGCTCACAATACCTGACAACTGTAGCGTTTTCTAGGCTAAAATCCAGATTATAGCTTAAAATACGGTAGCAGGGAAGAAGGTCGCCATTGATGCCGATAGTCACAAAGCACTAAATGATCTAAGCCAGCTGATGGACACTGCAGCATCAGCAGAAACTATGTTGCCAACTAACTGGGTAGACAATGTTCGTCGGACAAGTCCTTGATTGTGGAAAAGTTGACAAAGCCACTGATATAGGACATCTCTTTAAGATGGCAAGGGAATGGATCTTAGGTAAATCCCATGGCTCATGGAGTAATAGAAGTAACTGCATGATATCAATTGCCCTATGACCTAAGCTGAAGTTATAAGGAACTCAGTTACTCCTAGTTTTAAGGAGGGAAATACTTAGGGTTTTAATGGGGATTGTTTTTTACGATCATCTATAGTATAGTACGGGCATCTATGGTATGTGCAATAAGGAGAATAAACTGCAGAGAGTTGAAAACATTTTTTGGCTCTGCCCGAGACAGCAGAATTAGATGGTTAGGTAGTCCCAACGGTAAAGGAGTGCCACTAACCACTAAGGGCGATGGCTGAGTATCTCGATATCAGGTACATTTGGGCACCAGCACATAGCAACCTACCGGGCAATTGGCTCGAAAGGTTGGTATGCCGACCTCTACCTAGGAATGGAGGTTCATTTCGACTTGTAGATAAGCTAGAGTTCTCTGGCTGAGAGTGGACATGAAGATGTCCAAGCAGCTGCTTTACTTGTCGAGGGGGCAATTGCTAACGGGGAATTGTCTGGTTGGGAAACTTTTCCTTAGATTTGGTCTCAGGAATTTCACCGTATGTAGATGATTCTTGAAAAATGATAAGGAGATTACGCTATACCATCTCTTGGAAATTCAGGTGTTAGCTAGACTGAGAATTGAGAAATTCTTGTGAGACTGAGCAGCATATTCATAGTAGAGGCAACTTGTTGAATAACTGGCCAGTGGCTGCCTTAGGGAAGTATCACAATGGGCACTACTGGGAAAAAGTGCGCTAGAGGTTCCTCATATATATAATCCATTAAATTAATGAAAAATTAAGAAATATTGCAGCATTTAAATATACATTTTTCATATAAAGAAAACAGGAATGCCTCCAATCACTAGCAAAATTAAAAATTTTGTCTACATTACCATATCCGTTTAGTGGCGGTTTCCTGATTATTTTTATATTCAATTTCAGATTTTTTTTCTTGCAAATGAAAAAACTTACCTGAAAAGAAAAATAAAAAGAAAATTGAAATTAAAATAATTTTCTATGTAAATACTTAAAATCAAAATATTCAAAATAATCGTATAACCAGCCAAATAGATGGTCTATTTATTAGAGAAGAAAAAATTTTCTCATAATTATAAATTTTGCATTAAAACGGGTGAGTGGTGTACTTGAGTTTTAGTCGAAACCTACAAGATTATATACAAATAAATGCTCAAGTCTTTATTCAAATGAATGCTTTGCTTTTGTGCTACTATACTGCGTTCAATAAAAACTGTTTTAATATTCAAAATTCTATAGACTTTGCATTTAATCGATTTACCTTATGAACACTGTTGCAGAGGGTTTCCATTTTTCCCATACCATTTGAATGGCAAAACGTTTTTTTTACCAATGCAATCAGTAGTAAATATGGCATCAAGTAGTATTTTTTTTTATACTTGTAAACTCTATAAACTTGGTGGTAAACGCGAGAGCATATTATTTAACGACTTTATGCACAATTTATAATTCAAAGCAGTTGAGGAAATACGTTAAGCAGCATATCCAATTTTAAACATCTGCTTAAACTGCTAAACAAAGAGAGAAGGCTACCATTTTGAAAATCTAAATCATGAAATTTTTTTTAATGAAAAAAGTGGGCGTGGCAGTTTGAATATTATAAATATAGGCATTAATTTTCAATATTTTAAGAAAATATACAAAAGTAACAGAAAATATTGAATTTTATTGAATTGATTTGTCTAATAACGAGTTAATTAAAGATAACTCCCACGGCATATTGCTACAAAGTTAAAGTACCAAATTCGTATACGATAATAATCCGTAATAAAAATGTCACATTTACATACATGAGGTTTCCTAAACATCTTAGCAGATTTTAAACCCATTTTGGGGATGAAAATGTGAATCCAAATAACATAGTCAAACTCATTCTAGAATCAATGAGAAATTTGGTCGCAGTAAATATTGTTACGTTTTAACCATTTTCCAACGTTTGATTTCTTTAAAACTGCGTTAAAAAAATAAACGAATGGAATAGACATACATATTTATACTGTACTTATATATGTTTATACAGTGTCTAACCATTTTACTTCCACTTTATACACAAATTACTCAAAACTTTTACTAACGGCCTAGCACAACTTTGACTGTTTAATTATGACTGACTGATATTCCACAACCTTCCATTCATCTATGTTAACTAATGTAACCAAAATTAAGTTGGTAGCACTGTTCAAATGAATACAGTCTTGGCAGGGTGATCGTAGCCTAGGCACAAACCTATAGAATAACTTCCATAATAAATTTTACGGCTTCAAATGTTGGTACATCTTTTTAGGCGTTTTCATTTTCGTAACAATATGTACATAAGCGGGTACTTTGTAAAGCAGAGGAACTTATCAAATCGTCTAGGGCAATAAAGGATGGATAACAAAGAGGGGGGAGAAATGTCATACCTGAGATTTCATATCTGTTGGCAATGTAACAGGGCAGGTGTGTATGCAGAGGTATAGTTTACTGTATTTTCATTGCCGACTGATTCCATCTTTGGAAAACCGGGAGTTACAACCTACAGAAAATTATTTTACGACAGCGATAATTGTACTCTATTACGTCACTTCCGTTATTCTACAACGAAGCAGCGAAGCTGTCGAGTGTAGATGGTGTCAGATCTGAACAGACAAGATGCCCACAGCTTTTGTCAGTATGAGAACATGCAATGGAGGTGAACTAAAAAAGAAAAAAAATTGCTGTCCACCTACAGACTTAGCTCGCTACGCATACTCCAGTACTTGCGGATCTCATAAGCATCGACAAATTAGCTGATAAAATAAAATGTAGAACAGAAAACCTAATGACTATACATAAAAGGCCATAGTGTTCAAAATGGATTGAGCAACATGATTGGCATTGTTGCAAAGCCGATAAGTATTCCATCGGAAGATGGACGTACAAAGTCATTCGGAATATTTTAGATTGTCTCCAAAAGCGTTAAAGCAATTATTGTCAAGTCGTGGATGCTGGAGAAAGTACCTGCACAAATTTAGTCCTGATTAAACACCTATAAGTTCAATCTGAGTGGAATTGCATACGTTTTAATAACACAGAATTTAAATTGGCAGGATCTTAAGCATTAGAGGAGTATATGCTGCTTAGTAAAGAGGACTAAGAACAGATTTATGCCGAAAAGCGGAGGACAAGTAATGATAGAATAATTTCTACAACAACATTCTTTCGTTATTCACACCTTCATTCATAATTCGTCAATTATGAGCCGAATTACATAATTACCCATATACAATTTTAGGAGCACATCATTCAAATTGTAAGAAATTCAATTTCAATTACTCTGTGGGTTAATACAAAGTCAATCTAATCTCAAGTTTTTATTGGATGTTTGTAGACGCGGAATGTGTTGATTTAATTTCCTGAACTTTTTTCAATTTCGTAAACTCAACTTACCGGCAAATAACAGGCAAATAAATAAAATTAACAAGAAAAAGCAAAAGAACCATTGAAACAAATTACAATTGTTTCATCTAAATGGGGTAATTCATATAAATAATTCATCAATTAATAACAGCGAATAAAATAATTCCAAGCCTCCTAAATACCTCTCTACCTGCCATGAAACTTAAGTCCCACAGAAAATGAAGAATGTGGTTTCAGTCGCTATGAATGCAAGATTCGTTATGGAACCTATGCCAGGTTTCTATCACACATACATACATAATAGGCTTTTAAAACCCGTTTACCGGATTTCTGCCTGCTGCAGCACCACCTTCCAAGCACTACTGCTTAGCGCGCGCCTTCGTCAATTGGTCACACCCATCGCAGATAGGGCTTCCTTGGCCAGATCCCTTTAATAAAACAAGGGCGTCCTCTATGCCGACGCCCACTGATTTACACATTTCGAACACTCTCTTCTCATCTCTATCCTTTCGAACGACATGTCCTAGCTAGAGTAGCCACTAAATGTCAATTCGCTGAGCAACGTCAATGTCGTTATATAGTTCAAATACGGAATTCATCGCCAAACCGCAAAGTACCAAAGATCTAACGTAGAACTTCTTTCTCGAACTCAACCAAGCCAACTACATCGGAGTGGGACAACGTCCATGCTTCTGCTCCACAAAAAAGAACTGGAAGGATGAGTAATTGTAAAGTATCAATTTCGTCGAGCAAGGGACTTCTCTACTACTCAATTGCCTATTGAGACCATAAGAACACCTGTTGGCAAGAGTGATTCTACGCTTGATCTCCAGACTGACATCGTTGTAACCAACATGAAAGATCTTTTCATTCGAAATATTTGTGTTTTTTTACAGATTTTACTGCTCTTTTTATGAACAAAACTGTATATGACGTAAATTTGCTCTAATAAATGAGCATATTATACGGTCTGTTAGTAGTGTAGGATATAAAATAGACGGAATTAAACTATTTGTTTTTTGAAATACTAAAAAAAACATTCACGCATTTAATAGAATCATCTTTACTATGTATTCCATATGCAAAATTCATTTTAAATTCAAAAAAAGAGGAAAAAATTCAAACGAAGAATATAATCACATCAGAGAAGATTCTGAAACCGATTCAAGGCAGTTAATGTTTGCACGTAATAAAAACAACAACAACATCAGTAGCAGCAGCAGCAACAGCAACAACAACAATAACAACAATTACAAGAACTGCCAACATGGTAATGGTGGTAGAGACTTATATGGATTTAAAAAAAATTGTTTTTTTTTCAACTCATTTTGCAAATAATGCTGGGGATTCATTACAAATGCACAGCATCACATGAGCAACAAACACAACAGAAGTAAATGCGTATAAAATGTCGAAATAAATTTTCTGGCATTTTGTTGCATGAATTTACAAGCCAATACATAAGGGAGAAGGAAAACAGGGCAATATAGAGAGACAGAGAGAGGAAAAGAAAGCAATTAGATGTGAATAGGATTTGGCTGCGCGTATTTGCAGTTTCACATACTAAGTATTTATGTATGTGTATGTGTTCATTTCTCACAAAAGTGAGATTTACATAAAAACGGTTGGTAGTAAACGAATTATATAGGAGGACTGGTACTTATGCATATTTTTTACAAACAATAACAAATATTTTTTGTAAATCATAAGTAACTAGCAAACCAGTGTAGGGTATAGAATTCCAAAAAGAGAAGGAGAGAAATAAATGCGTGTTATAATGCACCTACAACAACAAGTAGGAAAATTTCTAAACGTATTTTAATCAACATCCCCATTTGCATTTTTTCCATTTGCAATGTACGACCTCACAAATGGGTTATTTTGCCATCCAGCTTAAAATACGAAGGACCAAGACCAAATTAAGTATATCACGTAAAATTATTATTATTTCGCTTATTTAAATTATGAAACATGAATCACTCTTCGGTATGCAAAAAACGTCACTTAAAAAGAGTCTTTCTGCAGACATAGTTGCAATCAGAATTTTAAGATCACAGATAACAACGTTTACATGAAATAATCTTTAAGAAGTAAAGGATAGGCATCCATTCATAGCCCCAAATAAATATTTCATTTACTTTTGCAAATTTTATGTGCTTGTTTCTTAATTTACAAAAGCAAAATTATCAAAAAATCACCCATTATATTACAATCAATTCAACTTTATGGTTCTGCTCTGGCGAAAGGAATCCACGTATAAGATATAATAATTCTACTTTAAACACCATTTCGATACAACGCAAAATGACCCATATACATATGTCCTTATGATATGTTAGAGCAGAGCGTTTATTCGTATGCATAATATGTAAGTTGAATCTCATATATTTGGACTTGTACTCTTCAATGCAACAAGATTTTCGCCACATCATCTGTGAACAAATTGGGTGCTTCACCACTACAAATGAACGGCAACGACATTAAACAAGGGCTGCTTTATGGGTAGGAGCAAAAGATTATGGTTTTTACACACGTAAGTAAAAAATTATTTGATCAATAAAAATATTGGGTGTATAACTTAGACATGTGATATTCGCAACAGATGGTTTGTGTTTTTGATAACTTATATGGCGTTTTGAAGGGTAATATCTGTTTATTCTTACTTAGTCACTGAACCAAATAGTGTAAAAATCATTTTTTTTTTTGCATCTAAAAAGTCAATTTTTGTACCAACCATATGCGACATTTCGTTTGCTTAGAAAAAGAACAGCTCCTTACTAGGCCCGACTCCTCTGAGGGTAGTCGCTTACGTGGATGATATCACCATTGTAGTGCCTTGCATTTCCCCCACATAGGATTGTATCTGCCGAGGAGCAGTGGGTGCGAAATGAGGTCTAAATCTAGTGTTATTCGCTGTTACTCAGTGATTATTGAATCGAAACTTTTGTATGGAGTGGGTTTCTGGTGAACTGCCTTTGATACGGATTGCAATGTCAGACTCTTTGATAAGGTTAGGAGATCTGCTGCAATTCAGATCATAGATGTGTTAGATACCCCCACTATAAGGTCTCTTTTTGTAATGCTTGCATGGCTTCCTTCGGGGATACTTGTCAGGCAATGGGTCAAACCTGTGGCGGTGAGACTGAACGCTCTATCATCGGGATACTCCTCTATTCGATACTGCGTGATATCGATTATGCCTCGTCTGAACCTGAAGTTCAGATTCCGTGTATGGAAGATTGGACCTCTGGCTCTATCACCCGCAGCGATTCAGTGAATGTCTATACGGACGGTACCAGACTAGCGAACAGACCGAAGTGATAGCCAATTTTCATGCTGCATAGTGTATCCATTTTAATGGCGCTCCTACCCACGATATATACATATTTGTTTTAATAGTCAGGCGGCGATCATATCTCTTTCGGATGTGACCTTCAACTTTAAGCTGGTAAAGTACTGCCGTGATTCACTGCGGCATTATCACGACAGTTTTGTGTACACCTCATCTAAGTTCCTGGTCACAGGATCGTCTGTCCATACTCTGAGACATAATTGAGGTTCAATGTCGTTATTGTGCTGATTTATCTTATCCTTTAGCTCTTGAATAAGTCCAACGATGACAAATCACGTGGCGGCCAATTAACGTCATCACTACCACATATAGTCCAAGTCCATATCCTCAATTTTTGGGCCGCCAAAAAAGTTCATTATCATTGCGAGCACCGTTCACGGTAACTGCTTGGGTGACCTCATTTTCGTAGACGTTTGGCCCGATGACGCCGCCAGCTCATGAACCGCACCAAATAGTGTTTGTGGAAGCATCGACTTTTCAACAATTACTCGTGGATTCTCATTTACCCAAAATCGGTAACTCTTCTTGTTATCGAATCCACTCAGGTGAACGTGTGCCTCGTCGCTGAAGATGATTTTCTTTGTAAAGTCAGCATTCACTACTGTCTGTTCCACTAACCATTCGGCGCACTGACGACTCTTAAAATGGTCAGTTGGCCTCAGTTCTTGAGTCGATTAAGCATTGTAAGCGTATAAATTCAAATCTTTATTAAAAATTCGTATCAGTGACGAGTTGAGGTGTACGGCTTTTTTTTACTTAAGACCAGCATTCAGAGAAGACCCTTGGTGCTGGTACTAGGAAAATAGGTTGTGGGAAGGAGGTTAGAGTAAGTAGTTTTTATGGACGTTTGATTTGAATTTATCCATATCGTAAGTGACAAGAAAGACTTTCACGGGAAGATTGTTTCACAAACGAACGGTGCGGCTAAAGAACGAATTCTCTCAATAATGTGTTGTGTGATTCATTGGACAATCAACTACAAAGGGATGTGCTCTTCGGGAAAAATGAATACTGCGTGAAGATATATAATTGTGCGGAATCAATTCCTTTATTTCGTTAGAACACATTACGTTATAGTACCTATAGAACAATGAAACACACATCACATTGCTATGATGCTCTAATCGATAGAGTTGGCTACCCTACCGTCGCTAATAAGCACATTCGTCTTCTCCTGTACGTCTTCGCCCTTTTTACACTATAGCGAACAACAGCAATGTTTTCCATAAAACGAACTTAGCGTGCATGTACAGATGTTTCCACATTTCCTACAGACACGCTTTGCTGAAAATTTCGCACAATTCTCCCGAATGTGGAGACATTTGGTTTATTGTACTGACCAAAAATCACAAACTTCACGAAATACATCTCCATGGTTGAATTTGTCAAACACTGAAACAAAGAAATGTCAAATTAAGTTGGGCAAGAAACGTGACAATAATGTGTAATAATGTGTGTAAAGACATATCACTCATCACTACAGGTTGCCGGATCACTACAGTGTGTTTCAGGCAGAAGTGGCCGTTATATGTGAGGTTGCTGACATATTAAGGGATAGTTTTACAACGGTCCGGAAAGTCTGCATTTATACGGACAGTCAGTCCGCTATTAAATCCTTAGGGGCTATGTTCACTAATTCCCTGACGATAAAGAAATATCACTATCACTAGGAGTGATAGTTTAATATTTCGATATCAATCTTATTTGGATAGCGGGTCACAATGACATTTCGGACAACGGTGCAGCGGTGAGCTAGCTAGACATGGCACTGTGGCGTAGGAGCAATGAGCCGATAATATCTCTGATGAAAAGTGCAGGCAAGCTGCGACTTGTAGACTGGCTAGAACTCTCTGGCCGAGAGTGGAGAAGTAGAAGTCTATGCAGCTGCTTAACTTGCCGACAGACAGGATATTTGCGGTAATAGGAGAACTTATGAATCAGTGGAGAGACACGTTCTTAGGTTGGGCCATAGGAACTCCGTCCAACGTAGGTGCTGTTAGGAGGAAATGAGGACAACACAGAACATCTTCTTTTGGAATGCAAGGCCTTGCTGGGACATAGATTCAGGATAATCGGGCAGGGTCGATCAGCAAGTTCATAGAGGGGGCGAACAGGGTATATAACTAACCAATGGCTGTCGGAGGAAAGCTATGGGTATCACAATAGGCCCTATCGGGTTTAAGTGTGCTAAACGTTTGCCCGGCTACCCCACTTAACGTAACCTAGTGTCTTATGTGCTGTGTTGGATCAATATTTCGTTCACACTTACAGACAATTACCAAAATTGTACATTTGGTCCATTGCTTGGAGAGTCTGTTAATATTTAAATATTTATAGAAAATATGATTTATTTACGCCTATAGCCTTTCCCACACCTTAAAGAAACAGGATAAACCACTTAAGCCATTACAAATTATGGTGTAGAGTCTCTATAGTTATCAAGCTTTTCTCTTCGATGATGGATTTTTAAAATTTTTTTCATTTTTGTCAAACTGCGTTAGTCCCAGCAATAAATAACTGTTACCCGAAGCAGTGTTGCAACGAAAATAAAAAATGCTGTTAAACTCGTGTTATAAAAACAAATCCTACAATCAAAGAAATATTCCTTTACTCTCATCCAATATTTACATTGCGTTATAAGTGCTCCTGATGAGCAAACACAAAAAAGTAAAATTCTTGGCTGTTGACTGTATGTTGGTGGTGACTTTTATTAAAACTTTCGTTGGTGTTTCTCATTAAATATTGCTGTCGTTGTGGGTAAAGAGGATACAAGAAAAAAATGATATGAGAAGTCAAACAAATAAAGAAGAAAGAAAGTGAACCATTCTGTTTTCTTTCTTTCTTTCTTTTTTTTCATCTTCATCCCTTTTATTTCCTACCACTACTTTTTCTTAATAAATAAATAGAAAGACAAGCATGTACACTCACACACAGATTTGTGTAAGCATACATACATACATTTATACACAACGTATATAGGAGAGCATCACTTATGATTATTTTCATTTCTTTTTTGTATTTTTTTTTTTCGTAATTTTAAGTCGAAATCTTTTATTGCGGAGGAATAAAAATAAAAGCGAAGTAGGAAGACTGTTTGAAAAGTTTGAAAAATATAAAAGCATATATTTGTGATTAAAATAAGAGAAAATGTAAAGTCTGCTTCTGCGGGCTTATAAAATAAATCATACTGTTTGTAAATAGTTTTTTTTAAACAACCCTCGTTAAGTTTAAGCCTTAAGGGGTGGTAAATAAGCACGAAAAAAATTAACAAAAGCAGCCCTTTTTTAGTGCAAACCTTTCTCTACGATAAAAGTAATATGTTGCATATTTAAGGGCAGCAAACTAGTTTTTTCCTCTCTCTTTTAAAATTTCTCAAGCATGTAATACATGTATTACTCAATAAAACTAGTGGATCTGGTTTTTCGCAACTTTTTAAGTAAGAACATATGTAATTTCGTATTTTTAAGTTTAAAATTTTTTCCCTTAACATCCTAGAGAGTTCAGGGACATAATTTTGTAATAATTCTTTACAATTTCGTATTACAACAGTATTAAAAAAAAATAATTTGTATTTTTACTTTTCACCAATTTTCTTTAAACAAATTCCAATTTTAAAGTCACGTGCCTTCAAACATATGAATTAAGAACATAATTATCTATATCACCCAAGATAAGATCTAAACTCTATGGTGGTGGTCAACGTTCGATTTTTAGATTATGTTTATTTGGCAGCTGTTGTTCAGCAAAAAAATTTCCGGAATGACCCCCGTGTGGCGGTCCCATCGATCCGATTTGATTTTTTTTTGTTAAGTTGAAACGTCTGTTGTTAATATTTCCGCTTAATCTAAGCGTCATAGCTTGACATTTGCATAAGTTACGTAGCCAAGAGTACACCTATCTCTATGTGCGTTGGCGATTTATTACAATTTTGACCGTGTTGAGGTCGCAAAAGACATGATTTGAAAGGCTGAATCCGATTGAGACGTGAGTTTATGAGTACAACACGCAATACAGATATCAGGCTAATGAATGGCGTTCACCAAAAGAGCCGAGACCGAAAAACACACGTCGTTTTCAGTCAAAAATTAAGGCAACGGTGTAATGCATTATGAAGTTTTTCCAGACAGTAAACAAAGAGTATTATTTAGGCGTTATGAGATCAGAATTGTGGGCACAAAATCGTGGATTTTGCACCATGATAATGCACCCTCGCACAGTGCCATCATTAGTCGAAAATTGTTGACGAAAAATGCAACAAATATCATCCAACAGCCACCGAATTCACCTGATTTGACTCCCTGTGACTTCTTTCTGTTCAATAGAGTTAAAAAACCATTATTGTGTTTTATAACTGCTTTTAAATTTCGTTCAATTCGACAATATATTTTGTTTATTAGTATAATTACGATGTTTTAATACTGATAATGTAGCATTGCAATCTTGGTGGGAACAAGGCGGCATTGTGTGCTATGAGCTGCTAAAACACGGTGATCGGAACAGACTACAATTACTCTCTTTGAACCGTGCATTATGAGAGAAACGGCCGGAATTGAAGACTAACATGTTTAAGTTACTCTTTTGCATGACAACGCTCATCCGCATGGTATAAAAGTTGTCAAATGAAAGAAACGATCAAATGCCGCACCCGCCATATTCTCCAAGCATTGCTCCTTTTAACTCTTCGCTGTTTCAACGGATACAATATCTTTTGGCTATCGCCGAATCACTTCTTTTGAAGAAGTATAAAATCGGCTCAAAGTTGTGTCGCCTTGAAAAACGAGAAGTTTTTCTGAAACGGGATTCGAAAATTGGCTCAGAGGTGGGTGAAAAATGTAGGCAAAAATTTTAATAAATTTGATAATTCATTATCTTTTTGGAGCTAACAAAAAAAACGGTCGAATTATTTTGTACTCCCAATACATAAATTACTGTAATTACACCACGAAAACCTTTAAATAAAAAACCCACCCGGTTTTTTTTTTAAATATAACACCAAATAACAACCAGGTGTGTTTAATTGGGTTACCCAGTGGGTTGTCAACCCTGATAGCAACTTTCTTTTGTTCATTCATTGTTAATAAATCCTGTTATCCAAAATGGTATTACAGAGATAAACATAAACAACTATTAACTTCTCTAAAAATTATAGCTCATTAGTTCGAGTATACTTTTAGGCGTTTTAAAATAAATTAAATATAAAGTATAATTTAGGTAATAAAGGGTCCACCAAATAAATTATTTTTTTGAAAATGCTATAAAAAAAACTGCTGAATATTTTCTCAAATTTCTTTTTTTATTTGAAAGTACAATCCTTCCGGTTAATAATGGAAAATAATTTCATTCAACGATCGGTCCAATTTTTAAGCACATTATCGATTGTGTGCAGCTGTATTTCACCAATGACTACACGAATATTGTCCTTTAAAGCGTCCATTGTCTCTGGCTTATTGGCGTAAAACTTATCTTTGACGGCACCTCACAAATAATAGTCCAACGGTGTCAAATCCCAGCTCCGAGGTGGCCAAACGACATCAGCTCTGCGGCTGATAATGCGATCTTCAAAAACAGGGCGCAAAACATCATCTTATGAAAAAGAATTCGTGCAATATGGCCCGATGACGATCGCCGTTGACTGTAAAGACCACTCCTTGCTCATTTTCGAAGAAAAATTGCTTAATTATGCCTCTGGACCAAAATCCGCACCAAACAGTGACTCGTCTTGGGTGTATTGCCTTCTCAATGTATGCGTGCGGGATTTCTGTGCCCCAAATGCGACATTTTTGCTTGTTTACATACCCGCCAAGATCAGAATGAGCTTCATCTGAAAAGATGATTTTTTTGGCAAAATCGGCATTTTCTGTAAGTCGATCGCAGGCCCACTTAGCGAAGCGAAGTTCAAGCGTATACACAACCATATTCGTTCAGCGGAAGGATAAAACTAATTATCTGTCAAATCAGACATGAGCTAAGTGTTACCGTTCACGAAATAAGCACTAGTTGAAAAAAAACGTTAGATGGCGGACCCTTTATTTTATAGATTTAACCCAAAATCTAAATAAAAATAAAATCAATTAAAAATGCAAAACCCTTTCAATTCAAATAGTTTTTTTTTACTACTTTGACCTCAGCTCAAAGATACCGAAACAAATTCCTCCAGGTGACCGAAATGGTCACGAAAATCCGTAGAAAAAAATTAACATTATGAGTGAGCACAGAAAAAACAAAAACGTTCATAGAAATAAAAAAATAAAAATATTACAATAAAACAAAAATAACAACTTCACAATACAAAAACTACAACAATTAAAATGCTAAAAATAGTACAACAATTAATGCAAATCAGTACAAAAAAACAACACAAGCCAGAACTCGTATAACCAACAGATTTGAACTTTTGATCCTCCAAAACAGTTTTGTGGGTTTTTATGCCACTATTTATGCCAATATTTGCCATGTCATAGAGAGTCAGTAGAGTAGCGTAAGCTAACACAAAAATAGTTTAAATGCTAAATAACTACTCATTCACCTTCATTCCCCACACCCACGATTTTTCTGCTTTACCCTAACTTTTTTGGTATTGGAAATGATTTCCTTTTGCCTATTATTACCAGTAACAGAAGGTTAAATTAAGATTTCAAATATGCAAAGCAATGAATGTGGTATTGGAAAATATGTAAATGGAAAAATAGCAAGAAAATCCGATTTGAAAAAATATTAGAAAATAATTATTAAAGAAAAATAATTGTATAGCTTTTGAAAACATGTTTTTCATTCAACTCCTTTAGAATGAACGTCATCACAGCATAAACTAGTAATAAAGTTCAGATGGGTATTTATTAAAATAATTAAACAAGAAAATTTCTTTCAAATTAGTCAACTGAAGAAATCCTATCTTATCTTTATATAAAAAGTCCATGTGTGTTTATTTGCGCCTCAGAAACAGCTAAACGACTGAAGCGAATTTCCTAAAATTTCAAAAGTATCACACTGTTGTCTGGCAGAAATTATAGTATATATAAATTTTAAAAATTCCAACTGGGTAGTGCCACGCCCATACAAAGTGCTAATTTTTTGTCGATATATTCAAGATGGTAACAGCAAGATTCTCTAAATTTGGTCCAAATGGATTCACAATCAATGCAAATCATCAGTCAAAAAGTGGACGTTAATGAAGAAATATGCGCGGTACCTCCGATACAAAGTAAATATTGATTTTAGTATATCTTGAAAACGATTAAAACAGAGACCTTTTAATTTGTTCCGAATAGCTTCATAGTCAATACAAATCACCGGTCAAAAAATGGGCGGAAGTGAACAACTGGGTGTGAATCTTATTTACAAAGTAAATATTGTTTTTGGTATATCTTGAGAAGGGTTTAATCAAAAGTTTCCGAGTTTGGTCTGAATGACCTTTTAGTCTAAATCTAAATAATCATCAAACAAAAAGGCAAAATTCGACATGTGGGTGTGGTACCTCCCTTACAAACTAAATATTAATTTAATTATCTCTTAAGAACGGTCAAAGCAAAAGCTTCAGAAAATTTATTTGTATGACTTCGTAGTCAATACAAATCATCAGGAAAAAAGAAGACGCAAGTAAGCAAGTGCGCCCAATACCTCCCATACAAACTAAATATTGGATTCATTATCTCTTAAGAACAGATAAAGCTGAAGTTTCAGTATACAAATCACCAGGAAAAAGTGAGCGAAAATGGACAAGTGGGCGTGGTACCTTCCATACAAACTTAATACTGATTTTGGGAACGTTTGAAGTTAAAATTTTAGTATTTGGCCTGATATTCAATACAAATCATCAGGCAAAAGCTTGGCGAAATTGGACAAGTTCGCGTAGTATCTCCAAAACAATTAAATGAAGTGGGCGAAATTGGACAAGTGGATGTGGTACCTTCCATACAATGTAAAGATTATTTTTTTTATATCTTGAGAAGGGCAATAGTAGAAATTTCTAAAACTAGGTTCAACATCGGGAACAATATACATTATCAGTCAGTGTCTGAGTGAGTTTGGAGAAGGAGGCGTGGCTGCTTCCATTCATGCTAATTAAATTTTGTATATTAAAGCTATTAAAGCTTCGTTATCTATCCAAATCAGCCAAAAAGCGGGAATCGCAGAAGGCACACCGGATAAAAGCTGTCTATATACGTATACTGTATATTGTAATGAGTGCATTGGCTTCTGTAAGATCAGTTTGTGTTTTCTGAGCCCCGAATATGGCAATTTTGCTTATTAACGTACCCACAAAGACGAAAATGAGCTTCATCCGAAGAGATGATTTTTTTTTGGCAAAATCGACATCATCGAGCAGTTTCTCAATAAGCAGTTTCCCATCTAGCGAAGCGAGAACGAAGCGGATGGATGTGGCTTGAACTCTTGAACCAACTGAGCTTTGTAAGGCACCATACCTAGATCTCTTCGCACAATTCGATGTAAGCTGATGCGTGAAATGTTCAATTCTTGAGAACTATGACGAGTTGATGTTGATGGATTCTCACGCAGACTCGCAGCGATATCGGATACAGTTGGACCAAATTTTGTACGACATTTTCGTGCAATTTCCGACCAATTGTCTTTGTTTTGAATAGAACGACATAAGTGTTGCCAGATTCGAAATAACCTCTGGTTCAAATTTAAATCGATAGATATTTAAAAAATTACAAAAATCGGTTTAAAGGTTTAGAAGTTTTGATGCCAAGCACCTATGTCACACTAAAAGAAAAAGCCTCTTTTTTTGCATGGGCGTTAATGCTGTTTTTAAAGATTTTCCTTATTTAGGCAATAAAAATGATTCTTTACTAATAAACAACATTGTGTGTGTGTGTGTGTGTGTGTGTGTGTGTGTGGGTGTGTGTGAGTTTACTTGGTGTTTTTCTTTAGTGCTCTTGAATTCTTCTTTCTGTTTATGGTTATTCCAGCTTTTACTTAACTTTTACTCTTATTTTTTCTACTCCATGGCTGTGTACTGCTATTTTTCGTTATCCTCTCATTTCTTGATAAACAACAATAAAAATTCTCGTTGTTGTTGTTGTTCTTAGATTGCCATGAAGACTAAGAACAAACCACAGACAATTTTTTTGCGTAGATTTTGTTTTTCTCAGTTATCCTTGTTGTTGCTGTTGTTTTACGGATACAATATTTATTTATTTATAAAGTTGTTTTTTCTTTTTTTATTATTTCTTAAGATTTTATTTTTATTTACAATTTGTGTCCTTTTAGAAAGAAAGAAAGCACACACATTACACACACACACACAAATAAGTTTTGCTTGGTATATAAATATTTATATATGAGTAGCGCATCTATAAAAATAAAGGTCTTTAAAAAACAAAGATAGAGAGCAAAAGATGGAAAGATAAGGAATGGGGATTATAGGGAGAGTAATAGAGTATAAAAATAGAAATAAAAAATATTTATACTTTTTATTAGTCTATTTTTGTGTACACATTTCAATGTATTTGTGGGTGAATTGCAAGAGAGATGTAAGCGAAGTATTCTATGTAAGTGTGAGTTTGTGTATGCGATTCACACAAGTACTACTTGCTATAGGTAGTAATTCCCCAAGAAGGTTTTAAGCATGTTTGTCTGTTCGTATAAGTGAAAGTATGAGAATGTGTGATATCTCGGTTTATTTTATATGATTCATATATACAGAGTTTAAAAATAACATGGCATGCTTTTAGGCGTATTTGTTTAATATCTGGGATACACATGCTACTACCACCACTAAAATCTCAAACTGTTTTAATGATTTTTTTCTGGATGTGTGTTTGTGTGCAGAAATGTTAGAATTCTAACTTAAACACACTTGTCTTTATTCAAGTTGTTTTCTTTTATTTTTTGTGCATAATTTTAGGGGCGTATAAAAAAGTTTTTTATCACTTTCTATGTTTAAATTTTATTTTAATTTTACTTCGTCTTTAATTTAAGGCAAGAAAATATTTTTAAACAAAAAATCATTAAATTTAAAATTGAATGACAAAAAAAAGCTTAAATATTTTTACTTGGGATTTTTTGATTAATTAAAAAATATATTTTGGATTCAAAAATTATTTAAATTATAATGAAAAATGTAATAAAAATTACATTACGAGGTTTGCTGAAAAAATAATTTGATTTACGTATATGTATGTTATTCCAAAAGTTGAATAGCTCAGCAATTTTGTTTCGAAGAAATTTATCTAAGAAATCAAAATCAGATTGTTTAGAAAGAAATTTTGTTAATTTTTTCAAAGTATGGGTTTCATTTCAACTGCTCTTGTGTTGACCACATAATCGCATTGAGGATCATCATCGAGCAGTCAGTCGAGTGTAAAACAACATTACAACTCGTATTTTTAGACTACAGTACAGCGTTTGATAGCATAGATAGAGGCTGTATCTGGGATACAGTACGGCGGAGGAGGATAGCGCTGAAGAGCTGATAAGGCTTATAAAGCAGTCATAAGCTTTTCACAGAACAATTGCTCACGTTCAATTCACAGGTATTCTTACGCTCTTGCTTTTAATCGTCAATGAGACAGCGACTAATGCGCATGCATGGAGAAAGTAAGCACAGAACAATAATTTAATGTGTGGCGCATGTATGTTGATTTTTTATCAACTTTACCCTCTCTGAGAGAGTAATTTCCATATATTCACTAACACAACTACATTTTTACTTTTGCACATCACTGTTATAAAGGCGCAATACGACGGTTTTAGCTACAGCGTCCTCTTTAACAGTAAACCATAAGACAAATTTAACACTATCTCTAGGGTACGCCAAGGTTGTCAATGTCGGCCTTATATGCCGATAACATATGACATATTACCATCAAGCCACAGCGATATGCAGAGAAAAATAGACGAATCGCGTACAGTTGGTTTAACGATCAACTCCACGAAGACGAAAGGTCGGTCTGAAGATAAATTCGATTCTTTTAGCTATCCTGTTAGTGTAATCTTGTAAGATGACGGCGCTTCCAGTGATATCCTGACCTGAATATCTAAGGCGCAAGATGCTTTTTCACAGCTCTGGAAAATTTGGAGATCATTCTCTATATCAGCCGGTACGAAAATTCCATTGGTTAACTAAAATATAAAACCGGTTCTGTCGTACGGCAGATACATCTAGAGTTAAAAAAGAGAAGGTGGAATTTGTTTGGGCACACTCTACGGAAACAACTAATCCAGATTTGCCGACAGAGGTAGGCCGAAACAAACATGGAAGCGCGCAACAGAGAATAAAATGCAACAACTCTCCTTACAACGAGGTGAAGAGCATAGCGAAGGTCCGCAAAATTATGTTGAGGCCCTATGCTCCCCTGGCAGCCGAAGGACTTATGAAAAAGAAGAAGAATGTCGTAGTGCGTCAACAATTAATGAAAACTTTAAACCAAATGTTGTTGGAACATTCTTCGAATCACCTTAAGAGAAATTGCTAATGATGTCGTTCTTGTCTTAAATCTTTTGAGTGTAAGATGTTGTGCCATCAAAGTTTGTTTCAAGCCTTAGCTACTTATGTAATATTGATCGAAATACGATTATCGCATAGTCATGGCTTAGGTTATCAATGTTGTTTTATATTTGGTCAAAAGCTTGCAAAATTCAAAAAAATCGATATAATGGGTGCGCCATCTAACGTTTTTTTTTTTTTCAACTAGTGCTTATTTCGTGAATGGTAACACTTAACTCATGTCTGATTTGACAGATAATTAGTTTTATCCTTCCGCTGAACGAATATGGTTGCCTATACTCTTGAACAACGCTGGGAATCTGGGCCTGCGATCGACTTACAGATGCCGATTTTGCCAAAAAAAAAAAAAATCATCTTTTCAGATGAAGCTCATTTTGATCTTGGCGGGTATGTAAACAAGCAAAATTGTCGCATTTGGGCCACAGAAAACGCGCACGCATACATTGAAAAGCCGATACACTCAAGACGAGTCACTGTTTGGTGCGGATTTTGGTCCAGAGGCATAATTGGGCCATTTCTCTTCGAAAATGAGCAAGGAGTGGCCGTTACAGTCAATGGCGATCGTTATCGGGCCATGCTGAACGAATTTTTGTTCACAAAAATTGAAGAGGAGGATATTAGCAACATTTGGTTTCAACAGGACGGCGCTACGTGCCACACAGCCGAAGCTACACTCGATGTTTTGTGCCTGTTTTTGAAGATCGCATTATCAACCGCAGAGCTAATGTCGTTTCGTTACGCCAACAAGCCAGAGACAATTGACGCTTTAAAGGACAATATTCGTGAAGCCATTGGTGAAATACAGCTACACACAATCGATAATGTGCTTAAAAATTGGACCGATCGTGTAGGCTACTGCTTGGCCAGCCGAGGTAGCCATTTGAATGAAATTATTTTCCATTATTAACCGGAAGGATTGTACTTTCAAATAAAAAAAGAAATTTGAGAAAATATTCAGTAGTTTTTTTTATAGCATTTTCAAAAAAAAAAAATTATTTAGCGGACCCTATATATCGTCTCAATGAAATAGACTAAAGAAGGGAAAATTAAAAAAAGAACAACCAAGTTAAAGGTTTGACTGACGATTTTACTTGATAGTGGCAGCATATATCAGGTGTACCGGTATGAAGTGAGCGTCAAGATACAAATGTCTCCATAGGGAACGTTTATTGTTAACGAGCCTTATTTTTTGTTTGTGTTATTTTTTTAT
This sequence comes from Wohlfahrtia magnifica, assembly GCA_023159175.1. Taxonomy (NCBI): domain Eukaryota; kingdom Metazoa; phylum Arthropoda; class Insecta; order Diptera; family Sarcophagidae; genus Wohlfahrtia; species Wohlfahrtia magnifica. The sequence goes on from JAKWBJ010000206.1 coordinate 266,532, forward strand.
CGTGTAAAAGATGACGAATTTTATACCAGAAAATGATTTTTTGTTTTAATTTGGAGAAAAGTGCAGAGTCGCTTCGAGTGCTTGTCGAGGCATACTGTAAAGGGAAAAAATCATAGGTTTATCCAGGACAACCAAAACCAGCGGCTGCAAAATCAGATCGATTCGGCAGGAAGACAATTCTGTGGGACCAGAAAAGAGTGGTGTACCACGAGCTCCTAAAACCTGCTGAAACCGTTAATACAGACCGCTACCGGCTATACCATGCATTGATCGAAAAATAACCAGATTGGGCTACAAGACACGGCAAGCTAATTTTGCAACATGACAATGCACCTGCACATAAAGCAAAACCGGTTCCGGAGCTGCTATCCAACCCGCCGTATTCGCAAGACCTGGCTCCTTTCGACTACTATATATTTTCATAGATGGGGCACCCATGGGCTGAGCAGCTTTTCGAATCATACGAGGAAATCAATAATTGGGTGACTAAATGGTTGGCTTCAAAGAACGAACAGTTTTATTGGCGTGGAATCCACAAATTGCCTGAAAGATGGGAAAAATGTGTAGCCAGCAATGGCCAATACTTTAAATAAAATTTCTTTTACGTTACCATTAAAAACTATTGTTCTATTTTCACAAAAACACGTTCATTTCATACCAATACATCTGGTATATAGTATATACGTATATATTCTGACGAAAAGAATGTACGATCAATGTGCAAGAGTTAACTGACGGTCAAGCTCAGTGTATTAAAAAAAATGGAATTTGAAAAAACCATGTTTAGAAAAAAAAAAACAGTTTCTTGTAGTCGCACATTAATTTAATTTTCTGACCCAGATCAAGATAATTTTTTTAAAAACCACCATTTAAACACTTATGAAAAAAACTAACTTTCTCTGTCTGAGCACAGATGAAAGTTTAAAAGAGAACAGATACTAATTTTTAAAGGTTAACTTTTTGTGTTTGAAAAGGTCTATATAATGCTTCAAGAGTAACCAAAATAACTGGTGCTTCGAATAATTCGAAATAGTAAAATATTCGAATAAAAAAATATTCGAAAACGGAAACTTTTTAAAAGGCGAAAAACAATTTAACTGGTTATCAGATTTTGAATCTCTAGACCTGCCTTAGTAGTGCTTTTTCCAAATTTGGTACTCTATGAATTTATACTGCACCTAAAGCTACAGAAACCCATTATAAAAAATCAAACCACTAATCATATGTAAATACTTCCTATAAATAAAACGATACTTTTTTAATTTTATGAAATATTTACAAAAAAAAAATTAAAGAGCAAAAAATAAACATATACTATACCCTCATGGAGAAAAAAGAAAATCAAAAAAGGTTTGAAAACACGTAAGTAGTGGTTAATTTTAGTTTTTAGCTGGATTTTAATTTGAAGAGTGTTGGGTCAAATCTTTTTGTATCTTGTTTAGCCATCCATTAGTAGAAGGGAATTATTAATGCTCAGCAAGAGAAGATGTGCGTGTGTATTTTTTTTTTTGGTTTCGTCGAATACGGTTTTTTTTAAATGTCCATTTTTTGAATACCGAAGAAACCGGTTATTTTAACACGAATCACCGGTTAATAAAAGTGTGTATATTTTTACATGTTTTTATATTTTTTATTGCAAAAACGCTCTCCGTTTAAGTATTTTTTTAATATACACCGTCTTATTTTTGTTTATATGACAACCTTGAACGTCTCACAAAGAACGTGCAAACTATGGCGGATCAAAAAAGATATGCGCACTTAAGCAACAATAACTTTTTCTCATGTTCTCTAAATAATTATTAATTTTTTATATATGGAGAATGATGATCCGGCTCCGAACGGCAGAGGTTATAGTAAGTAAAGTTTTACAAACGTAAATACTCATAACCAGCCGCTAACAATGTTGAACTAAAAACTTCCTTCTTAATAGGCGGGTGGCTTATCTAACGTACCACAGTGGCACGCACTATCAAATACGTGGTGCATGCATTTATGTCCTCCCATGTCACATGTCCTCTAAAGTGTTAAAATATTTGGAAATTGATTGAAAGGATAAGTCTCGATATATTGAGTGTCCTTAAATACTAAGCTGAAAAAGCTCTTTGACACAAGGAATTATTAACCACCTTAAATATGTTCATGAGATTGACGTTATTGTACAGCAAAGAAAACGTGATTCTATTTGAAGTAGTCTTTAGGCGCTGGAAAGTAGAGCTCTTACAAAATACGCTATAAAAAATGAATCACTGGATAAAATATTAGGATGTTGCGGTGTCGAGAAAGAAATGTTTGTTTAGGCCCTAAAAAAGCCAAACGTTGTTCTAGCATTCTTACTTGCTAGAAACTACAACATGGGACAAAAATTTATCAATTTTATTTGCTAATGCAACTAGAATTGAGAAGATTTTTAGTTTAATAACAGAACCGGTTAACCGGTGATTTGATAAACTTATAACTGAAAACCGGTTTTTAAAAAATTGCAATTTTTCGAATTATTCGAAAACCGGTTTTTGAAAAAAGTCGAATAATCGATCTCCCTAATATGTAGTCTCATTATTGTTAAATATCTAAAACGCTGTACACCTTGTCTTGTATGGGAATTAAATTACACTATGCGACGAAAAAGAACGAAGTCGAACTATCTGGAAAGTTATATTATTTTTCTAATAAACGCTATCGTATACAACAAGAGTCAGTTTTTGAAATTTTCGAAACACTTTAAAAATCTTTTAACCGGGTTTTTGTACCATTTCGTGCCACTGTGGTATTGTAGGGAAGACACCCGCCTACCAACCGTCGTCGGTTCAATACCAGCTCAGACCATCTTAAAAAAAAGAAAAAAGTTTTTCGACAGCGATATCACCTCATAACATTAGCTAGTAACTGGTTATGAGCATAAATACTATTGAAAACTTCTCTAAATGCATTTACTGTTCGGAGCCGGCGTTAAATTGTAGGCACCTTTCAATGAGTTTAAAAATAGAATCGGGTGCAGTTCATTGACTGAGAGAAGTCCCCATGTTCCTGCATGGAATATTATGGGAATTAATATAATATATCGTACCATTATACACTTTAAGCAAATAACGTAGCTGAATACTATCCGATTTTAGGCGTTTCAGTGGCTTTGGCAAGAAGAGTAGTAGAATTTTTGAATGATGTTATACTCCATAGCCTTGAAGAATATGTGTGAATTTCTTAAGCAAACACATTCATCTTTTCCATATTTTTCAGGTTTAGACTTTTTCCAAGTTATTTACATGCTTATTTCGGTGCCAGTTGTCGAAATTTGTTTTACATAAATAAACTGCAATGTAAAAATCTATTAGTTACAGTTCCATATATGAAACTACAAATTCCTCTTTGCCGAGAACGCAACTGGATTTTGGCTGTCATCTATAAGCGACACATTAAAATACACCATGTTAACAAATTTCATACATAAAAATACAAAAATAACAAAAATAATTTTTCGTATTTTTAAAATCGGCACGTTTGGCGAGAAATCGCCAGATCTGACAACCCTGGTCCAAATGCGTTTCTTTGGAATTTGCGCTATAATAACTATTAAGATGAGAGCGAGAAAAACTAATTACTTTTATGATCCCATAAACACAAATTACTCCTCACAAGATTTATATGAAAAGAAAACTTAATAGCCTCTTAAGATTGTTGATTATTAGGGAAAAAGTTTTTCACGAAAAAAAAAATAATAAAAATAAACAAAAATAAAAAATAGTACTACAGTTGTAGTATAGCCAGTTAACTATGTTAATATTTATAACTATTTTTTGTACTGCCTTAAAAACCTAAGCATTGACTTTTTGCTTTCAAAATATTTATTGGCGTCGACAATTATATCATAGATTGTTGAATGCTTGTGGAAGTTCTGGCTCGTTGATGTACATTTAACTTGGTCCTCATTATTAACGCTATCATTTTCTTGGCTTAGCGTCAAAGAAAAGTGCCATACTGTTGGGTGTTCTTGCACTAGGCTGAGTCAGATGTATGTACGTTAATGACCTTTGAAAATTTAGTAAGAAAGCCGCTACCTTCAGTAGTGTAGCAGCTGAGTAGAAAGAAAAAAACATTGAAGTCCGACCACAAACCTAAATTTGGTGTCATGAGCTCACCGAACATTAGGAAATTAAATACGTTACCAGTGATTGGCTGTAATCCGTCTAAAAGTACCAGTCGTGGCTCGGATTCACACTAAATCTTAAACTAAAGTTTTCAGAGGGCATTGACAGAAGCATTGCATTAAATCTTGTATTCTGAAAGTTGCCAAGTTCACAGAGTAGGTGAAGATATTAAACGCATGACTAATTGAGTATATGATAAGGCTTCTGACAGGAACCATTGATGGTTCTCAGCTGGGATGTCACGATTGTTGTATATGTACCAATATAACACAATTTATGTACTCTTCTATTGCCGCAAAATATTATAATTGTGATAATTTATTTTACGAAAATATACACTTCGATTGCCGCACAAAAACACAATAAATTTTTGGCGCATTTATTAAATTGTTATTGCCGTATTATTACATATTGTTCACATTATTGTACCAACAATTTGTGCATTGCGACAATCGTGTTGAAATATTTACTTACTCAGCTATTTCTTTGTTTGGAGTATTTTCATTAATATAACGTTTGGGTAACTCACCTGCAACGAAACAAAACAAAACGTATTAAAATTTCATTAATTTTCAAATTAAAACGATACATAAAAACTTCTATTCAATTCAAACTGTTTAACCTGGCTAGGTTAGATAACAGATACTCTTTCTGAATTATACTTTTTTTATAACTTTTTTTAATAATCGACAAACAAAAAATATCGAAACGTATATACATATAATATTAAATCGTAATAACCATCTCTGTAAGTGGTGGTTATTAGCCGCAACAACAATTATTACTGCTTACTGATCTTTGAGTAATTTTCATAAAAGAGTAGACATAATACAAAAAATTGCTCTCTCGTTACTTAAATTTTAAATTAAAAATTTCACTTTTAATTTCTTCTAAAAAATGTTGTTCCTTTTAAAACGTAGACAATAAATCTCTTCATAACTTTGTTATTGCTTTTTTTTGTCTCTCCCCATCAGTGCTTCTGTATTATAGAAAATTGAAGCCGATTGTCATTGAAAAACTTTAATATTAATAATATTGTTGTTATTGTAACAAAACCAATACATATACATACAATACACAATACACAGATCAAAAATGAAAATGTCAGCAACAGCAACAACAGTATCAAGAAGCAACCCTTATTTAGCAAATTTTTAAGTTGTATTTTAGGTCGTTGTTCTTTGTTCTGTTCTCTTTAGTTTTGCTTCTTTTAGTTCTCAATATAAGGAGTTAAATCTTTTTAAGTGCAAGTGCTCGTTTTCTCTCACTCCCCAAAATTTAACTGTATGTCTCTTATAATGCATGTAAGGGAGGAGTGTGTATGTGTTGTTGTTTTTGTAACTGTATGGTATCACTGAGAATGTTGTTTAAAACATTATTGGATTTCCCTCGCTTTTTATGTTTTGTTGATGGGATCGAATATCGATTAGTGTTTGCAATCAAACATAGTTTTATTATCACAGCCAATGTTGCCAAATGTTTTAATGGATTTTTAATTTCAAATGCAAAGCGCTTGGATGTTTTGTTAGAATACATACTTACGTATTTTTAAAGCTTTTGTTTTTATGTTTTGTATATGGACTGTTATTTCATTTTGACGTTGTGTAAGGTTTTGTATAGGTTTTGTAAAGGCTTTGTTTGCTGTTTTTAAACACCTAAAACAGCAGCAGCTTAAAAAAATATTTTATCTTATGCTTCCAAATATTAAATAAAAAAAGTTTGTTCTTTAACACGTTGACACCCACCATATAAAAAAAAAATTAAAATTAATGTGAAAAATATGTGACCAACAAACAAAATTGCTTTTTAAAAAATATACACACGGCAGTCAACGTGTTAATGTTATTGCTTCCTAATTAAATTTAAGCAGTTTTTATTAACATAGTTTTAATAGTTTTCATTAAAGGCTATACAACATTAATTAAGTTTTAATTTATTCTTCTTTAAAGATACTTTAAGTCAATAGAGCAAAAAAAAAAATTGATTAACAAAGTATTCTTAAGTTCACATTAAATTTTACATCAGTTTCATATTTCCATCTCTGACGCGATTCTTCTTTTTGGTTATGTGTTTGCTTAAAATATTTTTCGAATGATTGTTTTGCTTTTTAATCTTTGTTTACAATGTGCCTAAAAGCGTTTTTGAAAGCCTGTATGCTTGTGTGTATGGTGCTTGTGTGTGTATGAGCCAACAGCCAACAGTACCATCAGCAAGACGTTTTACGTGAATGCATTCCTTATTGTTTATGTTTTTTTTTTATTCTACTCAAATTAAAACAACCCCCTGCTGTATACACAAAATAAAAATAGCACACACTCACACGCGCTTACACATACTACATTGAAGGTCATCGATCTTAGTGGCTGGCTGGCGTTAGCCAAAATGTTTGTTTATTTCGTAGTCATAATTATTATTGTTGTTGCTGATATTGTGTGGCTTTTGGCTGCGATTTTTGCATTATTCTTTGCGATTTTATGCGTAAATTAAGTAAACACTTACGTACGTACACCCATGCGTTTATTAAATATTGTTTTGATTAAGTGGGGTCCGTTCCTCTCTCAAATTCTCACAAAAGAAAAACAAAAATTTTTCTCAAAATATGTGTTTACTCTATCCTCCCATTTAATTTGAGAGTATTTATGTATGTAGTTGTACATATTTTTGTCTGTGTTATCGAATTACATTTATCGATTGTTATTTATGTATTTGTTTATTTATTTACTTATTTATTTTTTTGGGTATTTATTTGGATATTTTTATCTGTTATAAAACAACAATTGTTTTACAAGCTTTTTAAAAATTTTTTTGTTTTCATGTTTTATTTTTGAGGGTTCTGTTGTCAAAAAGATGAAAATTCAAATACACGTAAAAGCTTTTTGGTAAAATAAAGAACCCTTAAGATTGCTTTTGTAGCAATATTTTTATCAGTTTTGTTCATGACATACAAATAATCGATTTTGATAACAAGTATAATTGCTATTGTCGTCGATTAATATAATTCCCTGCATCCTCCTTAATACACTCTCTTGTATGAAAGTTTAAGGCAAATATTGACTTACCAGAGAGACAAAACAATAGTGATTGGAGGCTTATACATGAGTTATCGAAGCTAAATATTAACTTCAATCGATTTAGTTGAAGTTTTTTATCCAAGAAGTTAACCACAATGAACTTTACCAAATGTGATAAAAGGGTTTGAAGAACTATTTCTATTAAAACATCTTGTGACAGCTATGTCACAGTGGTTAAAAAAACTTATCTGCACCAAATTTCGTTTATTTAATTGGACTTGGCCAATGGAAAGAACAAAAAAAATATGATCTTTAACGAACCACGGGAAAACATAGGGATGCAAAAATTTCCTTCCAGCTTTGTCTGTCTGAAGAGCTTATTAGACGATCCAGCGCGGCTTGTTAGCACGGCTTGATGGCAAGCCATCCAGCTCGTGTAATTGCATATTTGTCGTGTTTGTCAAACTCGATTGATGTATTTCAAAAATTTTTAATATTTTATGTTTGTCATCCAGCCATCAAACACAGTGTAAATTTCATTTCTGTTTTTCTGTAAGTGAACAGTAATGATGTCTTGGCTAGAGCGCACGTTTTGAAACATTTTATTGAAATGTATGAATTGAATTGTGCAGATAGAATAATATTTATTTGTACAATTTTATGATTCCAACAACAACAAAATTTTCTATGAAAAATACATTGACAAAATATTCATACATACATATATTTTAATTTATAAAATATTAATTTTTAAAGTAATTTACAGACTATGCTAAAAGTATTCTGAAGTTCTATGAAGATTTTATAATTTACCTACTATGTAGGCATTGTGCCGCTGTGGTATGGTAGGTAAGACACCCGCCTACTAACCAGAAGGTCGTCGGTTCAATACCAGGCCAGACCATCTTAAAAAGAAAAAAGTTTTTCGACAGCGGTATCACCTCATAACATTAGCTAGTAACTGGTTATGAGTATAAAATACTATTGAAAACTTCTCTAAATGCATTTGTCGTTCGGAGCCGGCGTTAAACTGTAGGTCCTTTTCAACAAGTTTAAAAATATAATCGGATGCAGCTCATTGACTGAGAGAAGTTCACATGTTCCTTCATGGAATGTTGCGGGAATTAATAATATAATAAAACTATGTAGGCTTTAATTAATTGATTTGTAAATCTTATATATGTATATAAATGAATGTGTCTTTGTTTGAAAAAAAATCTATAAAAGCTACAAAAGATTGAATTTCGACCGGAAGTGGAATGTAGGGAAAAAGGATAAAAAATTTAACTAAGATAGCATTTAAGATAATAATTCTGATCGGGCTAGCGAAACACGCCGGGTTTTAGCTAGAAATATTTAAAATATAATAAGTTAAGAACTTCATCATTAACTTATACCACAATATCAGATCGTCACCAAAAGGGCCAATCATGACCTAATTTTACGGTAGAGATAAAAGACTTAATAAAATGAATGATAATTCATCAATTCACAAAATCAGAAACTAATTGATCTGACATCATAAGTAACAACTTCATTACTCAGTGTCTGCTTGTATACTGATATTTGACAATATTCGATGGATCGTGTAATAGCAAAAAACTCTCGCTCATCAAACCGTGCTGAGAAGCCGCGCTGGATCGTCTAATCGCCGCTTAAAGCAGTAACAGGCAAACTAATCTCAGTGCATTTTACAATTGTGGTAGTAATTTGAGTGTCTCTCACTCTGGCCACTGTGCACTGTATTTATTCTTTCGTTTTTCCTTACTTCTCTTTGTTTATGCTTTGCTTATTTTTTGCCTATGTGTATATGAGTACGTACGTCTGAAAACACAAGAGAAGAGCAACTTTTGGCCTACATCTGGTCTAAGTGATGAAACAGAATACGTCCGCAACTTAAAACCAAAACGCTGTCAAAAAAAAGATGACCCATAATAAAATCAACAGCTGCAACTTTAAATACTGTCAATTGCCCTTTTTGTTATTATGTTTTTGCGCTTTGTGTTTTTAGTTTTCTCGCGCCAAACAAAATGCATAAAATTCAGTGAAAGTACGGCAACACCACATACGGATTGTGAGAGCACAATTAAAAGAGTAAGAAAAAACGTTGTCAAAATAAAATAGATTCTATTTCACGACTTTTATGACATTGTGTGTAGAAAAAATCGTCAAGCCCCAATTCTGTTTCATCTCTAAAGCTAATGTATTCATCTGATTTTATGGTGAAAAAAAGCCTTATGGTGTAAAAAGCAGCTTTTTGCTCTATTTGTAAGAAAATATGAGTTGGAGGTTGGCCCGAATATTCTAAAAATGCACTTTAGGCAGCAGTTGATAAATAGTATTTGCGACTAAGTTGCCGTCCTTAACAAACAGCTTTCCACGTCTTGCAGTCGTACAGAAGCGTTAGCTTTATACACAACTTATAGTTTTTTATATTCGTATTCAAAGGGATGTGTTGACCACTATATGGGTTTCAGGGTGTCAGCACTGAACTTCCTCCACTGAACTTTATCTTAAAAAATGTTTCATTTATTATCTAATATTGGTGGCAAAAGCCACCATTAAGTCTTCCAAAGGTACAAGAAAAACTCAAAATGTCAGCAAATTCTTTTGTTTTCACTTTATTAAGGACTAATACAGAGAGAGTCTCATAAGTCCCAATTAAAAGAAAGTACGCTGTACAAAAAAAGAAAAAGAAGAAATAAAATTTTAAGGTTTGTGTTTGGGAGGAAATTAAACGCCTTTTGAAAGAACAAAATTCTATAGTCGAATCATTAGCGAAAAACACTTTATTTTTACATTTCTTTGTGCAAAATTTTTAACATTATTAAGAGAATTTTATTTATAGCCTTGAAATTTAAGGAATTCACAAAAGAAATAAAAAAAAAAGTTTAAAAGGTTTTTTTATAGCATGAATACATGAATATCGTAAACTTTAATATTTTAATTGGAAAGCAAATTCTAATAAAATTTTAATGACAAAATGTTTTAAACACTAAAAAATTAGATAAAAATATAAATATTAAGCTATACTCCAAGTATTAATGGGTAATAGAATTGGTAACTTGATAAGTTATATCGGCTACACTATTAATTACAACCATGGCTTGGGTTTTTTATTTTTTAGACGATAAATATATTTGTTAATCTTATTAAGTCGTACAACGAATTTGTGTAAGCAAAAAATGTTATTTTGCCAATTTTTGTGGCAATAAAACATCATTTGCGACAAGACCCGACGAATCGGCTAAATCAACTCTGAACCGGAATATCCACGGCGCCAAGATAATACTTTCTATTTAGTGGAACCGAAATTGTATAAATTTGTTCCTTGACAGCACTGAAAAATTAAAAATTTCTCTTATCACTTTCATCATATCGACATATTACAGGAGATGGGATCTGTTGTGCCCCTTCCGGCCTATAGCTTGTTCAGCAGATCTGCTGTCTTGCTAATGAACACCAGCAGATATGAAACCATAATGGTGGATATGCTTACCGAGTTTCTTATGGCCATGATCTCAGCCTGAAAGATTCTCAGTGATCTTTCCAGTGGGATCGCCAAGTCTCGATTGGGTCCATGAACACCAACCAGCACCGACGCAATTATTCAGTTTGGAGCCATGGGTATACCAGTTAAGATCAAATTCACTCCGAACTAAGGCCCCAATAGACCAACATTCCCGATCCGAGAATCCAACCTTGAATTTCCTGTCAAAGCACAGAGCCAAAGGCATGATATCCAGTACTGAAGATGATTCTCCGAACAACCTGCATGGAATGGACAGACTTACCGCCGCATTTGCTACCCTACATGCGGCCATCCTCATCACAAGAATGTGAAGCGGTGTCAAATTAATCAAGACCTTTAAGGCCTCTGTTGGACACGTTCTCATTGCCTCAGTTATACCGAGGCAGGGAGTCTCTGTACTCTGCCTAATTTGTGCAGTCTTTCTCGACTAAGCTAAGTCATAATGATCTGAATAATAGCGGTATATCCATAGTGTCATTCTCGACGAAAGACACCTTGCCTTACCGTAGGAGGAGCGACTTGACCAGAGGGCCCTTATCGCCTTTTTCTGGACGGTATCAATGCGCGATTTCCAAGGAAACCTCTTATCGAGAATGACACCTAGAGACTTAATCTTTTTAGAAAAGTTGATGGTGGCACCCATGAAAGAAATAGTCACATGATTACTTTTATCTCTTTGTCAAAGACACAACAAGCGTTTCTTATAATGCCCACGTACTGTCATAACAAGGCCATCAGCATAACTAATTACACTGACACCTCTATGAGTCAACATGATAAGCAAGCCATCACCTACTACCGTCCATAACAACGCAGAAAGTACTCCACGTACTCTCATGACGTTTTGACGACATCACAATAGACTTCTCTCCATCAAGAGACGACCTGATGATCCTACTCCTAATCATGGAACTCATACAAGCTATAATTGACTTCTCCACCCATTTTCGTTCCAACGATCTAGCAATGGAGTCAAAGCCTGTATTGTCAAAGGCGCTCTGAATATCTAAGAAGGCACAAAGAACCACTTCCCTATCAGAAAATGCCTTATCAATACTGCCCAGAAGAGACAAAATGGACCCCTTTCAAGTACATCAACTGACTCGGGTGAGGAGGGCGTTCCACAAGGTACCTCTACTTTATATAGACATTAATCTCTCTTTCCATCGTCTTGAAAAGATAGCATGAGAGATAAGTCTATACGACTTGGGAAGATCACTAGGACAAAGCTGGCCCTAAAAATTACAAACAGTTTTGATAGGATTTTGTCAGAGCTCTTTTGAAAGAGCTTTGTTAGAAAGAACCAAAAAAATTCCAATATTAAACTGAATTTTTCCACAAAAAAGTAATTGTGCTATATATGCTGTAGGGTCCGCCATTTTTCCAACTAGTCCTTATTTCGTGAATGGTAACACTTAGTTCATGTCTGATTTGACAAATAATTAGTTTTATCCTTCCGCTGAACAAATATGGTTGTGTATACGCTTCGCTGAGTGGGCCTGAGATCGACTTACAGAAGATGCCGATTTTGCCAAAAAATATCATCTTTTCAGATGAAGCTCATTTTGATCTTGGCGGGTATGTAAACAAGCAAAATTGTCGCATTTGGGGCACAGAAAACCCACACGCATACATTGAAAAGACAATACACCCAAGACGAGTCACTGTTTATTGCGGATTTTGGTCCAGAGGCATAATCGGGCCATTTTTCTTCGAAAATGAGCAAGGAGTGGCCGTTACAGTCAATGGCGATCGTTATCGGGCCATGCTGAACGAATTTTTGTTCACAAAAATTGAAGAGGAGGATATTTGCAACATTTCGTTTCAACAAGACAGCGCTACGTGCCACACAGCCGAAGCGACACTCGATGTTTTGCGCCCTGTTTTTGAAGATCGCATTATCAGCCGCAGAGCTGATGTCGTTTGACCACCTCGGAGCTGCGATTTGACACCGTTGTGGGGTGCCGTCAAAGATAAGTGTTGCGCCAACAAGCTAGAGACAATTGACGCTTTAAAGGACAATATTCGTGAAGCCATTGGTGAAATACAGCTGCACACAATCGATAATGTGCTTAAAAATTGGACCGATCGTGTAGGCTACTGCATGGCCAGCCGAGGCAGCCATTTGAATGAAATTATTTTCAATTATTAACCGGAAGGATTGTACTTTCAAATAAAAAAAGGTATTTGAGAAAATATTCAGTAGTTTTTTTTTGTATCATTTAAAAAAATAAAAAAAATTATTTGGCGGATCCTTTATTTAACCAACTTGGAATAGAAAAAGTGTGTTTTTGAACCGAATGCCCAACATAATCCTTTAATAAAAACTTGTAGGCTGTTAAGTTTTCAATTTTTATTCCTTAAGAAATTTGAATAAGACCAGGATATTTAACTATTTAACTATTTAAATAGGATTTTTCTAATTATAATGCATGCAACCTCTCAAACAAATAAGCTTAAAACACGCTCAACGAAAAACCATTTAAGCAGTACTAAATAAAAATTTTTAAAACACAATCTAAATTTAATTTTCTAATATCAATAAATTTTATTCCCCACCATTGCAGACCTTTATGACCCTCCCTTCTTCTTCTTTCCCTTCTTCTTCTTCTTCATCTTCTTCTACTCTTTAAATAATTAACCTCCAGTGTTATTTATTGATGAACTTTTTTTGCAGTTTTACTACGAGGGTAATTCAAATAAAAAACGTGTGCCCAGAGATCATTAAAGAGTCAAAGGAACATTCATTCGTAGACGTAATTAATGGTTAAACACCAGAGTAAAACAAATCATCAAATCACTTGAAATATCTTGCAAGTTTACTTGCGTTTATATCTTTGCATCTGTATCTACTTGTCGTCATTACCAAAAAGGCATTAAATGACGATTTAAAAGTCTTTACTGGCATTCATCTAAGAAATAAGAAAAACAAGAAACAAACAAAACAAATAGCGACAGTCACAGAGTTTTTAAATTCGCAATTTAATAATGGCGACACAAAGACAGACAGACACACAGAGGACAAGGCATAGAATTCAACATCATTTTTTCCCAGTCACTCGTTTTTTATTTTTTTTTTCTTCCCGATTTTAAATATGACGACAATGACGAACAAGATATTTGATGACAGAGTTTAAATAAAAAAATAACAAACAATCAAACAAAACATTGGATTACAAATTGGTTGAGATAAGCGGTGGTCAAGGTTGTTTTGCAGTTGTACACTACTGAGGCCAAGTTGCTTGCAACTCTTATGCCTTAAAATTATTACAGCATAGATTGCTATTTCAACTCAATATAATGTATTTCTTTATTATCAATATGACCGAAAAGTCTCATGACTGTGTGAATGCCCTGCTCTGTGCAGGAGCAGGATTGGCGGTTCAAACTTTGCAGACCTTTGGCTTCTGAACATCACTAGCTGGATATAAGCGAGCGGGGTTTTTACCCTTTTTTTCTTTATCAACTGATACTAGATTGACGCTAATTATGGAACTTGCTGACCTTAGTATTTATTAAACTTTTTTCGAGGATGTCAAAAGTCAGCAGCGCTAGTTGACCCTCTCTGTCTCGAGGATATACCCGAACCAACCAAACTAACCAACACCCCATTTAAAGAGTGCAAAAATATTCCCATGTTATTCTTAGTAATTGCCCCGTTTTACCATCCACTTCGCTAGTCCCTGTCTAACCATTGAAAGACAATTGTCTCTTTTTTATATACCGAGTGATGCAAAAGTAAATAAATGCCCATATATTAAGCTGCGAAATGAAAAACAAATTTACTTTATGAATAAAGAATGAAAATTTAAATAGAATACGAGGGTAGTTTAATAACTTCATAACTTTTTGTATTTTCGATGCAGTATGCGACCCGAAGATCTTTTGTGCAGCCTTATAAGTTCACCACATCAGATTGAGGCTACGAATAAATCCAGTAATCCTATTTGGTGAGAGAAAAAATGCCTCTTTCGGAGTCACTACAACATCTGTCAGTAACCTTAACCTCAGGACTGAAATAGCTGGGCACACTCACAAAGTATGTGTTCAGATGTTTCGGCACAAATCGTACAAAACCTATACCGATCATCCTCAACATTTCCCAAGCTGTTAGTACCTTGTGCACGCTCTGATTGAACAGCAATAGCCTTCTGGATCTACCAGGAGAAAGCAAACTAAACCTCCCCGCCTGTCTCATACCGAGCATACTCCTCCAAAACCGAGCGAATTTCTCATCAGTTAAATTCTGTGCAGGCTGCATCTGTTATGTTGCTTGTTACTCGAAATTTCAACGGAAATGGAAAAAATAAATTTTTTGCTACAAAAACACACCATCATAGAAAGGCTTAAAAAGTAATACGAGGGCTGTGCACTCTCAATTTCAATAGTTGAAGGGTGGATCACTGAGTCCTATTTTGGCCGTGTAAATGCAAATAACGTGTAAAACGTTCAGGTTGCTCAAAGAAGTGTCATTCCGCTAAAAATAATCGTTAATATCCATGGATTGAAATAAGACAATTGTAGAATGAGAAGTGAGTAACATGAGGCTGAAGTTCATTTGACATCAATATTGTATATAAAAAAGATGTGGAGTAATGGAGGCTCCGTAATTCTTTGATCGCTTTAAAAGAATGCTTGGCGATATTTAAAGCGCAGTATGAACAAGTTTTCGCTTGCTTGTGTTACTATGAAACATACACGAATCCTTCACAATACACCACAGGCCAAAGGATAAAATAGTAAGTTTCTTCGCTTTAATGTACACCAAAGACGGCTAAGAAAGTCATGGTCACAGTTTTTTGGAATACACATGATGTCACTCCCACTGTAGCATTACATAAAGAGCGTAAAATGTATTACCGGTTTTTGTACCGATTCAATACTAATTTGAAGAAAGGACCATCTCATGTAGTCATGTAGTCGCTACTCCCTTTCGAAAATGTTGAGGTGCTAAGGTTTGGTTGATGCTTGCGCAACTTAACTCAACAAAGGGATATTCTCACTGGCATGAATGCAATATTGGATTTTGTAGATGAATGGGCGTTGGTTGTAGATGGTGAAACTTAAATGATCCAATACTACCATTTTTTGAATATGCAGAATGCTTTGGCCTATTCTAACGGTGCAAAAAAATCGAAATTCTGTTGGCGCTTGATAAGAATATGATCAGACTTTTTGGGGGTATAATATGAATATTATATGATTGGACATATCTTATGACTATTTTCTAAATTGATAAGATAAATTAGAGGGTAGCATTGGTATGCCAACTATCCTGTGGCCAATCTGCTCTACAGTAGCATAGGTAAGGTATTTTAGTGTAGCTCTCCTTCATGATCTGGACTGTTCCAATAAGATTTTACTATCAAATATGATCAAATATGTCAGGAGTACCGGTTGCTTCTGACGAGAGCCACAAGAATTAGTAGAGATGGTGATTTTGACACGTATGACAAAAAGTTTGCATAAAAGATTTTTTTAAGGTATTACAGCAGGCCATTCGAGCTCACAAACCTAAATAACTGGCGTGGTATTACCCTGCTCTATTTGGGTAATAAGGTAATTGCAGCAGCAACAGGCTGAATTCCGACCAAATACATCCACAATGGATTGCATAAACAGTTTACGTATCATCGTGGAACAGTCTGTTGAATGGCGCTCTCCCCTGTATCTATGTTTCATAGTCTTTGACAATGCTTTCGACAAATTAAATCAGGATGTGATTTCGAGCTCTGTTATGTTGAAAGATCCCTAAGAAACTCATAAGCCCTAGTGAGGGTTTATATCAAAGTGCATCGTGCAGAATAAACATGGCAAATTGTCGAGCAGAGCGGTGAAAGTTGGAACTGCTGTTCGGCAATCTTTTGTCCAGTCACCACTGCTATTTAATATGGTTTTGGACACGAACCTCAAAAAAGCCTTTCGTAACGGTAAGGAGATAACGTGGGGTTTGCAGGGCCGCTTATACGATCTTGACGATATTTGTCTTTTGTCCTTTGGCAAAAACGAAAACTCTCCCTATCAATGCTTCGTCCCAAGATCGACTTACAATTGCCACGAACTAAATAAAGGATAATAGATAGGGATAGTAAGTCACAGTTTTACATGAGTATACGAAGTATAGGATAGGGACAAGTAAGTCACTAGTTTACGTGAGTGTCACCACGCTGTCGAAATAGAAAAAGTGACATCTGGGTTTACGTGAGCCTTCGCCGCGCTGGCATACCACACGGTGCCCCAATGGCACGAGTGAATACTATGCGTCCACCAACGCCCCCACCCATGATAAGTGAATATCACAAGTGAGTACTAATTTGAAGGTGTGTTGTTAGGACACTAATACCTTAGTGAGGAGTTGGAGACTATCTAAACTCCTGCCCTGATATGGATCACAGCACCCGGTTGAGGAGATGTAACACCACACCGAGCTTGTGCTCTGCTTGCGCTTTAGGTCTAAACAACAGCCACCATGAAGCTCCCACAAGGGGGCATACCCCAAAATCGGGCAGAGATCGGAATCCCTGGGGCTCCCGATTCCCGAGGCACCAGAATACCTCTGGTCAGGTTTAGTGACACGTGAGTGTAAGTAAATACACTTACGTGCCGCTGCCAGTTTCGGCCCCACAACGGCCCCGGACTGGTCGCCGGTAAGTCGAAATCGAAGATGTCGACCAATTTTGTTATCTTGAAAGCATCATAACCATAAACGGAGGATCGGGTGAGGATATGGATAATCGATTACAGAAAGCCCGCCAGACATTTGGTCGTCTCAGATCCATCTGAAGCTCGCCCTTCTTATCTCTGTCTACGGAAATTGCAATTTTTAATACGAATATAGAATTCATCTTTGATATGCAAGTATAAGTGAACCATTGTCTTCCAATCTTATAAACTGGCGAAAAATAGACCATAGCAGCAACTTTTGAATGAAATAAGCAGGCGTAAACGGCGCTGGATCGAACATACCCTTAGAAGACCACCTAACGATATCACCAGAATTGCTACAGACTGGAACCCGCAAGGAAACAAAAGAAGGAGCCGACCTGCTCATATCAGGAAATCAAACATTAATGTCGAAGTAAATATCAACGGAAAGAGTTAGAGTGAAGTGAAGGCGTTGGCACAAAGTAGAGAACTGTTCAAGAAATTTACTGAGGTGCTCCTTGTAGGAAGGACGGGATATTATTATTATTATACTAGGCCACTAGGTCTCTAAATAATAAGCTAACCTTGGAACATTAGCAAAATTCACACTTCTACGTAGATCTTTCTTAATTAACAAGTATATGGTACTCTAATGCAAAAGTAATACTCTCTAATTTTCCTACTCAAAAATCAATTTTAGCATATTTGTTGCGTTTTTTTAACTGTAACTGGAAGAATATATTTTTTACAGATATAGGGTACTCTGCAAAAACAAAAACATAAGTCCCTTCCAAATTAAAGCTAAATATTGCCATTCTCCTCATATACATATTTTTTTTCTTTAGCCTCAGGGCATTTCTGTAAACAAAAACAAAAACTATAAATAGTTAAAAAATAATAAACCGAGAGATGATTTTAAAAAGTCATTTGTAAACGAATTTACAATCACAAGCATCCCCAGCAATTCAATTTCTCACATATTCACAGGCACATCAGCGCACTCATAAAGAGCATCAGCGTCAGAGCTTTAGCACTCGGTTGATAATCAACAACAACAACAACATTGGGGTTGTCAACAATGCACAAACTGTCATCATTAGTAAAGTAACAAAAATGACAACAAAACGGACAATAAGAAAACGATTATGACTAACTAACTACAACAGTGTCTCTTCAATAACAACAACAATAATTTTAAGTTGTTTATGTTTTTCACCCATTTTCTTAACGTTTTAATAGAAACAAATTTTAAAGATTTTTGAAAAAGAAAAAATAAATTATGGCAGAACGAATAAAAGATGTGTTGTCAACTAAAAAGATTTCCAAAACACGATTAAAACTAATTTAAGTATAATATTAGAGAAATAGAAGAACAAAAACAATGGAAAACATAAAAAATAACAAAATAAAGGTTAAGACAAATAATAAAATTCTGTTTTAATTGTAATTTTCTAGGAAATCCTATTAAAATATTTCTCTTTCTCTCTTCTTGTTTTGTATTTTACACCAGCAACAACAACAAATATAAAAACAACAAACGAGTAGAAATATGTACCGAGAATTAGGAATGTGTTGCAAGAATACATAGAAAAGTAAAATCGATAAAGACCAAAGGAAAGTGCTAGAAAAAGAAAATGAATAAAAACAAACGGCAAAGGGATGAAAAATATTTCAAAGAAATTACATTGAAAAGTTAATACAGAGAGGGTGGGAGACACCATCAGATAGCAATAATAATTTTTCCAATATTATACTCATAATGCAGCAGTTGCCAAAGGAAACAAGGACATCCATCTGCCAAAATATTTATGAAAGTCTAACCTTGCACTTTGCATCTTTTTACGCTTGCCGAACAAAGAAATTTGTTGAAAATGTTATTTTTCTGTAAATACGAGTACCAATGTACCGACTAAATATCAACAATTCACTATTTAGTCTACCCTTCGCCGGGGATCTATGAGATCTTGAGTTGCTGTCTTCAGAGTAGACTAAGACTACCTTCCCCTAGATATCGCCTGGTGCCTTAGATTGAAAGAAAATTATTGTTACAATAATGAAAACGCCTAAAAAGATACACAAATATTTGAGGCTATAAACTTTGTGTCAAGGCTACGATTACCATGCCACGATTACAGCGCTACCAATACTACTATAACATAAGTCGGATATGTAGCTCAAATCTTAACGGAATAGTAGGTTGTGGAATGTACTAGAACATTCGAAACTAATGGTAATTTACTATAAAAGGCGCCGCATTCTGCTTATTCAGTCGGTTATAATTTATTAGAGTGAAGTTGTACTAAGAGTTGAGTATTGAATAAGTTTATGTATTAATGGGAAGTTAAATGACTTGGACTTTGTGTATAGAGTTAAACTGGAAATAAAGACTGTATAAAGCAAAACAACAAATTCGCTGCATTTATTTTATTCTGCGCAATTTAAAATAACTCAAGCTTTTTAAAAAGATTAAAACGTAACAATATCTTTTAGGTGTAATCAGAAAATGTTATATAAAAAAAGAGAAACAGGTACCTGCTAGTATGTAATTTGGTGATCTAAAAGCAAGAAAAATGCTTTCAAGTTCAGGCCAGAAACTTACTTCTTGTATTATGTGCATCGGTTGCCTAGGAAAGTACATGTGGAGATTGTGGTGTGGAACTATTCCTAAGGAAGGGACTATTAACTCACTAAGAAGTTGCGTTGAGTGTATAACTTAAAAATGTGGTATTTGTGGCAAATTTACGGCTTTAATTGTGAAGCGTTAGTACTGGAACACAGTATTCAACAAACTTTTCGCATATGCGGCCGTATTCTGCCAATAATTCTTTGAATAGTTACTTCCAGGTGTTCAATTGACTCCGGTTTATTGACGTAGACAAGTAATTTTACACAACCCCAAAGAATCACATGATCTTGGAGCCAATTAATTAGATCATTATGTGGAATTACTCTTTCATTAAAAGTTTCCTTGAGTTTCAATTATAGCACGCGCTATGTGGCATGTTGCTCCGTCCTGCTGCAACCACATATCAGCAAGATTAATGCCAGCTAATTGAAGGTCGAAAAAATTTTAACATTGACTACGCCAGCCTGTAAAGCCCACCAAATAATAATTTTCTGTGGATGTAATGGTGTTTCGATAAAAGCTTGTGGATTATTCTTACTCCAAATGAGCAAATGCTGCTTATTTACCTACCCATTCAACCACAAATTGTCTTCATTAGGGAACAAAAATAGTTTGACGAACAGAATCATTATTTTTATAAAAAAAATTTCAATATTTTGTAAGCTTTGCTCTGGTGGTAAATCTATCCATAATGAAAAGTCAAAGCAAACTTGACAAAAAGCAACTAACAGCTGTTAAGTCGGTTATCAAATGAAGCAGTGTTGTCAGCTCAAAGTTATTGACCTCCAAAAAAAAAACACCCGATATAAGGGCACACTTCTCTTACAAGTTTTCAGATATTCAGATATTCAGCATAGCGTACCCAAAGTGCTTTTAATCTGTAGACTGGCTTTCATTGACTAAACTTTAAAGATGAAGTATAATGGTCTTCATCACCCATGCTAAGACCATTCACTATTCTCTCCGCATTGTGATGATGAAACCCAGGATACCGAACACGTGTTTTTTAAGTGGCGGAAACATAAGGAGGCTGATTCAGTAGTTGGAGCAGAGCGTATAATGGGTCTGATGATGATTAAAGAACAATCTTCTGCCAATGAGCATTATCACGCTAAAGTGCTTTAATGACTTAATAGCCTATGCTAACAAGCCGATCACATTGGAATTCTTCAAAAACAACATAGAACACCCCATATTGCAGTATCTTACAGGCGGAGGTCTTGGAGATAAAGAAAGCAGTGGACTGGTTGGTGTACTGACGGGATGCCGCTTTCCTCTTGCAGACGTCTAGTTCTGCAATATTTGTTAGGCAGGACACAACAAAGGTGGTAAATTGAACCTCCTGCTCTGCATCGACATGACTTTGGCCCCTGTACGATGATCAGGCTCTTTGGGGATCCATCATGGGTTAAGGGTGGCTAGCGTTTAAGCTAGAAGACTAGTTCTACCATTCAATGATTTCTATAGGAGTTGTCAGAATGAGAAAGAGGAGGAGACTGTCGAACGTTTCCTATGTTAATGTCCGGATACCAGAACCGTTTTCCTTGGCAGACCGTTTCTGTATGCCGCACCAGAACTGGCTACTATAAATATCAACAAACTGTTATCTTTTGTGCATGCATCTAGGTGATTCGTTTCAGGTCGAAGCGCGGACATGTAGTCCACCTAGAAGCTACCTTCTAAAGGCATCACAGTGGGATCAATCAGTATTGGACCCAAGTGAGCTAGACTCGTGTTTGGCTACTTCTACCAAAATTTCTTTAAATTCGGAACTTTAAGCCAATTTTCTCAGTTCTGATCACTCAAACAGAATAAATATTTCGCAGTTTGTTTGATTTAAGGTCAACATCTTTCGCCTGAATAAAATTCTTGTCCTCTTTAAAACGCTTTAAACCACAAATAACTATCCTTTCTTTAGACTTCAATTGCAATAACTCTCATTTAGGAAAAGGATCAGTCTTTAACACAAAGGATATTAGCACAAATTAACAGGTACGCAGAAAAACTATGTAGACTACAATACCTGTCTCTAAGAAACTGAAATTGAATTGTAATCGAAAAAAAAAAACACAACAAAAACATACGAACTAAAAGGGACTCAACCAAAAAGAAAAAAAGGTTAAATGCACCTGGTGCCGATCGCCATTATGTATTTTTGAGTTCCTTTTTTATATATTTTTAAAGTCTTTAAGTGAAACCTTTATGCAAACAGCAGCTGTTTCTTCTTCAATAATTGCTCGGTAATACTATTGATAAATAAAAAGTGAAAGAAAATGTTAACAAAAGGAAGCAACAGAGGTACAAAATTTTAAAAATATACAGGGTGTCGCATTCTAAAGTAAGTTAACTTAATCAACGTTAGTTTTCCGCTATTCTTTTGGTCTGTGGTGTGTTGTGATAGATTTTTGTTGCGTTCAGATTTGACGCCTACATATGTTTACGCTTAGGGTTTAGTGTGAACAATGACAATATTGAAATATAAACAAGCACTGGGCTGAGATGCCTAGCTAACATACTTTTATTCTCCGATCGCTCAAAATTATTCAATGGATTTTATAGACCTTTTTGGTCAATCTGAACGTTTGGAATCCATTGCGCGCTACGACCACAATGGCGTATGATGGGTCTGAACCATATAGTATAGGGTGGTCCAACCATAATGCACGATGTTAATTGTGAGTCACACCTCAACATCAAGTTTTTTGCCCAACATAATTTGACATTTCTTTGTTTCAAGCATGAAGAGGTACAAAATTGAGTAGCACTTTAAGATTGTTAAAGCCCTTTACGAAAATAGGCGTTCAAATCAAAATGCATTTTTTGATTTTTTGGCCAGCATAATTGACCATATGTGTCCCCAATCAGGAGAGTTGTGCGCAAATTTCAGCAAACCGGATCTGTAGGAAGTGTGGAAACACCAGTTAATGCGCGCCAAGTTCGTTCTACGGAAAACATGGCTGATGTTCGCGATAGTGATTGGCCAAGCAGTTGTCGTGAATGGTGTTAGCTATCGCGAGATGAAAACGGACGTATTGTGACCAAAAACTGAAGATAATAACCTGAACGATATGTGGTTCCAATAGGATGGTGCCACTTGCCACACAGCCAACGAAACAGTGGCACTTTTGCGCGAGAAATTCAATGGCCGTTGGATTTCGTTCTTTGGGGATATTTAAAAGAAAAAGTGTATGTGTACGACACAATAACGACATTGGACCTTAATTATGTCTCAAAGTCATTCAAACTATGGATCGACGGATAGAGGCCCCACTTTGGCAAATTCTGCCGACTGTAATTCATTGTGTCTATTTTGAGATAAAAAATTGCATAACCGGTTTTCGAGCAAAACATCCTCCTGCGGATAAAAAAAATATGAGTTTAACTTACTTCAGCTTAACTTAAGAATTTTCGGCTTTACGATTTATTATCAGTGTTGCCATCTTTTTTGTAGAAAAGCTGAAAATTTTGAAGAAAAAACTAAATTTCAAGAGAAGAAACTGTACGTACATACTATACTTAAAAAGCAAAAAAGAAGAAGGTGTTTCAAAGATAATTAAGTGAATTTATAAGAAAAAATATAAAATCTTTTCTGATTTTAAAATTATAGCAATTTGAAGTTTCATTCGATTTCAATTTCATTCGATTACTGTTTGTAGAACATACCGGATAACTTATTTCAAAGTGTACTTTTTATTCAAGACAATAAATTGGATGTGATATACATAAATGATATGATATAATGATATAGTGCTCGAATTTGACACCTTTTTCCGACAAGCTTAGCACCCAGCGGATAAATCGAATTCAACTAAGCTGAAACCAGTGGTGATAACCGCTTTTTTAGGTTAGCTCTTGTTTTCGAGACATACGGTTATTTTGAAAATGGTGGAAGTCGCACAACATATATTCGCGTATCTCAACAACGGTTTATTTTATTGAACAAATTAAAAAATGACATTCCGTTATAAAATTGCTTTTTAGGTTTAAACTTTTCTCAATATTTAGTATCTTAGTAGAGAAGCAGATGTGTGACTCATATGTATGTACTTGCATAGTATGTAATGTGATCCCACTGTTCTTTAGCCAAACAAATTTATATTTCTAAAATGACTGTGTAGAAAAACGCCCTTTTTCCTAGACCAAAGTGTAAGTATCACCCTGTGAGTGAATTCTGTCTTTCTTTGTGATCAGTGGTCCAAAAAAGGGATAATTACATTGTTGCATCAAAAAAGGTACGAATAAACCTCAACACAGTTATATTAAGCAATTGGGGTTATATTCTTACTTCAGAAAAGTAAGAAATGGAAACGTGAAAAACTGCAATAACTGCACGATATAAAGGAAAACTTATTTTTTAAACAAAAAAAAAAAAAAAATTCAAAACTGCGTAAGGCTTAAAAAACTGTAAAATACAATTAAGGCTGCACATTGGCAACGCTGCAAGTGATACACGTTCTCTAACTCACCCTGTTAGTTGAGATGAAAAAAAAAATCAAATTTCTACGAGTATCACAATGTGTCGGAGACAATGAGAACGATCATAATTTATTTTGGTAACGCATACACAATCTCTTACATATACACATACATACATACACACATATATATAAAGAAAAATTATCTTTTAAGAAACAAAGGCAGCAACCAAACATTAATAAGCAATAAAAATAAAAAACAGTTTAAAGGCATGACACGCATGTTACATTTACCAAAAATAATAATAACAACAACAGCAAAGAAAACAATTTATACTTAAAATCCAATCATTGTTTTCAACTATCACAACTACAACAAGAACAACACCACCACCACCATTATTCTCCTCAGCCATATTTTTTATTCACGTTCATTGCACTCTTGGGTTAAACGAAACTCTAACCGGGAATGGCATTACGAAGACCCAAAAATGAAATGAAAAAAATAATAAAATCCTCTTTTCGCAATGTCTTCTTTAAGATCAAAAGCTGCAAGAATCAATAGCATAAAGAAAAAGGTTAAGGGAGAGAAGATACAGAGAGAGGAAGAGACGACAAACAACCAAAAACTCTGGTTAAACAACCTTTAGACGCATCACATATCCCAACACACATATCTTGTGCATGAATGCACAGGCAATTCAAAAAAAAAAAACAATTTAAACGGACCAGTATATTTAAGGTTATTATTGTAGTTGTTGTTATTGTTGTCGTTCTTTTGTTAAATAATTTCCTTTTGTAAGCCTTGCGGGTGCTCCAACCTATCCCAAGCTTAAGTTTTGACACGCACCCATAGCGGCAGCAGCAGAAGCAACAACCACGGCTACAGACACTACCAGACATGCATGACCAATGATACCTCTATAACAACAACAAAAATAAAAAACAATACACAGCACAAAGACTATATATAAGACCTGTAAGACCAGCCAGCCAGCCTGCCAGTTAAAGCCTGCAATCCAGCCATAAAGCCAGTGTTTATTGCAGCAAAAAAAAAGATGCAAAAGTCAATGTGTTCGGTTGGTAACCATCCATATCCATCTAAAAAACTGTAAAACCCTTTCATTCTTTATTGGCCAAAAATGAATTTTTGTAAATGAAAACCGCTTAACCGTTATAAAAGCCGTTAGAAATGTATTGAGTTGAGATTGCGTTGCCCCACACCATCGATTCTTAGAACAATAAAAAGAATTTCTTTAATTTTTCTTTTTTTTAGAATTCGAAAAATTATTTTTAAGATTTAAACTAATTTTTGTATGTTTCGATATAAATTACGAGGCTTGTTCAAAATATAAGGCGTTACTCTTCATTTGCCAATGCACTTTAAGGGCTTCTTCAAATTTGGCAACAGGAAAATGTTACGGGGGACCAAACACAGTCACTATGATAGCTAGGGCATGAGGTTGCTGAAGAAGAAATAAAGTACAAGACACATTAATCCAATCTATCATGATTCCATTGTAATACCTGAGAAATAGAAGAAGGAAAAGATAGGTATGATTGAGAGATAGAGAAGAAAATGGAGTAAAAAGCTGAAAGTAGGGAACATGTTAAAATGAGACCGTGTAAAACGCCAAATTACTGCAAGGTGACCGACAAGAACAAGGTACCGACCCTCAGTTTCTTGGCCGAGAGCTCTGAAAAGTGTCATAAGCCACAGGCTATAATCTCAAAGTTCGAGTGGATAATCGTCTCTTCCAACCCCATACAGCCGTTGAAAGCGAGACTCATTCTCTCAGAATGAAAATCTGCCGCCACCAGATCATGCACTTGCGGCCTGGAAGAGGAACGCCACAAAATTTATCAAAATACAAATCCTAAAATTGCACTCCAACCTTCACCGGGCTCTCCAGAATTATCTATCTCGTAACTATAGTGGTTACAGTGCACGCAGCCCGAGTTCGAATTCCAAGCAGAGGACATGACGAAAAAAATATAATTGCGGTTTCAAGTGTTTAATATGTAAACAGACGTCAACCTCTCTCCAGACAAGTGGATCTTAATGACTCCCTTACTTTTCAGCTTTCCACTGGCGATGATGACAAACATAAGACGAATGTTCAGGAGAGAACGCCACCTACTGGTAAAAAATTACAATGCTAAGTAAGGATCACCACCACCACTTAGCAAGAATATTCACCACTACACAATCATATGGAGGCGAGCCACAGTCAACTAACGATCTACTTAGCTTGAAAATCATCATAATTAATCAAACTGAAACAAAATAATGAATGTTTTGTGGAAAGCCAAGCTTGCTAGGATGGCATCTAAACATCAACGAGGAAGATCCTATCAAACTGTAATCTAACAGCAGCCTCTGTCAGCCAACAGATTCCTATAGGTCCCCAGGTGATCTCCAAACGAGTTGGTGTTGCTTTTGACCAAAAGTTAAGTTAGATTATGTGGATTGCCCGTAAATTAGCAAGTTCATATGAAGATTGTATGACTAATTGTAAAAACCCTAAAAGTATTTTTTTACCAACCGGTACTTCTGACTAATTTGTTAAGATTCATAAGTGAAACATCTTAGAGACAGTTTAGATCATGAAAGTGGCCTGGACCAATATGTTTTAGTCTATGCTCTTGTAGAGCGGGCCAGTCACATAGGTGTGGTTGCAACAAATGTCCAGCCTTAATTAGCTTAGTAGTTCAATCCGCAAGCCTAATCGAATTCCTACTAAGAACATTAATCTTTTCCGAATATTATATAAATTCCAATTACTCGTAAAACAGTGTAATTATACACACACCAGCAATTTTATTCCCAGAAAGATACACCAACATTTAAAGCTATAAACTTTATTATGGAAGTTTTTCTATTTGTTTGTGTCAAGGCTACGACCACCCTGCCAAGGCTATATTTATTTAAACAGTGCTGCCAATTTCACCTTAAGTCGGAATGTAATTCAAATCTTAATGAAACTGAATAGTAGGCTGTGGCATGTACTAGAACATTCGAACTTAATGTTAATTTACTATAAAAGACGCAGCATAGTGTATAGTCGTACTAAGAGTTGAGTATTGAAAAATTTGTGTATTAAGCAGAAGTTAAATAAGTTGGACACTGTATAAAGTAAATTGCGGAAATAAAGATTGTACAAATACAAATTCGCTTCGTTTATTTTATTCAACGCAATTTAAAAGAACTCATACGTTTTAAAAAGGTTAAAACATAACAATATCTTTCTGTCAAGTTACATAGTTTCTTAAATATCAGTACAACAAGCAAATGAATTCTTGTAATGAAACCTTAAGACGATAGAAATTGCACTTACTCAGATACTTCATTCCCTATTTTCACTTATTTTATGTTTAAAGACTTACCTGTAAATAAATAAAAAAAATTTAAAAAAATATTATTTTTATACAAAGTTAATAAGGGAAACTTTAAAGTTTGTTTAATGACTTTGGTAAAGCCTAGAACAAAATATCTCTATGGCAATATTCTTTCTCTAGCGACGATTGTACTAGTGAAAATGTCGAAAACTTTCCTTTTATTAGCGAGTAAAGATATATTAGAGATAGCAGTTCTAGTGTATTTCTGGTGACATTGTTAACGAACACTTCGATAGGATCACAAAAATTAACTAGTGATTTGTTAGTTTCCGTATCATCGCAAAAAAACGACCTCATTACTAGTGCTAAAGTCTACTGGTGGATATTTAATGACAAACTAATGTTAAATACCAATAGATGAATACATAGGGTACATTTGGTCAGTAGTACTACTGACAATGTCGCTAGTAAAGCACTAATATTTCACAATTGGCATTTTCTGCAGGGTATCTACAATATAATATCTAAGAGTTGTCATACTTAAGTAATAAGTCTTAATCTAATTTCTGTATATAAGCGTTTCTCCTCTTCTAACATTGATTTTCAAACTACAGTTTAAATGCTTGGCAAGTGAGGAATATCCCTTTCTTTCTTCAATACAACAACAAACCATATGTCAAAAATTACATTAAAAAAGAAAACAACTTAAGGCAATACTAATAACGGCCTTGTGGTTTAAAATTTACAAAAACAAAAAATGCAAAAACATAAAAAGTATTAAAAATGCACATTCATTTACATGTCATTGTTGTTGTTCGGTGCTGTCAAAATTTTTTAATGCAATAAACCACAAAATAATCAAAAGCTTCTGCCTGTTGTGTTCATCAATAACAAAAATTTCTTTCGTGCAAGAACTTATTGTTCTTCCAAAAAGAAAACAAGTGGACAAAACAGAGAAGGAGCCGAAAACAAAAAAAATTCACCAAAAGCCCATAAAAAAACTTGAAAGTAAAAAATTTAAACAGAACATACTATAGAATTGAGTTCATATTGCATCACATTAAACCAGTGTTGCCAGAATACAAATTCAATTTTGCACAGATAAGGCCACAAAATTATTCAAAATTTACTAAAAATTTATTCCATTGAAGAGTTTGAAAATGGAAAATAAGAAGGAAAGTTATTACAGTTTTTAAGTTAGGAAGCAGAGGCTCACTGAGACCATTTTTTTATTTCATAACTTTTAACCAATAACTTACAACTTTTTAACATTCAACATTCAATTTTATTAACTTCGTTTTTACGATTACGGTTATAGCGTGGCTTTAAGTGACGGCTTGACTGTTTGGTAGAAAATGGAACTTGAAAGAAAATTCTTGGAATCACCTGTTGTAAAAGCATGCATGTGATGCTCATCATAGATGCATCTTTTTTGGATATAATGCATATATGATTCGCGTCATATCCAAAAAGTAATTATTCACGATGCACATCATTTCAAGATTAATGCATGTTCATGATCCGCATCATTCATGCATCACATTTGGAATTTAAAAATTAATTTATGTATTTTGTTTAAACAACTTTAATTACTTCAGTAAAGGGTGGTCCAACCATAAGACATGATGTTAATTATGAGTCACACTGACATTTAATCTGACATTTTTTTGTTTCAGTGTTTGATAAATTCAACCATGAAAAGGTCCACAATTCAGCAGCGCGTCAAGTTTGTTGAAGCCTTTTACGAAAATGGGTGTTCAAGTCATGCATTTCGTACCCTTCGTAATTTTTTTGGTCAGCATAATTGACCAAATGTGTCCACAATCGGACACAATTGTAAATTTCAGCAAACCGGGTCTGTAGGAAATGTGGAAACACCTGTGCACACTCACACCGTTCGTTCTGCGCAAAATATAGCAGCCTTTCGCGATATTGTGTGTGCAAAAGAGCCGTCAACCTCGAATCGTCATAGTGCCAAGCAATTGAACATCCCACGAACATCACTGATACGAATTTCGAATAAAATTTTGAATTCACACGCTTGCGAGGTTCAATTGACTCAAGAACTGAAGCCTACTGACGATTTCAAGCGATGTCAATACGCCGAATGGTTAGTTGAACAGAGAGAAGTGAATGTTGACTTTACAAAGAAAATCAGGCAGAATTGCAGCATTTGAGCAAAGGAGAATCCGAGAGTGATTGTGTTCGCTATCACGAGAATGGTGATCGCTATCACGAGATGATAACGGAGATATGGACCTGGACAACATGTGGTTCCAACAGGATGCTGCCACTTGCCACACAACCAACGAAACAATGGCCCCATATTTCGTTTCACACATAATTGTCATGTATACTTCCATCATAATAAAAAAATATTAAGATAATTCTGGGAAAACTTTTTGTTTTATTTACAATTATCATCGTTCGTTTTTGTTGGACCACTCTTTATATATATTAAACATACAGACTTTAACATGCATACCTACATATGATATGTAAATATGAAAAATTTTGTTAGATGACAATTTTGAGTGCAATGTAAAGTATATTGAAAAAACACTTATTTTATCCAAACATTGGCACACAGGCACACGCAAATGTATTTCTTTAACGTATAACATACACATACATACATACATCTTCATATTATCTAATATAGATCTCTTTATTGTAGAGATAAATATTGTTGTTGGGGTGTGTGAGTGTGTGTGGCACTGATGTAAGAAAATATTATATTATGTTATTCTCTTTTTTCTCTCTCCCACATACATAGCACACGTACATAGTTTTTCTTTGCTACATTTAACCAATACACCCGAAATATTAAATGGGTTATAGAGAGAAAAGCGAAAGCTCCAATTGCATTTTCAAACTAACATTTTTCTAAGAGCTTAACTTAAAAACATAGTTTGTCAATTGCCATCGATTGTACACATAAATATATCACATGTTTTTAGTTCAATACTGCAGATATTTTCAGGGTAAAAGAAAAACTGCAGTGATTATCATCATGTATTGTAGTTAAAGCATAAGAAGACAGTATGAGTTATCATAGAATCTTGGCAAATAGCAAGAGTTTAGTGTCTTATTAAAGGTCATACGATGGTCTTAATTACAATATTAATTATGTATATTGTAGTTGTTGTTTTTCTTGTATTTTTTGTTTTTAATACTACAGTGTATTGGCAATTTAACATTTTTTTACGCATTTTATTAATGGCCAACAACATTAAATTAAAAAAAGACAAAATCAGTTTGTGTATGTGGTTGTGTCAACGGCGTGGAACAAAAACATTCAAGAAATAATAACAAAAATACGTTAAACATTGCCGTTGTTGTTGTGGCAGCCGATGATGATTTTCATTTTTTTTTTTTTTTTCTTGTGTACAGACATTAAGAGCAAGTGAATGTTGTCTGTTCTCCACATTGAGTAAAACAGTAACAATCACTATATCATATACATACAGTTTGTCAAATAAATGTTTTCAAAATAGAAACAAAGTTAAAATCTTCTTTTATTTCATAATTCAAACAAAAATTCTTAATGTTTTTTTTTGTACACATCCCGTTACTGTATCTTTTAAAGACTTTGAGACGTCATAACTTTAAAATTCTACTTCCTACTTTTTCAGCGCGCGATATGATGTTGTACAGAACCCTCAGAAGAAATCAGCGAGTTTTCTAGCTGATTTGCCTTTAAAACAATGGGTATACATACACCAATATTTTGAGAGTCTGTTCGGGGAATGTTTTCATTTAAGTATAGAGCCAATTGTTGCACGTTTGTCAAATGTTTTATTGCTGAACACTATGCGACGTCTTTTACATACGATAACATTCGTAAAAACTCAAACTTTTTTCATAAAGAAAACCCAAATACCAGGAAATTCCAACAAAATCTTATTTTTGAAAATATTATTTGACAGAAAAAAAAATAGGTAAAGATCTTTTTTGTTGTTGGCTGTTAATGTGTGGGTATATTTTAAAAGTTATGACGTCTCAGGGTCCTTAAGAGGTAGAATAACAGGATGTGTAAAAAATAAAATAAACATGTTAAGAATTTGTTGTTGGAATTCTCGAATGAAAATAAGATTTTTTCTACTTTGAAAACATTTATTTGACAAACTGTATGTATAATATATATATGTACATATACACAAGAACAAAAGTTCTAGTTTGACTATAAAAAGTAGAATAGTGGCACATAACTCATACCAATAAATAGGCAGACAACAAATGCTTTATGAAAAGTAAACAAACAAAAATTAAGACTTATCTGATGTTTCTGTATGACACGTAAGGTGAATCGCCTGTGCATTTATATGAAAAAAACAAACAAAACACTAAATTTTTGTTACTTGGCTTACAGAAACACCACATTAATTGCTTCTAGTTCTCAAGAAAAATAGGTTTTGCACAAGCGGCTGTCAAACATAGAAAAACATTAGGTCTGTATAAACTTATTCCGCATTTCAGTTAAAGCAATTTCACAAACTATTTTCATATTAACAAATAAATTGTCAAATATTATAAAATCAAGTTCGTGAAAGCTCATTTTAGTACAATTAGAGAGTGTTTAAAGCTACGGTCACATTTGTCAATTTTTATCGTCAAATATTCGACAAATGTGACCGTAGCTTTAAACACTCTCTAATTGTACTATAATGAGCTTTCACGAACTTGATTTCTAACGAAATAAAAGTAGTCCTTTCGAACTTTGTTTCCATTTCTAACAAATATCTTCTATAATCAGCTGCCAAAAATAATTTACAAGTCTTTTAATCAATACAAAAATGTTTCGTATGAATAAACTTATTGCGTAATAGGACAGAAGGACAGTGGTTTCATATCAGTTTCATCAAATTTGAAAAAAAATTGTACTGCCGCTTGTATAATCTACCGTTTTATTTAGTATCGAATATCAATATAAATTTTGAGGCTTGTTTAAGCGTAATATTGTATGTATTTAGCTTGGAAATGTACTTAAGTTTGTACAAGTGGCTTGGCAAGCGGCACTTACAATGCCCTATTAAATATTTGAAACTGCTTGTGTATTTCTTTTTAGAAATTTAATTCCACCCTTTTGTGAAACCTTAAAAAATCATATACGGCACACAGACACAAACAACGTCCCTGCTGTTTCTTTCTTTTCAAAAAGTTGAACAAAACATTTTACACCATGGGTTAAGGAATATTGAAGAAGAACAAAAAAAAAATAATAATTTCCTTCTATTGACGACATGTGTGCCTTTTACTTTAGTATTATGTAGAACAACACTATTGAAATCAATATTCAGTGAATGGTAAAGGAGATTCTTGATTCATATTTTTATGCCGCTGTTACACACATCAAACTCTTGATTCAATATGAATTTGTGCTCAACAAATTTAAATTTTATTTAAACGCACACAAGCACAAAGATGGAAGCATGGGATTGATGCGTGTAGCAGCCGCATTAGATACACGCACGAATTCTACATATAGAAAAATAAATAAAAACTAAAATCTTTCCTTTATCACGTTCTTATAGTCCCTACACTAAGTTGAGTGTTAATAGAGACGAGTAACCAGAGTACATCAGCACTCAATACCATATGGGATCAAACAACAACAACAACAACAGGAATACTTTTCAGAATAACGATCCAGTTTTGTTACTCGTATTACATGAAATTCTAGAAAAAAAAAACAAAAGTAGGGACAATACCAAAATAAAAGAAACTATTGTAGAGTAATCTTAAGTGTTGCCATTGCTTATGTTTCAGAAAAAAAATCACTAAAACCCGGTGGCGAACGTCATAGTGAATCATCGTAACAAAAGCTGGAAACGGTAATCGATGAGTGACAAAGAATTTCTGTAATTTTCCACATTTTCACAGATGAGAGAAGTCGATTTTGTCTTGCAGGCGTCCATTTATTAGTAAATCCTAACTAGGATTGCCAGATTAAATATTACGAAATTGTAGAAAAAATCTTGATTTTTGAGAAAAAGCCTGACAGTCAAAAATAGTGGGTAAACACAAAACTTTATTTGAAAATTGTCGACGTGAGCTCATGTTCATATAAATTAGGAAGCTATAGTAGAATAATGGGAGTCCGTTTTGATACAAATTAAACAGCCATAGTAAAAAGAAAGGGGCCCGTTTTGGTATAAATTAAGCAGCCATAAGCAGCAATAGTAAATAGAAGGCAGCCCGTTTTGGTATAAATCGTTTCGGTATAAATTAAGCAACCATAAGCAGCCATAGTAGAAAGTTGGGAGCCCGTTTTAATATAAATTAAGCAGCCATAAGCAGCCTTAATAGAGAGATGAAAGCCTGTGGTGATATAAATTAAACAGCCTTAGTAGAAAGATGGAAACCTATGTTGATATAAATTAAGCAGCCATAGTAGAAAGATAAGAGCCCGTTTTGATATAAATTAAGCAACCACAAGCAGCCATAGCAGAAAGTTGGAAGCCCGTTTTAATATAAATTATGCAGCCATAGTAGAAAGATGGAAGCCTGTATTGATATAAATTAAGGAGCCACAGTAGAAAGTTGGAAGCCCGTTTTGATATAAATTAAGCAGCCATAGTAGAAAGATAGCAGACCGTTTTTGTATAAATTAAGCAGATATAGTAGAAAAATTGAAGCACGTTTTGTGATGGGGCTGAAAGGGAATTGGTCATTACCAGCTTCTACAAACTGGCCAAACAATTTGTTGTGATCTCTGCTGTCAACAATTAACAAGATTGAAGTAAGCAATTCAATTAAACCGGCCAGAATTAATCAACAGAAAAGGTGTTGTAATCCATCAAGACAACGCTAGACAATACACATCTTTGAACGCCCGGCAGAAGCTGAGAGAACTTGGCTGGACAATTTTAATGCATCCACCCTGAAACCCAGACCTTGCACATTCAGATTTCAATCTCTTCAGAACTCTCTTAATGGAATAAATTTAAATACAGTAGAATCCTACAAAACTCAATTGAATCAGTTTTCCGCCCAGAAGTTCTACACTGATGGCAAATAGTTATAGATCAAAACCGCACATATTGGGTTTAATAAAACTTGTTTGAAATACTAAACTAGGAAACAAATTCACTTAAAACGTTTTATGTTATTAATTCATTAAAATGTTCAATAGCTCTTTACAAAACTTTGTGTAAGAAAAAGTTTTAAAAACGTGCATTAAAAAGTCGTGACAAATCATTCTTTTTCTTGATTCTTAACAAGCTGTAAAAATTCTTGTAAATCAAGCGAAATTAAGGACATCTGAGAACCCTAGTCCTAACGGACAACATCATCAAGAATTATTAGTGCTTTTTCGTTAACGGGGAAGTATAGCAGACAAAATCCTGCATCATGCTGAACCATGCAGAGTCGACTCATAACAGACAGTGTCGCTAAATTTTAACATGTCATCGACTCATAACACACAATGTCGCTAAATTTCAGCTTTCTTTGGTATGGCAGCATTACTATGAAATTATCATACATAACTCTCTTTGTTTGTGTCATTGTCACAAGGACTATCAATGAAATTTTTCATTCACGATAATTTCATACACATTTCTCCTTTATACTGATATTATGACGTTCATTCATCGATAGAAAAATCTTAGTGACAATGTCACCAGTAATCAGTAATGTTTAAGGCCTCATTGGTCTGTAGTTTACAATTAGTTGTTGAATTCAAATTAACCTTAAAATCAGAAGCATCGAATAGACATTTTCCAACTTTTTTTCAATAGTGATGTTAGCAAGGGAATATGCAACACTGAACTGAACATATTTTCGAATCGTTTCCGTAGCTGAGTTGAGTAATTTCCATAGGTAAGTCGAAAACATGAGTTTCGGCTTTGTTGCTAGTACTTTAAAAGATCGGTAACAATTTTTAGGAGCTCGTTCAATGAAAATATTTGAAGAAACAATGAAACAATGTATAAAGAAGTAGGAAATCTTACTGAATATTTTCTCATATGGTAAACCTATATTTTAGTTTATCATTAATCGTCAAACACTGTTATTTAAATATTTAATCAAGTATTAGCTTACACGCAAAATTTAAAAATGTTCTTGGTCCTATTTTAATGATTTTTAAGATGTAAACGTTAACAACACCAGACTTCACGTTTACAAAAACAGAGAAAAAAATATAGAGATAGGATGACAGAGTCCTATATAAAAAGAGAAGGTGTAAATAATATTGCATGTTGCTGTTGTTATAAAAATAAACAAACTGTTAAAAGAGTGAAATCGTTAAGATACGTAAGAAAACTCATTGATTTTGGTGTAAATTTAGAGGATATGAAAAAATACAATAAATAAAAAAGGATACCTTTTTATTCATTTTGTAATTTAATTACTTTAAGTCCCTGTATTCTTCTTCTTTCATAAGCATATTCATAAATTGTAGCCAACCATTCCCTTATTGCCTTTTTTCCTTTTTTCTTAGACAAAACTATTGGCCAGGCGCATTCCAAGCAAAGAGACGAATTGTATCATATAACGATATTTGCTATGGAAGACTACAGACACTCAGCTCAGTATGGATAGATAGAAAACCTTCGATAGTAAAAGGAGACAATAACCACAACGCAATAACACCACCACCAACACCACCACCACCATTAATGTATATTGTGTTTGTTTTCTTCTTTGTAAGAGGACTTTATTAAGTACTTATGTACGTATGTATATACATTGCACGTATGTATGTATAAGTATAGAGAAAAGTTTGTGCCTGTATATCTTATGAACGTTTACGAAGAATCTTGGATTATGTGCGGGTTGGTATGGTATATGGACAGGCACGGACATTTATAATCATTTTCACTTGTACGTTTTATTTTTGCTCATGTAACATTGGAACGACAGAGGCGTTACTTCGTACAGATGAATCGACAGATGAACGTTAGGACAGACATTTTTAGGAAAAGTTAGACATTTAGACAGGTTCAACAAAAGTTGTAACCACAAATGGTTAAAGAAATGGAGAAAGGAGAACAAGAATAATGGAAATATAACTTTTATTCAAAGTTATAGTAAAAACCATAATAAAAGTCTGCGTACACTGTGTCAAGTAAAGCCACAGAAAATCGTTTCTTAATAAATATTTTACATCATCCAGCTAAAATTTCGTTTAAATTTAATACTTCCTACATATGTACATATGTAGTCGGATTCTGGGCCTTTCTTCATTTCATTTTTTAAACTTTTTTTTTATAACTAAAACATACAAAACTATGACATGTAATATCACAGTAAAACAAAATCCTTGAAAAAAATTCAAAGAAATTCCTTTGACCGTTTCCCCTTTTTTCATGCTTCTCATAAATGGAGCACCACATTAACCTATCCACCCTGGAAATTTTTGGACTCCACACAAAGTTTGGGAAACCATGGTATGTTTTCTAGGCGAAGATCCAGACTATTTCCACTCGTGCGCAGATAAATATAGAGAGTGGAATATTTTGACAGCCAAGTGCCACTAAGAGACGTTTTTCAGAGTATAAAAGTTCACTCAATAAGTCCGTAAGATGACACATGGATGGCGTTACTAGAATTTTGTCCATATGATTTTTATTTAGTACTAACCTTCAAACGATACGTGTATAAATTTAACAGCAATTTGACTACTGATTCGTGAGTTATAGAATTTCGTGTGAAGCAACTTTTTTAATTTAAAAAAAAGATTTAAAAAAAGTGAATTTCGAGTTTTGATAAAGAATTGCTGTTTGGTTAAAAAAATACAGTGGAAACCAAACAATGGCTCGATAAACATCGTGCGAACTCTGTCCCATCGAGACAAATGGTATAGAAGTGGTTTGCTGAAATTAAACGTGGTCGTACCAGCACAAATGATGCAGAGCGCAGTGGACGCTCAAATGAGGCTGTTATCCAGAAAACATGAAAAAAATCCACAAATTGGTTATAAATGATCGCAATTTGAACGTTACGAACTGACATTGTAAAGATATCAGATGGTAGTGTTTTTACTATTTTACACGAAAATTTGTGTATGCGAAAGCTCTGTTAAAAGTGGGTGTCGCGTGAGCTCACAAATCGTGCCACAAATCGATGAGAACGATGACTCAATTAAAAGAATTTAGCTTTGAATAGTTTACCCACCCACCGTATTCTCCCGATTTAGCCCACAGCGACCTTTTCCTGTTTTCAGATCTCCAGAGAATGCTTGCTGGAAAGAAATTTAAGTCCAATAATGAAGTAATCGTTGAAACTGAGGCATATCTTAACGAGAAAGAGAAATTGTACTGTACAAGTTGTATCAAAAAGTTGGGAAATCGCTATACTCGTTGTATCGCCCTCGAAGGCAACTATGTTGAATAATAAAATCGAGTTTTGTCAAAATTTTGTTTTTTTCTTACTTATCCTATGGACTTATTGAGTGACCTGTTTGAAATTTGAAATTGGGTCCCTGAAAAACACAGATATTGTAGAAAAGGAGATCGCTGACGAACTGGTATAGCAGAGCTCGGCCACATTGTTTTGAGGCAGGCGAAGCTCCCGATGATATGTTTATCTATAATAGTACGCTACGCCATATGGATAGGGCAATTATGTCGAAAATTATTGGTTTCTTGACGGGCCACTACTATCTTAAATATCAGTTCTTCAGCCTCAATGTGGTACCTGACACCAAGTGCTGCCAGTGCAGCAGGAAGAAGAAGGAGGAGACGACAGACCATATTCTCTGTGAATGTGTTGCTTTGTCAAACATTCGTAGACGAACGTTTATGGAGCCCGTTATTGGGCCTGAACAGGTTCGTCGGCTACCCATGAAGGTATTTTTCTTGAGGCTGTTCCGGGTGGTGCTTCCGGACCGAGCGGACAGTCATCCTCCCATGGATATTGACTCGATTGAGGATTGAATTGCTGTTTTTCTGAGTGATTACACTTATTTCTGCTTGTAAATTAGCGGGTCTGTTTCCAAAGTGTTTGGCATAATAAGTCTTTAAGGTAGCAGTGCCATGGCAAGTTGGACCTATACGATCCTGATAATAATAATAATAACCTAGCGACCTTACAAGTGTTCAGTTTACGTCAACTATTCTCAGCCTTTTAAAGAAAGAATTTGAAGGTTGGAAGTATTCAAAGCAGATACCGTTCTGGCAGCTCGTTAATTGCCACAGTAATCTCTATGCGCAGTAACCTAAATAAAATTAATATCATTCATACATTAATGATATTTCATAGTGATAGTAGTAGAATAGTGTAAGTTATCCCTACACCATTCGCTCCTGGATGGAATTCTAACTTTGCACATTTTATCGAAATCCATATAAGAAATAATATATGCACAAAATCCTTGCAAGTGCATATATTCCTGATCTCCAACATCGAAATGCATTCAGCCTCGTGGCACTAGAGGCATTATATGAAGATCAATAGGATCAAGGTACAGTATAGTGTTCAAAGCCTCTAAAGGACTAGACCTCAGAGCACTTGTTATACCAATACATGCCGATCTATGAATCATATACACTGGGTACAAAACAAATTTT
Source organism: Wohlfahrtia magnifica (assembly GCA_023159175.1). Lineage (NCBI taxonomy): Eukaryota > Metazoa > Arthropoda > Insecta > Diptera > Sarcophagidae > Wohlfahrtia > Wohlfahrtia magnifica. Next base: position 305,758 of record JAKWBJ010000206.1, read on the forward strand.
TCTAAGTTGCAGTTCACCATACCTGAGATCAATATTTAAGAATTGTACCAATACAAATACAATCTGACTAAAGGTAGTCACAAAAATACGACATCTCACACAAAAATAAGAAAAGGTCATAGCTAACGATAAGCCAAACTTTGAATAAATGTTTCTTAATAAATGCGCAAAATTTGAAAAAAATACTCATTTTTAAGTTATATACCTAATAACGACAACTTATATCACTGGTCAAAATTCTGATTTTTTTCAATACCAAAAAAAGTCCTTTAAAAGGATTGTATGGCCTCATCACTTTAGATTGAATCGAAACAAATAACATACGATAGTTGAAATATTTTAATTAAAAAAAGAGAAAAAAATTACTGTTCCCATACAACGCACAACCACACGTATCTACACGTACGTATATAAACCTTTAAAAACCATTGTTTTTACAAACATACATATTTACATGCATGCATATGTATGTATTTGTAGACAATTTTTATAACTACACTAAGGAATATAATATAAAAATGAAATGAAAAAGAGAGCAAAGAACAACAAACAAAAAATCATTTTAAAATTTTGTGCAGCTGTTGTCTGTCATCTTTCGTCTGTCCGTTCAATACTGGACGTCTGATAATGTTTGTCCTGTTTTTTTTTTCTAAAGTTTTTCAACTTTTTGTAACTACAGGCTGCAGGACAAAGTTGTTTAAAAAAGGTTTCCCATTAATGTTTTATTGAAGTCATATTAAGAGAGAGCTTGTCAGCATTACATTTGAATTTTTTTTTATTTTTAGTTTTTAGAAACAAATTTCAAAAAAAAAACACTTACGTACTTATAAGAAAAACAGAAACTTAAATGAACTTACCCTTTTAACTTTCAGAGGGGTCTTCAAAGTGAACAATGAAACTATTTAAAAAAAAAAAAACATAAAACATGTTTCCGGTTACAGCAGCAGCTTCTATGAAAATCTTACAAATCGAAAATTATTTCGAAACTTGAAAATTGTATATGTAAATAATTATCCTTATTTTGACTAGAGGGTTGACAAAAAAAAAGAAAAAAAAAACACTGCTCTTACTTAAAAAAATGTATTACAGTTGCCCCACTGTGCTAAGGCAACATCCATTATCTTAACGATTTCAAAATGTACACTATTTTGTGTAGAAATGCATTCCGGTGGCAAACTTCATAGAGAATTATTGTGGCAAATGTTGAAAATGGTACATATGTATACCATAGATCACAGAAGTTAATTTTGTCTTGTAGGCTCTCGTTTATTAATGTTTCCTAACAGACAATACCCATCATTAGTGCTTTATTGATTAACAGGGAGGTGTAGCAGGCAAAATACGGCAAAAGAGGTCCATTGCTTCATAAAATTTTTGGGTGTAAAATGACAACAGTTCATTAATGGAAAATATACAATATACATATGTACCTACATAATTTCTGCAACATCACAAGTGGAACAAAGAGGACTTCTATCTATCAATGAGCTTCACCCGATTTAATTTTAATTTGTATTTCTGGTGATGAAAATAATTACCTACCAAACGATACCAATGCATTAATTATTTTCTCTACTGATGAAAGTAATATGGAATCAATCCAAAAACTGTTTAGACATACTTATATGTACGTGTTGCGATTCTGACACATATATAACATATTATTATAAAGGGTCCGCCAAATAATTTTTTTTTGAAAATTCTATAAAAAAAAACCTACTGAATATTTTCTCAAATTCCTTTATTTATTTGAAAGTACAATCCTTTCGGTTAATAATAGAAAACAATTTCATTCAAATGGCTGTCTCGGCTGGCCATGCAGTAGCCTACGCGATCGGTCCAATTTTTAAGCCCATTATCGATTGTGTGCAGCTGTATTTCACCAATGGCTTCATTGTGAATATTGTCCTTTAAAGCGTCAATTGTCTTTGGCTTGTTGGCGTAACACTTATCTTTGACGGCACCCCACAAATAATAGTCCAACGGTGTCAAATCGCAGCTCAGAGGTGGCCAAACGACATCAGCTCTGCGGCTGATAATGCGATCTTCAAAAACAGAACGCAAACACACAACTCGATGTTTTGCTTCGGCTGTGTGGCACGTAGCGCCTTCCTGTTGAAACCAAATGTTGCTAATATCCTCCTCTTCAATTTTTGTGAACTAAAATTCGTTCAACATGGCCCGATAATGATCGCCACCACTCCTTGCTCATATTCGAAGAAAAATGGACCAAAATCCGCACCAACCAGTGACTCGACTTGGGTGTATCGGCTTTTCAATGTATTCGTGTGGGTTTTCTGTGCCACAAATGCGACAATTTTGCTTGTTTACATGTCATCCGAGACCAAAATAGCTTCATCTGAAAAGATGATTTTTTTTTTGGCAAAATCGGCATCTTCTGTAAGTCGATTGCAAGCCCACTTAGCGGAGCGAAAACGCATTGGACACAACCATATTCGTTCAGCGGAAGGATGAAACTAATTATCTGCCAAATCAGACATGAGTTAAGTGTTACCATTCACGAAATAAGCACTAGTTGAAAAAAAAACGTTAGATGGCGGACCCTTTAGAATTATTTTCAAGTTTCTTCGTTTTATTGAATTAATATCATAATTTTATTGTTTTCGTAAATAAAACACATTTTTTGTTGACTTTTTTATGTGATTTTGTTTAATATTTATTGCTTTGATTTAAACTTATGCGTTTTTTTTTCCAATTCAGTAACGGAGCAGTAGTTTTTATATGGAGTTAGTGTATCGTTTTATGCGAATTCGGTTTATGTGGACTTTCGTAGAGCGCATAAGACGGGGTCTGAGTGTACTGTGAAAAATAATCATAAAATCTAAAAATTAAACAAATTTTCTATATAATAGACACATTATATTTCAACAGAAGAACTGATAGAAACAATTTATACTCGAAAATTTTATGCTTTTATTAATATTTTGCTTATAATATAGGAACTACATATGTATAGGGTGTTTTTTATAGAGGTATAGAACTTTAAGTTGCAATAAAAAACGACGGATTATTCGATTGACATGAATTTTATTTATCCGAAAGATAATCTTTTGGCATTACATTTTAAATATGATTTCTGGATATGACCGCCACGGCTGGCGCGGATGTAGTCCAATCTGGACGTCTAATTTTCGATGATTTTTTCCAACATTTGTGGCGGTATATCGGCAATAACACGGCGAATGTTGTCCTCCAAGTGGTCAAGCGTTTGTGGCTTTACCGTATAGACCAATGACTTTATGTAGCCACACAGAAAGTAGTCTAGCGGTGTTAACTCACAAGATCTTGAAGGCCAATTCACAGGTCCAAAACGTGAAATTAGGCGGTCACCAAACTTGATGATCGTTTGGCTTCAATTCTTGCACGAGTTGGATTTTGTAAGCATTCGGGTCTTCCTCAATGCTACGCTCTACAGCAGCAATAGCTTCTTCTGTACACACCGTACAGCCTCTCTGGGGATGCGAGTTATCGATAAGAGTAAACGTGGTGCGAAAACGTTCCATGGTTAATTAACTCGAATTAACTGCTCTGATGGACGATTTTGTCGACGATAAAATGGACGTAGTGCGCGATACGTTTTCCACACAGAACCATTATTTTCGAAATAAAATTGCACTATTTGCAAGCGTTGTTCAGGCGTGAGTCTATTCATGATGAATTGCCGAACCAATCTGAGAATAAATCACTTGACACCTGTTAAATGGGTCGCCATCTTGAAAAGTAATGCCAACTTAAAGTTCTATACATCTATAAAAAACACGCTTTATTGCCCAAGTTTCAAACCATCGTAAAAATGCTCGCATCACGGTTGCAGGAGTGGAAATATCTTGAAATGAAAGCAAATAACCGACAGTTTGTTCCAAATTTATCGCAAAATTAAAGCACGAATGTCCCTCAAAATACATGACCATATGACAAAAAAATATAGTGCACGTTAGTTACCACACACTTTAAGCTTAATAAGCATTTGTTAAAAAAAATTTTTTTTACAAAATTTTAAATTTTCATACTGGCAATACCATGATTATTTTGCGTCAGCGATACAAAAAACGAATGCCACATACAAGAAGTTGAACGAAAAAAGATTTATTTTTATTAATTTAATATAAAATCATATTTTTTAATAAATCTGTTTCAGTTTTCATTACCTTTTTATATTTTATTCAAAGCTATACATATTTTTTAGGACAATTAATTTTATGTGGGGAATAATACAACCCGAATAACGGGCTTTGTGTATTTGTTTTGATTTTATGTACACCCCTAAAGAAAAAATCTGTTTATTGTGCTTAAATGAAAACAATTTATTCGAAAAAAATTAGTTTCAAAAGAAAAAGGTTCGAAAATAATACCGAGGATGATAAATTGAGTGTAAAAATGTATATACACACAGTGAGGTGCAAAACCAAAAGCATGTTTTGAAGTTCAACAGAAAATTTCCTATAAAAACTTAAATACTCAATCAAATAAAACAAAACTTCACACATTTATTCATTGTTAAGTCCTTTCAAAAAAAAACATTAACAAAACGTATGATATTCAAACACTGGAATTTGGAAAAAGGCAATTATATAAAATAATCTACATGCACTTAGTCTTGCACTGTTCACTTAAATAGACAGGAACTTGCATATATTTTTAAAACTATTCTTAGAACTCCTTATTTGTGGCGCTTTTAAAGAATTTAAACGTACTCTCTATAATATTACTCAAAAAAGTAAGAGTAATCTGGTGCCATTCATATGATATTCGTCGCCATAGCTTCAACATGTTTCACGAAATCCAATTATATTTTTCCAAGCGTTTTGACGTACTGTCCAAAAATTCTCCGTTGGAGTGGAATTAGGGTTTTATGGTGATCACCAATTTACCTAAAATTTCTGTTACAATAGCCATTCTTTGACAATTTTAGCGGTCTGGTTAGGATTACCATGTCACTAAACGATGGGTAAGGGTATATGCCTCCGAAAAAATTACCTTGACGCCAAAAGATACTATTTTTATTTTTATATTAAATATTTATAACACAAACGTCACCTTAAGGTACTCTTAAAGTGGGTAGCCTCCTACTTTAAAATTATTAAAGTTAACGTAAGTTTAACAAAGGGATTTTAAGCTAATAATGGTTTTTGCATACGACATTAAGGAATTTTGCTTTGTTGAATTTTTTTGCATATGGCCGATATTATAAGCGACAAGCAAAGTGAGCGACTATACCAAGATTTGGCGAAAACAAAAAGACGAGATCAAGGATTTTGATACGAGGGCATTGAGTTTATACAATATCTCTTTAAAAAACGGTACGAATATTTAAATTCAGCGCCCCAAATCTCTTAAAAGATAGCTTTAAGTTGCTCTGATCCAAAGCCGTGTATAGTTGTGTTATAAATAAGATTTTTAAAAATGTTTTTTATCCATAAAGTGTATGTAGTTTTACTAATTTGAATTTAAAACCTAAAAAATGATATTTCTATTAATACGACACGACTGTTTTTTAGTTTTAAATTTGAATGACTAAAATGCGTAGGGATTTTCGTAGGGGAAATCTTGTTAACGTATAGGAAAAAATCTGACTTTTTTTTTTTGGTATGCGTAGGTAATTTTCAAAAAATTTACTGCATTGTTTTTAGCCAAATTTCCCACTTAAACTTTTATTTGTCAAGTACAGGACTATGCAAGACTTAAAAGCGTTTACATTAAGGAAAAATATTATCAAAACGGAACAAATAAAAAGCGAACCGCTATTAGATAAAATTTGCATACTTCAATTGCCCCCTTCAACAAAGCCAAAAAAACAACAAAAATTAACGAGATGCAGGAAAGAAGGCGTTTTAAAAACAAGAGTTGAGGTCAGAAGAAACGTGTTAAATAATATAGAGTGGTCGTAATTTTAGCAAGTGTATGGGATTGTTTCATTCGTTCTTTTCTAACACAATGCTTGAGTGCGCGTCTAACAGTTAAGTTTCATAGAAAAATTCACAACAAATTGTTTTACCATTTGCAATGTCATTTTCTTGCTGCTTAATGTCATTCTTTTTGACAATTCACAAGAGTGGCGATAAACTGCAATTGGCCAGAGGAGGAGTGGAGTGTTAGATAGTGTATGATAACATTTTTTATATGCAGTCTTCTGTTTTGTTTTTTAAGCTTAAAAGTCTTTCTTTTTTGTGAATATTTTTCGCAGTTAAACTCGTTTCGTTTATTGTATGTAGTGCAACCAAAACAAACTATATTGTAATGAAACTTCTGCCTTCAGTCAACCTAAACTAAGAACAAGTTACAAAAGAACAAAAAAAAAAAACAGAAAAAAAATCAACTTTAAAATGTTTAGCACTTTAAATGTTTTTTTTTTTCCTTTTTCTGCATTTGTTTTTACTGAGCTTTGTATTTCTCTTTAAGGTTCATTGGTTTTCATTTGAGTCACTTTTCGTTTGTACGCTTGTTTGTTTGTACGCTTTTTTTTGGAGGCTCAACTTATTTACTTCGTTCTTTATATTCAAAAATCAACGACTCTTTTTGGTTTTTTGATTTTTTTTTTTTTGCCTTTAGCTTTTCAATACTTTAAGCAGTTTTTGAAGTTATTGTTGTTTATGTTGTTGCTTATAGCCGTAGTAGTGCTTTTTTAACAGCTTTATTGCAATGATGCCTTTTAGCTTCTTGTTTGGTAGGGTCTTTAACACTTACATATATATCCCAGTGGTTAAAAGTTGCAGACATATAAAGGTATGTATTCTTTAAATTTGTAATGAGCGCAGTAGTGTTTAGAAGTGGTTAAAATCACTGGGGCCTACAAATCAACAATTTCAAATCGTTTACAAGCAGCATGATTTGCCCAAAAGCAAGGAAATTGTGTAGCAAACGACTTGATGTCGAGAGACGAGAGAGATTATGTTGCATGTCCGAAATGCTGCTTGAGCGTCATAAAAAGAAGTAATTTATGGATGCCATTACGGGAGCCCGAAATGCAAGAAATCTTATATATTCGTGTGGTTGGTCAAGCTTTACAACTATCTAGCTAAATTAATGCCAATACCGTAGACAGCCGACAGCGTTAAGGCCCAACCACAATGTGAGTAGGCTAGCTTCAACGACTATGCGAATACACACAATCAAATCTGTATAACTATAATTTACTTAACAAACTTATCGTCAAGTCTCGTTCAGTTTCATTTGCTTACGTTTTGAGTGAAACTGATCGCATTGTACGTACTTAAACAGCTGTTTGTGTGTTATATGCAAAACAATAACAAAAGAAATGAATGAAATGAATGAATGCTCTTGTTTTTATTCGTCACTGAAACAGCGACGATTAAACATGCGGAGCGGATGTATGTAGATTTTTTAAATTTATATTTAAACTGTGTTATTTTTCTGATAATATTTAAATTTTTACACAAAATCTTACAATTTTTATATTTTTAATAAAAAATAAATTCACCCGATCGCTAATAATGCTAATTACCCATTCAACTCAACTCTCAGGTAGCTATTTTCATGTTCTCACGAACACAACTATTTAAAAAGTACATTATAGCCACCAAAAAGTTGATTAAGTATTTGAAAGACTTTTCGTTGAGTTTTTGACAGTAGCTTAAGTAAGCAAAAGTATAATATAGTTGGGCTTTTAATGTGCATCAAAAACTCACTAATGTAAATTAAAACTTTACCCTGACAGACGTCAGTTTTTGCATTATGTAAACAGCTGTTTGTTTGTCAACCATTTTTTTTACATCTATACCTAGACCAAATGAATAAAAGATAGAAAATATGATTAGCAGCTATGCTGTTGGTGAAAAATTACTATTTATTTTAAGAAAAAGCTGAAATTACTTTTACATAAACTGCTCCATAATCCATTTTAATTTTATCATTCATTCACAATAGTAAACAATTTGGTTCATTATCCACAGTATTGCCATATTGAAAAAGCTGAATCTAAAGCAGTTTGGCTTTGTGCAGTTATATTAAACTTAATGCACATTAAAATGGGGATAATTCGCAAGTTAATTTGCATTATTAGGTGCAACCAGAAGACTCCCAACTATTTTGAGTTGCTGAAATCAGACCAGGCGATTACAGGGCACTAGTACCGCACACGGTTGATTTTTTTGAAGCGAGCATTAGTCAAAGAGTTCATATTTTACAATTAAAATCCAGATTTTTGCCAAAAGTGCAGCATTTTTAAGTTATACATGAAATAATAGTACTTTTTTAAAATTTCCTGTATTGTTGCTTATTTTACCAGTTATTTTTTAAATGTTCAATACAGATTCTTTATCAAAATATTTAAAAATTCTTCTATCAAAACACAAAGAATGCTAAGACTCCAACCCATTAATTTCATTCCATAAATAATTGTTTACTAACTTTTATTGCAATCATTGCAGCACGAATGAAGCCAAATGTTCAAATAGCCCAAACTCTAGCTATCATACTAGGAATAAAGAGTAGTCCAACCAAAAATAGCTCAAACTCTAGCTATCATACTAGGAATAAAGGGTAGTCCAACCAAAACGCACGATGTTAATTGTAAATAAAACAAAAAGTATTCAGAGAATTATCTTAATATTTTTTATTATGATAGAAGGATCTCTTGAATTGATCTTGGCTTATTGACGTACAATTTTTCTTTTAAATATCCCCAAAGAAAGAAGTCTAACGGTGCCAATTAACACCGCCACGACATGAGATAAAGCGGCCATTGAATTTCTCGCCATTCTTTCGTCGGATGTGTGGCAAGTGGCACCATCCTGTTGGAACTACATATCGTCTAGGTCTACATCCTCAATTTCTGGCCCCAAGAAGTACGATATCATCTCGCGATAGCGAACTCCATTCGTAGTAACTGCTTCGCCGACCACTATCACGAACAACAGCAATATTTTCTGCAGAACGAACTTGACGAGCATGCACAGATGTTTCCACATTTCCTACAGACTCGCTTTACTGAAATTTTCGCTCGATTCTCCCAATTGTGGACATATAAGGTCGATTATACTGAACAAAAAACTCACGATGTGCACGAAATGCATTTTGAAAGGCTTCAACAAACTTAGCGCGCTGTTCAATTGTGCACCTCCTCTCCATGGTTGAATTAGTCAAACAAAATACTTGACGTTACGGTGTGACTCACAATTAACATCGTACATTATGGTTGGACCACCCTTTAGTTGATAAAATTCAGTTAGAACAAAAATTTCTTAAGTAACTGAGGCCGAAACCTATTAACTATGAGCTCTAATTGCAGTCGTTTCTGCAGTCAGCAGAGTAATATCATTGAAAAGAATATCGAATATCAGTATTATACAATTTTTCTATCACTTTTTAAGTTTCACACAAAAATTAGTATTCAATTCCTAAACGAAACAATATATTGCTTAAAAGTAAGAATTAATACTTTTTAGCACTGTTGCAGTAGTAAAATGCATACAAAAACTTATTTTTAATGTTTGTGTTTGTGTTACATACAGAACATACTCAGAGATTTCAACACTGAGCACTGAGTAAAACGAAATAAACGGTTCTTGTTGTTGGATAAGAAAGTAACAGACGGGGGGAGAGAGAAAGGGGGAATACTGTTTTTGCTTTAACATATTTTCAGGGAGGATTTTACTTTTTTGTTTTGTACATTTTTTTGGTGGGGAAGGGGGACAAATATTGTTTGAAATAAAATTTTAAGTTTGATTATATCCGGAAATGCCGTTTTACACGTGAATGGAAATTTGATTACGTATAATAGACATACATACATATTTGTTTTTTTTTTTTGTTTTCTTACGAAATTTATCAAGTAGATATATTTATGTAAATACCAACCTATAACTTATTATATTAGTAATGTGTTATACATATGTATGTAAGTAATAAGTATATTTATTTAACTTACCATACTACACCAAATGCACCATAACCAATAGGACGATCTGGTTGAACATCTTGCGGTACAGCTGGCGGTTGATAATATGGCGCAGCAGCCGCTAAAATAGCACCTTGTGGCGCACCGCCTGCAGCTCCACCTTGTACGAGTGACATCGAAACGCTCATTGAAGTTCAAACGTTGAAAATAAAAATTAATACTGCTTCTCCACTACTACTACTACACCACCTCCCCTATTTCGTTTTATCCTTATTTGCTTTTTTGTTTTTGTATATGATGGTGATGGTGATATCGTCGTATAAGTTGTTAAATGCAGCAACACCACCACCCGTTATGTTTTTTTTTTTTCGTTCAAAACTACACTTTAAAATATGTATTGTGTGTTTGAAAAGATTTTAATTTGTATTTGTTAGAATTGCTCTCGCAACTTCACACACTTTAACAAAAGTAAGTAAATGAGACATGTAAATATTACTTTGTAACCGCGTATATATATATGTGTGTATGCATGTGTGTGTGTTGTATATGAGAGTATTATTTTTTTAATATGAATTTCTTACACAGTCACAGACAAATGTAAGCAAAATTTTAGTTGTTGTTGTTTTTTTTTCTCTTAAAATATTAGAGAGGGTTGAAGTTGAAAACAATTATTTACAGGAAATCGTATTGCTGTGTGACTATTTTATAATTATTTTTTTTTAGAAATTTAAAAATAAGAATTTTTTTAATTTTTTGTTTTTGACCTTATTGTTGTATTATTAACAGTTGTTAATGCACTTGAACATTTTTGTGTTACTTTTTTTTATTTCCTTGTATAGATTTTTTAAATATTTATTAGCCGAAAAACTGTATTTTTAATGAAATTTGGGTGGGTGGTGTTATTGTAATGATTGATTATAATTTTATTTTTTTAATTTAATTTTTTTTCTAAATAATAAGCCAATTAACATTAATTATTAACACCGTTACAAGTAAAAGCTGAAATGAAAAAGAAAAAATTAATAGAAATCAATATTTAATTAAATTTGTTTATATAAAACAAAATAAATAAATAACTAATTAAAGAGGAGTATGCAAATGTTACAAAAAAAATACAATAGATATACAAAAGGAACTCCTATAAATCGAAATGTTTTTTGTATTTATTGTGTCCAGGTTTAGATTTTAGGCATTGTTGTCTAAAAATTGTTGCCTTTATTAGCGTGACGTTATGCTCTTAAACTATTTATGATTATAAAATAATAAATTGACGAATAAAGTACAAAAGAGAATAGTAAAGAAATAAAATTGAATTTTCACAAGAACATACATAGTTTAGGATGTTATAATTCTCACTGAGTTTACATATATAATTATTTATTCAACGAAAGGGCAGCCTCAGAGTTACCGACACGTGTCATACATTCGTACTAGCTTAGCAGACAACAAGAGGTTCCGAATTCTTCTTGAAGTAGTTGTAGTTATTTTATTTTTATACCGAATGTAAAAGCTCCCAAATTCTTTTTCCGGCGTTATAATCTTCTAATTACTTCTTGTCGTTTTTGTGTATTTTTACCTGCATGAGTACTATCGACATCGTTAACTATGGTTTAAAAGCTAAGACTATCAAACTGTGTTGACATAACTGTTTAGTAAGTTTCCGCAAGTCATCATAACTCGTTTAACGCCTGAACAACGCCTCCAAATTGTGAAAATTTACTCTGAAAAACATAAATCTGTTCGCGAACTTCGCACAGCAAAAGTTCATTTCTGGTTAAATGATTACGTCAGTAAGCAAAATTGCCGTATTTGGAACAAGACAATTCTCAAGCCGTAAACATATCACCTTTAGATCTATTAAAATTGACTGCCTAGTGCGATTTACACGCTGCCATTATCCGCCTTTATTTCTTTCGAAAAGAGCAGGAAGCTGCCGTTACTGTGAATTGCGAACAAATACGTATGTATATGTAAACAAAGATTTATTGACAAAAGCTTAAGCTAACATATTTACTGTTTAAAGGCTCACTTAGACCTGACTTAACATAACATAGTCCAGACAACTAAAATCAAGTTGGTCGGTTGTGGCGTTACGGTATGTCACAACTAATTGAACACATTGTTGCCCATAAGGTTGGTTGGTTGCGTAGCAACTATGGCGTTTTGTTAAGTCAAGTCTAGTCAAACCTTAAACTATAAAACAAATTCAGAAATTGGTGATTTGATGTATGGAATGGTAACGATTACTAAGATAGTACTGATTACCGATGAAAATATTTCTCTGTAAAAAGAATTCGAGAGCTCTTACAATCTGGCAAAAAATCTTTAAATTTTTTAAATTTTCTAAAGAGCTTGAGAACTTACAATGATAATAAGACAAAAATATTCGGGTATGTTCTAGATTCCGAATTCATTCGAAAGTGGATTACTTCAGCATTTTTAAAGTTCTGTATTTCATATCCAAATGGTCCACTTTAATCAAAACAAACCTCAATTTTAAATGGGGAGTATTGTAATGCTGTTCGCAGAAAGCACCTGACCGACCGACTTTTTTGTTTCTTATTGTTCTTTCAACTACATTACGAATTGCACAATGTTTTTTTTTATTAAAATATTTTGCTTAGAACTGAGTTGCGTATTTTTGTATTAAAAAATGTGTTATAAAAAATGGTTCGAGGCAGTCGCCTAACAGTCAACTATTGTTATCACCATTTAGATACCTTTATTGATAAAAGTGTTTACAGCACTAATTTCCAAAATTAGGAAATCGTAGCGAGAGCCTAGTCTACAAAAGTCGTCTGACGCAATTTGCGTTTTAAAATCTCAAATCTATAAGGAAACATTTTTTATATTCATGTCTCGACATTTCTGTCTACTAGGCACTTACTATTACATTATATTTAGACTGAAGTAATCTTTTCGATTGTAATATAGAGCATCTTCTTCCACGGGTTTCGTACATGCGTACAGTCAACGCACCCAATTACACCGGGCATCCCTGTTTTCTCAGAAAAATATAATTTAGAAACTCTGCTTTCTTGTTTCGTTAACTCAAAGGATATCCATGATGTACATAAATTATTTGCTGCGACCAAGGCTTATGTGAACATCATTAGCAACAACGCCTTGATAATCGCCTACCGCTAAAAATCCAAGCGTTGCAGCTAACTGCACGGTTTTTGGAACAGAACTGTTTCTCAAAAATGGAGCAATCATTTTTACAATCATAAAACGCACCTCTTTATTCAAGCGCAAAAGGGCTTGAAATCTTAAATGAAATAAAATTGCAGAATTGAAAAAAACTAATACGTATTCGTCATACATACGCTTCATCTGGAATGGTTATAGGGCTACTCGTTGATGCATCTCTTAAGCGCTTTCTTTTAATTTCTTGACAATTAATTTCTTGTCTCCGTAATTATATATACATGCGATTACACAAACGCTCCTGGCAAAACTTATATTTGTACGTATTCGTATAAACAAAAACGTGCGAATTCAAGAACACTAGTTTAGAAATTATGGGGATTCAAAAAAGTTTGTGTTTTCAAAACGAGCCGAAATCTAGAAAACACCTGATTGTTGAAATGATTTTTTTTTAATTTTAATCTGGTAAATAATTTCATGACATTTATTTTTTAAATACGATATCCGGCATATGTCTGTCTCGGCTACGAGTTACATAGCTTATTTGATTAGTTCAATTTTTCTACTTTTTCCAATAAATCTGGCAGTATGGCTTAATAGTGACTTGACTATTGGCTTAAAATGTTTCAAGAGTTGCTGGTTTGTTGGCAGAAACCAATTACTTAACATAGCACTATAAAAAGTAATCAAGAGGCGTTAAATTGTACGAAAAAGGAGGCCAGTGAACAGGATCACTTCTATTTTTATTCAAAAAAAACAGATCCATTTTTCGAAACTAAGCAAACTAAGGCATAAACTAGCTGGAAATTAAACTGCACAGCGTAGTAAATCTGAATGCAACTGTGCTCCCATTAAATCTAATCCATTACTGGACTGTTGTCTTGAACAAGATATTGAATGTAAACAACCATCAACGGAACTAAAGAAAAGTCTAAGAAAGGTTATGTAGAATTAAGTGATTTACTCAGCACAAATAAATTTTTTTAACAGAACGCAGTGTCATTCCCACCGACTATCTAAAAATGATAAAATGATTACCTGCAAATATTATTTAGAGCTTTTGGGATACATTCAAAATCGATTTGAAACAAAAAAGGTCTTGTCTAGCATAGGAAAAAGCGTTGTTCAATCACAACTCTACAAGTGTCTAATCATTGTGGCAAGAATCCCTGAATTGGGCTACGAACTGTAACTAAATTTGACGACTAATTTGATTATCTTTGGAAATATTATTTGAAGGAAATAAAAAATTAAAACTAGAAAAAATCTTAACGAAATGATGAGAAATTAGGCGTCTCCCACAAAAAGCCACAAAATGATCAATCTGGTCGTGGAACAAGGAACAATTTTTCTAGTTAAGTTAATCCATTCGTTATTTTTGATTGAATAACTTATGAGCGATTTTATGCTGTTTGAAAAAGAGCGAAAAATGTAATTCACTTACGAAGTGCGTTTAAACATTATTTTATTATTTCTTTTGAATTTTTTAAATATTATACTTTTAAATTGGTTTGTTAGAACTTAAAATCATTTAAAATATAAAATTTACAGAATACTGTTATATAGTATTTTAAGAAAAGGACGTCATGTATGTAAAGGGAAAGAAAAAGATACTCAAGAGAGTCCGAGAGAGAGATATTACTAAAAAAAATAAATACGCATAGAAAGGGGTAGTTATTGTTACAACAAAAGAAGTAAGATAACTACACGGCGATTTGTATCAGTGTTACCAACTTTTATGTAATTTTACAAAAAATTGGACTAAAATTGTTTTCAGGGCTTAAATTGCTTGCTTTAAATTAGCAACAGCACTAAAACAGTTTTTAGCTTTAAATTAAATAACTGTATTGCTGAATGCTTACTGAAAACCTTAAAAAATAATAATCAAAAGTAAAAAGCATAAGCAAAAAAATAAAATAGTGAATGATTTACTTAGCTTCACTATGTGTATGTTCTTGCTTAAGCAGTCAGCAAAGCAACCACCACAGCAATAAGTTGTCGTTTACTTTATGTTTGCTTTTACATAACTGTTTACTACTTATTCATTTGCTACGTTGCTGTCGCTTGAGTTTCATGAACGTTTGTCGTTTCATGAAGGGGACACGTGTTAAATTGTTTTTCACGTATTTCAATTCTGACTTGGATTTCTAAATTTTTTTTCATGTTATTGGTGATAGTAACAAAATACGCCCATATTATAGTAAGCAGTTAAGTAAAAGTAAAGTTATCTTTTTGCTTTTGCTGTGTGGTTTTCTTTAAGTATAGTTAACCAATTACTATTACAATTGCATTGAAAATAGTCAAGCATTTTTAACGCCGATTTTTTCCTAAACTATTTTTGAACCATAAATTTTTTGCGAAATTTTGTTTCAATAGTATATCAATGTAGTAAATTCTCAATCAAGAGTTTTTATTCAATTTAGTGTTTACTGCTATTTTTATCTTTTACAACAATAAAAAAACACGTTACTCGAGAGAAGTACGCCATTTGAAAATCTCGTTAGATTCGGTTCAAGTACACCAAACGTTATGTTCGCCAACTAAAAGCAATGTAAAAAAATTAGGGGGTTAGGTGCTCATGTCATTTAGCACTCTTGGTAGCCTTTTAATCAACTTCAAAAATTCCATATTATTTGAAATTTATTGCAAAATATTGAGACAATACAATGTATTGAGATTTAGCTTTAGCCGGTGACCGGCAAGGTGAATGCTACTCTTCTTATTTTGTCATTTTCAAGCTCTTCAGTAAATTTTTTTTTTTTGCAAATTAATTAAATTAACAAAATTACTCTTAAGATTTGCTGCAAACACAAAATGCCCTTTGTGTAATTTATAAACTTGTGGATAATTTTGACGCTTTGTCTATTTAAAATTTAATTTGTGTTCTGGCAACACTGATTTGTATTGCATCACATACATACACACATAAACATTCACTCAGACCCATAAATTATATTATTTACATTAAAATTAATATTTTGAATGAACCAACCTTTTTTATTTCAATGCTAATTTCCGTAGTAATAAAACACTATGTTAATTTCTTTTCATGAAAAATAAAGATATAAATAATTTGTAGAAATGTGAATTTCTTTTATTTTATTATTTCTTTTAAAAAGTAGAACTTTAAGGTAAATAAACTATTTCACTTGTTTTAATTTTTTTGATATTATAATTTCATTGATTAACAGATTTCATTATTTCATTCTTTTGTTATTGTTTTAGACTTTCTTCTTACGTTTCTCTACTTTATCAAAAAAATTGTTGAAAAAACAATATAAAAAATGCCGGTTAGGGAAAACACTCGCACTCTCTCACTATAAATGGACAAAAATTCGATTTTATTCACTTTGAACAACAACGTAAAGATGACAATGTTGTATTATTGTATAGCAGCAGCATACGCAGCTGTAAATGAAATTTTCTCTCTATTTTTGCCTTTATTCTTCTTTTTGTTATGTTGTTTTTGTTTTTACTTTAGTTGCTAGTTCTCGTTTGGAGAGTATTGAATAAACTCAATACAATACTCATTTTACTTGCTCAATATTATACAGAAAGAGAGTTGGAGAGTAATGAGTAATTGAGTATAATAAATTATACATAGTAGACGCTTAGTGTAATACTAATTTTCTTATTATTATCATTGTTGTTGTTGTTTTTCGTTTTCTTACAACATTTTATCAAACTCTTTTTTAGATACATCTATTTACACAGACTTTTTGTTGTTGTTATTATTATTATTGTAAAATACACTTTTCTTATTCACTTCATTATTTAGACGTTAATACTCTAAAAAAGATCCTACAATATAACAGTAAATAAATTTTCTGTTTAAATTTAAAAAGACGTGAGGGGTTGAGAGAAATTCTACTTTTTTGTGTTAGCCTTTTATTAGTTTTCCCATGAAAAGAATGCACACACACACACTCTGCTACACACAGAAAACAAAAACAAACAAAAAAACAAGCATCAAAGAGTGCGTTTGAAAAAAAATTTTATTTAATGAGCTCCTTGTTTAAGGGGAAGAAGAAGAAAAAACATTTTTTTAACCAAACTTTGTTACTTTTTTATTTAAAAAGACACACACGAAATTTACAAAACACTGATAATTTATATTTATTTTTTAAAAATGATTTTATTTTAATAGAATTTTTTCTAAGCAAATACTCTAAAACAAAAGCTGACACTTATTTTTTATTTTTCTCTTACTTTAAAAATGTACGCGTAATACGATTTTGGTTAAATGACGACGACTGATTTGCTTTTTTATTTAATTACTAATTTATTTACTTTAATTTGTTTCAACTGTTTTTAAAGTTTAGTTGTTTCACTAAACATTCTTTTTCTTTTTGTATATTTCTAGACATTTATATTCTATGCTGTTTTTCTTGTTGGTGTTGTTGTCTATTTTTTTTCTCTCACTTTTTTTGTTTAGTTGTGATATTGAACTTCTTTTGTATAATAGTAGTGCTGCTTTAAAAAAAATTTACAACAAAAAAAGATTCTTATTTTAAACAAATCAGCCATACGTTCGTCAACCACGTACGAAACTCAAACACAAACTAAATTGAGTGAAATTGTTAACCAACAAAAAACCAGCATGCTCTTAATGCAGTTAATTAATGTACACAGTTGTAGAATAACGTACTTTTTGGTTTATTTAGTATACACAGTTGCTTGAAAAACGTAATCTAAGAGTAAAACAAAACACTCAATTGTAAATTAAAAACAGAGTTGCCAACCTAGGACATTTTTTATTTCATATTTTAACCCTTGCACTGCCTTGGATTTTAAACGTCCAGAAGCACATAAAACAAAATCGTCAAAAACACACTATTTTTCGATTTTTATTGTAGATGACTTTTCTTTCCATTTGGGATAATAGATCACATTGGCTTCATTAAAGCTACATATCCAGTTTATTATCTCTTTGGTGTAACGGAGTAATGCCGATAAGATATTTAGTGCCAAACTATGTAATGTAAAAAACACGGACGGTTACTAATTCATTGTTTTTAATATAACAGTAAAAGATTTAAGAAAAATTATTCATTTTTTGTCAAAAATTAACACAACATGTATCATCTTCAGGCCTTATATCACCTTTAGGCCTTATGCCTGTTTAAGGATCAAAAAAATATTTTAATATGCTACCATTTAGATATAATACATCCGAAAACGCAGTCGTATTGCTCCACAAGCGTTTGCAGGAAAATATATATATAAAAAAAAAATTGAATTTGGAGGATTTCTTTTCGATTAAGTAGTGTCTGCGGTTTTTTTTTGCAAATCTTCGAACTAAAATATGGTTATGTGGTGAGTGCATCAAAATCAAAATAACAAATTTAAATATTCAATATTCACTCTTATTCTACGTTTCGATTCGAATCGACATTTTTTCATTTACCAAATTTGGCATTCTGAGTTTCGATTCCGTTCAGTTTTTCTCGACTACAGTGTTCTGCATTACAATCGTAGATCAGTTTCTCCAAGTTGTTAAAGTTTTGACGGAGATTCTTCCGATTTTTGTTTTTTTAGTCCAAAATGTATTTTTTGGCTAAATTTTTTTTATTATATTGTATATTTTTATCAAATACAAAATGGAAAAATACATTTAAATGAAAAAGACAAACAAAAAGTGAGTGTTTTCCTATTAAACCTTATTGAACCATTAATCTTCATCTTTACTAATTTTATTCGAATTATATATTTAATTTATTTTATATTTTTATACTTTAAATATTAAACTTATTTATTTTAAATTATAGAAAATTTTAACCCATATTTAAGAAAATACTGTAATCACTTTCAATTTATAGCTGGAAAATGCAAATTAATAGAAATCAAAAGGAAAATCAAATAATTTTTACATTTCGATATAAAGAATATAAGGAAAATTTTGTCATATAGTTGGTCTTGAACATACACACACACATACAACATCTCCATAATGATATTGTTTTGCTGACATCTCTAAAAGGCAAAAAAATTTTCTATTGCTGTTGTGTAGAATTACCATTCCAAGTAGCATTCTCATCATCAGAATCTTTACGATTATCAGTTAGACGATGTATATTTGATCCTCCAACATAACGGCGATATGCTCCACCTTGACTTGGTCCAGATGCAGAATCTCCTTCGTTTGGATTACTTGAGCCGGTGGTATTACCCGAACTACCACTTAGAAAGCGATCTACGTTACGACGTTTAGAGCTGTAGTTAAAAAAAAAAAAAAAAATCGTGAATTTTTATTAAACAAGGTGTTTAACTATTTTGTAGCACAGATTTAAAATTAGCCTTTGTATTACAATCTATTCTTAAACTGAAGCATGTATTTATTATCTGTACGTTAGTGGAAAGCATGTAAACTTGTCTTCTTTCAGTTATCATTGGAATGATAATTAATTGCAATTGAAGTACAAACAGTATAGCTAAAAATTTTAATTTTTTTGTTTCGGAATAGACAGTTGCAATAAGGTTTCTCTGTCAGCTTATAAATACAATACTTTGTCGGAATTTGAAATTATTTTGTAATTTTTGTGAATAGAAGATAAACATGTGGCCCTAAGTTACTATAGCAAAGCACATATTAGATTACTATTATACCAGTTTCAATTCTTAAATGACTAATAACTTACACATCACTTTGTATGTTCTGCTCTTCGTTGCTTCTCTTTTGAGCTCCCGATTGCGATGCATTACCACCACTTCCACCGTTATTAGTTTTTCCAGTCAACCAATTTTTTGCCGAATTAAATAGCGAAAATATAGGATTCAATATGGTCATTACCAGAACGGAGAACATATTTAATAAGCCACCATTACGTGAAATAATAGCTGTAGGACCAGTAGCTTCTTTGCCAATAATCAAAATAACTGCACTAGGAAAAAGTTCCAATTCAAACAGAGTTTTCGAATTGTGCTCATTAGTCAGTTCTCTTTTTGGATACGTTGTAGCTAAAGTGAATTCTTTAATTCCGGTTCCAGGCAACAACTCATGTGTAACATAATCACGTATTTCTGACAGTGTAGTTGCACACTTGAAATTATGTGTGTTACAGGCACCACTTGCCAAACGAAATTGTATACGTGATTCATCGGATGCCGATGCGGAGACAGCTGAGGTGTTCGCGCTATTATCGGCTTGAGCTGATGCGGATGCAGCAGCTGCTTGATTTTCGCTGGCAAATTTATGTGCTCTTTCAGCTTTATCAGCCGCTATTTGAGCTCTTATTCTTTCACGTGCCTTTTGTTCCTCCAAACGTTCTCGCTTTATATTTTCTTTTAGTTCCTTAAGTTCCTGATCCTTTTGCCAGTTGCGTAAGTTTTGCATTTCTTTGCCTTCCTTGCGACGTCGCAATTCACGTTCTTTTTCCAAACGCTTCTCCTCTTCCACACGTTCTCGTCTTTTTTGTTCCAAATATTTACGTGTCTCAGCTAATTTTGCTTCTTCGTCTTTTTTTTTCTCTTCTACCTCCCCTACCACGTTCTCTTCTGTCGAGTTTTTATCCTGTAGGGGTTTCCGCATACAAACCCCATCTTTACATTCTATATCGTCTGAGGAAATTTCAATACTTTTCTGCTCCTTAGTTTCTAAGGGTTTCTCCTTTTGCCCTTCTTTTTGTTCTGCCTGCTTACTACCAGAGGCTTTTGATTCTTCCTTTATAAAGTCATTAATTTGAGAACTTGAGGCAGCAACCGCTGTGGTCTTACCGGCCAATTGCAAAACTTTCGTTATTTTTCCTTCCAACTCCTCTACGCTATTAATAACACCAGTGGTGATGTCCAGAGGTGTACCCGCCTTGCCAATAAAAAATATCGATGGTACTGGCACGATTTGATAAATGCTGGCAAACTGCATATACGGCTCACTGTCACCTTCAATTTTTATGGCAACAAAATCATCCGACTCCAGTTTTCCCGTGATACGACTGTCATTAATGAAACCACCCAGTTTTGTAGAAGCCTCATCCTTACCTATATTGAAATAAGTTACGGAAAATTAAGTTAATTTTTTTTTATTTGCATATAAATGACGTGTTCCCAGTGTATCGACACAACACGCAATTAGCAAGACGTTTTGTTTTGCACTCACCTTCCACATAAACAACGAAAATAGCACTTTTTGTTTTTGATAGGGCCACAGCCTCGGCAATGTTACCCTTATACCAATTCATATTCTTTAATGTTTATTAACAATATTTTTTCTTGTATAAATTATAATATATTTTTATTACAGATATTGGAAAGAAAACTAATAATTTTTTAAGATTTTTTCTTTACTTTTTTGACTTGTAATGTTTTCCAAAAAATACCTCCTTCTTTATTAAGTGACAGCTGTTCGACAGCTAATTGGAAAATTTGAATGTGGTTGGCAGCACCTGCTTGGAAATAGTCAGTGTTGCAGTTTGAAATAATAAACAAATACATTTATTAGATCATAGAAATGTGCGAGAATGGACTATGATCAAGTCCATATGTCTAAATTATGTCCACGTACAAAATGATAACCGGTTAACTATATATATAAACTGTTTGACCAATTAAGACTAGATTAATATTGAAAAACACTAAGAGCACTGCTACACGTTCAATATATATTGAACGCTATTCATTATCACGATAGTTATTGAACATTTAGCACACTATATAGATGGATCGCGATCTATATCGCAATATAGCCCAATATTTTACGATCTGGATCACGTGATAAATATTGAACGTATAGCAGTGCTCTAAAGGATTAAGAAATTTGTCAAACAGATCCAAAAAATATAACAAAAGATGTTTCACAATAGACTTTCTATATACAAAGCTTAAAAATTTAAAATTTGCCTCTTACAAATGTTGGGGGAATTGTAAATTGACTTTAAAAATTTCCACTAACAAAGTACTACGAATACAATCTTTCTGGATTATTTGGTGTTGAACTGAATACCTTAACCACTGCACAAATTATCAATTACCTATGAAAGATGCTCTTAGAACTAGCGAAGATATGGATGAAATCATACATCGGTATATTTTTTAAGATTTTCTTGAAAATAGCTAAACAACAGATTTGGAAATTTAAAAATAATTCCGTGGCGATACGCTCGGTCAAATGCCTCTTCCATATCTAATAAGACAGCGACAATACAATTCCTGTTTATTAAATTACAGATAGCTTTCTTTTGCAGATACAACAAATAGTACGCAGATACGTTGATCCAAAAAGCTCTTAATAATTTTATGCAGATATATATGTTATAGTAAAGTATTAAGTTAAAAAAGTAGACTGTCATGGAAAATATTATCGAATCTTTTTCGATATCGAAAAATTAACGATCAATAACTGATGTTATAACGGTTATCATTAAGTAATAAATTTAAAATATGAATCGGATAAGGCGAAAATAGTGAATAGGAATATGGGGACTTCTCTCAGTCAATGAGCTGCATCCGATTCTATTTTTAGACTTATTGAAAGGGACCTAAACTTTAACACCGGATACGAACGGCAAATGCATTAGAGATTAGAGAAGTTTTCAATAGTGGTAATACTCATAACCAGTTACTAGCTAGTGTTATGAGGTAATACTGCTGTTGAAAACCCTTTTTCTTTTTTCAGATGGTCTGGACTGATATTGAACCGAGGACGTTCTGGTTGGTAGGCGGGTGTCTTAACGACACGAAAATAGCCTATATCCGTTACAGTATATTAACAAATTACCATTAAAATTATTTAAAATCTATTAATTTGATCAGTATTCTTGTTAAAGGTTTCCGTCCGCAGGAAGCTTATCAAAGCCTTTAAGCTTCCATTATCGAGAATCCGATCTTATAAGATCTTTAAGGATTCAAAACAATTCAAGGAAAAACTTTAAAGACATAATATTTGTGTAGTACATTTAACAAATCAAAATCTGTAAAGGAATATGAATATCATCACTTCGTCGTGATGAAATAGCTGAATTTCGAAATGAGATTAGTCCTTAAACTCATTATATCATCATTGATTAATAATCACACCAACAAAAATAATTTTTTTTTTTCAGTCTATAGAGCTTTCAATTTGCACCTGGCAGTACTATGACTTTCGGAGAAAATAAACAATAACAGAAACGTCAAAATTTTAATCGGATTTATAAATTTTTGCAAGATTCAAGTAAAAATAATACTTTTTTTGTCTTTTGTTGTAAATTACAATTAAACAATTTTGTTTTTAACAATTTATAAAAAAATCAAAAGGCAAGCACGTATTGATATTACTTACAAATACAACAATCTAGAATTGAAAAACAGTGAATAATGATATGGAAAAACCGAAATTTAACAAAAATTTTTATCAAATTTTACAGTTCTAGAAAGATACAAGAAACCACTTACAAGGTCGGGGAGACGAATGTGTGGAAATTTATGTGTGAATAAAGGAATTGAGAAAATAAGAACATTGCATTGTAATAATAAAGTAGCTGGAAGAAGATAATAGATAATCATAAAAGGAGAAAACTATTATGGCCATATATTGTTGGGGTAATACCACCCATGGTGAATTGGGTCTGGGTGGTATTGAAGTAGAACAGGTAGGAATTAATGCTTACATTCACGCATACATATCTAAATATAACATTATAATGGCTATGTGTTATCATACATATATGTATAGATTTTAACACCAAGAAAAATGAACTGGACACCACCAGATTCATGTGTGATACAAGTCAGCTGTGGCCGCTGGCATACACTGTTTTTAAGCTCAGATGGAAAAGTGTTTTCATGCGGTAGCAATGACAATGGCCAGCTGGGACATGATTTACCAACGAAAAGGCCACGTATGTCCCCATTTAGTATGTACTTATAAATGTCATCATAAAATGCTTATATCTCATTAACTAACCTTTACATACTATTAATTTCACATCTAAATTTTCCGTTTTAAAATATTGTATTTGAATAATTCAGGTTTAGAGTTATAGGTAATATATGCTTTTAATATATCGAGGATGTTTCAAATATATATTTAAAAACAGTTTAACTTTCTATACAATACAGTATAAAACATAACAGTACGGATACATCAAATGTATTTGTAGTTTATTTTTGGGTACAATAAAAAGAAATATTATTTTTCCTTAAATACTTTTAACAGTTTTCTTTACAGATAGTTTAAATCAAAAAATTTGTAAAGTAAATGTTTAAAAGTTCTTAATTCAATATTTTCACATCATTACTGGTTTGATATGCCTTATTTTAATATAATTAAATTTTTCATGAATTATTTAAGAAAAATCTTTAAAAGAAAAAGTAAATTTGTTTAGTTTTCAGAAACTTTCTCAGGGAATATATTGTCGCATGAAAATCAAAAAGCCCAAAAAATTAAAAATCGGTTTTTGTGATTGATTTTGATGCACTCTTTCGAAATACATGTTTTACACTTCTACAAAGTTTTTATCAACAATATTCTAAATTAAACTTAAATAGTTTATTTTCCAATTTATACAATTTTTGAAATGTAACCTAGGGATTTTGTGATTTCATATGACGAAATTTACAAGATATATTTAGAATTAATACTTTTTAAATATTTAACAATCCTACTTGCATCGTTTTGATTTTAATTTGCGTTGTAATAAAAGCTTTTGAAAAAAAAACTTATCGAACTTCACAATTACTGGTTGACAAGATTTTTTAATTGATAGAAAATTATTTATATAGTTGAGAAAATATGTTTCTCTTAGTATACAAATCAGGCCGGTTTTGAAGAACTTAACATTTTTAAGACAGCTCCTCATTCCATGCTATATATATCGACTTAATGCTAAAACATCATGAAACCTCATGAAGTTCACAACAACAACATACTGCAAAGTTTTGACGTACATCTCAGCGGCGATCAGCAACATTATGCGCAATCGATCGACTTAGTGATATTTAATATTCTGTTTAAAACATTGTCGATTACAAAAATAAGTTAATAGTTAAGTTATGTCTTCGATTTGCATAATCCTTACACTTAACGTGTCTTTTTACTTAGAAGTATATGATAAATTAAATTTCTTATTTTTTTCTGCTGAATTCATAAAAGAAGTTATTATTTATTCAGTACAACACCTGAAGTAAAATTCAGAAAATGGTTACTTTAAAAACATAATTTAAAAAAGCAACAAAATTTATATTTGAGTTCACAAGTGTTTGTTCAAAAATCTTCCTTAATCTCCTATGAAACTTTTTCGTGCACACACCAATGAAATATTTAATAACTTTTTTCCAACAAAAAACCTTAGATGTCATGTCCTCTTCTTCTGTTGCCCGAGAGGTTACCCTTTATGGTATTCCACGTGTCATTCTTTCTTCCCTCTTATCAATAAACTCGTACTCATACTTTTAAATATTATTTGCCCAACACGACTAAAGCAACCAAAATTTTGTTTTGTAGTCACATTACGCACACTTATTTGCCCAAATTTGTTTGGTCAAATAGTATCAAATAAAAATATGGGAAAACATGTTTACTCTATTGGCGCACTTGAAATATATTTGTATTTTTTATTATTATATATGAAGCTTATTTGATTTGTATTGTATAAATAAATAATTAAATATACAGCCTAAGCTTTAACTCAAAGAAAGAATTTTTCTTTCTTATTATATAGTGTAATTAATATGTCTTAAATTATGTCAATAATATATATCATTTAATCTTATTTCATTTTAATTTTAATTATATTGCGTTTCTAATCCTGGCTTATTTTTTATTACATATTATATTTTTCTTGTGTAGTATTAATTTGTTTAGACATTTAGTTATTAATTATACACTTTAACAATCTTTTATTTGATGGAAATTCCTTTTTTTAATTAAAATTTTTGTTTATAAAAAAAACAGAGTTAATACAAGAATTGGAAAATTATGTTATAACACGAATAAGTTGTGGTGCTCGACATTCTTTGGCTTTAAGTGAATGGGGTCAGATATTTACCTGGGGTCACAATGACTATGGCCAATTGGGTATATCGAATAGTCATGATGTTGTTACACAACCCAAAATTGTACGTAATTTAGTTTCGAAACATGTAGTACAAATTGCCTGTGGTAGTAATCACAGTTCGGCGTTAACGAGTTGTAAGTTTTTTAACAAAAACGAAAAAAGAAATTATACATTTTGTTTTGTAATAATGACGAAATTACATAATTTTTTGTTTTGTTTCTTTTAATTTTAGGTGGTGAATTATATTCCTGGGGCTCGAATATTTATGGACAATTGGGTGTAGCCTCTACTAGTGATATAGTACATTCGAATGTGCCACGTTTAATAACTGCTTTACATGGCATACCCATTGCCTATATTGCCTGTGGAGGCAATCATTCGTTCGTCATTTCCAAATCTGGAGCTGTTTTTGGTTGGGGTCGCAACAATTGTGGCCAATTAGGTCTTAATGACTATGTAAATCGTTGTTATCCCACACAATTGAAAACTTTACGTAGTTTGGGAGTACGTTACATAGCATGCGGTGATGAATTTTCAGTGTTCCTAACAAATGATGGTGGTGTTTTTACCTGCGGTTCTGGCCGTTACGGTCAGCTAGGCCATGGTGGTAATGCAAATGAAGTTTTACCTCGTATGGTTGTAGAGCTTATGGGAAGTACCATAACGCAAATTGCCTGTGGGACTAGACATACCTTAGCTTTAGTGCCGTCACGTGGAAGAGTTTATGGTTTCGGTTTGGGATGCTCCGGTCAATTGGGTACACGTGTCACAAACAACTCACCAATACCTCAAGTTGTATTGGGACCGTGGGTATGTATGACCTTTAAAATAGCCTTTATTATGTTCCTTCACTTTTAAAATACTTTTCAAAGGTATCGCCTAGTGGTCACGCGTTAATAGAATCAAAAAAGGCGAAAGAATTAGATACATTATATATAATAAAGCAAATATTTTCGGGTGGTGATCATTCATTAGTTACTTGTACATATTTTGAAGACAAAATACCCGCCGTTGATTGTCGAATATACGAGTAAGTGTTAATGTTTGTAATGTTTTTGAAAATTAAAAAATACATTTCTTTTCAGTGACAAAACTCAGGTGCTATTTTTAACTGAAGAATCAACCGAACAAATTGCGCGTGTTGAGCATGATAGTATCATTGATATGGATCTTTTATCCTTAGTTGAGTTAATATTTAAAAGTCAGGCCTGCATAAATGCCTCATTTCTATTGCCAGATGATCAGCATTTTTGTTGTACCTCTAAGCATCATGGTGTTGATCTAAAATCGGCATCGATAGCATTTGACTATTTACGGAAAGTTGAACATGAAAATCTAAAATCTGTTGTAAGTTGCACGAATTACATATATATTAGTGTTATTTGAGTAGTAATTTTTTGTATCTTTTCAGATCTGGGATAAGATAACAAATGAACTTTTAAGCTCTTTGACGCCGTCTCCTGCCGATGTAGAAACTTTAAGAGTTTATCTTGTATTGCCTTTATATCATGAATTTGTTAATTCGAAAAATTATGAAAAACTGCATACACCGTTTAGTAATGCGATTACACGTTTAAATGAAATACCCAAGAAAATTGTTGGAAAGTGGTGGGCTCAAACACCTATGGAATGGTTTGAGCATTTAGTTTCAAATTATAAAGATGTTGTTTCCTATATTATTAGTTTCAAAATACCACCTGTTGTTGGAAGTCCTTCGCAAAAGAAGGTAAGTGGAATTGTTGTAGAGAATAGAAACAATTTTACTTACCATTCGTACTTTTTAGCTCGTCAAATATAATTCAAATTTAGTGGCTGCCTTAAATATGTTGGAATTTTTGCATAAAATAAATAATATTGAAAGAAAAGACAAATTACACTATGAACTGTTTCATTGGTCAGAATTACCTGATTTGGTGGATATACAGCAAGAGTACCTACACTGGTTATTCGATAAAAATGTAAGCCATTCTTTATAAAAAAAAAATATCAGTTACGAAGTACTATAATACATCAATGATTTATACATAATTTTAGGTGGACTCTTTCAATATCTGCAATTACCCATTCCTATTTAATGCTGCTGCCAAGACAACTCTTTTGCAAACTGACCAAGCTATACAAATGCATCATGCAATGCAAAATGCTACAACTAATGTAAGTTATTCAAATTTAATCAAATAAAATTAATAATTCAATTTTTGTTTTTGCTACATATCTTATTTCTAGAGTTTACTTCATCTTATTGCATTTGGTGCACCCGTTTCACAATTTATTGTTTTGAATGTTACTCGGGAGAATCTCGTGCAAGATACTTTACGTGAAATAGCTCGATACAATCAAAGTGACCTAAAAAAACCACTAAAAGTAAAATTTTGTGGTGAAGAGGCTGAAGATGCTGGTGGTGTACGCAAAGAATTTTTTATGCTACTTTTAAAGGATCTTATTGATCCCAAATATGGCATGTTTAAAGAATATGAAGATTCTCGTGTTGTTTGGTTTGCTGATGTCACATTTGAGACCGAAAATATGTACCTTTTGATTGGAATAATATGTGGTCTTGCCATCTACAATTTTACAATTATTAATTTACCATTTCCTTTGGCTTTGTACAAAAAACTTTTAAATGAAAAAGTCGGACTTAGTGATTTACGAGAATTATCACCAACTTTGGCAAATTCTATGCAAGAGATTTTAGATTATGATGGTGATGATTTTGAGGAAACATTCGATTTACGTTTTGAAATAACGCGCGAAATTTTTGGCGAATCAAAAACTGAGCCTTTAAAACCTAATGGTGAAAATATTCCGGTTACTAACGAAAATAAGCAAGAATTTGTTGATTTGTATGTTGATTTCATTTTCAATAAGGCTGTAAATGATCAATTTAGGGCTTTTCAAAATGGCTTCTTAAAGGTAAAAGCATTAATAACGTTGATAATCTAGAAAAAATTTTTAACAAAAAATAAGTTTTGTTTTTCAATTAACAGGTTTGTTCTGGGCGAGTACTTAAAATATTCAGACCAGAAGAACTAATGGCCATGGTAGTAGGCAATGAAGAATACGATTGGCAAGCTTTAGAGCTTAACTGCGAATATAAAAATGGTTATACATCCAGTGATGAAACAGTAAGTAATTTTATAACTTTAATCATAATAAGTAACGTTAAGAAAAACGGCGACAGATTTACGATTTTGGCAATGGTATATCAATAATTGATTGCAACACTTATAAAGTCGTTTTTGTTTAATTTAATTACTTTTCAGAAGTTAGGAAAAGTATGTAAATGTGATATAAAAGTTAAAAAAAAAGTACAACAAATGTATTTTTTATTTCAGGTTAAATGGTTTTGGGAAGTATTCCATGATTTACCTCTGGCAGAGAAGAAGAAATTTTTACTTTATTTAACCGGTAGTGATCGTATTCCTATTCAAGGCATGAAGGCTATTAAAGTATGTTATTTTAAACAATTTCCTAGAATTTAGTTTAATTCAGAATATTCTTTTTCATTCGTTTTTATTAGATTTGCATACAACCGACAAATGATGATAAATTTTTACCTGTGGCTCATACTTGTTTTAATTTATTGGACCTGCCACGTTATAAAACAAAGGAACGTTTAAAATACAAACTTCTTCAGGCTATACAACAAACTCAGGGTTTCAGTCTTGTATAACACATCAACACACATACACTTCTACCTGTCTCACTCACGTATTTAGTATATTGCTTTGAATATTTTAAAATTTTTAAGTTGCGATTAGTAGAACAATACACATTGTGTTTTTGTAATTCATTTTTATAGCACTCCCCCTCTCTGTTCATCATATATGTATGGATAATTAAGTTTTATAATTTAAGGCAACTGAATTTTGATTGACATGTTATATTTATTTTGTTTTCTTTTTTATAACTTACGATTTAGTCAAAATTTTTAGAATCTATATTACTGCTGTGTTAACTAAGGACACATATAAAAAGTACTCATCAATGTTTTTTGTTGTTAACAACACAAATTAAGACAAAGTAGTCTAAAAATGACTAAAAAATATGGAAAATAATTAACAAGTATGACTGATAATAAAATGTTAAAAAAAATCTAATGAAATATTTAATAAATTTATATGCATTTTAAATAAACACTGTGTTTAACTTGTAATATTAAACACCCCTATTATGCAGTTTTAATACGTTTTTACATTCAGTAACACTACGATCGTAAATTTGTAGTATAGTAAGTAGTATTCCCAAAAGCAGTTGTTTTGCTATGGAACATATGGAATAGAAATAAAAAAATAAGCACAATTGTAAACATTTTAATAAAAACTCAAAATTTAGTGCATACAAAAAGAGGTTCAAGGGGTTATTTTTATATAAACAGATATTTTATATATCGTTACCTTAATTTAGATAATTAAATTTGATACTTAGGTAATCGAAAATAAGTCTTAATGCAGTTTGAAACAAAAAACAGAAACATCTTTGGTGTTTAAACTGCATTTAAACATATTTTCTATTACCTAAGTATCAGATTTAATAAAAAATTGTATCTCCTACATATTTTTATAAAATGCTATTAGTTACGTCCTTTCTAAATTGAGGTAACGATATATTCATTTTGTATTTAATAAAAATAAGCATCTCCGTTACCAAATTAAAAACATAGAAACGTAGCTACGATCATATTACAGAATACAAACAATCGCAAAGAATCAAAACGGAACGCGGAATACCAAAGTTGCTAAATTAATTCGAATGAAATGCCGAATAAGAATGATTGTTTAAGTTTGTAATATGTATAGGAAAATTCATAAAATATCCGATTTATGAATAAAAGGTACCCCTTATACGTAGTACTTTGTGATTAGTATATAAAGAATATTAATACAAATATAAATGTTAGAACTATTTCCCTAATTGGAGTTGGAGTATTTTTGTACTCTGCTGAGATTAATTTAAACCCACGAACAAATAAGAATATAATTAAGACGATAGCTTTGTTCTCATATTTGTTAGCATTCGACAAATACTGGGACAGTTGATTGAGCTACTGTATATAGAAATTTATTCACTCGTAAATGTACTTTAACAGTTCAAAACTTAACATAAATATGCAATTCTGGCATCTGCCAGCTTATCGAATTATTTCCAAAAAATCAGGGTAAACCGCGCCTCCAATCGGAGACCTATCAGTCTATTTTTGGTCCCTTCAAAAGAAAAAGAAAGATGAGAAAAAATGAAAAGAGAACAATAGTAATAGTCCTATAACATTAAATCGTGGCAATTTTGATTTGAACATAAAACCGATAACATTTGGTTGTGGCACACAAAATTAAGTTCCTGACAACAATCAGAACAACTCCGAAAATATGTGTATTTTACTTTAACATTATTTTCTTTTAGCAAATAAAACAATTTTAAAAATTGACATTGAGTGCCACACAAAAATTTATTTACTTCTTTTTCTTTTGTTTAGAAAGTATTACAATTTTTTTAGTTTTAATTTATAATTACGATTTTTAATACATATATAATTATTAAATAGTAGTAGTAATTTTTTTTTATATTTTTCTTTTCATTTTCAAAATTTGATTAGCACAAATATACTAAATTTTATTTTATTTTTTTGTTTAGGCTTGTCATTAAAATGCCCAATTGTTATTTTAATATATGGTATATAATTGATTTCAGATTTGTTTTCATTTTATCAATAATTTGTTTTCTTTTTTTTTGTTTTCATAAAACATTACATTACATACTGAACAACTGACGACTCATTGTTATGGAAAATTTGGTTTTATGTTCTGTATTTTGTGGTTTATATGCTTCTACACTATTTATCCGTTTTCGTTTATTTATTTCTATTATGAGTGTGATGAGTTTTGCAGTTTCCGTTTTTTTATAATATTTTTAGTTTTTAGCAAAAAGTATGCAAACATTATAATGTTGTACTATTTTACGAGTAACAGCAAAAAACTACTACAAAAACTGTTTGACATATTTTGAATTTTTGGATTTAATTTTTTACGTTAATGTTTTACTTTGTTTGTAGAGCTACTAATTGATATAAAATATTTCGTTTTAACACAAGAGCAATTCAATTATATATATATATATATATTAAAAATTTAAAAAATATTGTATAAATTTGGTATATAAGCAACTTATTTAAAAAGCGTAGAAAAAATAAAAAGGTTAAGCCAAATATAGTTATTTTAGTGCTTTTCGTTTCGTTCTTTATTAGAATATAAAATAATTATAAAAACAACTTTTAGTTTAAGTTAATGCACATTGATAGAGAGATAACTGATGTAAGTTCTAATTGCTGGTTTCATTTTAAAGAAGATACAAAAAGAAATTTTAAATGTTTAACTTTCTATCGATTCAAGTATTATTTTCTTCCTTAATGCCTTAAAGAGGTTGTTTTAGAACGTAAATATATATGTATTTATATAAAAGTTATGTGTTTTGAGTAGACTTATTTGTAGCAAAATTTAAGTTTTTTAGAAATGAATAGCATTGTACATATGAAAAAAAAAAATTGCAAACGTCAAATTGTTCTTATCTTATCAATAATCTGTTAATGAATTTATAAATAAAAATTGATTAGAAATTGGGTTTCCATGTTTAACGAAGAAAAATAGTAATATGAAAATATAAATGCTTGGCGATTGCGAAACTTTTAAAACTTCAGACATACAACGAATATAATATTTATATAGCCACACCTCAAAAAATATATTAAAATTCTTTAATTTTTTTATTTACCTTTTATCAGCATATACACAAAAGGATTTGATTGAATAAATTTGATGTTATATGAATTGTTCAATCTTTATATGTGGTTTTCTTTGTCTTGTAACTGAAAGTTGAAAATATTCGAAATTTTCTAAAATTCAGCTGACCTCTTTAGAACTAAAATCTTTACCGATCTCAACAATAAATTTTAGAGTTTTCTAATTATTTGAAACAAAATTATAGTTATTATTTATTTTTGAAGTTAACACAGTTAATTTTTTAATAAATTTTCTTCATATGTATTAGGAATAAAATATGAAATGCAACTTTTTTACTGATTCTACTATTTTTGCAATAAAATTAAAAGCGGGATATTAAGCTGTTTGTAAGCAAATTTAAGGTAGCATTTATAAGTTTTACTTATACCCCTATTACGGTTTCTAACTCGACTTAGTTGTTAAAATTTTAGCCGAAATATTACAATTCGGTATTATCGATAACATCTTAACCTGTTTAAAACACCAAAAATTACATCTCCTCAATAGCAGTTGTAAAATTTCAACTGAAATTTCAATTTAACTGAGTCGAGTTGTAAACCGTAATAGGGGTATTAAAATACATTAATTTGTGTGATGAAAAGTTTTTAAAATGTGAACTTTGATTTTTACATAAAATTCAAAATAAATGTACCCTCAAAAGAACGAAAATGTAATGTTATGTTAACTTACAATGCAATTTTACTCTGTTCTGTTGATTTATAGTATAGCTACAAAACTCTGAAGAACTTTTCACTAAGATATCTGGGTTATTAATTTCAAAATAATTCTTTGCATAAAAAAACAAAAACAAAATAAAATGGTTAAGATTATTCATGCTTGGCTCCAATTTTAATTATAAATATTTTTTAGAAATAAAATTCGTTTAAACATTTAAAATTAATTTATCTCTTTAAATTAATTAATCTCTAAAAATTATCTCTGTAAATTAGATTAGTTGAAATTAAATTTCTTTTCGAAAAATTTATATATAAAAGAAGCGTTGGAGACAGTGGATCCCCAGAAATTATAAAAAATTTAAATTTAATAATTATGTTTAAAGTTTACAAGAAAAATAAAAAAACTAATCAACACTGAATATTGTTTTTGCTTACACCTAAAACACATGTATGTATGTATACAATATATTCTGTGTGTTAGTCATAGCGTAATAATAATTCTTTACGATTTTTTTTCTCCGGAGGCAAATATAGTCCTTTTGATTGCTAGAAGTTTATGAAATATATTTTGTGGTTTGAGAATATTGTTGACTGTAATTAAATTTGGTGATTTGATTTTTAACGTTAAAACACGTTGACCTGGTAACAATGTATTTAGTTTATCAAGGTCTGGAAGACCATACTGAATTCATTCATTTTATTGACTATTGCTACAATTAGTGTACAAAAAGAATTGTTTTTTTTTTTTTTTTATTATAATATATATTGGCTGGTTTACACTTTTTCCTTTTCTAATCCTTTACTCCTTCCTGGTATTCCTTCGTTTAGTTGTAAGAACGCTTCTTTTCTTCTTTCTTTTTAGTAATATTAGCAAAATTTCTCTTTGTTTAAAAATTATTTTTATATTTTTGTTGCTGTTGTTATTGTTTTTTTATTAGTGTGTGCCATTTTGTTTAGCAATTTTTTTTTTTAAGAATTTCCAGATTTATTATGAAATTATAGTAACGTACATTTACGCTTAGACTTGGGCTGCAAAACGGGGCACAACACTGACCGTATAGCTTCATCGAAGACAGTCTTCAAACCCTTTTGTGTCAAAGCTGAACACTCCAAATACTTAACAGCACCGATTTCTTTGGCCATAGCCAAACCCTGCGGATAAGTGATTGGTGCTAATTTTTTGTCACGCAACTTTTCAATGGTATTCTTGTCATCTCGTAAATCCAGTTTTGTACCCACTAATATAATGGGAGTATTAGGGCAGTGATGGCGCACTTCTGGATACCATTTGGCTCGCACATTTTCAAAAGAAGCTGGATTCACCAACGAGAAACAAATCAAAAAGACATCTGTTTGCGGATACGACAAAGGACGTAGACGATCATAATCTTCCTGGCCAGCTGTATCCCATAGACCCAGATTGATGGGTTTAGCGTCTACCATAACATTAGCCGAATAATTATCGAAAACGGTGGGTATATATTCTCCCGGAAAAGCATTTGTCGTATAACTGATGAGTAGACAGGTCTTACCGACTGCACCGTCACCCACCACGACGCACTTGATTGCTTGCATTTTTCTTTTTTATCTCTTTTGCTTTGCCTTTTCTTCTTATAACTTTATTAAACTGTTGAGCTGCAGCAGCGTAAAAATTTGTGTTTTTTTAAATGTGCTTCCGTTTATTTTAGATTTTAAGATTTCAATAAAAACTGTATTAATTATTGTAAAAAATATCAAAAATTTTCTTAACTTTTCCTTCTTTTTTGCACAGTAGAGAAACAATTTTTCACTTTACTAATACTTTTCAAAGTCACACATATTAATGACGGCGTTAAACAACAGGCGATGGCTGAATAGCAGAGATGCCACTTGACATGCAAATATAGTAACCGTACACAAAATAACCGAATATTTTATATTACTCAAATCAATATAAATAAGAGATTGAATATAAAAAAACAACTTATATGGCCACTTTTACAATTATAATACAAATCTACTTTTTTCGAACAATTTGCACAGTATGTGGTGTTCTAAATAGAACAGTAAATAAAATAGCATGTTTAAATTTCTTTAACAAATGACAATCGTCTGGCAACTCTATTTTTAACTAATGCAATTTGTTGTTTATATTAGCGGAATAATTCAACATGATTTTTAGTTGATGTCAGGGAATCGAAAGTGGAAGAATTATTTAAAATAAGATAAGATGACCGCTAACGAAGTATATATTGTAGCTGCGGCAAGAACTCCTATTGGTAAGTGCTTGTTTCATGAAATATTAAGAAATTTTAATTCAATGCATAAAAGGTGTAAACATCTCCGTAAACGACGTGTACAAACTATTCGTTGAAATAGGGCGTTTGTTATTCATTACCCCCTTTATAATTAGATAACTTTCTCTTTTTTTGGTTAACACGTTTAAATTTAATAACTTTCTTTATTCTGTTTACTTTTTGGTTAAGGTTCATTCAATGGTTCGTTGTCCAAATTGAAAGCCTCCGATTTGGGCTCAATTGTCATTAAAGATCTATTGAAGAGATCTAATGTAGATGCTAATGATGTGGATGAAGTTATAATGGGCCAGGTAAAGTCTCTCTGTATTCTATAAATGTCTTCGGAGGGCGAAGTTAAATTTTTTTATACATACAAAGTACTTTACTTTTCTTTAACAAAAATTAATTAAATCAATCATTAATCAAATCAATAAGATATTATATCATCATATATCGCAAGTCTGAGAACGGATAGTTTTATTATCTGATAAAACATTGTCTTATAATTTCATATAATGTTTAATTTTTATAATTTTTTTTTATAAAATGTACAAATTTTATAAAAATCTTACATACAGTTTTGTGATCATAGACTATTGCGGAGTAGTGTAAAAATAACGTGACCGAAAGAATTTTTACAAAAAGAGGTCATCGAATGGTTGAAAATCATGATTTCAAAGCAATTAATAAAGCGGGATTTTATATACAATTTTTGAATAAAGCGGAAGTTTTTTACACACCGTTTTTTTAAGTTTTCTTTAGAAATTTCTTTCAAAATTAAGACGTTAACGGAAGTAAAAATTTCAGTGAGCAGCAAAATGAGGCAGGAAAGATTTATAATCGTGCTGTGCTATCCGAAATCTGAATAAAGAGTACTAATTGAATTAGTCGGTCAATGGGGATCTCATAGTTGTCGTATGTAACAGAACCGACTACTAAACAACATCAATATCACAATATTACTAAACTACACTAAGAAAACTATTCATTTTGTTAAAAATAGGAATAGAAAAATATTTTAACAAGTACAGCTATAGGAAAGCATGTATTTTAAATTCTAATATTTTCATAAATTCATTTTAAGGCTCTTACTGCCGGTCAAGGACAAAATCCAGCCAGACAAGCGTCTCTTGGAGCTGGTCTTCCCATAGAAGTGCCCGCATATAATCTAAATATGTTATGCGGCTCTGGCTTGAAGTTAGTTTTATATGCAAATTTTGAAGCTATTTAAAAATATTAATACGAAAATTTTTAAAAAAATTAGAACAGTAGCATTGGGTTATCAATCTATTCGATGCGGTGATGCCCAGATAGTTGTTTGTGGTGGTCAAGAGAATATGAGTCTGGCTCCTCATGTTATGCATTTGCGTCAGGGCATTAAAATGGGTCCTGGTACCATGATTGATACTATGGTACATGATGGTCTAACCGATGCTTTTCACAACATACATATGGGTATAACAGCAGAAAATTTAGCTACGGAATTCAATATAAGCAGAGAAGAACAGGATGTTTCGGCAGTACGTTCTCAAAATTTGGCAGAAGAAGCTCAAAAGAATGGATTTTTTGACAAAGAAATAACATCTGTTGAAATTGTAGACCGCAAAGGTACCACCGTTGTTGACAAAGATGAATATATTAAACATGGAACCAAATTGGAGAGTTTACAAAAATTAAAACCCTGCTTTATAACAGTAAGTTGCTTAAATTGCTTGCAATTACATAACATAAATATGTATATATTAATTTAATTTTCATAGCCCAATGGCACGGTAACTCCTGGTAATGCTTCTGGTATTAATGATTCAGCAGCAGCTGTAATGCTAATGTCCCAACAAGAAGTCGAAAAACGTAATATTAAACCATTAGCTAAAATTGTAGCTTGGTCTCAAACTGGAATAAAACCCGATGTAATGGGTTTAGGACCCGTAACCGCTGTAAATAGTGTGGTATGGATTCGATGAATATATGTAATTTGAAAACATTTATTTATATTTTGTTCATACTACTACAGCTTGCCAAGGCAAAATGGACAAAAGATGAGGTTGACTTGTTCGAATTAAATGAAGCTTTTGCAGCTCAATCCTTAGCTGTACTTAAGAACTTGCAATTAGATGCCTCTAAGGTAAATATCAATGGTGGTGCAATAGCCTTAGGTCATCCTATTGGCGCTTCGGGTTGTCGTGTTTTAGTCACATTATTATACGCTTTAGAGCGTACTGGTGGACGCAAGGGTGTTGCTAGTCTATGCATTGGTGGTGGCATGGGTATAGCCATGGCAGTCGAACGTGTTTAATATTATTTATTTCATTATATGTATACAAAAACCTCATATACATAAATGTATTTAACAAAAGTGCTTTTAATATTGCGACAATAAACGTTAATGTAAACTATTTATTTAAAGAAATTTTCTAATCATTAAAATGCATCTATGCATTACAATATTTACATTTTAAAAGATCATATATTATCATTAAAATAACTTTTTACAATAACAATCAACGTTCTCATTTGTTGTATTATTAACTAATGTATGGAATTTACGGACTTGTTTACATTTGTCTGTTTTATAATTTATACAATCTTAAATAAACTTAAGGAAAATTGTATAAACAAATCTGTTTTGAAAAGCTCTAGCTACAAAACAATCTTGATTGCAAGCAGAGCACTTTTTAGTTATTTTTACGTAAGTATTCAGAGTTTTCTTTAGTAATTTGAATAGTTTCAAGTGTTAGATAATGTATGTAAAAAATGCATGTTCATTCCTCATACAGTATAAATTATTTAAGATTTTCTTATCATTATTTTTAGCAATATAAATTAGAATTAGTAAACAAAAGCTATAAACTTATTATTATTAGTACTACCAAGTACTTGGTCTTTATAAAATATTAAATAATTTAGAATTGTGTAGACAATTTGGAAAACATTTACTATATATACGCATGTTTTAATTGGGAGATTAGCTGGGAAAATACAAATTAATAAAATGAACATAGGAAAGTCTTGTATGCTCAGTTTTTTAATGCAGAAATTATTTTAATCTTGTATTTTTAACAAGTAATTGAAAAATTACTTTTTAGAAAACGAATGATTTTGCACATTCAATAAATTAAAATTTTGGTTAAATAATTTGTAATAGAATTCTAAGTGTCATTTTGAGTGCAGATACGAAAAATCAAGATTTGTTCAGAATTTATAGCTTTCAAATATACGAATGCCATTTTGAGTGCGTTTTTTTTAACTTGACACCACCAGTACTCTACATCAAGTACGAGTACTGCGTAAGAATAATGTGAATATAACGATACGACACAGAAACGAGGACGACAATCTCTTATAAAAAAACTCTTCGGGCGTTTAATTTGACCATGTGGCGTCGGTCTTTAATTTCTCAACGCATAAAATTGCATGCGGTATGCGGTTTTCCGGACACACCTATAATCCGTTCATTTACCTTTTACTCTTTTACCGTTCTTGAGACCTAAAAAAAATCAATATTTATTTGTATGGAAGGCGCCATGCCCCTATGTGATAATACCCCATTATTTGGCTGATGATTTGTATTAACAACGAAGCCATTTATGCCAAATTTCACTTTAACCGCTCTCAAGATATACAACAATCAATATTTGCTTTGAATTGGAGGTACCATGTCCACTTGTCCAATCGCGTTTATTCTTGCTGTAGAACTTAGAATATGTGCACTGAATCGACGTACCATCTCTCATTCAAATACCTTCAAGGGGAGCAGAGTTATAGAAATGAAATATGCATATACATACATAAATATAAAATTTATTGTTATTTATTTATATATTACTGTTGGTATCAAAAGATTGAATAAATGGATGTAAAATTGATTGAAATGTTATTTTAAAAATAAAAAATGTTATTTTTAAAAATAAAAAATGTTATTTTTAAAATAAAACGTATGTATTAATTCAGGTTTTTTGTGCAATAAGTGTGACTAAAAAAAATAGATTTGTAGTTAAAAAAAGAACAAAACAAAATTAACATTTATAATCCGAACACCCCGGTAATTCGGACATGCTCAAGAATTAGGGCGTCCGAATTATTGAGTTAATGCTGTAATTCAAAATATTCACTAGCAATTTGTTATGGTCTGGATTGTTTAATTTATTTAAATAAATTTTTCAATAACAAAATTTAATTAAAAGATTATTTCAAATTACAAAACTTAGAATTTAAAAATTTGGAGGATTAATTCAAATAGTGTAATTGACTATACATTTAATTTATAACCAGATTCGGACTTAAATGCTATTTATCGTCTGGACTTTTAAATGTTACAATAAAAATTGTTACATTTGTATTGTATTATACAACATTAGGTTCTTAAATAGATAAGTCAACAATTAGCAAAACCATGGCTTCTTAAATTCGGTATGTTAAGTGTCATTTAGTACTTACTTAAAAAGTAATTATATCTATATGCATCATGTGTAATTTTAAAGCGAGATTATTAAATATAGCAAATCTGTAATTTAATCTTACTTATATATATAAATAGCATAAATGAAAATGTATTAAAAATGTATTTTATCAAAACTATATACATCTAGCGAACTGAACGACTTTCTGCTGTTCGTCGAGGATAAAAACCTTCTTTATTTTCACAATGTATTTTATTTTTGATAGGAATTTCGGCTATCACACTCATGTTTGACACACACAACTGGGAATATTTTTCTATACATTTTGACCATAAAGTTGGTTTACCAAAGTCACTAAAATAAGAACCCCATTGTGGTGATTGTACAATTGTTCTAAAATCGTAATTATTATCATATTCTAAAAGCTCTTCACTTAAGGCTAATGTATCAATTGAGGCCACAGCATTTGGTGCATAAATATCTTGTATTAAATTGTCGCCAACATACAAAGACCTCACATCTTTAGGTTTTGTGTGTAAAATTTGCTTACAAATTGATTCTTTTAATTGCTGCCAATTACCTTGACTGTAGCTGCTGTTGGGTGCTAGTAAGTCCGTTAAAGAGATTTCACTTTCTTCCATTTCCGCAAAGTTTTTTATTTTTAGGAACTGCCTTTGTAAATGGAAGAAACCTGGCTTTTTAGCAAACGCTATCGTATAATCAAAAAGTTCTTGCCATTGGTGTCCCAAAGCATAAGAGGCAGTAAAATTAGCAAAATCTATATTGGAACCGGTTAATAAAAATAAAGCTTTACCAGAGGATTTTAATTGTTTTAAAAGCTCAATAACTTTTTCGTCGGTTTTTATTAAATATTTCTCTGGATTATTCTTTAAAGCCTCGAAGTAGGCACTTTGTCCATTGGCGAAATTTTCTCGAGTATATATTTGTATAAGACCAGCTAACATATCTGGCCATATCTTGTAATCCTGTTTTTGTAATACATCACCGGTGTGAGCCGAAAGCTCATCTAATACATCAACGGCTTGAGCAAAAACTAAAGCAGCTGCAATATCAAAATAGTCCAATAATGTTCTGAGCTTTTCAGCCATTGGACCATTCCAAGCGGACAAAGGATCCTCAACCAACTTTTGGACATAACTACATTTTTTCGATTTTCCATATACGTACATAATTTCCTTCTCACTTAAAAATCTTGTGCCATGCGCTGCTCTCAATATTGTACCATCTTCACCTAATTTCAAGAGGTTTCCACGATGACTATCTATGATTAGGCCTTTTTGCACAAATTTTGCATCAAATTTTCGTTCCAACAATTGCCATGGATAATTTCTTTGATTCACCAAATATTTTGTTAGTAACTCATGCTCTAAAGGTACCATATGATTTAAATTATATCGCAGCAGTGTACCATCTAAATCGAAACCAATGATATCATAGTCAAGTAAACGAAATTCCTTGAAATGCGGCATTATAGTATTTGCTGAATAACGTGAATAATTTCTCCGTTCTATCCCTCGACGGTCAACTTTTACTAAACTTCTGTTCGAACTGCCGGCCGTTAAATCAGCGGCATGGCTAAAATGATGAGCAGCTGTTGTTGTGACGTTATTACGTAATCTTCCAATTATAAACAAAATATTGTCAACTTTTGAACTGTTTAATACCAGACGAATATTTATACTGAACATTTTATCTAGAGAGATTTTTAGCTAACCAAATATTTAAGCGTATTTGAATTATTGCAGTATTATAATTTTTTTTTAATTTTTTCTGTTTTTTAATTTTTACGGCCAAATTTTGTTGTCAATAAATTTTGTAAACATTGATAAGATAAACAACCGATTATCAAATACAAATATCGACAATTATTTTCCTTTGCTTTAAACTAAAGAAAAAAAATTTTTAAGTAATCGATTTATAATCAGTGAATAAATACGGGGAAAAAATCATATAATATTAAGTGGCAACATTTAAAAAAATTATTGCCAGTTCACCGTATTATTTTCTATAGGCAACGTTGTATTAATACTCTTCTCCATAGCAGCAACTGAATGACAGACAGCCAAAGTTTATATTATTTTTTTCATTTCATTCATTTTTTTCATTTGTGACTTTAGTACTGTTGAAAAAATGTATGTCCGTCAATTAATTTCTTGTTTGTAAAAGGTTTATGCAACGTCAAAAGAGATATGCAAAAATTGACTGTCCATCAATCGCCGCATTGTCAAAGCATTATATAAATTCTTTTACGGTCTCCTGAACTTTATGTAATTTTTGAAAAACGTTAATGTAAAACGACAGACTTGTGTAGCGTAACATGTAACGAAGTATCCAATCCTATGGAAAATTCTGTAACCAAACACATTTGGAATAAAAGGATGAAGACATAATTACAACAAGCCCTATCGTCTCTTATACCACAAGATAAGAATAAATTATTCCTAGAAGACTGCTTATGTTAAGATCACCAAAAGCGTTTAACTAGATCTTTAAACACACGAGGTTAAAGTTTAAGATCTGTGAATAACAACAAATACTGTAAATTTCTGATTTTTAAAACCATGCTTTTACTGACAAGTTTTAAACAAAGTTCAGCGTATTTTAAGCTAATAAATTGACTTCATTATTTTACTATCATTAAAATCGTACATTAGTTGGAATTAAACCCACCTTCTTATAGTTTGTAATTATAAACTGCAATAAGAATTTTCAATTTGTATATAATCTGGCAGCTCTTTAAAAATAATATATGAAAAAACATTGG
Organism: Wohlfahrtia magnifica; assembly: GCA_023159175.1. NCBI lineage: Eukaryota > Metazoa > Arthropoda > Insecta > Diptera > Sarcophagidae > Wohlfahrtia > Wohlfahrtia magnifica. The sequence continues at coordinate 348,664 of JAKWBJ010000206.1, forward strand.
GTATTTCGTAATTATAAATACCCATTATTTTTGACATTTCGGTTTAACTTTTTTTTTGTGGAGAACACACAAGTTTTGCAGAAGTTTTTACATAATATTCTTCTAATAAATTTGTGGTAAATTTAATAAATTGTCGCATCAATCTAATTACCAATCACAAGAAATTGTAACAAAATCTGTGTTTAGTATTTTTGTAGACGCTTGAAAATGTCTCTAACACAAATTGCCCGTAGCTGTGCTCGTTTGGCTAGATCAGCAAATGGAATCCGTGTAATCACTGCCCAACCACAGATGCGTTTAATGCACAGAATTGGCATGCCAGCCGTATATAATGGAGTTACACAAGTAAGTGTGAAATGAAAGAGTAATGTTTGCTGCTATGAAATAAATATTTAAAAGTTTTACAATAATTAACGAGAAAAATTCATAACCTCAATGTTTTCTAAGTCTGAAAAAGAGGTTCTATGGGTATAGGGAGAGAATACAATTTTCTTATCAGTCTTTCTTGTAAGCAAAAAGAAATTACATGCCGGAATGTAAGGGTTTGCAGAAATGACATTGATACAATAATCTGTATTATTAAAAATAATCTATAAATAAAGAAAATTATATATTATAGACAAATAATGTGCATATCACTGCCTATTCTTTAGAATAATCTAAAAGCACGCACTGGTGCTAATGTACAGCAGGTTCGTTGTTATGCCAGCAAATTAACCATGGAGGATATTAAAGATCGTGTTTTAAAAGTAGTATCTTCTTACGATAAAGTTACTAGTGATAAGGTAATTATGATCATTGGACAGAATCATACTAATGATTTTTTGTTTCTTTTTGTTTTCTTTCTGCTAGGGGAGCAATAACTGGCAATGGCAAATTGCACGCAATTACTCTGAAAAACCTCCACTAACACTGAAATTGATCAATGAACGAGTTTTGCTCGTCTTGAAATTGTACGACAAGATTGACCCATGCAAGGTAAATGTTATTGCCTTTGCCAGGCCTTTGCTTCCTTAATGCATACATATGTTAATTATGAATACCTTTATAATTGAATTGTTTTTTATTTGCTTTTTTTATTTATTATATTTTTAGCTTGGTGTTGAGTCTCATTTCATTAATGACTTGGGTCTCGATTCTCTCGATCATGTTGAAGTGATTATGGCCATGGAAGATGAATTTGGATTTGAAATTCCTGATTCAGATGCTGAAAAATTATTGCGACCTGCCGATATCATTAAATATGTCGCCGACAAAGAAGATGTTTATGAATAAATGAATGTGTTTTTGTAAAACAGACATTTAAATCAGTAAGAATATAATTTAATGAAATAAAGAGGGCAAATGTAATTTGAACTTATTAAAAAAAGAAACAAGCTTAAACAAAATTCAATAAATAACATGTAATTTAATCCTAATGTTTAAACCAAATATAAGAAAATCAATTTCAAAAAAAAAAATTGGTTCTAAATGGAAATTATAAGTTGGTTGTGTACAAAGGGAATGAGAAATAAATATGTAGTTACCAGCTACAAGTAAAAAGAAAGCGTTGCATCTACATATACATAGATGAACATCCATTAAATCTGAGAAAATGTAAGAGAATAATTGGTATGAATTTCACAAGTGCTTGAACGCCGTTTAAGCAATTAACAGAAAAATCTTATCTGCAGGTACAAACAAGTGTTAAAGAAATCTTGAAAATAATATTAATCATCGAAAAAAATAAGTTAACATTAGAGCAAATATTAAATATAAATAATAAAATTAAGTAGTTTCCATTGATTTACGTTTTGATCTCTGAATTGGTTTCTATCGCATACCTGATTACCTCTAAGATCTACTTTGGAAGTCTCAAATAGCTTTTAAACGATCGAAAACTGATAAAATAGGCATCATTGGATATATTGTACCATTATTTTATTCTTGAAAATCTGGGACATAAATATGTTGGACAGAAGGAATACTAACTTACATTAGAAATGTACAACAAGGCAACACATTGAGTCACCTATTCCCTCAAGGATAAATTTTGATAAGCCCTTCAAAATATAATTAGTTTCCGCTAAGCTGCCACCTTGTAGAACTAAAACGTAACATTTTGTCCGGACAAAATGAATGAATCCAACTTTAGTGTTTTTGGAATATTTCTAACATAAATATGACCTTTCGCCCTCTTGATTTATACTAAATCTTGCTTAAATTTCACGTTTATTTAATTTTGTATAACAAAAAAGATATTCTTATATATTGATTGCATTGAATAACGGTAAGACTGTTTTCTTGTTATAATATATTAAGCTATTGTGATTGTATATAAACTAGAAATACATCAAGGCGAATTTAATAAAGTATACCAAAGATGGCAGCCTTATAAGACATCTGGCAATATTAGTTTACATTAAATTTTTTGGAAAGAGCGCTCAACTTAAAAACGAAGAACATTTGCAAAATGTTTACTGATAAATGTATAATAACAAATATGCTGCATGAGTTGAGTATGTCAAAACAATTTCTGTATTTATAAAACAACTTTAAATTTTATATTTTTATTAGGGGCCACACGCTCTTCTATGAAAACGCAGACAGCAGCCATCGCAGACGTCTTGGATAAGTCTAACAATGTTCTATTGCAAATCGAGTCTTCACGGAGTTTGAAGCCTGCTACTAACGATAGTAATTCTACGCCCTACACTTATAAAAAAGAGACAGTAAATGCATTGACTAAAATTGTTGATAAATTCGTGATTCTACTAAATAGCGTCCCTGACGTGACCTCTAATAGATCGAATAATTTTGAAGAGTATTTAGTAGCAGAAAACCAAAGAATGGAATATTTGGGCTGTAATGCTAGAAAACTTTTGGCTATATGGGATACCGTACAACAAATGCGTCTGGCTCTTGAACATCAACAGCTTGAGACATCCAGTGATGATGAAGGCGAGGAGTTTTTAAATCTTTAGATTATGAATTTATTTCTTAAAGTTCTCAAAGCTTATTTAATTCATATTAAAAGAATTTATAGCTAATAAACAATAAGATAAAGTATCCGCAAGACTATCTAACTTGGTTAAACCAGTATTGATAAGATCAATATTTTGGTGAAAAACATGCTGATGGCTTTGTATAAAATTCATATCATCCATTCTATTTACCATATCCTCTATTATATTTTCTTCCTCGGGGGTTAGAGCTGATTTGCCTACTTTTTCCGTGGGCAGTAATTTTTCCAATTGTTGGGCAAAAGTACTCAATTGCTTTAATTTATTGGCATATTCTTTTTCGACATCTTGCTGGACTATTTCGGCTTTCAATTGATTTAAGTGCTTCTGAAACTTGGTAAAGTTATTAAGGGTCTCCGTGGCTGTAGGCACATCATCAGATCTATTGAGATTTAAAAGACTAATAGAAGCCTCTTTAAGATTACTGCTGTTACCAGTGGAACTTGTTGAATCATTTAAGGTTGGTGAAGAGCGGGAAATGGTAGAATTTAGACGTTGAATGGTGGGAAGAGGTTTTTTACATCTCTGTAAATTGGATGGAAATTCCTCAATTTGTTTAAAAGTTGTACCGAATGTTTCAATTGTGGGAGCTGCATTGGGCTGCTTGTCATACTTTTCAGCAAGGGCCTTTTCTTCCTGTGCGTAGAAGCGGTAAAATTCTTTCAAATCCGTAACACGTGGTACTTGACACACTTCCTGTAGTATATTTTCATGTTTGTCGCATATAGCGGCAGCTAATTTCTTGAAAGCATCCTCAGACATAACTTGCTTCTATTTTGTTATAAAATTACTATATTTTTTACTTCATTTAAATGAAGTTTATATTTATACAGTACTCTCTGAACCGCCATATTGGTTTTTTAATAAAATACAACTCTGTAATAGTGGGATAATTCTAAGAAAATATTTTCGAAAAAATATTGTGAATGTAAAATAATTATGATGAGGAGATGCCAAGCCGAAATGACATTGTTTTACTGTGGACATATTTATGGTTAAATGCAACATATCTTAAATATCTAAAACGGCAGAAGTAATTTACATATATATTGTATTCATATGGGATATGGGATCAAATATTAATAGGATATGTTTTTTAATTGGAATACAGTTAGAAATCATATACATATTTTTTGTAAAAAATTTCAAGTATAGTTTTAAATATCTATGCATTTTCAAAATATGTCAGCCAAGGATAAGGAACAAATTTTTAATCTCTAATAGAATGCCAAAACGTATGCATATATTAACGACTATGATAAGGTGAATACGTAGTACAAAATTTTCTTTGTGCACCAATATATAAATAGACATTGTAATGGTCTTTCACCACATATATTTCTTTCATTTAATGTTAAACTAAGTCTACATAGTTATGTTTAGAATAATTGTTTTTATTTGTTACTGCATCCAGCATTAAAATTATATTTCATCTTAAAAGCTTCTCTTGTATACATATTTCTGTAATCAATAAACATAACTTCTTCACCATTCGAAAAACATAAAATACAACCCTATATGATTGTATAATAGTCTGGCAACTTTCTGTGAAATGTCAGCGTATTGTGAATGTACGGGAAATTTTTTCGAAGTTAAGAAACGGTCAAATAAGAACGAAGGTGTATTCTACATTCGGTAACACTGCCCTGTAAGTTGAAAACGAAGACGGCCACATTGCCTGCAATAATTTTTAGCTGTTTCGTAATCGGTGAGTGCATAAGATGTGTGTGAAAAAGAAATTTTTTCAGTGGAAAAATTTCTAGAAAATATTGGTAAAATTTAATTAAAATCGTAATTTTCTTATTAATTTTTAGGAGCGCGTTCACCTTATCTAATTTGTTAACGGGCATATAAAAAATTTATAGAAAAATGTTCACCGCTGTACGCTCGGCCCTCACTAGGTCGGATAAGAAAGTTATATCACTACTTGCCCAATCTCAACGCGAGTATGCCAAGGCTGCCGCTAAGGCTGCTGCCGCTGGAAATGGCAAAATTGTGGCCGTTATTGGTGCTGTCGTCGATGTACAGTTCGATGATCAATTACCTCCAATTTTGAATGCTTTGGAAGTCGACAACCGTTCCCCACGTTTGGTGTTGGAAGTCGCCCAGCACTTGGGTGAAAATGTCGTTCGTACCATTGCTATGGACGGTACTGAAGGTTTGGTACGTGGCCAAAAGGTCGTTGATACTGGCGATCCAATTCGTATTCCCGTTGGTGTTGAAACTTTGGGCCGTATCATCAACGTCATTGGTGAACCCATCGATGAACGTGGTCCCATTCCCACTGACAAGACCGCCCCCATTCACGCTGAAGCTCCTGAATTCGTGGACATGAGCGTCGAACAAGAAATCTTGGTCACCGGTATTAAGGTCGTCGATTTGTTGGCCCCCTACGCCAAGGGTGGTAAGATCGGTCTCTTCGGAGGTGCTGGTGTCGGTAAGACCGTATTGATTATGGAACTTATCAACAATGTCGCCAAGGCCCATGGTGGTTACTCCGTGTTCGCTGGTGTCGGTGAACGTACCCGTGAAGGTAACGATTTGTACAATGAAATGATTGAATCCGGTGTCATTTCCCTTAAGGACAAGACCTCCAAGGTAGCTCTTGTCTACGGTCAAATGAACGAACCCCCAGGCGCCCGTGCTCGTGTCGCTTTGACTGGTTTAACCGTTGCCGAATATTTCCGTGATCAAGAAGGTCAAGATGTATTGCTTTTCATTGACAACATTTTCCGTTTCACTCAGGCCGGTTCTGAAGTATCTGCCTTGTTGGGTCGTATCCCATCTGCTGTAGGTTACCAACCCACTTTGGCCACTGATATGGGTTCTATGCAGGAACGTATTACCACCACCAAGAAGGGTTCCATCACCTCTGTACAGGCTATTTATGTGCCTGCTGACGATTTGACAGATCCTGCTCCAGCCACAACATTCGCTCACTTAGACGCCACTACTGTATTGTCCCGTGCCATCGCTGAATTGGGTATCTACCCTGCTGTCGATCCTCTCGATTCCACCTCTCGTATCATGGACCCCAACATCATTGGCCAAGAGCACTACAACGTAGCCCGTGGTGTACAAAAGATCTTGCAAGATTACAAGTCCCTCCAGGATATCATTGCTATCTTGGGTATGGATGAATTGTCTGAAGAAGACAAATTGACTGTAGCTCGTGCCCGTAAGATCCAACGTTTCTTGTCTCAACCTTTCCAAGTCGCCGAAGTCTTCACTGGTCATGCCGGTAAATTGGTACCACTCGAGGAAACCATCAAGGGCTTCACCAAGATTTTGGCTGGTGATTACGATCACCTTCCCGAAGTTGCCTTCTATATGGTTGGCCCTATTGAAGAAGTCGTCGAAAAGGCCGAACGTCTTGCTAAGGAAGCTGCCTAAACACCTACATACCAGACGTTGCATCCAATATAATAATTCTAACATCCCCCTATATATCTATAATCAACTAAGATCCAACATCTATTTAAAAATTCTATTCTAAGAATGATGTGTTTTTTCCAGAAAGATTGACTACTACGGTTCACATGTAACAATTTGTATTTGTAATTAATCGTTTCAAACGAGAATTCATAAGTGAAAAGTTATATAAAACTACCATTATACTATATAAAGTGAAAGAAAGAATCCAAATAAAACGATAAAAATCCTTAAAAAAACATTATACATAAAAGCATTTTCTCATTTTCAAATCCAGTGGAAAAAATTGTGTGGTTACATGGATAGTGTTGCATAACCGGGCATTTTGTACTTTTTCATTTCATGTTCGACACAACGAAAAAAGAAAAAAACAATAATAATGTAAAGAGTGGGAAAGAGATAAACTGAGAGCTATTTTTCAAGTTATTGATGTGTTTAGAAGGTGAGGACGTAGAAGACGGTGGTGGTAGTGATAAGAGTTTTGTTGTTTTTGATTTCTGGCCGTGCTTGCTTATTTGTATATTTTATTGAATTTAAGAAATCATATGATGTAGAGAATTTTTTATTTTGATGGTGGATAAATTTGTAAGGTATTTATTTTTGTTTAATGTTTACTATTTTTTTTTTAATTAAAAATTTAACTATTTTCGCGCAAAGGTACAAGGTCAGAAACGTAGAAGAGGTTATGAGGACAACAGAACAAAGAAAAATTTTATGTTGTTACGTATGAAGTTAGCGGAAATGTACATATTTCATGGAAAGCCTCTGGCTGGAGAGTATAAACAATAAGCGTTATGAAATTGTGACATTTGTTTGGTAAAAACAACGCATCTAATTTTTATCAAATGATTAAGTGTTTGAAATAATTTTCTTTTGTTAAATGCCGGCGAGCAATAGAAAATCTAAAAGATATTTGAGGTTAGTTGAAATGATATGAACACAAAATTTTTTTTTAATTACTGGGTACCGAATGAGAACTATTACAGTATGAAATGCTTTATGTATTTAATTAAACGTTTCACACTTTGGCCAATTTTTCTGCAAGTCGAATTAGAAATAAATTTTATAATATAAAGTACCTACCTATATAATATACAACTGATGTAATAAGGCTATAAGAAGCCAAAAGGAAAACAATGTTTTAGTAATTTTTTGTTTTTGGTATTTAACTTTGTAAATTAGCTAAGAGGTAGTAGATTATATTGGGCTTGTGTTATTGTTTGTAACGTAAAGAATTAAGTACTCAGACACTATTATTTAATCGAATGTATTATGTCTAATTGTAAGTTACTACCTCTGTATGTACGTTAGATTGTCCCTTAAAAAATGTTGAAACGGCTCCCGCTAATTTGTTTTTATTTGACAAGAATATAACTCGTGTGATATTTTACGCCCCTACGAAAGCGCTCCCTGGTCGTGACAGGTGCCTAAAACCTGTAATAGGCGTTTTTTCAATATTCAAGTGCAAAAACAGGGGCAAAAATACAACTTTCGATATGGAATGAAATTTCATACAATTTAAAACAATTTACGTAGTATCATTGAAAAACGACTATTTCACACTTTAGGACTCCGTCGCTTGGGGAAAGCGTTGTCGATGTTGAAAAAACTCCTATTGCAGATTTTATGTTTCCGTCGCGTGCAGAAGACGTAGTGGTAGGGGCTGTAAATTTCACATGAGTAATATCTATGCCAAATAGAAACAAATTAGCGGGAGCCTTAGGAGTCAGCCTAGAATTGAACAAATATAAATTTTAAAAAATAATTTATTCCAATCGATGCCTAAATGGCTGTAATTTACGAATGTAATGACATGTAACCTACAAGTACTGACCTTATAACAAAAAAAAAAAAAAAAAAAAATTCAAAAGAATAATGTGCACATACGAATACTTCTGTCACTGTTTTGGCTGCTTTTTTCTTATTGAAATAATGTATTGAATATTATATATAAGATTTTCTAATATACAGAAGATACAAATATTTCTGTCCCTAACTGTATGTACCTATATTATACTACATACATATAATTTTTATTGATTTTTTCTGTTAAATAGACCGAGATGCTAACGCCTTAAGAACTTTGGAAAAGATACGTCGTATTTATTGCGATAAATCTGGCTGTGTGTCCAATGTGTTGGATGTAACAATAATTGTTGTTTTTGCTGCTGATATATACATATTTACATGCATACCAGATTGCCATGATTTGTATTTTCATATACATGTACAGTTAGTGTCATTAATATTCGGTTTTATTAAAGAGATATGTTTAACTGATTCGTCTTAAGCTAAATGTATATCTTTTTCAACATTTTTTTCTTTTCATTAATAGTTTATTTAGACACTTGAAAGTTCACATTTGTATTTAGAAAAAAAGAATAACAATATAACAAAAAAAAAAAAAAAAAAAAACTATATCAATTCAGGTAGCATAAAATATTACGCGTCAATAATATTCGGTTTCTTTTGAAAAGTAACAAATAGTACATTAGAAAAATAGCTTTATATAAAATTCAGTATTTTGTTGGATAACCCTTTTGTTTTATAACTTCACTTAGACGGTTTGACATGCTTTTTACTATTTTAGCTGTATAAGCTGCAGGAATACGATCCCATTCTTCTTGAAGCCGCAATTTCAAGTCTTCAATGGATGTTATTTTGTAGTTGCGGATTCGCCGGTCCAGCTCATCCCATAAATTCTCAATCGGTTTGAGGTCTGGGGATTGTGCAGGTGGATGGAGAACTATAGGACAGTTATAGAGCAACCATTCTGGAATTAAGCGCGACTTGTGCTTTGGGTCGTTATCTTGGTAGAATTTAAAAGAATCTAAAACGCCCAGCTTATTTGCATTTTCTTTCAAATTTTGACGGAGGATATTCAAATATGATTCTTTATTCATAATTCCACTGATAAAAACTAATTTTCCCGTCCCTTTAGCTCCCATACAACCCCACACCATAACATGTCCATTTCCATGTTTTACGGTTGGTTTTAAATTTTGTGGTTGTAGCTCCTCATTTGGCTTCCGCCACACCATTACACGCCCATCGGATCCAAATACGTTATACTTGCTCTCGTCCTCTCGCAAATATAACGTCATCCCACCAAGTTTCAGGCTTCTTAATATACTCCCTGGCAAAACTCAAACGAGCTTTTCGGTTGCGTAAATTAACCAATGGCTTACGACGTGCTACTCGGCCATGAAAACCTTTTTTTCTTATGGTTCTTAGTATAGTAGATGCAGATATTTTCTTTTTAAACTCATTGAGCACCTCTGTGCCTAATTTGGGAGCACTTAAGCGTGGGTTAGATTAAATTTTTCGCACAATTGAACTTTCTTCCTGCTCGGTCAATTTTTTTGGCAGAACTTTCTGCTTTATGAAGTGTATTCTTCCTTCATTTTTGTGCCTTCTGATAGTGTCCTCAATTGTATTTGGTTTCATATTCAGAATTTCAGCAATCTCTTTGTAGTTTTTACCTTTTTCATAATGGAAAATAGCAAGTTTTCGCTTTTCTAAAGGAGTGTTTTTTCGTTTGCGCCCCATTTGTATAATTTGCAGTGAAGTAGAATTTTGGACAGACAAGAAAGGAGGTGTATGCACTTTTATTAAAACGTATCTCTATATTACTGGAAAAGTAGCTGAATAAAATGTTTTTTTGCAAATAGCATATAAATAGGGGAAAAACCGAATATTAATGGCGCTTAGTAAACAGGGTTAACAAACTTTGATCGATTTATCACGGTAGCAGGATTACCATAGAGCCATTTTTTCCATATAATTGAATACTTATACTGACAACATCTATTTAAGTTTTTGTTATTCTTCTGATTACCTATTCATTTCGCTAATGCCAGGGTGTTATTATCAATAAACTTAAAAACCGAATATTAATGACACTAACTGTATGTATTAGGCAAGCACATTGAACAAGGTAGTGCCTGTACAACAACTAACTTTTTAACAAAAGCAACATATATATTTTGATTTGTTGGGAATTTTGAATGTCAAAAACAATAATATAAATTATATTTTAAATAAAATACACCTAATTCTATTCTTACACTCTATATAAATTCTAAACGATATCGTGCAAAAAATGGCGTAAATACAAGAGTAGGTGTAAAATAAAAAAACGTTTGGCTTTTATAATAAAATATACCCGAGCCCGTTTGTACATTTTACTTACGTTCCGAACAATACCATGCTAAAAAGCAAGCTAAATAAAACTATTGACAATGAAGAATCACTGCATTATATAAAAAAAAATAGCCAGCCAAACCTGCAACACCATCTTCTTAAATGTGCCTTGGTAGGAGGGATGGAATATAATTTCCTTATTTAAAATTTAATAATATTCTATTGATAAATTTTTAACTGCCTTAAAGTATACTATCATAAAAAAATATATAAGTATTTGTCTCCCAAATTATAGAAATACAGTCGAGCACGGTTAAATTGAACTCAAGGAGATTGCATAATTTAGTTCGTTAATATTGTGATTTTAATGAAAATATATTAAAGGCTACAGCAAAATATGTTACGGATCGCTGTAACAGTGTTCGTTATAAGCATGTTCGACTCTATAATATTTTCCACCATAAACAATATTTTCTAAAGCTATGGCCACATTTGTCAAATATTTGAAGAAAAAAAGTAACCACTAATTTAGAGAAGGGTTTTGTAGAAATATTTCCTTTTATATCATATTTCCTTTTATTTAAAAACAAATAATAGTACCAAAAAAATATCTTATTATTACACTAATTAATTAAAAAAATAATAAAAGAACAAATATTTCTATAAAATAATGGTCATTTTTTTTTCGTAAAATATTTGCCAAATGTGACCGTAGCTTAATACATATTTATTTTTTTTTTAACATTTTGCCTTTTTGCAGCAATTGAATCAAATACGAATTATTAATTTAAGTAACTGTTTAATGATATAGAATAAACAAATACAGGAAAACCTGTTTTTGTGCGGTGGATAGGGACCGCATAAAAAAAATTACACAAAACTTCACAATTATTTTTTTGTGCGGTTAATACGGACCGTACAAAAAAATTTTGAGTCGAAAATAACTCAAAACTTCTCTAATTCATTTAATTAAGTACATACGTGAATATTTTTAAACATTTTATTTACATATCTACTTATTTTACATATAAAAATCAATTTAATCATTATTCTTTATAATCGCTAAAAGACACCACCTCACTTGCCATTTTTTGAGGTACCATGTAGTCGGTAATAAGTTTTTACGATGTTGCTTGTTTTACCATACGTTTGTATATATCTCGAAAGCCAGCCAGATTTACAGGATTAAAGTTCTGTTTGGAATTTTAAAGCTCTCTCAGAATTGTTATCGATGGCCAGGAAATGACGTTCTAATTTATTGCAAAGTTGGAGTCCGGCATAGATGTTATCCGCTGTCATTTTATAGGGTTCTTCTTTTTTATCGGAAATATCTATCACATAATTTATAATATTATGGTCCCTTGAGATTTCATCCTGAATCATTTCGATAAGATGAAAAACATATCAATAATCGATATAAAAAAGTGACCGTTGTTTTCGTCAACAACATATATATCAATATTATATACGAAAAGAAAAATAACCGAAATATTTCTTAATTATGTTCCTTTTACAAACAATGCTGATAAGTTCTTTTATTATATTTAACTTTCATATGGCGACCAAAAGCTATAGCAAAAATGAATACATCGCACAAAAAAACCGCATAAAATAAATCGCATAAAAAAGAAATCGCACAAAAAATTGCACAAAAATAAAATCGATAAAAATTAATCCGCATAAAAACAGGTTTGTCTATTATTTTGTTAACGTGTTGTCGTTTATATCCAGGGAAACCAGAAATATGCTCTTTCTAAACTCATCAAAAATATGCAATAAAAATTCGAAAATATGATCTAATTTTAAAAAGTATGCTCTAGTTAGTTGGTTACAACGGGTAGCCAGACATTGGTTCAGCTCACTTGGGTCCAATATTGATCCCACTGTGATGCCCATAGTAGGTAGCATCGAAACGCATTCCGCTCCGAGCCGAACCAACCAGACGCATGCACAAAAAAGAAATCCCACTGATACATCAGCTAGGTCTCTTATGGCAGGCAGAAACGAAAGATTCGGACACTGGCACAAAAAATGCTTGACGGTTTTCTCCTCTTCATCATGACAACCCCTACAGTTATCATTGAACGGTAGACCTAGCATGCGCACCAGCCATCCAGGCCCAGGATTCGTAGCATATCTCGAGAATTCACATAGAACAAAAAATATGTATGTAAAACACATACTAACAGACGCACTTGAATGAAATTTTTGTTTTATATACATGTTTTTTCTTGTAAGTGAACGACCTAGTTCATTAAAAGAGCTAAAGAACCCAAATCTACACTACGGACCTGTTACAAATGTTAATATCGAATAAATCCCATGAATCAATGATATTTCGTCCCGCACTGGCTGGACTTAATTAACATAAAATGGTTTAGTTTTTACGATTTCAATTTCAATTTGTAGTGAGGATTCATTTTAATAAAATTGCAAAAGAAGGTACTAAAACTTCCCTAAAATATATGTAAATGTTTTGTAGGAACACGTTTTATCGATCTGTTATATGGAAATACACATTATAGCTTATCTTTTACGCTTACTAATCCTTATTAGCCACTTTTCAAAGTATAAGCTCAGTTACACAAATCGAATCGTTCAGAGAGATTACTTACTATTAAAAACAAATTACAATGCTAAGTAAAGATCACCACCACAACTTAGCAAGGATCTTCACCACTACACAATTATATGGAGGGAAGCTACAGTGGATTAATCATCTACTTAGCTTGAAAAAAATCAACTTGATTAATGGAATTGAAACAAAGCAATGGATGCTTTGTGGAGAACCAATATGCACTCTAGAGGAGTGACGAAGAATAAAATCTAGTATTCTTAAACTGTTTGTAGTGAATTGATCAGAGATATTACTTCTTATTTTTAACTAAGCACTTAATGTCCTCAATGTCTTTGTATATTGTAGTGTAGTGCATTGTATAGTCGATTTTGATTGACTATACTTTTTTTTGAAGAGTAATTGATGTCTAAACTAAAATTGAAAAACTTAATACTTTCACTAAATTGTGAAATAATTATAATTGATTTTAATAAAATGTAATTATCGCATATTAACTAATATTGAATGAAATTTATTTTAAACAATAGTAAGAACCAATTAAATGTTTTAAGTGTTGGAGTAAATAATAAATGGTTCAGTTATTTAAACAAAGAGGCAATTTAATGGAAATTAAGGTGATTCCCTGATCAAGTTCAATGACAACATTTTTTTATATGAAAAACTTAATAAATTTATATATTTAAATGAAATGTAAATCAAAAATATGTATTAGTTCGGAGAGAAAATTACAATTGAAAGGTTTATTTTGAAGCAAATTAAAAAGGACCATGTATTTGATTGCTGTATTCTTGTTTATAATTGCAAACTTAATAATGGTAAGTATTTTGTATATATTTAACAAATTCGAATGAGTTTCGTATTAATAAAGCATGATTAACATCTTTTTTCAGTGTTTACAAGCACAGGTGCCGCCAGTTTATCCAAATAATTACAATTACAATAATTACGTAAATCCGACATTTTCCGATTTGGATGTAAATTTATATACCACACCGTCAACCTATACTTATGGTAATCCCTATGCTAATCATTATATAGATCCCTATAAGCAAGTAAACTACAATAAAATACGTATTTGGCCTTTTGTAATTGACCAATATCTTCCATATCCCTATAGTAATTACAATAATTATGCCAATAATATATTATATCCAACATATCAAACCGGGTATCAACAGTCTTTTGGTAAAAAGAAGTAAAGTTATCTGTTTATCATATTGACGCCATTTATTGAAATTGTATTACATTTTTGGATTTTATGTTTTAACTTAAGAAAGTATATGTTTTTTTTTATTTAAATAAAATTATTTAAATATACTTATTATCTTTATATACATATATAAATCAATGTGTGTTTATTTGTATGTATATATGTATGTGTGTTTGAAGTCTATAGACGGCTAAACGGCTGAATCGATTTTCTTTAAAGTTTTACTGTACCATCCTGTATGCCTGGAAGGTGACATAGGCTACATTTTTTTTCGATAGGGTTAGGGGGAGAGGTACCCCTCACATAACCCAAATATTAATAATTGCATATCTAAAGAACTGCATCAGCCAGAGTCATAAAACTTTGTCCCAATTACTTTTATATGGATTTGATTTATTGGAAAAAATGTATGGCCCATATAAATAGGGAGAGAGGTATACCCCACACAAAGCAAATTTTAATTTTCGTATATCAAGAAAACTGTTATAGCAACAGCCTTCAATTTTTGTTCCAATAATTTTGCTACGAAACTAATTTGCTGGAATAAATGTGGGACAGGGGAAAGGTATCCACCATATAAAGCAAATATTATTTTCGATAACTATTACACTGTTTGCGATAAAATACTATAAACAAATTAATGTTTGTTTGAAGAAAGTATATAGCTAAAACGCAGATTCTACAGTCCTTTCGTAAGGAACTATAGACTATCTGAAATGTTTGAATTTGGACCGAAAGAGTACAAAATGGAGAAAAAGGGTAAAAAATTTAGCTAAGATAATAATTAAGATGGAGGTAGCGAAGCACGCCGTATTTTATCTCGAATACATATAGTTTTTTATTTATTTATTGTAATTACTACCATACTGAGGATGTTAAAGACTGACTTTAAAATTTATTTATAATCTTTAAATTTAACCAGGCTTTATTATTGGCGATAAACACGTACTTAAGTTTATTTAACAATAATTTCAGAAAGTTACTGCACCAAAAAATTTAATTGAATTGATTCGCAGTCAATAGAAGGCGAGGTAGCGAAGGCGGGGTGCATAAGCACTCCACCTAGAAACCAGACAAATAGGAAAGAAAAATAGGCGAAAGAAGACTGGATCATAGAATCATTCTGCTGCCATCTAAATTATTCTATATCTTTCTGGATTCGTGGTAGGTAGATTTATTTACCCTCGTTCGTTTGCTCTGAGATATAGTTCTTGAAATTAACAATAACACTAGTTTAAAAGGTTTTTGAAAGAAAACTAGGACGTCAGACTTTTGAGATGTTTACGAATATGATAAAAGTAAGAATGGCATCATTTTACGAACGAGAAACTAAAAATGAAGAGTCTTAGTTCTTTTCATATATATAAATTTTTATTTGTTTCCCTTAAGACATTCTGACAATAGCCACCTAGCATATGCTGGGGGCCCAAAAACTCGCTCAAAGGATTTTAAATCTTAGTGAAATCGTTCACCATGCTTGTCACTCAGATTTTTAAGGGTTCTGGAAAAAGTACAAATGGAGATGTAATATATGAATTTTGGGGGACATAATTAGCCGCCGTCGTTTCTACAAAAAGCGTGGGGCCTCAGTAAATTATTTGATTTGCCACTCGCCAGAGCATATGGTTCGAAATATCACGTGTCACAACGTCCTAAGCTTAGCAAGCGTACAGAAGGGCAGATTTTATCGAGTTGGCTATCTATCGGTTTAAATTGAACCAGCGGCTATTTAGAATCTGGCAATACTTGCTTACTTATACGCTGGAGCAACGTTGAGTTTTTTTTTTTTTTGGAAATTTATCATCATTTAAAA
Source organism: Wohlfahrtia magnifica (assembly GCA_023159175.1). Lineage (NCBI taxonomy): Eukaryota > Metazoa > Arthropoda > Insecta > Diptera > Sarcophagidae > Wohlfahrtia > Wohlfahrtia magnifica. The sequence goes on from JAKWBJ010000206.1 coordinate 364,842, forward strand.
TCATCTTTGCGGATGAAGCTTATCTTCATCTTGGCCCCATATTTGTGGCTCAGAAAATCCAAACGTGGTCTTACAGAAGTTAATGCACCCAATGCACTGTTTGGTGCGGCTTGTGGAGCGGAGGCATCATTAGCCTATATTTCTTAGAAAATGAGGAGGGCGAAACCATTATGGTAAATGGAGACACTTATTGCACCATGATAACCGATTTTTTGTGCTCGCTCTTCATGGTATTGATATGCACGATGTTTGGTTTTAACAGGATGGCGCAACTGGCTACACATCTAATATCACAATCGATTTACTGCGTTAAGCGTTTGATGGCCGCTTAATTAGCCGAAATGGTGATGTCAGTTGGCCACCAAGAAGCTCCGATTTGACACCGTTGGACTATTTTCTGTGGGACGCCGTTAAAGGAATGTGTTATGCCGACTAACCAAAGACAATTGAGCATTTTTAGACCAACATTCGTGATGCCATTGCCGAGATACGACCCCATACACTCGAAACAGTTCTCGAAAATTGGTCCGATCGAATGGGGTACTGTGAGCCCAGCCGCGGCAGCCATATGAATGAAATAATTTAATTTCTAATCGAAACAATTGTATTTCACAACAAAAACATCAAATTGACAACATTTCAAACTGTTTTTCTTTTATTGCGTTTATAAATTTAAACTTTTAAATTGCCCACCTTATATAATTGCTATAAATATTGCAATTTTCGTACGCAGAGATTCTTGAAATATCGATCGTTCATTCTTGTCAAGAGAGACTCTGTTGTTTCTTATTGATATACGCTTTTGCAAGTTCTTCTACGACCACATGTCCAGTAAGTCTCTTATTTTCGATAGGCGATTTTGTGAATTTTGTGAATTTTGTGAATTCAGTAAATAACTAGATACTCTTGTTGAGTATTCAATAATACTTTTTGATTCACAGTCTATATGTCAAAAGCATTCACAAGAAGCAAAATAAAATTTTCATATTGTGATCTATCTGGTATATTGGTCATAAAACCTGCATTGGGTATTTTGTACTAAATGTACATACTTCTTGTATTAATGGCCTCTTATCTTAAAACCGCTAGTGCTGTTAATCGTTTTCCTAGAATATCTAGAGGTAGCCAGTTCAAAATGGTTGAGCAATGTCTTTGATGTGAAACTTGTCAGTACCTTTGCTGTTATAATCTCCATCGTTCTTATAATGTGTTCATATTAAGTCTGATGGATTTTCATTTCAAATATGTATATATTAAAAAATACAAATAGGGAAAAATTGAAAATCCTTTTGTAAGGCAAAACATAAATTCATAACACCGTGTATGATTATTGGTATACAGTGGGTTTGTGAACACTTTCAGTTATATCGATTGATTCAGCAGCATTCCTTCTCAAATATGTACGAGTATGTATCAGATAGGAGTAGATAACGATTTGAAAACTAAATGAATTATTTAATTTCTTTTTTTTGTAATTTTGTCTGTGAATCATTAATAATAATTTGGAATACGATTTGTTAATGTGAGGCATTCCTAATTTCACTTTGTTTAAATCTTATAAAATACATTTCATCAAAATTATTGTCATTAAAATTAGTTCTAACTTTTTTATTTTTAATTATTTATAGTTTAATTGCTTGTTGGATCAACTTTTTTTATATTCTAGAGAAAAAAATTCAAGCTATCGTATGCGGAAAAGTTTAACACTATTTTATTTAACGAAGCATAAATAATTATAATAAAGTATAAATGATTATATGCGTATTTGTTTAAATACCATTAAAGGGATAATAATATAGTGGTGATATTTATGAAACATTAACGCTGTATTTAATGTGAAAAAAAGATTATAATTTTTTAATAAACAACTTTTAATAGTTCTGCAAAAAAATTCTGTATTACGGTCAATTTCAAACAAAATTATTTTTGGGCTTTTATATCTGACATATTTTTCTGTATCAGAAGGCTTTAATTAGAATAATGAAATAACATTTTGTTTTTTTTTATAATTTTCACTACTCTGTAATAAAATATTTTCAATTCTGAAAAATACTTAGTCGCGAAACACACGATGAAAGTTTTCTTGCAGAAGGTCTGTGTTTGTCGATGAGAGCGGAGAAACGAATGTAACGGCGTACACTCTTTCATATGCTCTGAAATACTCTTTTGTCTTGAAATTCGTAATGTCATACAACAACAATGTTGTTTGAAAATCTTAACTTTCATTGAAATAAATATCGTAGTGTAGACGCGAATGCAAGTTAAAAATAGAATTGAAGAAAATATCTGCAAGAAAACTTTCATCGGGTATTCCGTGACTCGGATTGAGAGACTTTCAGAATGGCGTCAATCTGTCCGTATTCGTATTATTATATATATATATATATATATATATATATATATATATATATATATATATAGATTAATACGAATATATATATATATATATATATATATATATATATATATATATATATATTTTAATACGGGGACATTGATCATGGATATATTTGCAGAAATTTTGTACTGTCTGGAAAATAGTCTGGAACTACACTCATGATTGTAATTACCACCACAAGGCATTGGCTGATCTATATGTAGTCTAAAAGTCTTTTTAAACTCTTTTTTAATTCTTTTTTAATTATCTTCTATCAATTGCTTGAGAAATACACAGTTATTCCTCAAGGCTATTTAAATGATATATATCTGTTTCTCTTTTTTTCAATTCCGCTGAGAAACTTAAAGTTGGTTAATATTCGAATAATTTATAAGCTTATAAGTTCATGAATGTACGAAAAACCGGTTTTTAATCCGTATCCCAAGGTTTTGGAGGTCTTTCAAAAATTTTACACACAGATTTTTGTTGTACTCGATAGCGCCTATCTGTCGCACCGTGTTATTTACTTGAATAAAACAAAACAAAACAAAAATTCTAATAAAGTAGGTTTGAAATTTAAGAAAAGTGTTCTTGCGGGCAGCGTTGGACAGAACGAAATTACTATAGCAGGAAAATGCACACTCTGGACTAAATAACCCATATAAAAATACGCTTGCGAACCCTTGACGGAAAAACACCCAAGATTTGAAAAATTAAATTTTGATTTTTTTGATAAGAAACAACTAGATTTTTTTAAATTGGTCCTACAGCCGGCATAGTATTTGAATTCATGTAGTTTAAATTAGCGTTAGCATAACGACACGTACACATATGTGTCTCAACGTAAAAAATAATACTCGAAATAATTAAAAGAAACTTAGATGAAGTTGAACTAAGAAAAGTGTAGTGTAGGCTAATAAACCATATAAACATTTTTCCTCAATTCTCATTTTTAAAAATGAACTCTTTTCTAAAAATTTTTTAGGGCTGCCCCAACGTGCATTACTTTAAATTTTTCATATGAGGAATACATTTTATAGGTATACAGGACAGAGGCTTACAACGCGTGTAGGTTTACTCTAGAAAAAACATAACAATGGTGTGAACATAGTAGGTAATCGGGGCATATTGCTGATGTTTGTATCGACCGACTAGGATGAATTTTGATATAAAATATATTTTTGCTTGTAAATACCCAGGACAATGGCAGAAAACAATTTTGTAATAAAATTTTCATAAAATTTCAGTCCATTAAATTCCCCATTAAGTAAATATCCATGGGCAGATAACTATCCGCTCGGTCCGGAAACACCATCCGAAACCATATCTTCAACTTTTCGTATGAAGACCACAATATCCCCAGTGTGTAGCCGAAGAATATTTTTATGCATAATAAAGGGCTCCATAAACGTTTGCCTACGCTTGTTTGCCAAAGCAACACATTCACAGAGAATATTCTCTGTCGTCTCCTTCTCCTCCCTGCACAAGCGACACTTCCTATTAGATACCACAATGAGGTTGAAAAGGTGATAACTAAGATAGTAGTGATACGTCAGGAAACAAATAAGTTGGACTCACAAGTCTAGTAGATGAGCCTCGCCTTGCCATTTAAATAGCAAGCCAACAAAGTGTCACCTTGTTCTCTAATGCCAAGATGTAGACATTGGTATAGCATGCGTGTACCAGCTTCCTAGTCTATATAACCTAAAAAAACAGCCCACATTGCCGCTTAACTGTCCAAGCGCCCTTGATTCCAGGCTCTATATTAGACAGCGCGCAGATGGAAATAGCCGGGATCTCGGCCGGAAACACTGGCCACGTACTCATGGGTTTTCTCAGGCTTTGATGGATTCACCGGCATACCACAGTAAACAGTTGATATTGACTCTAGGGCCTTCAAGGTCCCACTCCCGGGAATAAAAACGTTCAGATTGCGACCGAAGTTTAAACTCTCAGTGCACACTTCTAGCAAACAGCAGTTCAAGGTCGAGGATATTCTCCAGGACACTCATGTGACCCCCCTAGCCCACTGAGTTTTGCCCTGATTCAGCAGACCTAAGATCCCGTAAAGCTGTAGAATTCAGAACCAAAATATGCAGTGGAGTAAGTCCAATAAAAGCTTCCATGTAAAAAATTTTAGTCTTAATAAGTGGGAAATTTTATCGAAAATATTGTACCAAATTTCTATATGTCGAAACAGGTTTGGTTAAAATTTATTGATATTCAGGGTTAGAAGTAATATAACCTATTGGCGAAAATATAACATTGACAGTACTGATAAATGGGGGAATTTTGCCATCAGATTAATATACCATCGATGTAAATTTTATCATGCGACGTTCCTGTAGGTAATAAGGCATTAAATAGTTCCATCTATAAAACACAAAAGGGAGAGCTTTACTGCAGAAGAGTTCGACTTTATTACAATAATTTTTCAGATACAATAATTCTATATTGGAAAGTTAATTTTATAACTTGTGTGTTTCAACGCTTATTTACTAACTATAGAGTTTTATTGTTTTATGATTAATAGAAGGTAGTAATCTCACGGCACGTAATCTGTATCGCTAAACAAACAAATATAAAGAAAGAGTTGATATGTTATAACAAGTACTTTCTTAATTGGACATTGAAGCTCTATTCATATAATTTTAAGTAAGCGAGTAAATCTTTTAATGACGTCACATTAACCGTAAAGCCAAGAACAAACAACTATAAGGTCCGCCAAAAATATTTTTTTTTTGAAAATGCTATAAAAAAATCTACTGAATATTTTCTCAAATTTCTTTTTTTTTAATAATGGAAAATAATTTCATTCAAATGGCTGTCTCGGCTGGCCATGCAGTAGCCTACACGATCGGTCCAATTTTTAAGCACATTATCGATTGTGTGCAGCTGTATTTCACCAATGGCTTCACGAATATTGTTCTTTAAAGCGTCAATTGTCTCTGGCTTGTTGGTGTAATACTTATCTTTGACGTCACCCCACAAATAATAGTCGAACGGTGTCAAATCGCAGCTCCGAGGTGGCCAAACGACATCAGCTCTGCGGCTGATAATGCGATCTTCAAAAACAGGGCGCAAAACATCGAGTGTAGCTTCGGCTGTGTGGCACAAAAATTCGTTCAACATGGCCCGATAACGATCGCCACTGACTGTAACGGCCACTCCTTGCTCATTTTCGAAAAAAAATGGCCCAGTTATGCCTCTGGACCATAATCCACACCAAACAGTGACTCGTCTTGGGTGTATCGGCTTTTCAATGTATGCCTGCGGGTTTCTGTGACCCAAATGCGACAATTTTGCTTGTTTACATACCCGCCAAGATCAAAATGAGCTTCATCTGAAAAGATGATTTTTTTTTTTAAAAATCGACATCTCTGTAAATCGATCGCAGGCCCAGATTCCCAGCGTTGTTCAAGCGTATACACAACCATATTCGTTCAGCGGAAGGATAAAACTAATTATCTGTCAAATCAGACACGAGCTAAGTGTTACCATTCACGAAATAAGCACTAGTTGAAAAAAAAAAAAAACGTTAGATGGCGGACCCAATATATAAGCTGGTAATTAATGCAATCATTGTTATTATACATAATCATATTACGAGTAAGTTATGTATTAAAACAAGTAACTGGTGGATACCAAAACAGAAAGATATGTAGTTTGTCTGTTTAACTCATACATAATTCACATGTTATTTGTTCTAAGATATCATTAACAGTTAGTTAAAGAACTTGTATTGTTAGCACGCGTTTTGTAATAGTTAAAAAGTGTTTAGATTTTGATTATGGTCTCATCATTGTTAACTTGATATTCTTTTCTATTGCAGTTGACCTAATTGCTGTTTCTGTTATAGTTCTTTTAAGTTGTTTTATATTTTATAATAGGCCAGACTAACTTGACATAACGTATTTACTATAAACAATAACATATTTTTTTTTGAAATGTTTAGTTTTTCATATCTTGTAAAGTTCTATAAATACAAATTTTTGTTTTATGAATTTACATAAATTCATCAAAATTAACGGTTTAGGTTGTTAGAATAAATTTTTTAGAGTTCTTTAAAAAATTCTTATTTAAAATGTAAATGTGTAAAGTTTGTAATATTTAATAAATAATAAATAAAAACGGTTTTCACAAAAAGAATTTCCATTCCATTATAGAATAGTCCATTCTGTCAACGCTTCTTTCTTGAGTCTTTTATATGATTTCCCAATTTTGTTATTTGATTTGTGTTCTATGTAAACTAAATAAAGATTTCTGTAATAAATATGTATATAGAATTTAAGAATCTAGTATTAACCCTTTCTATACTACTATTGACAAGCTGAATACATGTATTTATATTCGTAATATTTTGCATATAAATTGCAATATTCGTGAAAAGTTATTGTGATTGTATTTGTATTTTTTTTGAAAATGAAAATATTTGTATTGAAAAATAAATATGAAAGTAAGATGATATTGGTTTGGCTAATTTTGAATAACTTTTTTTCATTTTTATTCGTGGTATGGTAGGTAAGACATCCGTCCACCAACCAGAAGGGCCTCGGTTCAATACCAGACTAAACCATCTAAAAAGAAAAAGTTTTTTCTACAGCGGTATCACCTCATAACATTAGCCAGTAACTGGTTATGAGTATTAATTACTATTGAAAACTTCTCTAATGCTTTGCCATTCGGAGTTGACGTTAAACTCTAGGTCGCAATGAGTTTTAACTTTATAACTCTATAGGTGCAATGCACGTACATTGCATTAGACTGGTCTTTATATGGCACTTTTTTTTAATATTTCAATGGGGAACCTATTAAATTGTTCTTTTTAGTAACATTGTCATTTTTTGAAAATAAGACCGTTTGCTTGTTATTGTGAAAAATTATTTAGAGAACAGCTCTTGGTAATTCCACATATTCCTTCAGAATCAGGCAAATAAATTTCTAGCGTGGTTTTTAATACTTTGGGAAAATGGGGTTTGCTGCAAAAAGTTCAAGCTTTAGTGTTTGATACAACATCTTCCAATACCGCAGATTAAATGGAGCATACACACTACGGAATATACTGTTCTTTGCATGTCGCCACCACATTTTGGAATTAGTTTTACAAGCCACTATTTCTTTCGTAAAGTTATATTCTTCCAGCAGTCTCGACATTCCATTATTAAAAAGATTCAAATTATTTTGTCCAAAAATGAATTCTGACAACCTCTAAAACAGTGACCTCTTGCTGAAAACCGTGAGAAAACTGTTGTTTTCTATCTCAGAATACTAAAAAATTATCAGCAGTCCCGTCATGACTACAGAGAACTTTTGGAACTCGTAGTAATACTTTTGAGAGGAACTCTTCCAAAACGAAATAAAATACGAAAACCTGGGGCTTAACGTCAGGCCAGATAGATGGCTAAAGCGATTTATTCCATTAAAATTTTTCTGCTAAGAAATAATATCGTTTTACCTCTAAAACAGTGACCTTTTGCTGAAAACCGTGAGTAAACTGTTGTTTTCTATCTCAGAATACTAAAAAATTATCAGTAGTCCCGTCATGACTACAGAGAACTTTTAGAACTCGTAGTAATACTTTTGAGAGGAACTCTTCCAAAACGAAATAAAATACGAAAACCTGGGGCTTAACGTCAGGCCAGATAGATGGCTAAAGCGATTTATTCCATTAAAATTTTTCTGCTAAGAACAACAGAAAAGAAAAAAGCGTTGGTAAGCATTTGTGGAGCGTCAGTTGTGTTTTTTGCAGTAAACCACGGTTTAATATAAATAATATAAGGACCAGTTTAACTTATAGGTATAAAGTTTAACCTCAATGAGATATGTGTTAAAATTAAGATATCGATTTCACTGTTTCGTAGAATACATTTTTTTTACTAAAAGGAACATTCTACGAGGTTCCTCATTAAAAAATTTTGATTTTGGAAAATAAGGATCAGTCTACTGCGCAAGATTGAAAAAAGCAATATTTATATTAAAACCTTATCATAGAGTGAATAATCATAAAAAATTGTCAATTAACCCTCTATAATGCAATGAAAATTCGCCTTTTATTTACTGGAAGAGGCCTATTTTCCAAACTTTAAGCATGTGAATGGTTACGTAAAAGTACTTAATTTTACAATTCTTGCTTGGCATGTCTTAAAATTTAAATATTTTTCAATCGCTTGCTGTTACAAAAATATTGTTTGACATTTTGAGAGAAAGAAAGTCTTTGTTGGGAGTGTAACAAAAGAAAATACCAAAAAAAGGAAACAAAAAAAAAACGAAGTAATAAAACAATGAATAAGAGAAAATGTGGTGTTGGTATAAAGCAAACAAATCGAGAAATTTGTATGAACGTATGACTTAATGTAAAATGCTCCATCTCACTCACGTATAAGCACGTGAAAGAGACCCATACAGAGAAATTAGTAAGTGAGTAAATGGCTTGTGCAGAAGATCTTTGAAAATACACTCTAATATGAATGAATGTTTCAATTTTGTGGTCTTACAAGTGATTTAACATGTTCAGAAGAAGCTGTCAATTGAACCAGTATTAAAATAAACTTTGAAGAGTGTGGTAAATTTATACGCTAGATTTTTGGTTACTTGATAATAAAAATTTTGTTCAAAACATACAGCAGCAGGAGGAGAAATTATTAAAACAAACAATTTTTTTTAACATTTTTTTAAATGGTTCAATGATTTTTATGAAAAAATATAAATAAAATTACATGAGTGTGAAAGCTTAAAAGCAGGTGCAAAATAATTTAAAATAAAACAAAATATAATTACAAAATTATATATAAAATATTTACGAAAAATTATTAAAGGATCAAACTAATCAAAAAAATAAAAGTAAAAGTTGACAACTTTCGTTCAAAATATTTGTTCATACAAAATGGTAAGTAAATAAACTTTAAGAATTAAATAGTAAAAAAGAAATCCATCTCGTTTATATGATTGCAGTATGACATATTTACTCATATTTTTAAGGCAGAAAAATAAAAAAAATTTACTCACTTTCTTTAGTAGGAGTGCTTAATGTGATTTAAAAGTTTCATTTAAAATTTTATGTATTTTTTTTGTTTCTTTTTTTGTACATACTTTTTTGTTACCATATTTACATTTTTTTTAAACAAATATTAGATAATAGACTCTATACAGGTTAAACATTTTTTACGACCCTTCTTTTAATGGCTTTGTGTATATCCGTTACGGAAAGTGGCGTTTAGGTTTTTTGTTCACAATCAACATCATGCAATATCTGTGGTCGTTGTCATATTTTATATTTTTATGTATGTATTTATGTTTTGTATAGTTTTCTTTCCGATATTCATTGGCACGTGCTTAGTTAATGATAGAGATATAAAGAAAATTGATGTAATAGTTGAATGAGACATAATTTTTGAAAACAATTACTACTTTTTTTTATTAAAAAAAAAGAATTTTTTAAATAAATAAAACAAAAGATTTAAGAAACGAACCGGATTTAAAAAAAAGGTCCGCCATCTAACGTTTTTTTTCAACTAGTGCTTATTTCGTGAATGGTAACACTTAGCTCATGTCTGATTTGACAGATAATTAGTTTTATCCTTCCGCTGAACGAATATGGTTGTGTATACGCTTCGCTAATTTGGCCCGCGATCGACTTACAGAAGATGCCGATTTTGCCAAAAAAAATCATCTTTTAAGATGAAGCTCATTTTGATCTTGGCGGGTATGTAAACAAGCAGAATTGTAGCATTTGAGGCACAGAAAACCCGCACGCATACATTGAAAAGCCGATACACCCAAGACGAGTCTCTGTTTGGTGCGGATTTTAGTTCAGAGGCATAATTGGGCCATTTTTCTTCGAAAATGAGCAAGGAGTGGCCGTTACAGTCAATGGCGATCGTTATCGGGCCATGTTAAACGAATTTTTGTTCATAAAAATTTAAGAGGAGGATATTAGCAACTTTTGGTTTCAACAGGACGGCGCTACGTGCCACACAGCCGAAGCTACACTCGATGTTTTGCGCCCTGTTTTTGAAGAATGCATTATTAGCCGCAGAGCTGATGTTGTTTGGCCATCTCGGAGCTGCGATTTGACACCGTTGGACTATTATTTGTGAAGTGCCGTCAAAGTTAAGTGTTACGCCAACAAGCCAGAGACTATTGACGCTTTAAAGGACAATATTCGTAAAGCCATTAGTGAAATACAGCTGCACACAATCAATAATGTGCTTAAAAATTGGACTGATCGTGTAGGGTACTGCATGGCCAGCCGAGGCAGCCATTTGAATGAAATTATTTTCCATTATTAACCGGAAGGATTTTACTTTCAAATAAGAAAAGAGATTTGAGAAAATATTCAGTAGGTTTATTTTATAGCATTTTCAAAAAAAAAAAAAATATTTGGCGGAGCCTTTATTTACACAAATTTGCAGTAACAATATTGTCTTATGGGACCACAATATCGCTTTATTACAGGGACTGAAAACCTTGAAAAAGTGGGTTGGGGTTCGGGTTTGGATTCCGGTTAAATAAAACAGAAAGTTGAGGTTCGGACTTGGTTCAGGGTTCGGATTGAGTTCAAAATTTAAAAAAATACAAATGTTATATTAGTATGAAATTCATTGATTTTTCAAACTAATTTTGCTTTTTTTGGAATTTGTTCTTTATCGTGACAAGATAAAAGGCCCTCTCGGCTCTTAGTTGCATAAGAGGTACTGCGAATATAATTTGAGCCGCTTGATACAATATTAGTGTTCCTGTTTTGTGCTGCTCCAAAAAATGCAATGTTTTTTCTTTTTTGAAGTCTTGAATATTTTTCATATATTGGAATTTCATATTTGAATAAGTTTTCTATCAAAACGGTCATAATTACATTCGAAAAACTTGATTTACAATATCTTTCCTTCTTTTTTTAGAATTTGTTCGTGCAAAACTAAGATATTGATTCTCTTATAAAACTCTCTTCCTTTTTCACTTGTAAATTTTGGAACAGAATATGGGCATTTACCTTTTTAATCTATTTGGTGTGAAGAGTGTATGGGTTCGGTTCCAGCTTTATTATGTAGAAACTTATTTATGCGGAAATAAGTTTTTTGGCACTTTTGTTAAAAATAATCATCTTTGTTTGTTTTTTCTCAATAAAAACTTTAAATAGGTTTAGAGATTTGAAGGCATTATTTCTAATTTAACACAAAGTTCAGAGATAGTTTTAGCTTTCCCATATAAGTAATCACATCCTGGTGGCAAACGTCATAGTGAATCATGGTGACAAACGATGACAATGGTAAATCATCGATGATTGATGATGAATTTTCTTTGCTGTTACACATGACTTTTTAAAGTAACTGTTAAAATTTTCATAGATGACAAAAATTGATTTTGTCTTGTAGGCATACCTGTATTAGTGAGCTAAGAGACAATATCTTTGATAATCATTAATGCTTTATTCGTTAACGAGGAAGGTGTAGCAGACAATATCACCAAATTTCACCATGTAGTCAAGTCATAACAGACAATGTCGCTAAATTTCAGCTTTCTTTAGTATGGTAACTTACTAAATGGCAGTTATTTTTGTTTTTCACATTTTACTTAAAAATTTATTCATTTTGGTAATCATTTAAATCTCATTTGTGTATCAATAAAACGATCATTTTTCTTTCTAAGCGATATCTTATGTTTGTATCAATACTTTTCTCATGTGTTCCCAGTGAATTATCGAACTCTTTGGTTTTTTGCTTTATTGATTGTGCGGGATTTTGTGTGAATCAATGGAGACTATACGCACGGCGACCAAGTGGATCTTTTGTGCAAAGCTGTATGTATATATATATGTATGCATATGAATGTGTATGTACATAATATATACAGTAATGTGCCGCTGTGGTATGGTATGTAAGATATCCGCCTACCAACCAGAAGGTCCTCGGTTCTATACTAGACCAAATCATCTGAAAAAGAAAAGAAAAAGTTTTTTCAACAGCGGTATCACCTCTTAACATTAACTAGTAACTGGTTATGAGTATTACTACTATTGAAAACTTTTCTAAATGTATTTGCCGTTCGGAGTCGGCGTTAAACTTTAGGTCACTTTCAATGAGTCTAAAAATAGAATCGGATGCAGCTCATTGATTGAGAGAAGTTCCCGTGTTCCTTCATGGAATGTTATAGGAGTTATATATATACAGTGGTGGTCATATAATTAAAACATAATAATATTATGTTTTTGCTTATGGAGATATAAGCAATAAACCACTACTGTATATATAATTTAATTTATTTATTAAGCTTGAAAGGTTGCATTTATGGCGAAAACAGTCTGTAATCTGTCGCTTATGTAAAAATGAGTGAAAAAAAAATTGTAAAGTAATATTGAGAATACTGTAAGTGATCTACGGACTCAATAGTGGTTCGTAAATTACTGCTTCAGAAATTTCCATATCGAAGATGCATCTAACTTTAGTTGGCCAGTTACTGATAAAGTAGAAAGAATTTTGCAACTAGTTGGATAACATAGGCACACAAGCTGTTAGGAGAGAGGTGGCTAATCGAAAAAACTCGTTGTCTGTGTGCCACGTGCATTAAAGCAAAGATATCTGCGTGCATGGCGTGGTGTAGTGGTTAGAGTGTACGCATACAAAACAAGTGGCCCGGGTTCGAAGACAGCAGAGGAAATGACGGAAAATGCGATTGCGGTTTGCAGTTTATCTCTGACGATGATGACAAACATCAGACCAATGATCAGGAAAAAACGCCATCTACTGGGAAAAAATTACAATTCTATGTAAGGATCGCCAACACCACCACTAAGCAAGGATCTTCACCACTACACAATCGTATGGAGGCGAGCTACAGCAGGTTAATCATCTACTTAGCTTGAAAATTAATTTGATTAATAAAACTGAAATAAAGTAAACGATGCTTTGTGGAGGGCCAATATGATCCCTAGAGGAGGAAACAAAATCTGCTTGAAAAAATTACCAAAAGTAAAACGCACCAATAACGCAAAGAAAACAAACCATTTTTAAAGTGGATCGAGAATATTAAATAACAAAAATTATGGTTACAATTCGGTGACCCCATATTAAAGCCTGAATTAACGTCAAATAAGGTTATGTTGACTGTTGAAATTGGATGGAAATTATTTATTAAAAGCTGTCACAACCTGTCAAGCCAATCAATTTAGATCTCAAATGCTTAAAACTCAATCGTTTAAATGAAGCAATTAAGCAGTTGACCAGAATTGGTAAAAATGAAAGATGTTTTGTTCTCTAGAGAGTGAATTTTAAATCATCAAACTTGCTTGTATATAAATGCAAAAGAGTAAAAATATATGAATATATAAATGCAAATTATAAAAGAATCAAGAAATTTAAAAAGACCTCAAAACTCAACAAAAGATAATTAATGGCAGCTCTATTTGTTTATTATAAATATTGGGCCATTGGGCCATTGGGTCATTTGGCCATTGGGCCATATAACAAAATACAGGTTTAAAACTATTTGAAAAATGAATCAATTAGTGACGTCGCTCATGCAAATTTTATAAATTCTAAAGATGTCTTTAAGTGTAACCCACTTTCGCTAAATTGTTTAAAAATTTTATTTCCTATTTAAGTCAATAGAACTTTTATTTTTCATTATACTCGGGGTAAAACAATAAATACAATACGAATTTGCAAGGCAATAATTATCTTAAAATAAAACCCGTGTTTTACAAGCAAATGTAAAAAAGCCATAATTAATATTCTAACTGTAATTAAATGGTGACAAGATTCTATTTTAAAACACATTTAAAAATTAAAAAAAATAATATACAACAAAAAACAATGGTTTTAAAATAAAGACATAATCACAGTTATGTAGATATATACGAAAAAAATAATAAAATTTCTATTTGTTTTGTTTTATTTCTTCTATTTTTTTTGCTTTTTTTATTTTGTTTTTTATTTTTCTTTAATAGTTCTCACAGCGTAATGTTGAATACGAATTGTGCAAATTTTTAAGTGAACAATCACTTAACAGCTTAGCACGAACTGGCGAACAAACAAGAATAATTTGCTGCAGAATTTTGTAAATTCAAAAGCGTTTATAGTTTTGGTTAATTCATGATAAAAGACTTTAATTAAATTCATAACCTGTCAAAACAGAAAACAAAATAGAAGTGAAATTAAGAAGTTAAATAATTTAATATTTAATGGCTCAAGGGCAAGACCAGTCAAGTGTCTTAAGGGCATTTGACTCTAATCGTATGACATATTGCTACGATACATTGCAAAGGGTTTCGCTTAGAATTAAGGTCCAGTTGTTATGGACAAATATTAATAAAACAGTGGATGTATTGGCTAGACATCCCACATCGGTCCGTAACCTTACAGTTAGTGCTGTAAGTTTACAGCACCACTTACTACCATCCTCAATCTAATCAAGGATATGAAAATTGCGAAATGCTTGGAACACTGGAGTGCTCAAAAGGGACTTCGCCACTCTAGGCAGCAATTAGTCCGTAATTTGGTTTTCAAGTATGGCTGTGGACTGAGAGCGCATCTGAAGAAGTTGCCAGCCACAGATGTGGACGTTTCTAGACTGTACTCATCGCCATCAGAGACAGTGGAACACAAATTGTGTGAATGTGCTGTTCTTGACAGGTTTAGATGGAAATTTTTAGGAAGACATAGGGTCTCACTGCAATACATATCCACCTATATGGTTTTAGATCTGCTGCTGTTCATCAGGAAAGCAGCAGATTTGATGAACAGATCCCATGAGTCGTAGTGTCCTGCAGAATGATGATAATGGGCAAAATGATGATAAAGATAATATTCTTGTGGGCTTATATTACATGGTAATATATGTACCATTAAAATATTGCTCTTATTTGATGGTTAAGAACCATTTGACTCGCAATTACTTCCTGAGTCAGTGCATGTTTGGATTGGTTTCTATTTCTAGTTGGCTGCTCGCAAACAGGCACGTAGAGTCAAAAGGACCTCATTTTGAGAAGACCACAACACACGCTGAATGTACCGTAATGTATACCAATATGATGTGCAGCCTGTAGTCGTGGGATATCTTAGTAGGTCATTACATTATGTAGGTGCCAAGGAATATATTTCTTTTGACAGCTAACATTCGCAGAGAAGATGGAAGACTTTTCTTATTATTACATCTGCAACAATTGTCGTTGAAACTGAATCCAAGTCGAGCCACATGCTCACTTATTTCTGCCAGTAACCTCGATATTTCCCGCATTTATGGACCAGTACAAATGTCCAGATTACGCTATCTGTTCTCAGCCTTTGGAAAAGGGAGCCTGGAGATGAAAAAAGTTATGTAGTTTTTATAGTTTTTAACATAACGTACTTTCGTAAAAAATCAAATAAAAACCAATTTTTTTATTATTGGTCTCCAATAGTTAGTAAATCACTGTCACACTCAAACTGCTCTTGAAAACAAAACCAAATGCATTTGTTTATGCTTTAAATTTCAATCAAATTATAATTCCTAGCTTTTTAACCCATATTGTACCAAACTTTTTGTAAATAATGTTGAATTTTGTGGAACAAATAAATTAATTATGTTTCAGACATTAACCAACTGAACAGAAACATAACAATAAACAGTGATACCTCAAAAAGCAACAGTAGGTTGTATTGGTATTCTAGAGAAATTTGTTTACTTTTGCTGGCTCTCTTAATAACAGCTTATTACTGTGTTTATATGTATACTAGGGAACATTTCGGGTTAAAAGAAAAGTGCTAAAAACATGCAGCCAACGCTGCCCACAATCATTGTTTTTATTTGGCGCAAGCAAGATGTGTACAAACAACAAAAGAGTAAACAATAACTTAAATTAAGATTTTTTATTTGTAGTAAACAGTTATCGATACTCTACGACTTATAAATTCGAACTTAAATACCTTTTACACTCTTATATGCAAAAGTACAATGAAATAACACTTTCTTGCAATTTCTGTGCTAATAATATATAAAAAAATACAGAAGACTTAAGAAACAAACATGTTTTGGTAAGACTGCAGACACAACAGTGCATTTAACTTCGAATGAACTAATGAATATTTGTGATATAATAGTTTTAAAAACGTTTGTTGTCATTAGATCGTAAAATTTTTTTTGTTAATAAAATTAATTTTTTGTTTAACATTTATGTATGTATGTGCATATGTAATGCCTCTTTTGTGTAAAATAACTTACGATATGCATTTTAAATAAAAAGAAACCTGGTTTTGTTGGATCAATCAAATTAATATTCTTTTTTAATTTTACAATAAAAATTTTACATAAGTTTCGCTTTCACATGTCTTGGGAATACAGTGCAATAAAATTATTTAAGTCTATAAACATTGGAATTTAGAAAACCCAAATACCTGTTGATACAGTATGTCACAGTGTACTCTTTAGACTGATAAATTTCTTAAATGATAGCTTAACGCGAAATAACCAATAATTACCATATGGTAACCCAATATATAAAGTTATATATACATCCATATATAAATACAAAACAACCTGAAAAAATAACAAAAGAAAAACGTTATTCGGTGGTAAACATTTGTGGCTTCCCAAGAATATAAAACTTTAGCTATTATGAGTTCGAATAACGAAGTTATCGCATGTCAAATTGAGGTGACAAAAAGAAACACGTTAAAAATTCTAGTTTTTCGTTACAGGCACGTCAGTAAGTGTACGTAAGACCACTTTTTCAATAAATTTTAATAAAAATTACATTTATTGGTATTAATAAAATTAATTTTGACATAAGCATGTCTTTAAAAAAACCTCTCTAAAAATGTTTCCACTTTATAAGAAAACATCTACACTAAGCGACCCATTGTTACCATACGGAATCGCTAGTTTATCGTATTTTCCACAAAACTGCAACAATGTATTGAAAAATGGACTTCAAATTCGTTCTCTTGAGGTCGAAATATGTAAAAAGCTCCGAGTTAAGGCAAATATGGAATCAGTAAATTTAAGCTTTACTTTACAGTAAAGTCTAAACTTTTAAGTACACGTATTTTGAGTAGGAAATTGGGCCCGAAACCCGCCCATGAAATAACTGATTTTTTCGTATTGCCCTCAGTGACTCTATTGGAACTTTGGGTGCAGTCATTCGTGAAATAGGACATCAACCGCCATGGTTTAAACCTTAAGCCCAAGCAAACGTTTTCTTAGAATAGGCATGTAGTTACATTGCAACCATTTTTGTCAGTAGTACTGCAGAGATTTAGATAATTCTTAAACACTGAGTAAGTAAATGTTACCGCACTCAGATACTACAGCTCTAAACAGGCGCATTACATATATTGTCAGATGTTAATAGCACCATGTTTTAGCACCATGTTTAGATCATAAGTCTGTTAATATAATAATTTTTTCACTATTTTCGATTTTTAGATGATAAATTTTATGGCAGCTTTGAAAGAAATGTATGAGTTTTTGGTTATATTAGAACCAACTATTGCTTTTAATTCTCTCAATTTGGTTATCTGCTTTAAAGGACTCTATTTTAGATTTGAAGAAATACACAATAATTTTCACAATAATTTTTTTTAATTCATTCTCAGCATACTAAAAACATACTTTTGAGTACAAAATTGTATTATAACTAAGATTAAAAACTGATTGATTAAGCCAAGTTTTATATAAAAAAGTATATAATAGAAATTTTCACAAAAAAAAAAAAAAAAAATAAAATAAAATAAAATTAATAAAATAAAGATAAAAAAAATAAAACACAAGATTCATTATTGAACAATTTTAAGCTTTATAACCAGTATTAAGATTTATAAAGTAATTCTGAGCCTATCGGTATTGTAATGTATAGGGTATTATGTTGATATTTTTAATTTAATTCGTTTTAGCCATTTAATTTAATTAAACAGTGGTCGCACGCGTTTAATTTAAAAAAGTGAAATTTTTTCTCAATTTAATCAAAACCTCATGAATTTGCTTAAAATGTTCAAGATTTTAAGAAAATATATAGTGATGTAACAATAACGAGTGTGTGAAGAAAGCCAAAAGAAAAATAAATAATTTAAATAATATGCAGTAAACTGTTCAGCCTAGTAATTTTCACACTCAGCAAACAAATTTCGACACACATAGTTTTAAATTTTTTTTAAATTCGCAATTTATTAAATTTTATTGCTGAAAGCTGCTGAGAAAATATATAAAACAGGAATGAAATGAAATATATTACATACAATATTAAATAAAATATTGAAAATTTAAAGCAGTTCAATATATTAAAATACAAGTTGTATTAAGTAGAAAAATTCATTTTTTTTTGTAGTTCAGATGATATATGTATGATGTTATATGTATATACATGTATATACATCTATATATATATATATATATATATATATATATATATATATATATATATATATAAATAAGTGTACACTTTGATGTCACCACTAACTGCAAAAATCAATCAATATTTCAGGGTACGTTGTGGATGGTCTGAAGATAGTTTATTTGAAGTTTGCACAAAATCGGCCTGGTGATTCTGGTGATTCTATATAAAAAAATCTCCAGAATCACCAGGCCGATTTTGTGCAAACTTCAAATAGATAACAACGTATTTGTATGGACAAATATCAACAAAATGTCCTTCATTTGCCATATTATGATTTTTTATTGTCACTTGAAAAGTTACCAAACCATGTATCGTACAATGACATTCGCTAATATTGATTTTAGTATATCTTGAGAACGGTTAGAATAGAAGATTCGGAATTTGTTCTAAATGACTTCTTAGATAATAAAAACCATCAGTTAAAAAGTGGGTGGAATTGGATAAGTGGGCATTGTACCACCATACATATTGATATATATCTTGAGAATGTTTAAAGTTAGAGGTCAATTCAAAGAACTATGGAATTTTGCATGTGTGGAGGACGGTAACAGTTAAAACTTTGTTATATATCCATATCTGTCAAAAGCAAGAACAGGCAGGCTCCCAGCAGCGCGGGAAGGGTTACTCTAGTACTTTATACAAATTTAACTTTTTTGTATGTTTTAAAATAAAGTTTAATTTTAAAATTTTGTGTACTACTTTGCCATAAGTGGTGGAGGTAATACAGGTACATTGTGTTTATGCTAATGCAGTACCCCTTTAACTACTACGATCGACTCAAAACCTTTTTTTAAGTCGTTTAGTATATGTTTATCCATTTGTTAGGGTGTGGTCGATCAGTTGAGATCTCCGTGCCAAAGACTGTTAATAAAATCCACAAAATAAAGGGTGTCAGAATAAGAACGTAAGATTTGAACTTGTCGTCATTTGTGCAGTAAAATGTTGGCAACCCTAAAAAACAATTTAATAGCTGATACTTTAGAGTTAGTAAAAATGGAGCGTTATCGTATGTACTTTATGATTCAATGAAAATATAACAATTCAAATCTTGCATTAATTTTGGGAAACCCGAAAATCTTGCTCAAGGTACGTCAGCTATAGACATATATAGTTAAGGGTCCGCCAAGTAAATTTTTTTTTTTTTGAAAATGCTATAAAAAAACTACTGAATTTTTCTCAAATTTCTTTTTTTATTTGAAAGTACAATCCTTCCGGTTAATAATGGAAAATAATTTCATTCAAATGGCTGCCTCGGCTGGCCATGCAGTAGCCTACACGATCGGTCCAATTTTTAAGCACATTATCGATTGTGTGCAGCTGTATTTCACCAATGGCTTCACGAATATTGTCCTTTAAAGCGTCAATTGTCTCTGGCTTGTTGGAGTAACACTTATCTTTGACGGCACCCCATAAATAATAGTCCAACGGTGTCAAATCGCAGCTCCGAGGTGGCCAAACGACATCAGCCCTGCGGCTGATAATGCGATCTTCAAAAACAGGGCGCAAAACATCGAGTGTAGCTTCGGCTGTGTGGCACGTAGCAACGTCCCAAACGTTGCTAATATCCTTCTCTTCAATTTTTGAAAACAAATTAGTTATAAAAAACGTTAGATGGCGGACCCTATATTAGTAGTTGCATGTTGTATGTAGACCTTTTTCCTGGTAATGATTATGGTTTTCCCTAATAACTTCTATGTTATTTTATTATCATAATATGTTTTTCTTCAGATAATCTTAAATAAACATTGGTATGACATCTTTTTCAAATTGTGCCACTAATTCTCTAAAACTTCAAAATCGTAGGGTGTATGTAGACTTTTTTCCTTGACTGTATATTTTTAAGAAGGACTATCTGTGGTGGTTAGTTATCCCATTAAAATAAAGAAAAGTTTGAATGATTTAAAATTTAAGAGTTCCTTAGCAGGCGATAAACGGGCTGCTTGCACCTTTTTAGTAATTGTTGTTCGAGAACTTTTAGGAAATTCAAAAATTATAAATTGCGAAACTACTTTTGCTGATTTACTGAAAAATTTCGAAATGATGAGTGGGTATATTTATATATCTTCCAAAATTCATTTATTACACTCCCACTTGAACACTTTCCAGAATCCTTGAAAATATGAGTGACGAGCATTATGAATGGTTTCACTAAGATTTAAAATCTTTCCGCGAGTTTTTGGGACCAGCATATGCTAGGTGACTGTGGTTCGAGCATTATAAGGGAAACAAATAAAAATTTATATAAAAAATTAAAACTCTTCATTTTCAGTTTTTTGTTCATAAACTGATGCTGAGGATTGGCTACATAAGAATAATGTGCGATTTGGTGTGTGTCTTGGCTAAATGTTGTGAAAAATATGAACTGGAGTATTTTGATGTGCAAACTAAAACAAACATACACGGAAAAAAATTGAAAAAAAGATACGATTTTTATGCATTTTTGGATAGATTGAGCGCAAAAAATGACTATGAACACTTGACATCGTGGTTCTAAACCAAATAACACCGGAAGAATCAAAAATAACAAAAAATGTTGACCTATATATTTTTGACCGGGTACAGTGACAAAATTGCCTGGGAACCCCTAATAATGTGATTTTCTACTCAAATACACGGATAAAATGATAAAGAACAACATTTTACTTCGATATATGCAAAAAAAAAAAAATTTACAATGTATGACATACACGGACGAAAAATACGAAATATCAAAATACACGGAAAAAATTGAAAAAAAAAAAATGATTTTTATGCATTTTTGGATAGATTGAGCGCAAAAAATGACTTTTTCTGTTTTTTTTTTTTTGTAAATATCTCAAAAACTAAACGTCCTTGATTTTTTTTTTCGCTATTTTTCTCTAAATTAATGGCCTCATATGTGTTTTAAGCTGTGAACAAAAACCTTGTAAAGTAGTATCCTCTTCCGAAAAGAAAAACAATGAACGGCTAGTATTATGCTAACTTATTGCAGTGCTTAAGTGATGAAATTAAGAAAAAATAGCTATCGTCCAAAAAGATGGCGTTTTTTAATTAAAGAAATGCGAATTCACACATATGCTATTGCGATAGCTAAAATCAATAAATTAAACACACAGTTTATTCGCTAGACTTATCTTCGTTTGAACTAAATTTAACAAACATAGCTCGACGACAAAAATTTACCAACAATGAAGAGGTGAAGACCGCAATTGATGGCTATTTTAAAGAGTTATTATCAAAGCTATTAAATATCGCTAAGAAAAGTGTATCGAGCTAAAAGTAGATTATATTAGATTTTTCCAAATTTTATTGTGTTTTTTGTTAGATCGGCTAGTTTTAGGACCGCCATCGTACTTACGTATGTTGTATTCTATCATACTTTTTTCTTAGCTATTGCTGAAATCCAAATTATAAATTAGAAATTTTGTATCGCTTGACAAATAAAATGCTCAGTTTAGAAATTTTAACATTAAAACATTTTCCATTTCTTATAAAATTTTATATTACTAAGCTTTTACATTTCTTTTATTTTAAAATAAATAATTGTTTACGTTTTTTATAACATTTAAAAAAATGTTTTTAATAATTGTGATTTTGTTCACCATTTGCTTGTTGGGTTAAAGATTTCATTAATAAACAAAAAGTCATCGAATATAAAGAGTTCAGAGTTCATAATGTATAATGAAATATTTTTAAAAAATGTTTACTTTTAATGTTACAAATATTTTATATAATAATTTTATTTTTGCTTTTATAACACCATCTGGCATAAGGCTTATAAATGGCTTTTGGGTTGTGCCCAAAAAAAAAAACAAAAAAACAAAAAACGTTTTGTTATTATGCAAAAAAGAAAACCAGTTTATAAGACATATATTTTGTTAAACGTTGATTGAAGCCAATTAGTCAATATATAAAGATATAAATTAATAAGCTGTTTATGTTGTTGAAATAATTTATTATGACAATATGACGTCAAAAAGATATTTTGTCAATAAGTGAAAATAGTTATCTTTTTAATGTTTGTGTTTTTGACTTCTTCAGAGACTAATTGAAGACACACCTATTAGTGTCTTCTTGTTTATAGCATTAGTTAAATTGATTTTATGATAAATGCATTATTATTATTAATATTATTATTATTGACATATTGACCAGTCTCTATTGCAAGACACTGCGACACATAGGATCTATTGTGCCTCTTCCGGTCTATAGTTTGTTCAGCAGATCTGCTGCTTTCCTAATGCATACCAGCAGATCTGAAACCATAATGATGGCTAAGTCACCCAGTGAGACCCTATGTCTGCCTAAACATTTTCACCTAAACCTATTAAGAACCCCACACTCATGCAGTGTATTCCCCTGTCTCTGAGGTTTGTGAGCAACAGTCTACAAATATCCACATCTGTGACCGCCATTCTCTTCGGACGCGCTCTTAGTGTACAATGGCCTATAAGAAACTCCGTAAGGAGTTTCAAGTCCGGTCGAACATACTTTAGAACCTCAGAACGACACTCAAATTGCGAACTGATCGCCGCCATAGAGTGGCGAAGACCCCTTTAAACACTCCAGTTTTCCTAGCATGTGGCGATTTTCTAATCCTTGATTTGATTAAGGATGATATTGAGTGGTGCTGCATAGCAAGGTTTCGGACTGATATAGGGTGCCATAGAATCCTTTCAGGCCAATACATCCGCTATTTTATTGCCATCTATTCCATAGTGTACAGGTACTCAAAGCAACTGGAACTTATTTCCAAACAAAAACTTTTGCTACGTGTCGTAGCAATATTTGACCAGTGTAGATATCATACGATTCAAACCAAGTACCTTTAAGGCAGCTTGGTCTGCTGGTCTTACCCTTGATCCCACTGTCCAGGTTGATTTCCGCATATATGGCAATGGCCATATGGAAGACACTCAGTAATCTTCCCAGTGTGGTCGACAAGTATCGGTTGGGTCCATGAATTCCAGCAACGACACAGTTATCATTTTTGAGCCATCGGTATACCAGTTTAGATCAAACTCACTCTGAACGAAGACCCCATTAGACCCATAAACGCGGTCCGGAAATTCAAATCTCAAATCTCCTGCCAAAGTGCAGATCGAAAAGCATAACCTCTTGGACCGAAAATGGTTCACGCGCCACCCTGCGTAGAATGAACAGACTTCCCGGTGAATTTCACTTCCCTTTTGCCGCAACTCTCATCACATAGATGTGAAGCGGTGTTAAACCAATCAAGGCCTCTCAAGGCTACTGTTGGACATGTTCTCTATGCCCTAGTTATATCGAGGCAGGTGAGTTGCTGTACCCTACCTAATTTATTCATGGTGGTAGTGATGACTATAGATACAATGCGAATATTTAAATTTGTATTACTCCACTTTTTTAATTTAATAAAGCTAAGCAACAATGCCTTAGAAAAGGGTATCTTAGGTTTATAAAAATAGTAATTTTTAAACTTATCGGTCTCAGGATTTGCTAATTATTTTCATAAATTACAAGTATACTAATACTAACTGTAAATAAGTGTCATTTTTAAATTCGTAATTACCAATTAATATTACAACTGATTAGTTATTTGCATTTTTAATTATCTATTACATGCTGTCAATTGTGAAACAATGAAATCGGTACAATATAAATTAATTTAAGGCATTGGACACTGTTAGCTGTAAACTTTTGTAATCTTTCTAGTAAAATATGGATAAGAAGCCTAATGTATCGCTAATTTATTGAGGCCAAGATCGAATAAAGTCTATTCCGAATACTCTGCTCTAAAGTCAAGAGTATTTTAATTCGAGCGTTTTGCATCGATCAACTTCCATCGAACAAATGGTAGTTGGACGGTTCAAGGTCAGGCCTCTAAGGCGGAAGAGATAAAACTTCTCAACCACTATTTATTACATACAAAATTCTTAACTGCTTTCGTAACGCCGATTGATGTCAATATATCGGCTCTATATCTGGTCGCATATACTGGAAGTTTATCTGCAAATATTCACTTCAGGCGAATCAATTATGATTGTTATCCCTGTGATTATCTGGCTCGATTTTAGCAGCTCTTAATATATGGAATACCTTTGGACCATTCCATGGATATTCGGCATAGACGTTGATTTGGCTGGCTGGTCAGACTTCACATACGATTTCTTGAATTTTAGGAATTTCAATGATTCAACGTCTCCCCGCTTCAACTAACGTTATATCCAATGCCTCCAATTCATTATCTTCGAAATATTTTTAATGGTATGTGCGATCTTTGTCTTCTGTGTCAAAATTACCACTTCTGAATTTCACAAACCATATTTTGCACGTTGAAATTGATGGAATATATTCAGGGTAGGCTTTAATTATCAATTAATAAACTTCGCTGCTATTTCCTTCAAATTGAATAAGTAAAGTACAGCTTTCCGTAAATAATATAATTTATTTTTTTTTGGCAATTTTCGAGGAAAACAAAAATTTTGTTGTTCACACTATTTCATTCAGTGACTAAATGACAAATATTTGCCCTCCAAAATTACGTATAAAGCTGGAATCACACGATTGCCGCAAATGCACCAAAATGACACAATTTTTATTGTACTTTATTGCCGTAAAATAATAAAATCGTCATAATTTGTTTGCAGAAAAAAAAACAATATTTAAATATTGGTACGTATTGTCCACTACGATTGTCACTCAGTAACACAACACATATCGGCGCATTTTTGATATTTTCGTTGCCGCATGATTACTTATCGAGACGTCAGACAATTGTAGTACCAATAATGGGTGCATGGCGTCAATCGTGTGATCACAGCTTAACTTATTAAAACCGAAACAATGTGTAAGCTATTCAACCAATAATGCACGTAATATAGTAAAACAAATTGAGATTTAAAATCGCTTTAATAACCTATATATAACCCTTGATCTTTGTAGCGTATTTTTCCCGAACTTTCATAAAAAAAAAACAAAAAAAATAATTTTATATTTGTGATCCGCACATACTCGTATACTTTATCTCAAATAATATTTATTTTTATTTTTTTCCCCAATTACAGATTTTCACAAAGTCTTACATCTTTAAGTTATTGCTTTTAACATTGGCCATCTGTTGTCTATTTAATACTATCGATGCTGGTAAATTACCGAAAATGGCTACAAAATCTAATGGCACTGAAATTACAACATCAGAGAGCATCAAAGAGGAAGTAACGACCGTAAAGTCAGCTGAAGTAAATAAAACTGAAAATAAATCAAAAGAAACAGATGACGATGAAGATGAAGACGACGATGATGATGAAGATGATGACTCAATAAGTGCAGTTACCACTGTCGAAAAGAATGCAGTACAACCCGCTGCCGATACGTCATTAAGTGTCTGGGGCATTGTTAAGGGATTATGGAATTGGATTAAGGACGACATAAGTGAAGCACTTTTCGGTGATGATAGTACAACATCTTCATCAGCTGTTGGAGGTAAATAATTTTAGTTGAACAAATAAATAATTTTTTCTTTTACAATTGAAAAGATAAATAATCATGATCAAGTTTTTAACTAAAATGTGTTAAAGAAACTATTAAATTGAATTGATTATATGGTTTCACTTTCAATTTCTATATTATACAGGTGTTAATTGAGTACTTTTTTTTCTGAGAGTAAAATAGAGTTTTTAGGTCTTTATACAAAATTCAACAGCCAGTGATAGTTTATTAGTCAATTACAGACTCATCAAATTCAATACAATGATAGATTTTTAAATATTTCACTAACTAAACCAAACAAGGTTAAAATAGGTCCATAATCAATAATTTTTCTTTAAAACCAGTAACTTTGATATTGATTATAACGGTAATAAAGTTTTGAATAAAAAATTGATTATACTTACTTTATAGCCATCTAATAAATCAGATTTCAGATAAGTATAATAAATTTTCATGTGCATCGGTCTAATGCGCTTCTCTTTCAGTTTTTGCTAATAAGTTTTGAGAGCTCTGTTTGGCTTGATTTCAGTTTCGCTCTTCTTCGTGATCAAATGGAAATAGCTTCTCCTCTAGAGAATTTTTATCCATGTGCATTATATGTCCCTTAGCTAGCGCAGTCGTTGTATTTTGATTCGTTCTATCGTTTAACTATATTGATGTCTCCAAACAGCTCATACAACTTGTATCATTCGATTCTCTGTGTCGACGCGGGTGAGTTCATATATCTTGTGAATTAAGTTTCACTCAAACATCACAAGCTGAGCACATCTACTTTCGGAAGCACTTTTGCTTAAATGTCATATGGCAGCAGATGTACACTGGAGCATATTCCTATAAACGCACACTACTTTTTTTTAAAAAAAAGGTAAAAATTAAACAAGAAAATATTTAGGGGGCTATAAATTTGTGTATTAAATTAGTTAAGACTTCACTTAAAATATTGTTTACAAAAAAAATTCATTTGTACTTTAATTATTTTTTTACTTAATATTCGATATTAACAGCCATTTTTAAGGGTATTTTTCTATAAACGCACTTTAATGTTTGGGCCATTGTAGCATTATTAATAATGTGTGGATGATCCTTTGTTATGGATTGTTTCAAAAATACGGTCTGGCATTGATTCCACTAATTTTTTAAGCGGATCGGAATCAATTTCCTCTCAGACTTGTTTAATTCTTAGTTTCAGCTCTGTCACAGTCTTTATGCCTTCATTCTGGGCACTATTTGCATAAACTTTACGGGGCATGTATCCCCACAAGTCTTTTATTGGGTTTAAGTCCGGACTACAAGCCGGCCAGTCCAACAAAGGAATGCCATGTTCATTGAACCAAGATTTCGATTGCTTAGAAACATGGATTGCAGCATTATTTTGTTGGAAAATGCAATCTTCATCCATTTTTTCGTCCATAAAAGAGAGAAGAGCATCTTCCAACAGTTTGTTATAAATCGAACTATTCATTTTTGTCGCAACAAAACAAATTTTCGACTTGCCAACTGCAGAAAACGCTGCCCAAACCATAACGCTGCCACCACCGAAATTACGTTTTGACATCCGAACATCTTTAGATCTCAAATCGTGCCAATAGCATGAGTATGAGTCTGGACCGTCTAAATTAAATTTTTTTTTCGTCAGAGAAAATTACTTTTTTCCACTCATCTATCCATTTCATATATTTTCTTGCGAATTTTAGACGATTTTCTTTATGGTGTTTTTTTTAGCATTGGTTTACATTTCGGCTTTTTCCATTTTATGTTTTCATCGTTTCGTAAAATGTGTGCAACGTGTTTAGAAGTCACAGGAAGATTTAATTTATTCCTTATTTGTGTGGAATTCAATTTGTTGCGGGTTGCTTCTTGTTTTATTAGATTAAGTTGTCTTCTTGTTAGTTTTGTATTACCCTTTGTTGATTTGCGAACTCCATAATTTTGACCTTTCTTAAAGAAATTTCGCACCACACTTTCCGAACGACCGATTCTACGTCCAATTTCTCTATTAGAGCATCCTTGGTCGAGAAAAAATTTAATTTGAATCTTTTCTTGATCGGACAAAAAAGTTCCCTTAGGCATCTTTAAAAGTGATGAAATTTATTGATTAAAATAGGAAAAGTTACAGTAAATTGAGATATTACTATTAGAAACGTACCTTTGGTTGAAAAAAAAAAAACTAAAATTGATAATATTTTATTTTTGGTCACTTTTTTAAAAACAAATTTCGAGTGTGCGTTTATACGAATCTTCCACTTAAAATAGCACCAAGAACATTTGATCGCATAATTAAGGCAAACAATAAAAATAAGAAAAAAAAATTGTTTACTTTTAAAAAGTACCGTTAAGGTGTCTCTCATTAAAATAGTTAAGTTTTGCTTTTGGATGGGAACAACAAAGATATAACAAAAATACAGAAAAAAATTAAGTGCGCTTATAGGAATATGCACCAGTGTATAGTGACGAGTTTGTCAATGAATATGGTTTTGTTTCTAAGCTTGCTTACTGAGTTTCGTTTTACTTTAAAGCTGATATTTTTAGATTTGATTTGTTAAAGCCTGCACAGATGTATAAAAAATTGGTTATTTCCCCCAAGTTATAGTCAACGCAATTTGTCTCATGTTTTGTTCCCTGATAGAATTAACTTTTTTTGGAAGATAAAATTTGTACACAACTGTCCTTTGCTGTCTTTCTTATTAACAACTTAAAAGAGTGTTTTTTGGTCTTGAAATATAAAAGAAACAGGCTTTTGATATCAATTATTAACAATAATTAGTTTTAGAATTTCAATTCCTTCGAATTCTTTGATATTTAACTCTCTATCAATTCCTGTGTGGTGGCATGATGTAGTGATTAGAACGCACACACAACAATACAAGCGACCCAGGTTCGAACCTCAACAAAGCACATGACGAACAAATTTAATTGTGGCTTCGATTGTTTAATAAAAAGGCTTTAATTTCGCTCTAGACAATTCCATCTAAAAAGTAAAGAAGACTTGACCTTCCAACTTACCTTTGACGATGATGACAAGCGAAAGGGTAAATGATTACGAAAAAACGCCAGCTACTGGGAAAAAATTACAATACTAAGTAAAGGTAACCATCACCACTTAGCAAGGATTTTCACTACTATACAATCATATGGAGAGAACTACAGTGGATTAATTATCTATTCAACTTGATTAATGTAATTGAAACAAAGCAATGGATTATATTATTAATTAATAGGCAAGTTTTTGGTTATCCCTTTTACGCCTGCAGTACTACACCGATTCGAGAAGATACAGTCACTCACAGGTTATTTGATGCAGTCATGGGATTTAAGAAAAATCAAATATCTTGAATGTTGTTACTTATAGAAGAAAGAAGAAACACGTCAATAATATTACTAAATAGTAGATTTTATTTAACCAAAACTTAATAGCAAATAATTGCATATAAACAAATATAACAAAATACGTTTTTCGGCTTACAGCTTAAATTATACATATTTCCGTCTTGGTTAATCATAAGTGGTACTTCTTCTTTTTCTACTTCAACTACTAATAATTACATCTGGTATTTAGTGGGATATCCTTTTTGATTCAGGACAGCTTTTAGGTAGATTTTCATTGATTATACCAACACCTTCGTGTAATCGGAATTAATTTTACCCCATTTCTCTCGTAAAAAACGTTTTAGGCCGGAAGCATTAGAAATATTTTGATTACGAATTTTATCTTTACGCACTGACTACAAGTTTTGTATGACATTAAGGTCTGGGTTCTGAGCAGATGTTTATACAACGTGTGGTCAGTTCCAAATCAGTCAATTTTTTATAAAAGCATCTCAGCACTTTGTAATAGATTTTTCCTCAATAGATCCATATACATCTTTTTGTCCATGTTTCCCTCGATAAAGGTCAAATTTTCGACACATAAATATGGATTCCCAAACCATTACACTGCCTCCATTATGTTTAACTGTACTACACAAATTTTGTAGACTTAAGACAGTGTATGCTTTCCTCCAAACATATGTAGAATTTGTCACCTGTAAACTCTTCGAATGGTTTCTCGATTGGAAGCCTTACCCAATAATTTTTCTGCTTCAACTCCCAACTATGAAGCACTAACTTATTGTACGATTTACCGCCTATCGATATCAATAAATATCTTATTTGGTGCTACTTGACGCTTACTTTAAATTCTGTTTTCATTGAAATACCTTTCTATGATGTGCTGAACCGTTGAAGAACTCAATGCGACAGTTTCTGCAATTCTTCATTGACTTTTTCCATCCTGGACATGCCGCATGATATCCTACCGCTTTTCAATTGAAGTTTGCCTTCCGAATTAAAAAAATTACTGGAAAATACTTCGAAATCAAACTTCTCTTTTGAAAAGATGCTTTTAAATGTTGTTTTCAGTTTATCTACACCAAACATATGTAAAATTGGCCTTTTATTTTACTTTTGCATAAGTGCTTTATAGAATGCATCATTTAAGCTGTGGGAAAATTATTATGTGAACATTATTTGTTTAGTTGATATAAGTATTTTCAAGAGTATAGTTTGTTGTTGTTGTTTTTTCTTAATTGTCATAATTAAACAAAGATTTTAATATGTAATGTGTATTTCTGCCCTTAAATGTAATACATTTTGACATATTGATACTTTTTGCTAAAATGTATAATTGCATCATCGCTCAATTGCATGTGAGTGATTGTATATATGATTTTAAAGTTTTTCCTAGACTGATGTGACAATGTCGTTTTTATATAAATCGATTCAGTACTTTAGGAGTAAAATTATTATTAGCACCAATAAACATACCGCATATTTTGGCTTAAGGCTGAGGCATATAGAATTCCTCGTTTTTTGTATATCGCCAAATATCGAACCAAAATATGTTTTTAATTTCTGTGATGAACTTTTCTCCAATGATATATCCATTAAAAAAGCTGTATAGTGTCCGCCAAATAATTTTTTTTTCTGAAAATGCTATAAAAAAACTACTGAATTTTTCTCAAATTTCTTTTTTTTTTTATTTGAAAGTACAATCCTTCCGGTTAATAATGGAAAATAATTTCATTCAAATGGCTGCCTCGGCTGGCCATGCAGTAGCCTACACGATCGGTCCAATTTTTTAGCACATTATCGATTGTGTGCAGCTGTATTTCACCAATGGCTTCACAAATATTGTCCTTTAAAGCGTCAATTGTCTCTGGCTTGTTGGCGTAACACTTATCTTTGACGGCACCCCACAAATAATAGTCCAACGGTGTCAAATCGCAGCTCCGAGGTGGCCAAACGACATCAGCTCTGCGGCTGATAATGCGATCTTCAAAAACAGGGCGTAAAACATCGCTCATTTTCGAAGAAAAATGGCCCAATTATGCTCTGGACCAAAATTCGCACCAAACAGTCAGTGACTCGCCTTGGGTGTATCGGCTTTTCAATGTATGCGTACGGGTTTTCTGTGCACCAAATGCGCCAAAATCAAAATGAGCTTCATCTGAAAAGATGATTTTTTTGGCAAAATCGGCATCTTCTATAAGTCGATCACAGGCCTACTTAGCGAAGCGAAGTTCAATCGTATACACAACCATATTCGTTCAGCGGATGGATAAAACTAATTATCTGTCAAATCAGACATGGGCTAAGTGTTACCATGCACGAAATAAGCACTAGTTGAAAAAAAACATTGGATGGCGCACCCTTTATATATTTATAGAATGCGTTCAATTGTGTCGACTACTGAGTACTCTAGTAAAAATAAAAATATGTCATCAATGTATAATTTTTTGTGGCTAATTTCGTTAATATCTCTCAGCATTTGTAAATAAAAAAAATCAGAAAATTGTGCGACATCACTCAATAATTTTTTAAATATTACGAAATAACCATTTGACTGTCAAAAGAATTGTTTCAAAGTCAATATTAAACGGTCATGGCAAATTTATGCAAATTTTTTAAACTTTGTAAATATTCGAAGAAAATTATTTGTCTAACCATTGTGAGAGATACTTTCTCTTTTAAAACAGTAAGCAAAAGCCAAAAAAAAATAAATAAATATGAATCATGCCAAAAAACAAACAACAACAAAAAGCCTGTTTGTTACACTTCCATAATCATGTTAGTACCTTTCACAAAAGTTCATTTAAAAAAAAATCGATCAGAGTAAAACAGTAGCTAATTATAGCCAAATTTGTAAAACTTTCAATTCCAATTTCATTTTTATTATTTTATTAAATATTTTTTATTGTATTGTTAGAAGAAAAACAAAATAATTTTCCACAATTTAAGATCACTGCCATTGCCAGAAGTGTTGTGAAAGATATCAAGCAAATGAAGTGTAATTATTTGTTTTTATTTTTTGGATACTGTAAGCACAAAATAATACCAATAAATTTATAAAACAAAATACAAGAGTGTAATAAAAATGGAAAGGAAATAAAAAATAAAAAAATAAAATACGTTCAGCTCTAATAATAATCATTATAAGACAAAAATGGTAAAAAATAAATAAGAAAGTTACAGGCGATCAAGTACGACTGTATGTTGCCATACAGTTGAACGATAATTAGTAAAAATAATTTTTTTTAGGTTTAAATTTGAAGCGGCGGTTATTTGTAATCTGGCAATACTTATGACATTCTATCCTCTCACAAAATTCAGCATATTATATCCACTGAACTAAATGAATCGATTTACGCTTGAGCAACGTTGGGATTTATTGGAAATTTATTTCCAAAATGAAGATAATTGGTTGGAAATTGCAAAAAAAAAAATAACAAAAATCATCTTTTCGGATGAAGCACCTTTTCATCTTGGTGAGTACGTTAATAAACAAAATTGCCGTATTTGGAGCTCAGAAAACCCAATGCACCTATTACGAGTGACTGTTTGGTGCGGCTTGTAAAGCGAAGGCATCATTGGCCCATATTTCTTTGAAAACGAGGATGGCGCAACCATTACGGTTAATGGAGACACCTATCGCACCATGATAACTGTTTATTGTGTTCGCTCTTCATGGTATTGATGTGAACGATGTTTGGTTTCAACAGGATGATGCAACTTGTCACACAGCTCATTCCACAATTGATTTATTGCGTCAAACGTTTGATGGACTTTTAATTAAATGAAAAGATGATGTCAGTTGGCCGGCAAGAAGCTGCAATTTGACACAGTTGGACTATTTACTGTGGGGCGCCGTTAAATATAAGCGTTATGCCGCCAAACCAGAAGCAATTGTGCTTTTGAACGCATCACATTTGTGATGCGATTACCGAGATACGACCCCATACACTCGAATAAGTTCTTGAAAATTGGTCCAATCGAATGGGGTATTGTAAGGCCAGCCGCGGCAGCCATATGAATGAAATAATATTTCATTTCTAACCGGAACAATTGTAATTCACAACAGAATTTGACAGAATTTCAAACAATTTTTATTTCAATGCATTTTTAATTTTAAACTTTTTTGGTGTTAGAGATCCTTACTTAGTATTGCTTTTTCTTTTCCAGTAGGTGGCGTTTTATCCTGATTCGTTTGCTTTTCATCATCGTCAGAGGTTGAAGTCTCTTTATTAAACTCTCGAAATCGCATTTTGTCTTCTGATGGGGATTCGTACTGAGTGTTTATGTGGCATGCGTGCACACACTACGCTACACTACACTACACTACGCTATCCCCTGATAAGAATGATAGAAGCATTGAATTTACTACAGTAATACAAATTAGCACAAAGACTAACGGACCTATGTTTTATCCTCAATTGTTACCAATGAAGTTGCCTATATAAAAGCTTATTAGATTATATTATTTGGTTATATATAAAGCAATAAAGGTTCAATTAGACGTGTCTTAATGAAACACCATTGCCGTAACAAAAGCACATTGATTTTGATCAAATAGTAGTGCCATAATCTTAAACGTCTGTTGTTGGTATGCTTTTTTTTTTAGCAATCTACTATGTATCGTTATGACAGGAATTCAAAATTCAATTGTTATCTTTGGTTATGGTTATGGCACTGCGCTACACAACCTATTGAACCTTAAACTGTTGTTTTTTTTGTTGTATATTTTGTGATTTCTTAATTTACATAAATTTTCCTTAATTGCACAATTTACAAATTTAAAATATCCATTTTTTCCCCGTATTATTTTTCATTACAGAAGGTCGTACATTTGGCAAAATACGTCGTTTACAAATGGCTCTCATACCCTTAATGTTCAAATTTGGTGTTCTCTCCGCTATGATAGCCTTCTTAGTAGCTGTTGGTCTTAAGACACTCTTTTTGGTGAAAATTTTAATTGCCATGAATTTTTTGACAATATTGGCAAAATTCTTTACTTTGAAAACTAACTTTGGACATGTAGAACAAACGGCAGCACCCTCTTGGAATTGGACTCCTTACGTCAATAGCGGCGGTTGGCAATCGAGTGCTCCCGAAGAATCGCCTCATCATCAAGTAAATAAGGAAATTCATTTACATATACACGGTGCAAGTGCCGTACAACCTCCAGTTTATACTTCTTACACAAATGCAGCACCAAATGGCCATTCAAGTGGTTGGGAAAGACGTAATGATCCCTATAGAGCCTATGAGACAATACCTTTACAAGGTCAAAAAAACGAAATTGTGCCAAACGATGGATATATTAACAATGCGGAGCAATATACCATAACGCCCTCTAACCATAGAATGCCTTAACTAGACTTACATTGAAATATTCCAAACGGTCTTCATTAATTTATGAAATTTAACTTAGGGATTTGCTTTATTTTCGTGAGAAAAAGAGTTAGTTTTAGTTTATATACGAGTATGTGTCTATATGTTTAAGTTATGTAAAAATTGTTAAAATGTATATATATTTCTTTTAGGTTAAATAATTTTTTATAATTAAGAGCAAAAATAAATATTGTAAATTATTAAAAGCTCAAGATAAAGTACAAAAATTAAAAGAAATTTTTTGTGATTTTTTTTTTAATGGCAAAAGTCTAATGACTTCATTTTCAATTGGCAATGAAATCAAGACAAACACCCACCTACAATCAGAGTCATTTTGATATTTATAATTTCACTTCAACAAAACTACTAAGAGACTGCAATAAACAAAAGACTTAAGAGACAAAATTTTAAGGTAATCAAGTAAAAAACGCGACTCATATGATACTCTGCAATACAATTTTTTTTTTTTTTTTGGTATGGTAAGTATGATAAGCCAAAGTGTTTTTGAGTTTGAGTTTTAGGTTAAAAACAGATGCATTGGCGTATATTCATATGTACTAATATACAGCTCTGGTCAGTTACCGACAAATGAAACCCACAATGTAGTTTAAAAAAAGGATACATGACAAATTCAAAACGTCAACAACATCTTCTCTCTGAAGGGACGCATTTGGATCGCTTCTTACTAAATTCAGCAGAGTGTTATCATAAACTTATCATTTTGAAGATTTTATCTGATATGATTAAACAAAACGCCACAGCAGTAACTGTAGCAAAACAAAAGCACATTTATTGTGGTGTCTTAATTGCTGATGTATATAAAATATGAAATTAATTTGAGGGCAACACAGCTACACGGCTACAAGACTACTTTCGCTGCTGCAGCCAACATCATAAAACTAAAATGCTATAAAAGCGTTGATAATACTGTACAACAATATAACAACTTTTGTCTCCTGACGGACTTTTATCGAGTGTTGTTTACTAATTTGACGTCTATGATTTAAAATATAGCCTAAGTGCTTTTGTAACAGCTCTTGTTTACGAGATATTGCTTTCACAAAAAATTCGCTGCCGTGCGAACGGTAGAATCCAAATAAGTAATACAAACAGAAAACGAAGTAAGCCGAAGTCTCGTGCGACATAGACACACTTCAAAATCAGTGTCATCTCTACTTTGTATAAAATTTAGATCCAAAGAGTTTGACGTACTTATTAGCTCTTAATCAAAATGTTTTTATTATAGATTTAATATTGCAAATTTATTAAATTGACCTCCCTAAAGTATGCTATCAAGTACAAAAAATAGAATAAACGAAATAAAAACAACAAACAAAACAATGGTCGCTCGCTGCATTGACTTCATATGCTAGCAGTTGAAAGGTGCCGTGCGAATAAGAGAATCCAAATAAGTAATACAAACAGAGAACGAAGTAATCCAAAGTCTCGTGCGAACACAGCATACAATTTTTGAAAGATCTTGGGGAATAGCGTGGCATTCTTGGTCAAAGACATTTATTTACTTGAACAAAAAATTAAAGTTATAACAGTAAATCAATCATTATGTATTCGCCGATTATGTTTACGGTCTCCTCTCACCTTTTGACCAATTTACCGATGCGGTTTCGCCAACAATCGCCCGGCTTGGTAACAAGGAGTTGTTGAGCAAGTTTTTAAGATCTTCTTTTTTCTCGAAGATTACAAGTCGAAGTCTTAGAGTGCTGCTTTGACGATTTGTGAAATATGTGGCCAGGTGTTGCCATGAAGAAGTAGGGTTTGGCCTTGTCGATGCTGTCTTTTTCGGCGACTTCTTTCAGGTGGTGTATCTGGGCCATGTAGGCTCATTATTGACCAAGGCATTACTTTCCAGCACATCCCAGTGCATTATCTTGGTGTTCTTTGGAGTTCAGGCTTGACTCTAGTGTTTATCGTATCTCATAAAACCACCCATTATTTATTTTCTTTATATTTACGTATAGGAACCATTATTTATCTCCCCTGTTTACGAATACGTGTTGCTCGATGGCGTGGGAGATGCTGAGTGCTAACAAGAAGGCGATTTTCTTTTTCGCTTTCGCTAAGCTCATGAGGTATTAGGACCGAAATTTTTCGGCAAATCTAATTGAATGATTGTGAATTTTTGTGTGATCACCAATTCGCCAATTAATCACCACCCTAACTTCAATAACACCTTATAAAGTTGCTGATAAGTGTGCAACATTTACACTCTTTTGGTTGGGATATCAAATGTGATCAATTAGAGAACGTTGAAGCAAATTATGAACGTCTGCAAATTATGTAGAATATTAATTCTCTGGCAAAGAAAGGAATCAAACTATCTTGATCATTTGTAGGAATTCGGTTAAGCTTATTGAGAGTATTATAACTGGAAAGTTCTGGTTGGTACTCATTTGGAACAATGCACTCATCCGGATGACCAATGGCGATTGTTTTATTTTATATATAACTTAAGGTTTGAATGTTTATGTTTTAGGGGTACCACATTGACTTATTGTTAAACTAGCTAATTTACGGGTAACCCATAAAGCCTAACGTAGCACAAATAAGTTTTGTGTACCTTTAAAAGCTTCTTGCATTCCTTCATTTAGCTGGTCATTGTTATGGAAGTCGCAGTCACACAAAATAAAATAAAATAAACGGCGTAATTATCTTACTATTGCTTCTAATGATTTTTGTCAAAAAAAAGATATTCTTCGTTTGGTTACAAAATTTCTACTTTCATTTTTTTACGTTTTCTCCAAGTGATTGGTTTTGTTTGTAGGCTAATAAGTTTAACGAAAAGTTTTCATATTTTGTTAGAGTTGGCTAATTAGTTATTAAAAAGAAATATTTCTTTAGACTGGTATTTGTAGCAAATTTTGAATGTTTTTTCTTAACAATTTTAATTATAGAACTTAAACTGAAAACCGTTAACGACTTTTAAAAGATTGGTTATATTTAATTAGATTTTAACTACACAAAATATATTTTAACTTCATAAAATTTTGGGAATATAAAATGAAATCAAGTCAGTTATTTTTTTTTTTTTCAATAATAAATTAAGCTCGTCTATATATTGCTTTAAGGTAACTAACGAAGGAATTAATTTAAAATTGCTATTCTTTGTGTGACCATACCCCCCAATGTGGCACAGCAGTGAAGGATTACAAATAATAAAGAAATTTTGTCTATAAACATAAACAAGTATTTACAATCAGGTATGAGGGTAAGTTGGCTGGTTAGCCCAGACGTGATCAACTAAGGGGATTACTGTTTATGAAATCGAGAAGATTAAGGAGATCCAGGTTTGTGAACAGCGCCAAACCATTAAAGAAACGTACACTACCTCAATCATCTGCCTGCCATAGCTGGACATTCACAGAGAAAGTGAAAGATTATCTCACTCTTCTGCCGCACAGGTTAAAGGCAAACCCATTTCCTCCACATGCGTTCCCATTATCCCATGACCCGCTTACACCGGTATGCCACTGTCATGCCGAGGCCACGACGTGTTCGAGATAGCACAAGAGGAGTAGACTAGACTTTTAATTTTATATATAATTTGTGTTGACCTATTCGTGGACTTAAGAAATAATTTGTAAATTTATTTGATACAGTTGTTGAGATGAAAAAAAAAGAATTAATTAAACATCGGCACCTATTCTATGTATCGAGAGAGCAAGACAGGGCACATTCAAACAATTACTACTACGTTGTTGTGAGTCTAAATGTCGAAAACGATTTCTACTCTGCGAACTGAGTAAAAATGGTAGCGATCATGCAGAACTATTTTACAGATCCGATCGTATTGAACTTTAGTTCCAAAAATTATGTAGTTACTGGGGGCGTCTCCCAAGAATCAGTATTTGGAACATTTTTAAGGAATGTTATGTACAATTGAATCCATCTATAGGCTGGGTTCAAGACCATTTATTTTGGGGACGATATTGCACTGGTTATTTTAGCGGTTTAACATAACAATGAAGAATACTGGTATATATGTATGTATATATGATTAAACTATGACTAGCTTCAATGAGTCTAGCAATGGCGGAGCTTATAATGAAAATTGTCATCATATTCAGCACCAGATTTAGATAATATATAGAAATGAATGTGGGTGACTGCTAAATTACATTAGGAACACGTTCAAATGATTAGAAAGGATGCTATATAGAAGATTGTCCTTCATGTACGCCGACCCCAAGAAGATTTGCTACCATATAATGATGCTATTTTTGGGGGTGATTAAGAGCACTATATAGTATGCTTCATTTGTTTGTGCCTACTCTATAAAGTCTATTGCGCCTGTTATTAAATTCAGTATAAAAATTGGCAGCACTGAAGGAATACTATATGTAATTATAAAACACATAAGGAAACCGTCATAATAGTGATGATTTCGGTAGACCTTTTGACAAAGGAGTAGCATTACAAAGGCAGAAACTCAATTAAAGATCATAGAAATTTTGCAGAGAAGATGGTCTGCTATCATGAAGGAAGATAATCCAACCCAAAAAAGAAATCTAATTCTTGAACGTTAAAAGTGTCTACAGAGAGTACTCTTACTATTGTCAATTGTTCGATAAGCCTTAATAAACACAAATACTTCAATTTGATAAAAGAATTTCTGCATTCTTTGTCTGTCATAGATTTGATGACAAAAAGTTCTTTGTCCAACGGCGGTTGGGAACTGAAATGAAAGGGAGCAAAATATTTCGGCTGATGATCAGTTAGAGATATATTGCATGTGAAGCTTGTATTACCAAAATTCAGTGGAGCCTAAGCGGTTATATGAAGTTTAAGTGATATACTCATCACTTCATGGTGCTGCAGCCGGGACCACGCTTATGGCGTATAACAAATGGTGTTGTATGGAATATACCATAACATTTTTATAAAAATTTCTTTGGAAAGATTTCCATTTGGCATAAGAAAATAGGTCAACTGAAATTGCAAAATCTTTTAATTGAAAAAATAAAACGGTGTAAACGTTTTTACTTTCCAATAAATATATGAATGTATGAATGACCCTGTGACAAAAATATATTCTCATTGCAGCACTATGTTTTAATATTAATGAAGCCTCATTATATGCTACACTTAAAAAAATACCAATTTTTAAACAATGCCATACCAACATTTTAAACAATACTTATCAAAGAAACACTACATTTTTTTTAAATATTTAAAAAAATCTAACACAACCATTAAATACCGCACACATTTAACAAGAAATCTTGCGATTAACTAAAAAGTAAACAACAGTATTGCCAACATCAAGAGCAAATTATTTTTATTGTATTAAAAAATTATCAAAAACACACGTAACAACATTTACAGTATTACCAGATAATTAGTTTACCATAAGTTGAATGTCTTTAGCACCGACAACGAAGATAAACGTTTAAATTGAAAACTTTGAATTTAAATTATTAAAATATAACAGTATGGAAAATAACAAGGACTTATAAGAAAACTTTTATGGAAATTTTTCCGTACAATAAAGTTTTTTTATTTCGCCAGGGATGGGATATAATTAACTAATAATTAAGAATGTATTTATTATAATAAATATAATAATAAACGATGAAAAATAGTTTTTTATAATAGAGAAACAATGGCCCATATTCGTAGTCCCACACTAAAGTCGACTATTGCTAGAGTAAGTCTTTAACTTAAAACCTATTAATATCCTTTTCATATTCATAGTTGGAAATAAAGTATACTTTATGTTATACTGGCCTTAAATGGGTGTCAACTACAATTTGCTTAACGTTTATATAGAATATAGAATTTCTTATAAAATATTTGAAAGAAACTACGAACAGGTGTTTTTTTTTTTATTTTTCATTTCTTAAACCTACAATGACGAGCAGGGTCTTTTGACCCAGTCAGGTATACCTTACTACTAATATTTTTTTGATCAATGAATTTTCTGGTAATTCGTGGTTTTTATTAAAATTGCGTCTTATTGTATTTAAAAGCATAAATATAAAAAATTAATAAGGCAATTATTCTAACATCAATTACTTTTCTGAATTTTTTTTTAAACAATATTGTCCAATTTTAATAAATCGTCATATTGTCAGCTGTGCATGAAAGCGTGTTTATATCATAACTTACAGTTCAAATATTTGCGCAAAATATCCTTTGCTCTCACATTACCGTTGTATTATATTTATTATTGTTATGTTCCAGAACTTACATCCATACAAGAGGGCTGGTTTTATGCATCAGTTAAATATATTTTATGCCTCAATCAATTTCAAATTAGCAGGCGGGTCATAGAATACAGAAAGATCAACTGGCTGTGGACATTCAAAGCATTATATAGTCGCTACAGCTAACAGTCCCTGTTCGAATGCTCCCAAGATAGAAGAAACACTTCTAACTTGATATTACGTATCCTGAATTTGGTGTTGTTAAGGTTATTGCAGCGAATTATCTTGCATATTTTTTAATGGTGAGCTTTAGTCCCGTCTGTGAAACTGTACTCTTCAAATATTAAGCTTAAGCAAACATGTAACGACGACTGAGTGCTTAAAGACAAATATCATCGCCAAATTCTATAGTCCCATGTCACATGTTAAGTTCTCATCTTATTCCTCTGCTAACGGTTGTATCATTGCAAACAATAACATCAAAATCTATATTCAACAGAAACTGGGATAATATGCATCCCTGTTGATGTGTGGAAACCAGAGCTAATGATGTTTCTATAATAGAAAAGAAAAAGAATTCATAGGAAACAATACGTGAAGCTGTACATTAGGTCTGAATATATCAAAAAATAAATAAATAAATAAAAAATCATCATCATTTGAGACATAAGGTTTAAACCATTCTTCTATCTGTTTTAGACTTCCTACCATTGAAATCCCTTCCACAATAATCAATAATGGCAAAATCTCTTCTAATCAAAACACTTTTCACAAATTTTTCATTTCAATTTTATTTTTCAAAATGATTTAAAAACAGGTTCAGCTGGTTTTATATTTAGAGTCGACTCTAACGCCAAGAGTATACTTTAAGTTGTCTATGAATAAGTTAGAGTCGACTTTTTCTAAAAGTCGACTTTTGTTCACTTAAATTTTACTTTATTTTTTACTATGAATATAGGCCAATGTTTATATGATAACTAGAAAAATAAACTTTTTTCATTTACTTACTGAGTTTATAGTATTGGAAAAAAAGAACTGGCTTTAATCTTAAAATTAATTTGCTATTTACAAGTATAATTGCTTTTTCTTTATTAATTAAGGTGCACAAGAGAACTCTTTTTGTTTCTCTTTACTTGTAAAAGACAGCGATGCCATACATTGCATAAATGCATTTTTCTTCAAAAAGATTAATAAAAAACACCTTAGATCAGTGGTCGGCATACGTTAGTCATGGGAGCTAAACATCTTCGGCTTTTTACAACGATTCTGAATCATCTTCATTGAATGGGCTTTGTCGAAAATTAGAAGCCTGGATGTTTCATGAGTTTAACGAAAACCAACAAAGAAAATCGCTTTCAAATTGCTTTCTACATCGTCATCGAGCAGTACTTGGTTATAAACAGAGCTTTTTGTATCGAATCGTCACGATGGATGAGAAAATGTGTCTGTACAAAAATACCATATGGTATAAGACGAAGAAGAAAGTGAATAGCTCCAGGAGATACGACAAAGCTAGATATCAAGCCTGACCTACATCCAAAAAAGACCAAGAACTGCGTTCTGTGGACTTGGGAGGGTATGTTGTATGTATTGGTAAATGCTCGAAAGGTATGCTACGATCAACAAGAAGCTTTACATAGTCCAGCTATACCGCATGAAAGAAGCTAAAAATACCCCATCGACAAGGCCAAACCTCCCTCCTTCATGGCAACGTCAGAACATATGTTTCAAAAGTCATAAAAGCCACAATGCGAGATTACGAATCGTCCTTCCACATCCGCCGTATTATTAGATCTTGTAACGAAGATTTTCTGTCTTTTCCGCTTACTGTCAAACCATATGAGGAGCGCTATGGTTGAAAATGAAAAGGATCTTAAAACTGGCTCAAAAACTATTCCAATACCAGACGAGGTAACTTTTAGTGGACAGGCATCGACAAATTGGTCAAGTAGTGAAAGAAAGACAGCAACGACAAATACTTCCAGTATACAGATATATATTGAACGTTTAGCATACTATATTAATGAATCGCGCTTCACATTGTAGTATAACCCATGTAAAAAAAAAACTAAAATATAATAAATGATACTATATTCGGTACTAAAATTAATCATTATTAACAGGTACAAAATAAACATAATAAGAGCGTTATCTAAAAGCCTTTGCTATCTTTTTTTCAGCATGTTCTCTTTGTTCAGGTCACTGCATTAGATAGAGCAAAGAGAGATAAAAGAAAACACAACACACATACTCATTTAAACACTAATAGGTTGTGCAATTTTACCACGTTTATTTACTCTCCCTATTTTAAAACACTCTAACTCGGACACAAACACAGATGTATATACATACCTAAATACGTATAAATGATACATACAATAGGTTTGTTCAGATTGAGGCACGAACAAATTCTTGTAAATTCTTGCTGGTAACATTTTTACTTGAAAGAATTATTCATACCAAGTTTTCTAAAAAATAAAAAAAACTTCGCGAAATTTAAGAAATTTTAAGTAAAAATTGAGAGAAATTTGCAAAAAAATATTACTCTCTCGTTGCTTCTCGTTTCTTCAAGTAAAGTTATTGAACAAACCTAATATGAATTTGTCTTTTCTAGTTAAAGGTAGAGAGAAATATGTATTAGAAATTTGGTATTTTACCACACTAAGCGTATACTTGATTTTTTACTCATTATATGCAATAGTTATACGTGGTGTTGGCTAATTCTATGATTTGAAGACAGAATAAGAGTTTTTCTTTGCATATTTATATGTATAAAAATGAAAAATCTATTAATTATCAATTTAAATAGTCCTCTGTCGCACTGAAATTAAATAATTTTTTAGTGTATTGTGCAGCACAGCTTAAGATTTTTAACATAAAACTATAAGAACATCTTGCGACTTTTAAAAAGCATTGTAATTTTAGTCAAATTAAATGCGTTTTAATGTTTTCAAATTGAACCTTATAACCTAAATACAAGAAAAAAATGAAATGCGTTTAATTAGAAAAGTTTTAGCAATGAAATCAAAACCTTTTTCAAACGAATCTTTAAGGGCGTTGAAAATTGACATAAACACAAGAATATATTATATATTAATTCCCATAACATTCCATGAACGAACATGGGGACTTCTCTTAGTCAATGAGCTGCACCCGATTCTATTTTTAGACTTATTGAAAGTGACCTACAAGATACCGCTTACTTTTTCAGACGGTCTGGCCTGGTATTGAACCGAGGGGCTTCTGGTTGGTAGGCAGGTGTCTTACCTACCATTCCACAGTGGCACACAAACATTAAATTAACAAAAAAATAAATAAATAATTTCAAGGGCCGATGACTTTCTACAATCGACTTTAAAGCCTGCATTGACGACAAACAATGTCAGCAGGAATGTAAGTATATGATCAGCGTTGTTATCTTTTAAATTTCAAAAAGCACTAAAGTCGTGAAAAAACGCGTAATTTAAAAAAAGCGCTAAATTCAAATATGTTTGTTTTTATTATAAGTTGAATCTGTAAATACTTACGTGTTTTTATTTCATTCCAAAAAAGTTTCAGAAATCCTGGCTTTTTTATATTTTTGGTTCTTTTTTGTAATATGTAATT
Organism: Wohlfahrtia magnifica; assembly: GCA_023159175.1. NCBI lineage: Eukaryota > Metazoa > Arthropoda > Insecta > Diptera > Sarcophagidae > Wohlfahrtia > Wohlfahrtia magnifica. Next base: position 409,504 of record JAKWBJ010000206.1, read on the forward strand.
CAAACATAACAATTACTAAATCGATATATGTGTGGGTGGCTTGCTGCTAAAAGTGCCAATGTCAATATTTTGCTGTTTTGAGTTAGTCGTTGCATTAGATTCCTTTTCTTACTTTCTTTTATTTTGTTAAAACAGCCAATATCTAACTCAACCCAGAACAGCTTTAGTGTGTCTTACTAGCCAATGTTACTATGAACTCATATATAAAATAAAAATTGTAATTGCAATTTTCTCAAAAGTAAATATTTTGACACAAAGCCACAGATATATTTGTTTAATTTACATCTATTGAATTTAGGTGCGTATTTGATACAAAAAAGGGAGGTGCTATCCAATGCCGCATACTTTTTGACTGATGATTTGTATTGGCAGTGAAGTCCCTTAAAACAAATTCAAAAACTTCCACTACTACCGTTATCTAGATATGCAAAATTAAATATTTTTGAGTTTGAAACATGCGTACACTTGCATAATGCTACGTAACGAATAATCAGTACTGACCGCTGAGTCGCGTTCATGTAATAATGTTGCTTTTATACATTTCGAAAAGGCTTTTAACACCGCTAAGTCCTAGTAAAATTATCGACATTGTCAGAACACTATACACAATTAATGTACAATCCCTATTAAGCTGGCGTTAGACAAAGCTGTGTCAACTTTCCACTCAGCGTTGCCTTCGAATGAAAGACGCCAAGGGCTAATATAATCTAAAACTTAAAACAAGGCTAGAAAACCTCGATAACTCCAAAAACACTTGTCTCTTAACGACATGTAGCACAAGCTGAATTCTGTACTTGCTTCTACTAGTATAAGACGATTTTGTATATAGATGCTACATTCGCTGCTTCTGATTCGTTTGTACAGTCTAAGCTTTCTTATTGCATTGTTACGTTTTAATCTTTTTAAAACGTTTGATTTCATTTTAATTGCGTGAAAATAAAATAAACACCACGTTGTTGTTTTATAGTTTTTATTTCCTCACTTTATCTTTATACAGTTTATCTTAATACAGCAACTTATTAACTTGCACTGAAATATTTGTTTATACAACACTTTTATTTACGCTTAAACACGACTTTACTTAACGTCTGCAAAATGTTAACTAAGCTCGCCTAACGAAATGCGTCACTTTTTATAGCAATTTATTATCAATTTCGAATATTTTTGTGATTACTAAAAATTTCTATTTTTTACATTTAATTCAAAAGATGTAAAATTATAATACACAAAAAGGAATCGAACTGACAGACAATTATGGCAGTAACAGATACAGAGCCTTGACACAAACCATTAAAGTTTATAGCTAAAATCTCACTATATAGTTTCTGATGTGGAGTATTTTCGTTTTAGACATTTTTATTTTCGTAACAGTATTGTTACTTTTTTGTAAACATTTTTATTACCATTTGAAATAATGACTTCGTGCCACCAAAGAGAAAACAAAGCACTATAATTAGAAAAAAAGACACTAAGCATTAACTTGGAAATTTTTCGCGTCGAAAAATTTAAAACGCATTAAAAACAGTGCCAAAAAGCACTGAGTTGACAAAGATGGATATTATCCATGATTAGCTACTATAATATAGCGAAACGTTTTACTCTGATACTGCTCAAAATTCTTGCCTATCAAAGAAGCAATCAAGAAACAGCTACTAGACTTGAGTGCACTTGATTGGAATGTTTTAATGCAGTAAATTAATAACCCGGAATTTCATTGCCTGGCTACCATTTGTTTCGGTCTGGATAAGAAATAAATTGGCTAACCGAAAAGCCGCTGAATGTCAAACAAAATTTTGACCAAATTTTTGACGAGAAATTGCAGGAAATAGTCTATAAAATCTAAACAGTAACATACATATATATCGCACATTAAATCATGAACAGTCACAACTCAAAATTAATCAAAATCCCTTTTTTTGCTGAATCGATTTATAGACCAAATCTCTAACCACGAAAAAATTTTGTTTGCATATCTGTCTTCTTTAACTAGTAAATTGGTGTTGTGTTACTTGTGTCGCTTGAATATAATCAACTAAAAGTATCGTTAGACGTCACTTATTGTAACGCCATAGTTGCAAGGTAACAAACCAAGCTTATGGGCAACGCTGTGATCAATTAGTGGTGATATACCATAGTTTTATAACCTATCAATTTCTTCTTCTTCTAAACATTTGAAAATTTTGAGTTGTGACTGTTGATGATTTAGTGGGTGATGTGTTAATTTTTATTAAATTAATGTGTTAATTTTTATTTAATTAATTAATTAAAATAATACTTTTTCTACATCGTTTTAATTTGTACTACACACTTATTGAATTACCAGCACTAACATTTATGCCTTAGTTGTGTCCTTTGGCGGATAGTCTGAATCATCGCGAAAGAGGTAACACTGTTGCCAATTTTGTTTTACTGCTGCGGTATGTACAACTGGGAAATTACAAATTATGTGTCTCTGTTCCTCCTCCTTATCGACAAAATGATTTCGATTTAAGCTGCACTGTTGTACAAAGAATTTCGCAAAATACTGTGCCAACTCAAAACACTCCAGACAATGATGTAATTGGGGCGTATCTGTATTAAAATTCTCAAATATCATACGTTCCGGATGGATTTGTGCACCAAAGAATGGTAAACTAAAAAAAAATTTAAAGTTAAATTTTAGTTAAAAGTTCATCATAATCTTTAAAACCTATTGTGTTCCACTATAGTTATAAATTCCAAACCATTTTCATCTTTATTACAAGCCAATACTTTCCATTCATCAGCAATTTTAAACATTTTCAAATCCTGTTTTGTTATGCAATACTTGTGATAGTGAAAACCGAATCGTAGAGTGGACATTTTCACTTTAATGGTTCTATCAACGTTGCCAAATACCTTAGAAGAGGCTAAAACTAGAAATCGAAATCAATTTCTTGTGGAAACAGACACGTTAGATAACAACCTTACTTACCTTCATCGCTTTCAAAATTGATTGGTAAACAACAATTCATATCCGTACAATCCTGTCGTATATCAGTCTGATCTGCAGAATGGGTTAACAACAATTGAAAACCCATACAGGTACCCCACAAGGGAAAGTGATGACCCTTTTCATTTAATTCCTTAGCAATTTCATAAATAAATTTTGAACTTTGAACACAATCGTTGCGTATACCTCCTTTACAATATTTAGTGTCAAAGTACACAGCCCCACCGGGCAATAAAATACTAAAATAACGTATAAAAGAAATAAAATATTTTTGAGAAAACAACATCAAATACAAGGGGTAATAGTACTTTATACCCATTTATTTTAGACATAATATCTACATAGTAGGAACGAGGACGATTGATCCTAAAAGTAAATAAGTAAAAATTTAATGTTTTTAGAATATTAGTAAAAAAAATATTAAAAATTTTATTTAAAGTTATGCAATAAACACATTCAAGACTACCGACCATCGACTACAAGACTACAGGCTGTCAAAAATAGAATACATGTGTGCATATGAGAATAATTATTTTAGTGGCAACACGGCTACCGACTACACGACTACCGTTGAAGCCCGTAGCCAACTTAGGCCAATTTCTATATTTTCTTGGCGACAACAAACAGTTTAGTACTGTCACTACAATAAGATGCATGAAATAAGCTTTTTAAAAACGCAATACATGAAATATATACATTAAAAACGCGAAAAATTGTATGCGGCATTACTGAAAAAGAATAATCATATATCCATTTGTTTACATTTATTTTGTAGCTGCAGTCGTTAAAATAATTAAGTAGTTGGTTACTTGGCTACTTTTGTAGTCAGCGTCTTTTGTAGTCCTGTAGCCGGTAGCTGCAGATTATTGAATTTTATCATCAAAATTCAGCTGGACGATGATCCACTTTTTAGCGACGAAGCTTATTTCTGGTTGAATGGATACGTAAAGAAGCGAAACTGCCGTATATGGTGTGAAGAGCAGCCAGAAGCATTGCAAGAACTGCCAATGCATCCCGAAAAATACACTGTTTGGGCCGGTGGCATCATTGGACCGTACTTTTTAAAGACGACGAAGGCAGAACGTTACTGTGAAAGGCGAGCGCTACCGTGCGATGATTAAAAATTTTTTTCCCCAAAATGGAAGAGCTGGTCTTGGTTGACATGTGGTTTCAACAGCACGCAAAACAATGGCCCAATTGAGAGGCGAGTTCGGTGAACAGTTTTTTTCACGTTTGGGGCTGGTCAATTGGCCGCCCAGATCGTGCGACTTAACATCTTTAGACTATTTTTTGTGGGACTATGTTAAGGCTCATATCTATAGGATTAAGCCCGCAACGGTTGACGCACTGGAAGTCAATAACAAAGAATTTATTCGTAAGATACCGGCCGATATGTTAGGGAGAGTATGCCAAAACTGGATCCAACGTATGAGTCATTTGAGGCATAGCCACGGTCAACATTTACGTCATCTTTAAACTCTTATATTATATAGATCGTTCTATCCATCTTTCATATATTTCACTAAATTTGATGTGTTTTTTTAAATCAAATCTGAAAGCTCTTAAAAAATCAGCCGATATTTAGCAACTTCCGTATTTTCTAACAGCTTGAGTGCCGATTTTGTTCTACCAGTTCCAAAATTCATTAAATTTTTCAGGCACTGGGCGACCAGAGTGAGATTTTGCAAAATTTGTTTTTTGCTTATAGTTTGGTTTGATTTGGTTTGGCTTGAGAACGAGCGTCCATCAGGTCGTTATAGACACTGTTAGACACTTACACTAGGAGACCATATAGTTTATTGTGATCGTCCTAAGCAAAGAAGAAACCGGACTATAAAGAATACGAGAAAAAGAAGAAGAAGTAATTCATTTGAACGTAAAAAGAAGCTAATATATAAGAGATCAAGAAACTGGAAGGTCCTAAACTCCTCGGGATCATATCAATTCCCATGCCACAACCAGCTGACTCTCTTGGCTAGCCGAGGGATAACATTAGGGTCAGTACATGGCACGGAGGTTAGAGTTTAGATCGTAGGATCCAAAAATCTCGGACAATGACATAATAGGTGTTCGATCTTCTCTAACTCTTCCTCGCCTTCGCACAGCCTACAGTAATCAGTATCAGTAATTATCCATCTATGAGTCATCGAACGGATGCCACAATGGCCCATAATGACGCCCGTATTCAGCCTCAGCTCCACTTTATTCATAGAGAGAAATGCAAAGGTCCTACGACTGGGAATAACCGGCCATATGGGTTCAGAGACTCTGAAGCCCTCTAGAGTACACTGATGCAATGACTCAACGGCGGCAGGATAGAGTCCTCAGTATGCAGGATTCTTGACTCAGAGCCGTGGCGATCCAATTCATCAGCCATTTTATTGCCAGCGTTACCACATTGACCCGGTACACGGCAAAGTTGAACATTCTTCCCCAGCCTACCCAAGGCTAGTTTTCAGTCCCGAACGACTTTAGATCTAATCGAGTACGAACTGAGTGCCTTGAGGGCTGCCAGATTGTTCACGAAGGTAGTAATCAGATCCTCAACACTCCCAATTTCATTCTCAATCATCTGCACTGTCATCCTATCTGCAAAAACTTTTGCCTGGAAGACACTACACTCGCCGCTTAACTTATAAGAACACTAAGGTCAAGTTGTTCGCAGTAGAACAGAAGTAGAATACCGGTGACTTCCTCCATCTTGGATCCGTCGGTGGAATTCTTTATAATAAAAAAGGCATGGTATAGAATATGCTTTCAAATATTTTCATTTTTAAATCAATATTACTTTTTACACGCGTGACAATTTGAAAAACGAACTTCACTGTATATTAAACGAATCCTATTATATGATACGTACCTAACATGTATTCATTTGACATAATTGAAATAGTATTGCCCGATATACGAGTATAAGTATCAACACCATCTACTGACAGAAAATAGCGAATAGATCATATATTTCTGTCATTCAAAATTTTAGTTAAATATTGTACAAAATTTAACTATTTCTTCAAAAGGCAATACTGCAATTTGTATAGTATTACTAGTTTACCTTCCCGGCGGACACCCTGTAGTTTGTTGTTATATTTATTCAATGTGCGAGCGCATGTAGGTGTGAGAGAAAGAAAATCAATTTACGCCGCGTAGTGCTTTTGACCAGTCTCATTCACCACAAGCTATTTTTTTTTTCTTAATGGTAAAAACAAATTGAAACACAAATTTTTGTTAAAAAAAAAATGTAGTAGTATAAAAATTGCGTTTACTCTTTCTATGATCCAATAATAATATAAAACCACCAACAATATTACAGCAACAAAAATTATTTCTTTATTTGGTTGAACTATGTAATTAATCAAAAAGTTTATGATTTTTTCTTTAAATATTTTTGGCCAGTATTCTGAGGGGTTACAAAGAATTGTTGTCATATTTCGCAATATTAAAAAATATATTTGCCGTCAAATTCTCTTTTTAACGGCAATTTTATTATTTTATTTGTCGTTGCAATAATTTCCTTTTGTTTTCTCTTTTATTTAATCCACTTCACTTTTAATTTTGTTTACGAAACATGTCATCATAGCAATTAATTCTGAATATGAGAACAATAACACTGATTTTTATTCCCTTTTATTTTATTTTTATTTTTTGTTTTATAATATATGAATAAAAACAATTTTGCAATATTTTATTATTTTATTTACCAAATGGGCACAACTCTCGCACCAGCTGATTCTAAATATTTAACATACGAAGCAACGATGTAACTGCTAAATTCATTTCCGTACGTTTTTTGTAAAGCGCAAGCGATATCGATGCATAAAATACCGATAACTGGCGTAAAATTGTCGTTATTATTGTCGCAACGTAAAGAACTTGACATTGTCAATGAAATTTAGTTTAATTTTTTTATTGAAATGAATTGTCTAATTTTATTGTATCAAATGAAATTAATTTTATGAAATATACTATACATATGTATGTATGTACAAACTTATTTGTGTACACCACATAGTATAGGAGATTATTGGTTATTCTTTATTTAATATGATTTGTTTTTCTTTTCACTGCCGTTGTTTTTGCGATGGTTGTTGTTTAATGACTGAGAAGCAACGAATGCATTTCATGAAAAAGAAAATAAGAAGAAAAGATAAAATAAAATAAAAAAATCGTATAGAAAGAGAGTTCATGTATAATTTTGCAAGTATGCTTATAGGGGTTGCTAAGAGAATTCTTTTATATTTTGCACTTGTTACACCTACTTTAGTTAGTGGGTGGGAAATTTAAGTTTTCGCTGATGTTTAAAACCTTTCAAAAAATAAATTTAGATGCGTATAGACGCGATCGACTTAGAATCAGTTTCTAAAGAAACAAAATTATTAAATATTCCAAATAAATGAAATTAATTAATATAAATAATTTTAAATAAAATAATTTGCTAACTTTACATTGGCATAATGGGGTTCTAAACCACTTTTTTACTTAAAGTATTACAAAAACAAAAATCTTAATCGTATGTTATACTATATAAAAATTAATGCATGTTTGTTAGTTTAGTCAAGGCAAATTCTCAGTAAAAAGTGGGTTGAAAAACAAGTGGGTGTGGTACCTTCCATACAAATGAATGCTGATTTCTGTATAACTTAAAAACGGTTAAAGCAAAAGCTTATGAATTTGGTCTGAATAATATAAATCAAAAATAAAAAAACTGTAGAAGAAATATGGAAAAATGGGCGGAACTGGACAAGTGGGTGTGGTATATCAATTTTTGTATATCTTAAGAACGGCAATAATAGGTTTCTAAATCAGGTGCAAACAACGCCATGAACAACACATATCATCAGTCAGTACCGGGCGACATTAGAGAAGATACTGGATTCATACTAAATTTTGAACTTTGTACTTGTGGAGAACGGCAACTATTAAAGCTTCCTTATCTAAAGTCAACATCAGCCAAAAAGCGGGAATACTATATACAAATGAATGTGTGTTTACTTGCAGACTATATACAGCTAAAAAGCAGAATCTACAGTGTCTTACTGGAAGGAAAAAATGATTTGATTTTGGCCGAAAGGGAAGAAAATAAATGAAAAAGGGTAAAAAATTTATCTAAGATAGCATTTAAGATAATAATTAATATGGGGGTAGAGAAGCACACCGGGTTTTAGCTAGTAATTAAATAAGTATGATAAAACTACTAAAATCACAGAATTAAGGAAAAGTAGTCTGAAAAAACCAACTTTAAGTCTCATAAGAAATTCTTAAAGTATTCACTAAATTAACTCTTTTAATAAAAAGTGGCCTGGTGACTATTTGGTAAATTAACTAATTTATCTTATGTAGACATTTTGTACCTTTCATTAAATGACAGAGTCAGTTACCTTGCGAATAGTTCAAACATAACTTGGTTAAAGTTGCTGTGCATAAATATCCCTAAAATTAATATTATGGTAGCGATACGTATTAGAGATCTATTAAAATCTATCCACTTATCATAATATTTGTCGGTTATCTTCAACTATCCTCTATTCTTTTGACTATAGTATTCGAACCTTTCCACAGCAGATAAAGGGACTATTCTTTTCGATGGATAAACATGTATTACACTCTTAGGGCCGTTATTAAAACCTACCCTTTTAATTCGAGTTAGTAAAAAGTAACTTTAATTAAAGTGAGCTTTAAAGTCACCTTTAAATTATTTTCGTTATTATTAGTGCTGCCAGATAAATAAAGCAGAAAATCGTCAAATATTAGGGATAAATGCGTCAAAGTAGTTCATTAAAATCGTCAGAAAAATTAATAAAAAATTCCACGTTTTTCAAGAACAAATTTTACTGCAGTAAGTCATTAAAATCATATAAATCACAGTACTTATTTTAATAAAATTTATTATTAATTTAATAATAAATAAAAATGCTATATTTTTTACACGTCTAGCTTTCAAATGTCTAGACATCAATTCATATAAATTTTAAGTATAAGAGGAAGTATCTGTGCATTTTGACTGTAGAACATTGAGAAGGTGATTCTGTGACTTCATAGTCTGTTTTCTAATATTTTAGTCAACATAGGCCCATAAATTTTCAATAATATTTAAGTCCAGAAATTATACCAGATAGAACTTTAAGTGGCAACGAAGCTGTTTGGGAACGTTGTATGATAGCCCCTCTTTTACAATGCTTGTTGTATCGTTTGGGTTGTTGCCTTGTTGAAAGCGCCAACTTCCAAAAGACCTATTTTGTTCACTGCTTGCATCGAATTACCTTTAAATAGTTTCAAATATGTAAAACGATTCAAATTTGTTCAATAAGAATTTAAATGGCAACCCTAGCCAAACCATATCAGTTGTTTCAACAAAAGGTGGCCCAATAAAATATTAATTTTAAGTATAAAATATTTATGTACATATACAGTTATTGGCTTATTTTCACTGCGAGGAGCATTTTCATGCTTTTTTTGAGTTTTTGTCGTTTTTGTATATTAAGTACATAATTTATCTCAAATAATAGTCATGTATTTTTAGCTTTGAAGTTAATTAATTAAAATAATTAAAACTTTTACAATAATAATACTCATAATACTTTTAAAATTAATAATATTCATACACGCTAAGACACAATAGGTGTGTTCAATAACTTTACTTGCAGAAACTTGCAAAGAGAGGGTAAAAAAAAAATGTTTGCTTACAATTAGCAAAATTTTTTAATTGGCAATTTTTTTAGAAAACTTGATTTGTAAACATAAACACAAAACAGCTGTTTGAATAATTCTTGCATATAAAAATTTTACCAGGTAGAATTTACAAGAATTTTTTTGTGTCTCAATTTGTTACTCTCTTCTGACGCTCTCTCGTTGCAAATTTTTTGAGTTAATGAACACTTTTCCAGTAACAATTTTTAGTTACTGATCAAAGCTAACATTTTCGACAGCAAAATAAAATTGTTCTATTGAAACTAGAAAATTGCTTACAAAATTGAAAGATTTTGTTTTTTTAAACCACTTTAGATTTCTACCAGCAGACCCATTCCATTATTAATTATACATTTCCATATCATATTTGATTTATTACAATGTGTCATTGTATAAAACCGTTGATATGCACAACGTATGCGTGTGTCTATTTTTTACTTTTCACGCATACATACATCAACGGTTTAAGTAAAACACATGCGGTACGGACGTATTTTTACCTTTACACCAACCATCGGATTCTAAACTATTAATTTTATTTTAATCGGACATTATATCCTAAACATGCATGCATTTTAGCTGCTTCAGTCGTCTGTAGTCCACGTGACTGAATTCTTGGAGTAATTATATATTCTTTGTTGACAAAAGTAGCATTTTTTTATTTACTTCAGCTTTTGCTCCTAATCATTTTGAACAGTGTTTAGTACTTCACTCGCTGATATAAACTTTCAACTTTTTCACACTGTCAGCAGTGGTAATAAGGTTGCCACTTTTAAACAATTTTGTAAGTTGATGACCAGTTTGGTTATCAATCTGTCTTGGCCGTTCAAGACCAGATGCTGTCGTTTTATTACCATCTTTGGTTTCTAATTTTAAAGTAATCATATTTTACCCTAACAGATTTTATGGTTTTTAATTTATTTACGAACAAAATTAATTAATTATGTATTAGAATTAAAAAGGGCAGCTAAAGCGCATCAATTACTCATCTTAGCTTATATTGAATATGTTCCACTAATTTAGCTTGTGAATGAAGGTTTGTGGAGTTCAGAAGTCATAATTTTCACATGGTAGACACGGTGCATTTAACCTGTGAGAGAAGTCTTGGGGAATTCAGAAGTAGACAAAAATAGCCCGAGTTAGCTAGGGTTGGCAGATTCGAAACCAAAGAAATCAGTGCGTAACAGAAAAAAAATCAATACACTTATTGTTAAAAACCAAATCAATTACATAGCGACCAAGAAAAACAAAACTTATTCTACTTAACATAGTTTAAGCAGAATATATAAACAATATACATTTTGTCCACAATTTTTCATTCCTTTAAAGAATTTAAAAAATTTTTTAATTCATTACAAACCAATTCGTTTCCAAGATTTTGAATGCACAATTCATTTCTCAACTTTCTAAACTTTAGAAAGATAAATTTAAAAAAATTATTTATTTTTACCCGTTCTCCAACTGACTATTGAAAGCAAAGTGACATCAGCTATTCCTTTATATGTGCAATTTACCCAAGTTATTACCGTTACTACAAACTGTCGAGCTTATAGATCCACAAAAGTTTTGCAGTAATTTGTCTCTAAGTCTCTTGATTATCTGTCTCGTATTAACAACTGTTAATTATCCTCCTCTGGCTATATTATGAATTATTGCCTAAAAAAAGAAAAATTGAAAGAAAAGTATTTTAATTGCTACATAAGATTTGATGTTCGTTTCGTCAATAAGCTAAATTAGTTTCTTATTTTTAGCTCCACAGAACAATTTTTTGCATTTAAAGTTAACGTTAGTATTATCCACCTAAAAATATGTTCTTACATATTTTAATTTACTCAGCATTTTCACAAAATACTTAAACAATAAATTTGTCATAATTCTGGAACACTTTGTTCCTCCACAAATAAAACCTGATGTAGATTTTAAATCAGAGTGTATTGGTTTAAAGAACTTAATAGTACAGTCTGGCAAAAAGTAGCTTTGACTATGCATCACAGTGTGATATACAAAAGCAGCCTCTGCTATATGGCTACTTTGGCTATTTGCTTCTGTTTGGCTTTCTTTTTGGCATAAAAGCTTAGGTGTTTCTAAGAAAATAAAAATAATAAACAATTTTACGGACATAAAAATTTAAAGATAAAAAACAGTACAAAAGAAGTACCAATATCAGTACATTGGCGTGTTGAGTTACATGTTATGCATAAATTAGGACATTAAGCAAAAATCAGTACATGTACAAATGAAAGTAATACGTCTGGCAACCCTAGGGTTAGCCAAAAGGGTTCAAAGATGATAAATTAGACGCCCTATTCCAGGGCACACTTACGTACATACATATGTATATTTCTGGCTTATTGTTTTCAGTTTTGAATTGTCATAGTTTGTTTACTTTTTCTTCTTTTTTTACATTTTAAGAGCCGCAATTTTATAATTCAAATCTGAATAATACATATCTAATTAAAAACTAAAATAAGTATGTAACGCCAAACAAAACTTTTTCTATTTATAACTGTTTAAACAAATTTGTTTAATTAATAACTGCATTTGTTGCAAAAGATACCGTTATTTTTGTAGCGATTTTACTAAAGAAATTTTTATAAGTATGTAAATGCATACATACTTCTCTAAACAAGTTAATATCCCTGCATAAAATGTGGCTACTCCCCAAACACAAATGACTAGGACTAGTCAAAATCTAACCCAAATGTATGAAAAAAAAAACCTTTTAACATTGCTATGTGGTATGTGGGGACCATATAACCCATACATGCCTTAACTAAGTGAAATTCCAAAATCACTTTATGTCCACTACTCCATGTATTATACACGCGAGATTAGTTTTATAATTAGTCACAGTTATTAGAACAATTTTTGGAGTTATTTCTGAAACAACCTTCTGTTCATACTCTATGGACTACCGACATAAGGTTGGTTTTGAAACTACACTCTGTTGATACTCCAAATAATACCACAGGAGTCTAGTTTAGAAACTACACTTCAATATAAATATTTGGAACATTCCCTAAGAATTACCTAGTTTTCTGAAAAAAATTTCTAAAGAAAAATGTTAAACTTATACTTTATATTTTTCTGTTAAGAAGTACAAGAATAAAAGAAAAAATTACAAAAACAAACAGAAATAAACTTAAATATTTTTTTAACTCATTTACGTATTAATTAACCTGTATATGCTAAACAAATTAAAAACTAACATTAATAATCACATATATGCAAATATGTATGTATATGAAATATTTATACATAAATAATATTTATTCAGAAATGTAAACCAATGCAATAATTTAAAATATCAGCAGCATAAATTTAAGTTTGCTTAGTCATATTTTTTTTGCGCAAATGGGGCGAAAATACAGCTTCTCCACTACTTGAAGTACAGATATTATTTCTTTTTCTAAATTACAGGAATTATGACTTATTGCAGCTAAAATTAAAATGAGCTATTAATACTCAACAAAATAATTAATTTTTAAAATCAAATGCTAAAATATAACAACTTTATATAATTTCTTATAGCTTTTTAGACTTCTTTTTACACATATTTCTTCTATATTATACATATCGCGCATTTCTCTAGAAAATATGTTCTCAAAATTTTTCATAGCATTTACATCCAACAAATATTTCACAGTTGAAATCTAAAAATTAAAGGTTTAATGTTATGGTGCTATTTTAAAATGAAACACTGCAATAATTACATACATAATTTTCTTCATTAGCCTCAGAAATATCAGAGTCTACTTCATTAAGCTCTTCTTTAGTTTTAGTCGGGAACACTGTTGTTAGAGATGATACATTTTTGCGCGTTCTATGAATGTCTTGTATATGAACTTTGTGTTCAGCCAGTATTTCAACGATAATTTTAATTTGGTCAACTGTGGTTTCTAAGCAATTAAAATAAAATTTATATATTATTACCTTTTAACCTTTTTAAAACGTTTGAGTTTGTTTAAATTGCGTTTAAAATAAAATACGAGTAAATACCGTTTTTATTTTGTTGTTTTCCTTTATCTTTTATTTACGCACAATAACTTGTATACAGCTTACAACAACTTAATATTCACTATACAGCACTTTTATTTCCGCTTTAACACGTCTTTATCTTACGACAGCCAAAGTGATAACTAACTCACATGTAAAACAGCCCTTTATATACCTAATTGTCTGTATTTTAGAAGGTTCAGGAAATATCGACCATCTATTTATTTCCATATCCGCTAATTCAAATGTAACGTAAAGATATTCGATGTGGCAGTGCTGCCAACTTGCTGTATACCAAAATACCATAATGCAGAGTGGTTTTTTTTATTTCCATAACAATATTACTTTTAAGGTAAAAACAAAAATGCTTTGTATTAAATATTATATCTTGTAATTGTAACAACTCTTCTCTTAACATTTTTTGATCGGCTATCATCTCTGCAATCATTATTTTTGTTTTTTAATTATTTCTCTAAAATAAGTAAATAATATTATGTATATATGTATTAAAAATGTTAATTGAACTTTTATCTTCGAATTGGATGCAAGTATTGCATAGATTTTGTACGATACAAAAAAAAGTATTTATATTTAATATTTATAAGTAATGATTTTATACTATATGGCATATTTTTGAGAAATAGCCAGTCATCCTCCCAAGACTTTTCAGATTTTCCAAAAAGGCGATTTTTAAAAATTCGATTTTCTCCAATCCGGTGAGTTTTCCAGACATACTAGTATAGGGGTTTAGATAAGACCCATGGCACAAACATTTGTATATAGTGGTATAGGGGAGGCAATTCCATATATTTGAGAAACAGCTACTCATCCACACAAGAATATGGTTTGTGTCAATAATAACAAATATGGTATTTTGGAAGGTAAACATCTGTTACTATAATTCAGTATTCGATAGACGCCAAAGTGTAAACACACATTTTTTTCAATCACTATAATAATGTCGAATTTTGTTGCCTAAAAAAGATGTTTTGCGGGGAAGTCTCATAACCTTCTTTCATTTAAAGAAAACGGCTGCTGAAAGTTATCGATTGTTGGTAGAAGCTTACGGTCAACATGCACCAACTCAAAAAACCTGTGAACGATGATTTGCTCGATTCAAAAGTGGTGATTTCGACACAGAAGACAAGGAGAGGCCTGGCCAGCCGAAAAAGATGAAGAACTGGAAGCATTACTCTACGAAGATTGTTTTCAAACGTAAGAAATTGTATTATCATTCAGAGTCACACAATAAGCCATTTCCCTATGTTTAGAAACATTTTAATTCATTCAAGAGCAAGCAAGTCAGATATGAGACGTTGAAAGGCCATTTTGCGTGTCGTAACTGATGCTTGAACGCTACAAAAATAAACATTTTTGCATTGTATTGTTACTGATGATGAAAAATGGGAACTGTTACGAGAATAAAGCGCCTAAATTGTAGAATTTTGGTATCTTTTGTGTCACCCTGTCAATGCCATACTTATTTGTGCATATGGCAGCACTGCCAATTAAATCATTCCTGGGTAACAAAATCTTACATGTTTAAAATTGACGGATAGAAGATATAAGATCATTTGAGGCATTTCCGGAATTTTCCAAATTGTAGGCAATTAGGTATATAAGGACACTCTTTTGCCTACGTAGTTCAGTTATCGTTTGGCTATCGTAAGATAAAGACGTGTTAAAGCGGAAATAAAAGTTTTGTATAAACGAATATTAAGTGTTGTATTAAGAGAAACAGTATAAAAGTTATTGTGTAGTAAAATAAAAAAAACTGTAACATAAATAAAGCGGTGTTTATTTTATTTTAACGCAATTTAAACGAAATCAAACGTTTTAAAAAGGTTAAAACGCAACAATACATTACAACCTCAAGTGCAAAAGTCATATATAAAACCGGCCAACCAGTTAAATCAACGCTGAAGCGAATATCCATGACGCCAAGGTAATGCTCTGTATTTGGTGGGATCAGAAGGGTGTTTTGTATTATAAGCTGCTGAAATCGGGTCAGACGATCACAGGGCACCTGAATCGAACACAATTGATTCGTTTGAAGAGAGCAATCAACGAAAAACGACCAGAAAATTCGAACAGACACGGAGCCATATGTTGCAAGACCGGTCAAAAACTATTTGGAAAACATGGGATGAGAAGTTTTGGCTCACTCGCCTTATAGCCCAGACCTTGCTCCTTCTGGCTACAATTTGTTTCGATCGATGCAGAACGACCTTACTGGAGTGCACTTCAGTGCAGAACAGTGTATCAGAAATTGCCTTGATTCATTCTTTACCTCAAAACCGGAGCAATTCTTTTGGCATGGAATACATATGCTACCAGCAAGATGGAAAAAAGTAGTGGCTAACGATGGAAACTACTGTATATAATATATCAACTCATTTTAGTAAATGCATTTTTCAAGCAAAAAACCGACATTATTAACTTGTATACCCAATACTTACAATTTTATAGCTCACTACAAGCATTAAGTCTCTTCAAAGTAGATGTTTTCTGCTCCATTTTTAATTGCCTTTAAATTGTATTAAGGTTTTTGAAGTTTTTTACTATATGTATTTGTGAAAATATTTTTAAGTGCAACTATGAAGTATAGGTATTAAAAGAACTTTGTGTTCAAAAGACGAAGACAGAAGCTTGCAGTGAATAGTATTTATATTATATGTCGTATCTTCTTGCTCTAGACATGAAATGAATTAATTGGTTCCTTAAAATATGGTTGAATATTTTTTAAAACGTTTGCCTACTACAAGGGTTTCATTATTTTCTCCGATTTTGAAGCATATAACTGTAAAATGCTAATATGCCAGTGCAAAACATACGTTATTTGGAAATTTAATATCTAAATCATAGTCATTAGATGACAAGCTATAAAAAATTCAATTTTTTTTTCTTTCAATCCTAAAATTTTTGTTTCCTTCATTATACACATATAAAAATTTATTTTATGCAGTTGCTCCAAAATGGTTGCAAAGTTTTTTTTAATTATTTGTAAATAATTTTCAAAATCACCAATTCTCATATGTATGTAAAGTATGCCATGAACATTATATCGAGTCCGCCATCTAACGTTTTTTTTTTCAACTAGTGCTTATTTCGTGAATGGTAACACTTAGCTCATGTCTGATTTGACAGATAATTAGTTTTATTCTTCCGCTGAAAGAATATGGTTGTGTATACGCTTGAACAACGCTGGGAAATATTACGACATTACTTTGAAAATCATGGTAATGTTGCAGAATGTGTGCGATGTGTTCAGATGAAGCTCATTTTGATCTTGGCGGGTATGTATACAAACAAAATTGTGTCATTTGAGGCACAGAAAACCCGCACGCATACATTGAAAAGCCGATACACCCAAGACGAGTCACTGTTTGGTGCGTATTTTGGTCCAGAGACATAATTGGGCCATTTTTCTTCGAAAATGAGCAAGGAGTGGCCGTTACAGTCAATGGCGATCGTTATCGGGCCATGTTGAACGAATTTTTGTTCACAAAAATTTAAGAGGAGGATATTAGTAACATTTGGTTTCAACAGGACGGCGCTATGTATCACACAGCCGAAGCTACACTCGCCCTGTTTTTGAAGATCGCATTATCAGCCGCAGAGCTAAAAAAAAAAAATTTATTTGGCTTTAGATACACTCTGAGGACCAAAATTAAGTACTAAAATTTTCAACGAATAGTTTTAATACATTTTCAGCATATTCTATGTTATTTTTAAAATTTCGTGGAGACGACTATAACCTCACAGTGCAATGTTGCTGCAAAAAAGTGTATTCAAAGTCATCGCTAACATTATTCTTCAAAACTAAAATGGCCGTGTATAATAAGAATTGGCGAAACTCTGTAGTCTTCCACTTACAAACTTCGAAGTAATTTTGAAATATCTTTTGTCATGTTTTTTTTTTAAGAGAAACCAATAATTCTGGTATTTTTAACTTCTCGGAATTCGAACTTATTTTAAGTAATTTATTTTG
The DNA here is from genome assembly GCA_023159175.1 of Wohlfahrtia magnifica. Lineage (NCBI taxonomy): Eukaryota > Metazoa > Arthropoda > Insecta > Diptera > Sarcophagidae > Wohlfahrtia > Wohlfahrtia magnifica. Next base: position 427,149 of record JAKWBJ010000206.1, read on the forward strand.
CATAAATTTATTCAGCATTTTTCCAGTGGCATCCAAGTCGATGAAATGCATGAGATCCAGAGGAACTTGGCTAACCATATTTAAACTTGTTTTCTCCAACGGTGTTTTAGTATTAAGAAATTTTAATTGGTATTGATTTTTATATATATTTTTTTTTTTTTTTTTTTTTTGAGAAAAATCTTCATCACTTATTATTGCAGCAATTTTTGTGCTGTAAGTTAAAACATTACTTTTTCTTTTAGCAACTTGCGTGCACTTTGAGCATCCATTAACTGATGAAGGGTGAGCTATGCTACAAACGAATGATTTTGTAGGTGTGTCACATATTATGGCCCATAATTTAAATTTTATTGTTTTTGATCCAATTTGTAAATGGTTCTTTTGTAAAGTATTAATTTCATCTATGAATTTATCTAAAAAATCATTTATGTTAGCTGGCTTTTGTTTGCCTAAATATATACCAGCGGCAAAGACTTTTATGAACTTTATATTTAGGGTCTTAATTAATATTGGCCAAAGCTGTACATTTGAACTTTTAAAAAGTGGTAAACCGTCAATATTTACATCTCAAATTACTACCGTGATAAAAAAGTTACCGGAATAACCCCCGTATGGCGGTCCAATCGTTCCGATTTGAGTTTTTTTTTTTTTTTTTTTTGTTAAGTTTGTACATCTGTTGTTGATATTCCCGTTAAATCTTAGCCTCATAACTTGATATTTGCAAAATCTACATAGCCAAGACTACATCTATCTCTATGTGCGTTGGTGATTTTTCACAATTTTGACCTGATTTACGAGGCTGAATCGATACCACGTTTGTCAAAAGGATCATTATTGAAGACGAGACGTGGGTTTATAAGTACGACACGCAAGCCAGACATCAATCAAGTGAATAGCGTTCACCAAATGAGCCAAGACCATTTTCAGTCAAAAAATAAGGCAATGCCCACGGTTTTCATGGATTACAACGATGTAGTGCATCATGAATTTTTGCCAGAAGGCCAGACAGTAAGCAAAGAGTGTTGCTTGGGCATTATGAGACATTTTCGTGAAACAATTCGTCGAAAGAGACCAGAATTGTGGGCAGAAAAATCATGTTTTTTACACCATAATAACGCACCGTCGCATAGTACCATCATAATTAGATATTTTTTGACGAAAAATTCAACAAATCCCATCCAACAGCCATCGAATTCATCTGATTACGCTCCCTGTGACTTCTTTCTGTTCAATCGAGTTAAAAACCATTACGGGCAACGTGTTTCAGCAGCCGAGAGGAAATAATATTTTAATACCAAAGTGCAAGTAATGACCGGGTTGTACTACTATTATGTTTGCGTTAAAATTTGTTTTATCGAAAAGTGTGGTCAAATACAATGGCACATTCATACCATAGTTTGTTAATATTAAAAGCAATTCTCCCATGTGTTTTTGCGATGTTCCGCTACTTAGGTGCCATTGCCCTAAATCACTTATTAAGTAATTTTGCTTATTGCTATCTTAACTGCAAGCAAAATCTACGACACTTGCGCAATCATTAACTATTTGAGAAAATTATGAAGTTGCGGAAGCTACTCTACCACTAAGACCTCTGACAATTGCGAACTCACTTAGTACATTGGATTCAAACAGTCTTTTTAAATAACACTGGTCTACAAAAAACAAAAAATTTTCAAGCCTTTAAATAAAACTATATGGAATACTCGTATAACGACGCGCTGAATTCAAATCCGTTTTCATTTTATTTTCATCGGGCTCAATTTTTTTTATGGACGTGGCAAATTTTTCGCCCAAAACATGGTAGTTATGTCAATATATGTCATTATAACTTGAAAACGACTTGACCGATTTTAATGCAAGTACCAGAAGGATGGACTATGTAGGTACAAACTTGGTCTTATGTAATGCAAGTATGAACTATGTAGCTACAACATTGTCCTATGTAATGCTGGCATGGACTATGTTATTTTAATACATAGTGACATAGAGTAGTTTAAGAACTACTCTTATGTAATGCAGTGATGGACTATGTTGTTACAATGTTGGTCTCATATAAGGCAAGCATTGACCATGTAGTTATAACATGGTCCTCTGTAATACAGACAGGGACTATGTCACTTTGAAACAAAATTGATCGAGTGTTCATATAAAATGCAATAAAACAAAAGCGGTTTGAAATTTTGCAAAATCGACATTCGGACGACAAGCTCAGAATATTCAACGCATGTGTAAAGTCAATTCTGTTGTACGGCAGTGAAACTTGGCTTGTGTAACACCATCACGTAAAAGCTACAAGTGTTCACCAACCAATGCCCTAGAATCATACGCAAGATATTCTGGCCATGAGGTATGATACTATTGAAGTAAACGAGCGATGAGTACAAATGTGTTACTGAATTGAAGTTTTTATTTTTCCCTCTTTTTTTCTTTATTTCATTTTTTAATACACAAACATTACTTATAACAATTTTATTAACCAATACTATAATATAAGAAATATTCTTGTTGTATTGCATTAATTAAATAATAAATTAAATAAATAAATATAAAATCTCAAACATAAGTTCAATGTAGCTACAAGCATGTTCCACAACCCTTGGAGATCATTAAAATATGAAAGGATGGAATTTTTTACTCCAACAGTTTGCCTCAGTGCAAAATTTAATTTCATCTTACAAGAGTTCAAAACTTCAGATTTATTTATTGAAAATGAGTAAAATATTATTCTTTAAATTCACCCAAACACAACGTAAATGAAAATGAGGGCTAAGTAGTGTATTTCAATATAAGAATGAATGGAACACCTGTATCATGACTTGCATATTGCACTTGTTTACTCGTATATGTTAGCGGTTATTGTTGTGTAATATAAATATACTACATATATAGAAAGATGATATTAATAAATTAAACAAAAAATTCAATGATATCTGCAAATGCTACATAAAGGAATAGCGGAATATCGAAAAATTCTTGAACATAATGAAAAAATTTTTCAGAACGAAAAAGCTAGGTACCTGCATTTAAATTTGAATAAAATCAGCAATAGCTAACCGATTTTCATAATTTACAGCTTATTTTATTCTCATATATAAGATTTTCATTCTGAAAAATTTTTTACGACTAAAAAAAACGCTCAAACACACATTCATTTTTATATATAAGATAAGATGTATGGATTATTTGGAAGGAATAAAATACCAAACTAAATACAGCTCAAACCAAGTCAGTGCATTATCTGTTAAATACTTTCATGCAAATACAAAATGTATGAGAAAGACCAGTATCTTAGCATCAATGCAAATGCGAACACCATTTTTTAAATCGCGCTTCTTGTTATAAAAAAAAACACCTCAAGTTTGTTAATTTATAAATATTTATATTAAATTTCATATTTTGTGATTTAAATCGGATGTAAATATTCGATTCAAAGTATCTATTTTAAGTATTTTGTTTTGAAGCATATGTTTTCACAAGACTCAGAGTTAAAAACTGGGTTGTATAATTCAAAAATCGACTTACATATCACTTTGGTAAAATGTTACTGATGAAAATTTACCATAACATTTGCGCTGGTATAACAAAACATACGCGATTTTTCATAATCTAAAAAAACAAAAATTTGAATGTAATCAATTGCAATTGAGCTTGAGATAATGACAAGTACCTCACCAATACCCCAAATAAGAAAAGAAGTACCGATATTATTGATTTTTTTAGCTGATTCTTAAATATCAGCTATTTAAAGTTTTTTATTTCCATTTTTTTTAACAAAATGAAATTTATTTTCTGTGAACCGTTGACTTTTTAATATTTATATACATACATGCATTTTACTGGTTATTGTTTATCAATCTTTTATACTGTAATTCTTTGTAATTGCTGTTGTTCTAGAAATTACAATGAACAATAAAAATATTATTATTATCGTGCATGTTCTGACAATCGCATTTTACCTCAAATTGAAGATGTGGTTTGAAACCGCACAATTGTTGTTCCGGAGACCGCAAACGTAAAAAATTTGGCGATTTTAAACATTGTCTGTGCAAATAGTTTTCTCGCGCACCGGTCATTGTTATTTGTTTGTTTATGTTGTATACCGAAGAATTATATCCAAGCAAGTTCAATAACTTCGCCTTGACGCAAATAGAACGCGTAAACTACAGATTGTCAGAACATGACCGCATATCTATTTTAATTTATTTAATTAATATTTAACTATAAATTGATCTACTTTATAGCTTATTTTACATACTACATACATATACATATCCATACAAAAGGAACTAAGAAAATAAATGAAATTTTACATAACGAACACTCTAAAACTGGTAATTTCTCAATCATAACCATAATTTACAAATACCCAAACCAGCAATAAGGCTTAATATTATATTCAACATATTAAAATTCATTAAATTATGTGCTGAACTGCGTAAGGACTCAAATAGATATTGTTGTTGGAATGATGAACCAACTAAGGCTGTATAAACGGGAGCATAGTTATAAATTAATGTATGAGCTTCTTCACTTTCGTTGTTGAATTGCTGGCGATTACGTCTGGATTCGTTTATCAAGAAATTTGCAAAATATTGAGAAGCCTTTATTGCTCTTGAGGTATGAGTTATATTTCGGTTACGTACAAATTCATAGATATTTTTTTCGGGATGAAATTGTGTGCCGTAAAAGGGATATCTGCAATATTAAAACACATATAATAATAACGGTTATCTCCTTCATCTTTAATAAAATTATTATTAACTTATAATTTTAACATTTTGTAAACCAAAATTTTACTCACTTTTTATGTTCAATTGTTGATATAAATTCAATACCATCCCAATCATAACTTACGCTCATGACATCCCATAATTGATCTAATTTCATATTGGCAAAAGTCTAAAAATACGGAGATAAAAAGATATTAATATTGGGCTAAAGCAACGACAAAGTTGTTCATTTACATAAAAATGCTCAGTTAGTTGTTCTTTTATATAAAAAAAAATCAGTCTTATGTCAAAATCTACTTACCTCTTTGGTAAAACAATACATATGGAAATTTGCCGTAACTGGATAATTTTTCAAAATTTCAATTATTTCTGTACTAGCATTACGGAACATACGTGATTTTTCATAATCTATAAAAATAAAAATAAAAATTTCAAATTTTAAAAATCAAAAAAAAATTTTTTTTCATTTACTATCTGTAAACTCCAATGGCAACGCTTGAGATGATGAAGAGCAATAAGTACGTGGCTCTGTGGAGTTTGCCGAAAGATAAACTAATAATTCGAAACCCAAACAAGTACCCCAGACGGGAAAATAAGTGCCATTGTTATTGATTTCTATTGCTATTTCATAGATGTGACGACCGGCATCAGCATACCCATGCGACTGATTAAAGTATGTGGCACCGCCAGGAAAAAGAACACTGAAATAATGATTTTTTGTTTGTTTATCACAGAAGAAACACATCTGTGTCATTATATAATTTACACTTACCCATTTATTTTTGATAATATGTCTTTATAATAATCACGATCTTTGCCTATCCTAAGAAAATTGCAAAATATTAATTTATTTCTCATACATACATAAATTTGTTAGAGTTACTTAAATAATAATTGCCAATTTTTTTATATTCATCACTGTAATCATAAACTATACTTATCTCAAGTGTTACAGATAAATTTTAAATTAAACCTAAAATAAATTTGTTGTGGCCGATAGCGGTTGTTTGTTTGCGTGTCAAGATAAAAATTTTGATTTAATTTTTATATAATGTTTATTTCTGGTATGGAATTTTCTTTAATACACTATATAATACAATTTATAACTTTTCTTATGATTTTTTTTTCTTTTCTTTTCTTTATACTACAAGAAAATTGGACAGTGAAGCAACAATTACTTCTTAGTACTTAGGTCTTTACAATTTTTGAATACGTGCTTTGAGCAATGAAAGAAAGTTAGACTGTTTATGTTCCTCCTTAAAAATGTAAAACAAATACATAGTTCTATATTTTCTAGAAAAATCTTTCGCTCTTTCTCCTCTTGAACATCACCTTATTACCAAGTTTAATTGGATTCTTCCCTTTAGTAGTTCAATTATAACATGCAGAAGATTTCATTATTCTAGTTTTTAGTTAATTTTTATATTCTCCCTATCTACTAATTTGGGTTGAGCATTTTCCGAAACTGATGGTAACTTGGTTCTTAAACTTCGGGACATCAAAAGTTCCAAAGAACTCGGCATGTTACCGTTTAGTATAGTTCTATAAAGCAATACCCTATATAACGATCTGTTCCACTCTCCCGACATTTACTTGAATTGATCTCTCAGCAAGACCGTTTGAACAAGGTAAGTATGGACTTAAGATTTTATGTTCAATCCCACATCTGTAGATCGTTCCAGAATACAAAGTTTTGGTATTCCATACTTCGCAAATATTGACTTAATCCTTCATATGCAAACTATTTATAATTAACATAAAGTACTTCTTTGAGTGCGTATGTACAACATAGAAAAAATCGATTACATTAGTTTTCATTCCTAGGCCAACTGAAAACGAAAGTTATCACCATTTGTATTCTCAATTTTGTGCAGATGAAGCTGCAAAAATAAGAGTTAACGACATGAATGGCCCCATATTCAGCATTACCCAAAATTAATTAATATAAAATTTGCATGTTTTTTTTTAGACAAATTGAACATTTTGACTTGAATTCACCGCTACTTAATCCGAATGAAATTGTAATTAAAATCTTTTCTGGAGAAAAATATTTCATTTTGTTTATCCTTTAAATTCTTTTCTAAAGATGTTATCTTCATAAAATAAAAAAGGATATCGCGTTCTTTTTTAAGTACACTGCTCTTTTAAAATGTAATAATGTTGCATGTTTTGCAATCGGAAAAATCACATGGTGAAATGTCCAGAAATATATGTAGCTGCTTATTTACTTTCTTTTCCGGAAAAAATGAAGCATTTTGTTTATCATTTATCGTTTTTCTCTTCTCTTCTTAAAATAATGCGATACTAAAAATGAGTATCATCTTCTCTTCTAAAGATGTTGCCATCATAAAATATGAGAATGTTCCATATTTTGCACTTGGAAAAATAACAGGGTAAAAATGTTGCCCAGAAACATAGCTTCCTACAAACTTTTATGTGCAAATAAAATTATTGGAAACATCTTTATTATCTGATGAACAAAGGTTTTATTATTATATAAAATATTATGATTTAGTATCTTTTTGAAATACAACATTTCAGAAAAGAAAACGCTACTAGAAATTACGAATTTTTGTTCATCATTTTAACAATTATCCACTCTGAATCAATACATACAGTCTAGAACATCCACCACGATATATATGAGTTGATACGAAAAAAAAAACTTTTCAAAGTCTACCATTGAAATTTGTAAGAAATATTTAAAAAATTTACCTTTAGGGGACATATTTCGTTTAATTTAGAAATACGCAAATTTCCACTGCTATTACATATTTGACATTTGACATTTGACATTTTGACAAATACTTCAGGCTCTTGTCGTAATGGATAAAGATGATTATTTACTCAAAAGTTTGTCAAATAAATGTATAAAAAAAGTTTGAATCTTAATTTCATTTGATATTTGTGTGTATATTTGTACGTGCGTACTAGATCTTAATTTCATTTGATATTTGAAATATTATTGTTTATATATATATATATATATATATATATATATATATATATATACACTATATACATATATACACTATATACATATATATGTATATATATATGTCCCCTAAAGGCAAAAGGTACACTTATATATACTATATATATAAAATCTCAATTTCATTTGATATTTGTATGTATATATGTAAGTGTGTACTATATATACTATATATATATATATATATATATATATATATATATATATATATATATATATATATATATATATATATGTATATTTCATTTGGTATGATGATTGATCAAATGGAATTAAGATTTTAACTTTTTTTATATTTTAAAAACATTTATTTGACAAACTGTATGCATAAAACGAATAAAAACAAAACGAATGAAAACTATAAACAGACAGTCATGTTCTTAAATGACTTAATTAAAAACATAATATCATAATGCAATTAACTAAAAAAATTTTCTTGGCACGTGTATTTCTTTTTTATTTATTTTTATGTAAATTACCTAAAACAACAAGTTAGAGTTCAGTATATGGCAAAAACGAATGTTAAATATCCTCTACTTTAAAAAAGAAACTAATATATATTTTCATTATTATTTTGCTTTTGTAATACAATATATTTGAATAACCATTTTCAATAAATAAGGTCTAATAAATTAATAAACTTAACACATTCGTGGTAGTATTTAGAAATTTATGAAATTTTTTTTTTATCCGAAAGCACATTTTATAAGATACGATAATACGAAAATACCTTCGGAATCATTTAGTAGACACCTTGCAGGTATTGCAATTACTCAAATTATATAATTTATTTATAATGTATTTAGCTTTGAAATTTTTAATGCTATAGCATGCACGTCCGCGAACATGTTAAGCACTTTGTATATTCTTTGACTTATAGCTTAATTAACAAATATTTGTTTTCTTTTTTTGTCAATTCATTACGATTGTAAAACATAAAAAGTGTGAAATAAAAAATAGAAAATATTCAAAACGGAATACAAGACAATATTAAATATTTTTTTTACTTTCAAATACAAGTTTTTGAACCAAATATGCGAACCAGGGGAATTTAAAATTCTTAGATACTGACCGCAAAACAAACATTTTAAAATGAAATTGAATTACTACTACCAGCTATAGAGTATTACAAATAAAAAGCCACAAGCAATGGCAATTGTGTTTTTAATACAAAATATACGAAAACGCTTGCTCGATTTTAAAGAACTTTTAAAAATATAATATCACTTACCATATTGGTACAGCACGACCACCAGATCCTTCAACAAACTTCACATAAGAGGCTGCTATATAACTGGTATAATTATTGTTGGGATATTTTCTTAATATCAATTGAGATACTTCTTGGGTCAAAATGCCCACTATGGGTATAGGATTTTCATTATCCCTATTAACCGATGGATTTTCATTTACATCCATATATTTTACCTTGCCCCCTGATACGACAATTATGCCATAAACGAAAAGACCATAAATAACTGCACTCGCCGCAAAATGTTTTCTCTTGTCCATGGCGTTTGCTCTTTGCGATATAAATGTGGTGCAACCGGTTAAAAATCCAAACAAGTACTGATTGCTAAAAACAAAATTAGACAGCATTTATTGAGTGTTAATAAACTTTTTATGAAACAAAACAAAATGTGTTTTTAATAGAAGTTTTGCTTCTCTATCGCACAAGGGAGCCTATTACAAAAAAAGGTTCTTACACGTTAAATACGTAAAAATAAAAAAGATATGTCCATTGTCATTTGATAGCGTTACTAGAAATAATTGATTAAAAATTATAAGAATTAATATATATAAAATTATTTATTATACTGATTTTTTAGTCACTATCTGATCAGCGTTTTTTCTGTTTTTTTTTTGTTATATTTACGAATTTATTATAAATACACATACATAAGCTCCATTTATTTTAATTCAGAAAGGTAACCCACTAAGCGTAAAACATTTACAAATTTGTTTATTTATTTAAACTAAATAATCACGTAGAAGCATTAATTGTAATTAATAATTTATTTTAAATTAAATACATTTTTCTAATTAAATTTAATAAAACAATAACTGCTTAAATTACATTAAGTAACAAATAAATAATGTGTCCCCTTAACTTGGAGTAAGTAACTAAAACTAAATTTAAAAAAACAAATGTCAAAAAATCGAATTTTTATAATTTTAGGTAATTTACACCTATTTTACTGTCCAAGCAGACTAACTACTAAAACAGAAAAGTCACAGTACTTTTTGCAACATACTTTTTTACCCGTGGGGTTTTATTTTATCGTTTTTAAGCTGCGACGCCATTTTTGTTCCCTGCAGAAAATGCGAATAGTGAAATATTAGCGCTTAACTAGTGACATTGTGAGTAATACTACTGACCAGGTGTATCCCAGCCAATGTAATTATTTATTGATATTTAACATTGGCTTGTAATTTAAAATCCACCAGTAGACTTTATCAATATTAACGATCATATGAAGACATCTGAACCAAAGATCTACTAGTCCATTTTAGTGACCCTATTGACACGTTCGTTGACAATGTCACCAGAAATATACTATAACTGTTGTCTCTAACGTGTCTTTACTCGCACATACAAATAAAGTCACCAGAAATACGCTAAAAGTGTTGTCACCAACGTATCTTTACTCGCTTATAAAAATAGTATTGACATAGAGACATTTAGTTCTAGGTTGGCTAAAAGTTACTTTAATTTTCTCCAACTGAGAGAAGCCTATTTTATAAGCATCTGTATGTGAAGTCCATGACTTTTTAGTGACATATTTTAATACCAATCTACTACACTCTTACAAAACCGAAACTTCTAATAAAACAAAGCCGGAATCAATATAAAACTAAACTTATTTCAACTAGCAAAAGGAAACTAAACATCATCAGTTTGATGGTTCTATTCTGGTTTACTGATAAATCAAGGCCTAATCTTATTACATTTGTCTACAGAATACTTTTAAAATTTATATCAATAGCATTCCTGTTCGACTCCGTTATGTGTCACAGAAAAAATTGATTTTCCAACTATCCAAAAACAAAAAAATTTAAAAACTACTGCTCTTCGAAACAAGAGCCAATCCCTTAGTTTGTTAGCAAATTTTTAATTCAGTAGTTGGAAAAACCATTAGAATACGCCAAAAGAGTCTTGCTCAAAGAAATTTCATTGCTAGGCAATGTTATAACACCGAATGTGTAATACCACATACCAAATCATAAGCAGTCACAACTCAAAATTTACAACTGTTCAGGAGAGGCAAAAGAATTGTTTTTAAAAACATGGTTGTTATTTGATAATCAAATTGAGTTCCCCAGCGAAGAAAAAAAAACAAACGAAGAAGGTTTACTTACTTTTTTTAATTTATGCTGTAATATTGGAAATAATAGGTTTTTGTTACATCAAATTGTGTCTTTTTAATTGAAAATATGTTTTGATTAACTTAACACTTTGTTCATTAATATCATCACAACCCGAAAGGTGATATAAAATTACCTAATTATTCACAATCGCACCACTGTCACAACTAAAAATATAACTATTTAGTTGGTGATGTATAAACGACATGAGTAACATAAAAACATACATAACGGTATTTTTCCAGTTAAAGAAGACGAAAAATATTACTTTTTAGTTGGTGATGTATAAGCGACACAAGTAACATAAAAACATATGTAACGGTATTTTTCCAGTTAGAGAAGACAGTGATGAAAACAAAAATTTCAATGTCGTAAAGAATTTGATCTGAGAACCAGTTTATGAAATAAAACGATTTTGATAAACTTTAAGCTGTGACTGTTTATGATTTAGTGTGCGATATGTATTTAGTTATGTAGCCTTAACTGACCTTCTTCAATTTTGCTTATTGTTACTATGTTGACTACTGCTGCTAAAATGTTTATAAATTAATAAGCAATAAATTAATTAAGTTTTAATATTATGTACATACAATACATATATGTATATCTATGTAAAATGAATAATTTTATCCCAAAAACAACAGAAGGCAAAAATTACCCTGAACCCGGTTGTTAAAGACACGCTCAATAAAAAAAATAAAGAACATTCACACACACCCACACAAATTAACTCACATACACATATAATTAGTTTGTGCAATACAAATATGTAAATATTTTTGTTGTTTCGTTGTTTACTTACTGTTATATTTACACTGAATAACAAAACACAAATATTTAGTTTTTAAAATAACAACATCTAAACGGTTGGTATTACTTTAAAGATCGTTAGAAAAATCCCGTTTTTAATAATTAAATAAAATTCTGTTTTTGTATTAATTAAAACAGATGCCACTGCGAGAGTATTATTTTTCTAAACAAGAAATTACTGGCTAGCGAATAATGAAAACAAAGCACATTAGGCGATAAAAAAAGCAAAAAAATCAGCTGACTGGTTATGAGATTTTGGAACTAAATATTGTTGTTATTGCTAATGATTTGTTTACTTTTGCAAATCACCGTTAGCAGGAAACTAAACTATTTTAGGGGGTTTTTTATACACCACAGAGATGGTGGCGGTGTTTTGCGTTTGTGTTGGTGTTTGTAACACGGATGCTGATCAATACAGAATAATTTTTATGGTTGAATTAAACAAATCCGTAAAAACATAATTAAGAAGACAGAAATTAATTTCTTAGTTGTTAATTAGAATTAGTATATCCGGTTTTAACTTCATAACTCTTAAAAAACGAATACATGCGTGAAATTCAGTCACAATTTTGTGTAAGAATCAGTCTAATATACAAAATTTTACACAAAATCAATCATTTAAGTTGAATAACAAAATTTTTTCCAAATAAGTTTTTCATAACATTTTAGCACGAAGTTGAATTTTGCCTAAAATAAAAAATTTGATGGTCAAAATATACAGTGAGGTGTAGATTATAATAAAATCTTATTTAACCAACTATAATTATTTATGTTCTGTTTTATTCCCGTCCATTTATTTACAATGTTAAATATATGTATTTACGTCAGGAATTTAATTATGGAATTTTGTTTTACTCATACGAATATATTTAACTACCCAATAAAGTCTGTAATTTATTTTTTACAGTTTTTTGTATACTCAATAAATATTTCATTTCCACCAACAATGTCTTAGCTTTTTCTAAATCGCTGGTAGCAAAAACTTTTGTTAAGGCATTAACTTTTTCTTGCAATTCTTTATTGAGTCCTTCATTTATTGTATCTAATTCAGTTTTGCTAGTGGCCTCTTCAACTTCTTCATTGCGTTCCATCATTTCCATAAGGAATTCTTTATTAAGAGCACTATTATCCTGAGGTATTTGCAAACCATGCAATTTTAGTAAATACTGGCCTCGTTCTATTGGTATAGATAAGGTTTTATAGGCTTTATTTATTAATGAACTCCAATCTGCGGAATTTGTTTTTTCTCTAGCGGATCTAATAAAAATATAAAGAATTATATATCTCTTGAACTATTATATTACAATAGTTTATACTTATTGCTATATTTATCTGGATGAACAATGGTTTGTAGTTGCCTAAAGCGTTTTGTCAAAGCCTGCAATTCCAAGTCAAACTTGGCCGGAAAGTCCAATAGTTTAAAATAGTTCTTAAAAATAAGGAAATTAAAGCTTAAAAATATAGCTAAGAAAAGTTTATTAACTTACAACGTCCATATTGACATCTTGCAAATAGCCACATTGCTGGCACACTATTGCGCCTTCTTCGCTTAATTCTTTCTGGCAATTCCAACATTCTTTGTTAGCAATTACTTTAGAATCCGGGGCATAGCCACGCTTCTGTTGATTTATTAAATTATTAAAAATTGTCTCTCTAGCCGATGTTTCCCATTCCAATTGTAAATTAGGTCCAGCCTGTACCACAGTTATGGAAAAAAATCTTCTTTGTATTTTATTATATTCTCTGAGATTTTTTAAATAATCACAACCTATTCTAGCGAATCTTCTCATTGTTGGTAATAATTTTATTAAAAAATAAAACACTTAAATGATAACAATTAGTTATCTAATAAGAATACAAATAAATAATATGAAAAGCAAAAGCAAAACAAAATAGAAAAGCAGCTGTATTTGAATTTTGAATGATATTGCCGTATCTGCGAAGTAATTATTTAAATGTTGTAAATGGCAGCTCTATTATCAGAACATCGACAAACGAAAACAGGTTTGTTATAAGGCGTTCCGTAACAATTTTTTTCCTGGCAACCTTGTTTATTGTGAAGCGCCATTCTTAAGTAAATAATAAACAAACAAATTTTGAAATGGGTATTACTTCTTAATAAATTCAATATATTACAAATATTTGAAAGCCGAGTTTATTTATTTCCTTTATTTTGTAGATCCTCTTATGTTATCTGAAGAAATAAAACAATTGAAGAGATTAAGTAAGTAGTATCTGATCATATGGAGGTTATTGTTGAATTGCACTAAATTTTTTGTTAAAAACCATTTGAAGTTTTTGCTTAATTTTTTTGACAAATATTTTGAAAAAATTGTCTAATATATTTACTTATTTGGAAATAAAAAATGCTTGGTGTGGTGTCTTAGGTTTTCGGAGTGATGCAGTACAGCACATTAAAGAACGATAAACTTAACCCTCTGCGACTGCCCTAGTAGTCTGGCAGATACCATTAAATATAAAAAAGCGACGTTATGCCAAGTAAAAAGAGTTTAATATAAAATGTTGGTCTTAATTGAAAAAATATAAATAACAAGGTACACCCTAAACAAGGAACTAACATAATTTTATCAGATTTAAAAAACGGACTTTAGAAAATAAAGAGCCTTAAAATGTGGTAGCATATTGTCAATTAAACTAAGTCAGTCGCAGAGGTTTAACTTCCCAAAATTGTGGTCAGATTTAGATCTTTCACTGTAAATGGATACCGGGTCTCTTAACCGGATTTTGTATTCCAACCAGTTTTTAAAACAACTTGCAAAGACACGCATTAATAAATTTTTTTACAGGGGAATTCTATGAGGATCAGTTAAAATCCGTTGGCATAGAAATGTGCGATTTAGGTGATGAGATAAACAATTTGTTAGATGAATCTGTAGAATTACAACGCGTCACAAATTTACAAGACTTGCAACAGTCAAATCTCGAATCACTCTACTACAAAATGAAAAAGGAGCATATTGATAATGAATTTCTCATAGAGCAACTTAAGAGCGAAATTAAAAAACAACAACAAGAAATAGAAAAGGAAAAGAATGAATGCTCTTTACTGGAAAAGTATAAATCACTACAGTATTGCAATATCATTTTTATATTCGAAATGTTTTTTTTTCACAGATTTACAACGGCAGTTAATAAACGCTTAGTTACGGACGTTCAAATGCAAAGCTCTAAACTTGATATAGAAGCGAGTATTAAAAGTTTACAAGAACATTTGGTAAGGCAATATTTTAAATTAAATATTTAATTTTAGTCGTTTACAAGGAACTTATGTTATTTCTTCTTTTATTTGCAGAATACCTTAAGTATTCCCGATGACTTTAACATTGATGAGTTGATCAGAAAAGTAGAATTGTTAAAAAATAAAAATTTTAAAGATTTCTAGATTGATAATTTATGTATAAAAACGTTTTAAATTCAAATTCTACTTATCGTTGTACATTTTCAATATTAAAATTATGTATATGATCGTATGATAATTTTAAACATTGTACTATATTGTTTTTCAAAACCTAATGTAACATAAATTGCAATAATATAAATTTTTAATTCAAATATTGTTCATTGTATAAAAAATTGTTTTTCATAAAGCTGCATTTTATTTCTGCACATAATCAGTTAAAACCAATCGCAGTTTTTTCATTTCTTATGCAGAATTTTTATGAAATACTTAAACAGGCCAGAACTTAACAGAACAGAATCTACTCTTTAAAATCGGCAGTTTGTCTTGTTGCCGTATTTATGGCACTAGATTTACTAATTTGGACTGTCAATTGCAGTCTAATGTATACTAAGACGGTTAAGCGATTAAACTTGTTTTGATTTCATGGTTTTATAACCACCCTTATTCCATTTTATTAACGATGTCGATGGCTTATCGATTTTTAAAGCACATCTCTAACAATTTAGACAGCTGGTTTTTTATTTTCAGTTTTTATAAACTTTTTTTTTGAAGGGTAGCGAAATATTCACAAAAATATAAAAAATAAAAAGGACCTACAATTTAATTTCATTTCGGATTATTGCTGTTCTTTTTTCTTTCATTTTCCTCCAATAATAGCTGATATTTTTTCTTTTCTATTTCTACTAAATCTTTTTGGTATCTACTTAAGTCTTTTAGGGTTCTTTTCATTGATGACATTGAATTCTTCATTTCTTTTAAGATATGCGCCTGTTCATCACTATGCCTTTGGAGCAGTTTGTAGTGATCATTTGATGGTCCTGGTTTCTTCGAGGTATATTTTTTCCTTTCTTCGTAAAGGGGTGCAATTTTCGGCGCACTGTATAGAAGTTGAAGCTGACAGTATTTCACTTTCATTTTGAGGAACCAATTCGTTGCTTTCCACAACTTCTATTTCCACATCCTCATGTTCAATAAATTCCACTCCCTGAACAGATCCTTTTGGGTTCAGCTGTTTCTGAAATTGAAGCAGGTTAGCCACGGCTTCTTCGAGCGGGCTAAGTATCAGTTGTTTATAAAATCCGCCCCCAGTCGACGTACACTCTGCTTTATTTGCCAATAATTTTTTCTTCATTTTGAATTTTAAATCTCGCCAAACCTTTAAAATCAATTTTATTTTATTTTTATCTTACCTTCTGCCAACCATCACCTGCTCTTTTCGGTCAGTTTGATTTGCAACAAATAATCTTGTGTCTAAATGCATTAAAAATGTCCTCAATTTATAAATTAAGCTATAAGGACTTAGACTGTTTTCGTTTTAAGACTCTGTATATGCAGACTTTAAAATAAGTTATTGAAGTTTTTCAAGTTTACATAATGGCCGAATTCCGTTTAGTATGGCTTTATAACCGAGTTAGATATTTTTGTATTATTAAGTAAATTGAACACAAAACGATTCAAGTATACCTTCTTGGAGAATATAATATACGGTGAGTTGTTAACATTCTTTATTTGAACCGATTTCTTATGATTTTCTAAGGAATTCTATAGATCCTTTAGTAAAATATCATGATTTTTTGGATCAAATGCTTTTGCAGTGGTAACTGCCACTTCACTTTACTCTTTAGCTAGGCTTTTGCAAATATAACAAAATCCATCTCCAGGAAATGTCTATACAAGATCCTTCCGTAACCCTTCACCCCTGGTGAAGGTTCTTGAGTTAGTCGTTTTTCGACTTGTTTGTAATAGATTAAATAAAAATTTTGCGTTAATCCAAAGAAAGCATGCAAAATTTTTTTTCAATCTAGGACAAGAATGTCGAAAAACTACAACTCGTGACTCATCATAAAAGCGATTATTTATGACAGAAAAATGGTCAATACATAACTTTATTATATTTATGAAAAATAAATCTACTTTTTAAATACGTATGCCACAAATGTTAACGAAAATAAAACAACTTTTACTTTATATTTTCATTATTTTTAATTACATCGTGTATTTTTCTTGAAATTATGTTTTTAAAAAATGACAAAATATATATTTATATATTTTTATGAAATAGTAATTTTTCTTAATAAAAAAAAATGTTTATTATTTTAAACATCATAATCTAAAAAAAAAATAATTAGAAAAAAATATATAAAGGGAACGTACGTAAGGCGAAAATAAATGTTTTCCTCTCTTCTTGTTGTTATTGTTTTTGTTTTTAAGGAGAAAATACAATTAACAAGTATTTTATTTTCAAAGCAAAGAATATATATATATTTTTATATATGTATAATTATAATAGAAAGCAAAAAAATAATATAATTGTTTTAGTTTTAGTCGATTTTTTTTAGATTTTAATTTAATAATAGTTAACTTGAAGAAAGCAGTATATATATTTGAATATATTTTGTTGTCGATAATTTGAAAGATGGTAGTCAGAAATCCATCTGTATAATCCTCCGTCATATCGTAGATTTATTATTTGGAAAAAGTTTGCTTCTTGTTGTTTTTATTCTTGTCGTTTATGTAAAAAATGATTTCGTTTTTAATTTTGTTGATTGATTGCTGAGTTGCTTTTTTGTTGTTGGTGTTGTCTTTAATGTTTAAATTGTTGTTGTTATTGTATTAACTTATTTTTATTGGAAGCTTCGTAAAACACGATCAATTAATTTTATTCTTTTTTAATTCTATGTAAACCTCTACCATACAAATCATTTCGATTTATTTTTCAAAAGGATTTTTTTTATTATGATTTTTCTTATCAATTTAAATTTTCGTGTAATCTGTTGTTGTTGTTTGTTATAGATGTTGTAGTTGTTTTAGAGGGCGGGTATGTGGCAGACAAACATTCAACTTAAGCTAAATGCGCACTTTTTAGTGCGTGTTTAGCGGCTGAATTCGGGCGCATCATCTTGTGTAATGTCACCGTATTTCCAAATGGCTAAATGAGCATTTAAGGCAGCTTGTTGGGCAGCTTTGTATTGATCAATCAATTCTTTAAGTTTGCGTTCGCCACGTTTTTCAACCAATACGAGACCATCGGCAACCAATTGTTTACCAATATCAATATTGGTAGAAGGATCGTGAATGGTTGCAAGGGCAGGTCCGGTACCAGATTTCAATTCAATATTTATTTGAACCTTACGATTGAGAACATCCTCAGCAAAGGCACGTATAGCTTCTTCCTTATCTTCGTTGTCCGATGGCAGTTGAACCAAAGCTAAAGCATATTCGGTGGCAAATGGTTTCTCGCTAGTAAAACCAGCAGGCAAAGCAGCCAAGCGGGTGAAGGGAACTACCTGCAAAAATAAGACAAAAGCACAATTGGTTTTATCAATATGAAATATTTTATTTTGAATGTTGAGATTTGTAGCTCCTCTTTAATCTTAAAACAATAATTATAATGGCCCCCAACATACCAAATTGCTTTCGAAGCCAAACAAAAACCTTTGCAAAAGTTTCCAATCGGCAGCCTTAAAAAAATATTAAAGTTACATTGTCCACTCTCAACTTGGTTTTCATTTTTATATGCTTCTAGTAACAATCATTAGCGATAATTGAGTTTAAGTTCATGACAAACTTAAGCCAAACTTTATTGTTTAAAATAATAAAAAAGATCCCTTTAGGTCTTAATATAGCAAACTTATGACTCATGCGTTTCACTTTTAGCCGGAAACGGATCTAAGGAGCTTGCAAAACAATATAAAGATAATAATAAACTGTTCTTACCTCCTTGTTGCCGTAGTCAACATATAAAACAGTGGCGTTGCCATCCTGAACGCGTTCCACCTTAGCGCGGTACCATTGATTGTCGGCAGAGAATTGAGCAGCACACAAATCACCACGTTTAGGGGTATAGGCGCCAGCAATTGGAGGATTGGCTTGGAAATCAGCATGCAATTTTGCCATTAAAGTATCCAACTTCGAGCCACTGGCACATGATTGAGCATAGAAGGTCAAGTTTTCGGTGACTTCGGTTACAATAACATCTTCCAAATTTACTTTACGTTCTACTGGTCCCTTTTCTTCTTTTTCCTCTACAACGGGTTGTTCTTCGACCACTTGTTCAACATAGTTGGCCCAGATGTTTTTCTTAGCGGCCTTGGCACGATCTTCAGCGGCCTTAAGTTGACGGTAGTATTCAGATTTTTCGGCACTAAAGTGGACCTCGGCCAAACCTTCTTCAACCAAAGCCACTGACAAGTTAACATTGTTGTCAGTCCACAACCAACCAATGACAGATGTTCCATTCTTGTCGGTGGTATCAATGTGTACAGACACGTCACGTTGTAATACACGATCGCGGGTAAATGCCAAGGCTTCATCACCATAAGGTTCACCTTCTTGGGCGGGTACACCATTCAAAGCAGGACGAGAAGAACGTGGGCAGGAGATACCAGCCAACAAGAATGTAACCAAACAACTATCCTTAGGGATGAAAAGTCTTAGGCGGGAGCCGCTGGCTACAAATTCAACAATACCCTCAGTACGTAAAGCACGTTGCCAAGAGGGTAAGTATTGAACCTTGATGCGGGAATGATCGACAGTAAGATCGTTGACACGCAAGGTAGCATTATCCTTTTTGCCATTCATGCCCTTCTGGCCCTTGATGGCTTGATTTTCGGCTGCGAACAATTGATCATAACAGGATGAGCGTTGATCATCGTCTTGACGATAACGAACAACAGATGCCAAACCTTTAGCAACCATGGCTTCGGCTACATTTTGACCACCAATAAGTACGGTATAACAGTACTTTTCGGGAAAATTATCACGGGCAGGAGAGACGTAATCTAATATACATTGAACCTTTTTGTTAATCAATTTCTTGCGCAAAAATTCACGAGCTTCAAACATGAAAGGAATTTCATAAAGAGGCCTGAAGTTCTTGGGACGTGGTGGAGCTTTGACAACTTCTTCGCCGTCATTACCAAAAACAGCGCGGGTATCACGTGGTGGACGAATGGATGAGAAGAATACCTTCTTAATTTGGCCATTGGGAAGTTTTACATTGATGGCATCACCATTGAAAACTTCTACGACGGTACCGGTGAAGTCTTTTTCCTTCGAATTAACCGAGGGTGCGTTTGACTTGTAGTCTTGCCACAAGCGTAAACGTTTCTCCTTGGCCACGCGTTCAGCAGCACGAAGTTTTTCGGCACCTGCAAATTTAAAAACATATATATTGATTTTTTTGATTAGACATTTATTAAAATTAGAAGTTTTGTAGACGGCTGTTTACATTTGAATGTTGCCGGGGTGAAATGATTTAAAAGCTGCTATAAAGAGCATTTAAATCTTGGAATCCGCCATTTTTTATAGCATATCTTGGCTTTAACTTGAAGTCTTATTAAGAATTTGACTCAAATAACTTTAAAGTAAAACCAAAATATGCAAAAATAGGTATTACATTAAAATGTAGACAAGTTAACTAATGTAAATGCTGGCATATAAATCAGCAAAAACACCTTGAAACTCTTCAAATTAATCTGACATCTTTGTTTCAAACATTAAAAAAAAGTGAACAATCTTAATGTCTAGATCGAGATGCCGTTTCGTAAGAAATAAAGTAAATTGTAAACTTTTTTGCGAACTTACCGCCTTTCATTAAAGCCATGGACCAGTCAACACATCTAGCGAAACCTTCACGCAACAAAGACTCAGCAATATTACCCTTAGGGTGAAGGATTGTACCAATGAAATTGGCATTGTTAACCGATTCCAAACGAATCTCAACTTCACGTTGCAACAAACGTGTTTCGACATAGTAGCGGGCTTCATCGACATAGGGTACCTTAATTTTCAAATCTGGCTTACCCTCAGCATCCAATTTAACGCCGGGACAACGTATACCCGAAATCATTAGAGTGATATAATAGAAGTCAGGCAACAAGAAGGCACGCACAGTTGAGCCATCACGCACATGTTCAATAATTGCTTTAACAGGTTTACCACCAAACATTTCTACAATTTGAGAAGGATTATCTTGAGTCCATTTAATTTGACGGACATGATCAGCGGGGTTAGCATTAGACCATTTTCCACGACCAGCATGTTTAGCTTGATCTTCCAACTCAATTAACTTTTGTAGCTCCTCTTGTTTGTGAGGTTCTGGTGGACGACTGTCACGACGTACAGTCACCAAACCTTCTTTTACCATAGTCTGGACGACATTCTCGCCGTTTTCATCGCCCAACCACACAAAACCGTATTCACGATTCGAGTTTTGTGGTTTCTCAAAGCTGAAGGTAACTTCTTGGCCAATTAATTTTTGGCGTAAAAATTCGCGGGACTCCCAAGCCCAAGGTTCATCCTTAGTTTCATCGCCACCGGCACCTGGACGGCGGGCTAGCTTGGGAGCAAGAACATACGAGAAGGTAATTTGTTTCTCTGGCGGAGGTGCACCTTTTGGGGCACGTATAACGACGGTATCACCAGACAAAACCTATAAAATACACAAAAATACAATTATTTTTCTTGTGAATTTACAATAAAAATAATCTAAAATTAAAAAAAAAATAATAATAATACAAAACTTACATAATAAGCACTATTTTAAACAGTCACTACTTTTCATCGATGTGTGTGTTTTAAAATGACGGATGTATGCGACACATCGTGCACGTGTTTGAGTATAATTGATAAAGTGAAGTTGGTTGTAGGAAATGATCTAAAATCGAACATAACATGGTTGTATTTTTCTGTATTCATTAAATACTTTTTCTATTATTCTTTCAATCAGGGAATACTTGGCAAGGAACTTACAAGACTACATGTGCACATACATTTTTCCTCTTATCTTTTTTACTCATAGAAGCTGTCAAAGATTGCTTGTTTTTGCTCTTTTGGCTTATTTGTTTATGTTTTTAGGGGCGCTATTTTCAGAAACAGAAACAGTGGGAGAGAAATGTAGAAGTGGCTTGCAATACTTTATTTTATATATATATATATATATATATATATATATATATTATACATACATACATACATACATACATACATATGTAAATAAGTATGTATATGCCATGGATATTAAGATTTTGTGGAAATCTACTTATACCATCGATAACGAATTGCAATATAATCAAGTATAGCAAGCCACTTCTACAGTTGTCTCCCACTGTTTCTGTTTTTGAAAATAGCGCCTCTAAAAACATATATATTAAACTTAATGTTACTTACAAATAAAGTTTTTTAAAATTTCATAAAGGCGTGTTACATTGATTATGAATTCCAAATACGATTATGATAACTAAACTTTTTTAAACTTGATTTGATGTCTAAGTACTCATCAACCAACAAGATCGATTAATTTTTGCTTTTAAAAATGATCTATTTTTAAACTTAAACTGTAACGACGATGATAAACAACTGATTATGGCTGTTATTATTGGCATGCATGATTTGATTATATTTTTCACAACGTATCTACCAACATTTTAACCAGCTAGCTAGCCAGGCCACTAGTTAACGCTACACACACTTAATTAAATACGTACGATGGCTTAAGAAAATGAGTACATATTGAGTGTTCAGAAAAAAGTTATTTTATTTGTGGGTTCCATTTTGATTGTGTGTTGGAGTTGATAACACAAACAATTGTAATAAAAAATGTCTACATACCTATACCGGTTAATCAATTAACGAATATATTTATGTTTTTGTTCAATTTACATGTCAACGACTTGTTTCTTTATATGTATGTATAGATAGATAGTGATACATTCATTATTTATTTAAATATAGGTATTCTTATAATAAAATTTAATTATCTACTTATGAATATATTTTTTGACCAATTTCTTTAAGATGTCAATAGCTTTCTGTAGACTTGTTTCTTTTCTACCTGATGCCAAAGATAAAAATAGGTTTTAACTTTTTTATAACTTTTTAATTTAATTTTTTTTTTTTTTTACTTTTTGACAGACAACCACCAACCAACCACTTCAATTAAACAGTTTTGTGTAGCATTTATATAAGTGTGCATTAATAAAATTTGTAAAGTAGCTCTTGAATTCATCCTTTGAGTAACAATCTTGTAAAAGGACTGTTTTCTTTAATTTAGCTTATTGCCCATAGAAACATTTTTTCACTGAAATGATCTTAAATTTCATAAATTAAAACAGTGCTTTAAAGCCGTTTGAAAAGTGTGTTTTTGGAACCACTAACTAACTATTTTAATATCTGCATAAAAGCGTGCGTAAATTACAGCTTCTAGTTTATCTTTACAAAAAACAGAGATCATTAAACAATTATAAACAAACAAAAATTATTGATTATAGGAGATTTAAAAACAATAAATTTCCACTTAACTAAAACTAGTGGACTTTGATTATTGTCAGATCTGTTAAAAACACTTTTTATAAAAATGACTTAAATTTGCTTAATCTCAATAGAAAAATCGGTCAAGCTTACTTTGTTTTAATAGTACTATTTCTGTAAGAAAACTTAATCTCTTTTTAAAAAACCAATATACAGCAGTAGTCAACTCAAAACATTTGTAACTAAATTAGTATTCTAGCTCTTCAATTACCCGTTTCTTTCCGATGTGTTTTTAATTCTTGATACTTGATATATTTATAACTTTGTTTATTGCTTTTTTGTAATAGCAGGAAAAAAATATTTTTTTTTTATTAAAGACAAGACAAAAAGTAATCTTTGAGCATGAGAGTTAACTATTGCTGTTCTAAATACCCCTTACTACATATGTATGAACAAACCTTTAGAAATGAATTTAATTACATTTCCTTTTTTAGTGCGAGTTCTTGCATTTGTAATTAATTATAAAATTTTTCGATTTTAGCGGCAGAATTACGGTTGTTATAGCAAACGTCACTAAAGTATTCTATTCCAAAATTCTATTCAACCATCTGTCGAATGGTCAATAATGGACTAAGACCTCGTGTAGCAACAGTTCACGAGGATAGAAAAATCAATAACTATTTTGTGAAATATAAAGAAATACCTAGAGAAGCTAAAACGTAAGTAGAGATTCCGTGCTGGTATTTCAATCATTAATAGACGAGCAGGGGAATGTGGTCTCAGAAGATATAAAGAAAAAAATAAACATATCCGAAAAGGACAAAGATATTCGTTTTAATTTTGTGCGATCACATGCGAATTGGACTCCACAGCAATGGAAGACAATATTGTTGTCTGACGAATTTGCATCCCGAAGACCGGTGGCAAATCTTTTGATCGTCATTGTATTAAAAAGTAAAAATTAATTGCGCTTTTTGGTCTGAAGAAAATGTTGCATTTTGTTGCCCTTCCTTTTTTCGTGTTACATTTAAAAAAAATTCATATAAGCAAAATGTGCTGTTTATCTCTTAAGAATGTTACCTTTAAAAATCTTTGACATTTTTTTAGTTTTATGGCAAAGGACAAAAATGTCCAACATTTTTTGTCAGATAACAATACGTCATACGTATTCATACGTCATTTTAGAAATGTAAGCAACATTAACACGGGTGTACTACTGTTCGATAATTCGACGAGCATGTACGTATGTAAGCTGTATTGAAAAAGTTAAAGATGAATTTGAGTGATAGAACCATTAAATGAATAAATTTTAAAATAGACTTATTCCAATAGATTAAGGCATACAAGTCCAATAATATCAAGTACAAAATATATTATTTTAAATTCGAAAAAAAGTTGTCAAAAATCGACATTATGTATGTAAAATATGGTTAGTAGGTAAAGAAAGAAAAATCATCTACTTTACGTTGCCTCTCAGTGCCGCCAAGATATAATACGGACAGTGACACTAGCATGAGCAGGGTTCATTCCCTTGGTATTAGCCTCATCAAAATAATTGTGAAGACCAATATATGATTAACGAAGCTTGAACGGACCACACCTACTATTTGTTATTGTGAATCTAACACAATTTATAGAATTAGAAAGCAAAATTTCACACAAAAATCAACCTGCATTTCATAGATGTAGTGCAAATATGAGGATTTCTTTATCACTATGTTTAAATTGTTTTTCCATTAACAGCTTTCCTTGTGTCAAGAATAAAATCAATAAGAGACCAGTTTTATAAGAGTTATAAGCAAATCTTATTGCTTAAACCTTTATCACAATATAAATGAATATCATTATCATCTTTTAGAAAAATTTTTATTATAAACGAATAAATGCATATTTTAAATTTTTAATGAAAGGCAACGATTTTATCAATAAATATGCCACGAGTTAAATTTTCCCCAAACACAAACACAAACTCTACTATGTACATACGTATATACATAGATGATGATAATAGGTATTACAAGCCTTCTCCTTTCCCCCTCTTTGATTAACTACAAAATAAACAATTGCCTGCTTGTCTGCCTAACTGCTGTATATGGTGGTGTCATCATAAACAATTTCAAAACGAAAAAGTGAAAGTAAAATTACGAAAAATAGATGTAAAAACTCAATAATGCAAAAGAGGAATTTTATAAACGATTTATTGCATTAAATTAAAATTATTTTCATTTTAGTAAATAAAAGCCATTCTCAAATAGAATTTTCTTTAATTTTCCTTTGGTTAACAATGCAGTATTAATTTTTATTAATTTTTCCTTTAAAAATAACAAGGAACACACGAAAAGTAGTAGTAATAAAAAGAAAGAGCGAGAGAGAGAGAGAGAGAGAGAGCAAAGAAAAAAAAACGAAAAAGTGAGGTTAAAAACTACTATACGCAGGCAAACCCGGCAAACGCCACTATTTTAAAAAGTAGCAGCGTTTTCCAACGACAGATAAGCAGCGCATATGTTCATTTTTCTCAAAGAAATCTGCCAGGTTGGCAATCGCCTAAAACGAACTTTCATTCAATTGCTTATCGTGTTTAACGTGTTACTCGTTCATAGCGGTCTATAATTCGTATTCTGTCTTTCTTGCAGCAGTCAACTGCATTCGTTGGCATTGCTGTCGACGTCATTGTCTGCGTGTTCAATTGTCGTACAATGTCTGCAGTTTTTTACATTTTCTTTCATCTCATCATGAGAAAGAAAAAAGGTTGAAATTTTCAAGAGTACCACACAATGCGTTGGAATTTATGGATACTTCTTTCCAAGTCCATAACCATAAATTTGCTTTCTCATATGGACCACTTACCTGCTTTACAACACCTCTTAATTTAGCTGCAGGAGCAGTAGATTGTGTAGCTGGAGCAGCTGCCGTATTTGTTGTACTCATTTCTATTTTTTTTATGTCTATAAAATTGCTGATGATTTTTTTACAAACCAAGGCGGAGTGTGCACTTTAACCGTTTGCGTGTTTAACACTTTTTTTATGAATTATTTTTAAAGTGTTATGTTGCTTTAAGCAATATAATAACACACTTGATTATTCTGTCTTTTGCTAGTTGATGGAAAAATGGTAAGAAACCCGTTTTATTAAATGGAAATGTTTTATTACAATTTTTTGCCTTACTATCCTACTAGTCAAACTTGCGAGTTCCGCCCGACAAGAAGTTTAATTTCGGTTTGACAAGCAGCAGACACGACACAGCTCCACATTCGTGGAAAACGTTGTCGTTGTTCACGTATATGAAAGCTGATGATTATATGAATTATTGAATGAATTTATTTAGTAAACAAAGATAAATATAAAGATTCACGTTCTAGTTCACATACTTAAGGGTGCTAGATAAGGATAGCAGCATTTTATGAATGGCATTCATTGTAAATAGGGCTACCAGAGTTTTTTTCTAAGGAATATACAAAAAAATAAAATATATGAAAATCTTAAATTTAGATAATAGCATCGAAATTTTGACTAAAAGCTATATACAATATATATGTATATATATTGCTGGACAACATACTCCAATATGCAGATAGGTGAACAACTTATCATATGACGCTAAGCCGACTGGTAAAACTAATTGCAAAAGCTCGATATAGTAGTATAGAGTGTAAACAATCAATCTATTTAGTTGGAAAAAAAAAAAACAGTTCTACCTAAATGTAAGAAAAGACTAAAGTTCTTATTGTGCAAATTCTTGGCAATATGATGTTAAATACTATCCTTATAAACTAATACATAGTTATTAAATTTTGAAATAAAATTAATTTTCTTTCAGTTTTTAAAAAATCATATGTATTTTACAATTCATAAGTTATAGGATATAAATAAGAGAATACTTTTTTATACTTTCTTAAAAACTAATGAGGTAACTACATTGCCCACTTTGCCACCAAATTTAAAAGATGGCGTTGGTATGCTACAATTCTTCTTGAATTTCCCTTTAAAACTGCTGATCAATTCATCCTCCGTCCAATTGCAAGAGGTAATGATAAGTAAACTCTGTTCCTGCATCATATTTCTCACAGATTCCATATATAGCTCACGTTTTTCTTTAGGATTTTCGGGACATAAACTTATGGCATCATAAGTACCTTTATCGTGGACAATATCGAAATGTCCAAATTCTTTGCATGATTCCACGTTCATTAAATCGGCCACTCTATATAAAATTTTTAAGTCTTGATCTTTTGCTATATTTTGAGCTAACTCCACTGCTTTTGGCGAGTAGTCTACTCCTAACAGATTTGTGTAACCCTCTCGGGCCAATTCAATTAGTAACATGCCATTGCCACAGCCCAAATCAATGATACGAGAATCACCTTTAATGCCATCCTGCTTCATTATCCAGTTGATAACACGTAATTGGGAGTCTTCATCAAACCATATCTCACCAACATCCCCATGGTTGCGGTAATTACTAATTTCACGTTCATAGGCCTGCTCCCAGTATTCTTTTGTACCCAATTCTGAACCATTTAATTCTTCCACAGACATGTTTATTGAAATTTGTTTTAAATAAACAGCTGTATCTAAGCATGTTCCCAGATTATTCAGCAGGAGAAAGATTAGTTTTTACAACAAGCAGCGTTTGCATTGCAGCATCTTCGAATATTGCTTAAACCACCTTAAAAAAGCTCAATCTGGTTACTTTTTCAACCTCTTTCATACCTCTAAGTTTTTATATATAAGTTTATCGATTCTTAAGAACACTTCCTATAAAATGCCATTTTCATATATATTTTTGTAATACGCTTCATTTGCCGAATATTGTAATATTGTAATTGCTTCTCTTATTAGAAATATAAAAGTAGTGCTTATTTTAAACAAAAATTATTCTACGCAGTGAAATTTATATAAAAGTTTGAGGTAAAAGAGTTTTTTCAAAAATGGCACCGCCAAAAAGCGGAAATAATAGAGGACGAGGAGGCCGTTCCTCAGAGGGTATAAGCAGGGGTCGCGGTGGTGGTGGCAGCGGCGGTGGTGGTGGTGGATTTTCTGGAAATAACAGAGGTCATGTACGTAGTGGACGTGTTGAAAGAAGCGGACGTCCTTCTGGAAGCGGTGGTTTTGGACGGGACAATCGTGGACGATTTGGAGGTGGTGGTAGAGGTGGTAATAAAGGGCAAAATAATGACAGAAATTCTGACGATTTTTCTAGTATGTTTAAATAATAATGATCTTGAAGAATGTTTTAAGATCTTATAGAATTTATGAAAACATTTCAGACCTTCGAGCCATTAACTGGTCGCAATTGCGTCTGCCTCCTTTTCAAAAGGACTTTTATAAAGAACATCCCAAAACCAGATCACGACCTATGCATGATGTGGAACGTTATAGAGCGGCAAATCAAATAACCGTAAGAGGACCAGCTCCTAAACCTATAATTTATTTTGATGAAGCCTGCTTTCCCGACTATTGTATGAGTGAGATCCGGCGTCAACGTTATAACGAACCTACGCCCATACAGGCTCAATCTTGGCCGATCGCTATGAGTGGCAACAATCTGGTTGGTATTGCTATGACCGGTTCAGGAAAAACTCTAGCGTTTATTTTGCCAGCCATTGTTCATATAAATCATCAGCCTCCTTTGGCCAAAGGTGATGGTCCAATTGCTTTAGTTTTAGCACCGACTAGAGAATTGGCTCAACAAATTAAAAAGGTGGCCGATGATTTCGGTTCACATGTTACTGTGCGCAATACGTGCATATTTGGTGGCGCACCGAAAGCTCGCCAAACGAGTGATCTGCAAAGTGGTGTGGAACTGGTTATAGCAACACCCGGCCGTTTGTTAGATTTCTTAGCTAATGGAGTAACAAATATGCGACGTTGCACATATTTGGTACTTGATGAAGCTGATCGTATGTTAGATATGGGATTTGAGCCACAGATACGTAAAATATTGAGCCAAATTCGTCCTGATCGTCAGATTCTTATGTGGAGTGCTACTTGGCCAAAAGAAGTACGACAACTTGCTGAGGATTTTCTGGGAAATAATTACATTCAGGTATTTTGCTTTTGTCAATTCCAAATGTATTTGAAAATGTTCTAATTCGATTTGAAAAACTAAAGTCTTAAACAAGGCACATTAAACAAGGTAGTGTTGCCTGTACCACAACTAACTTTTTAACAAAAATAACATAGACGGGTATGTTCTGTAAACCGAAATCGACTGAAATTGAAGTCTAAAGAAATTTAAAATCACTATAATTTTCAAATCTGATAAGATATTTTTAATTTTCGTTATTCATTCGCCCTATTACCTCTAAAATAGCTTCTTTCATAATCAACCCTTTAAAATAATTGTTTTTTTGTCTTTGAAAATTTACTCGATTTCAATATCACTCGTTTTCGATTTACAGAACATACTCGATATTTGTTGCTTTTTTGTGTATTTTGAATGTCAAAAAAATTAATATAAAAACAAAATACACCTATTCCTATTCTTAGACTTCTGCAAAAAATGACATAAACATAGGATTAGGCGTAAAATAAAATAGTTTTTCTCTTATAGTAAAATACACCACTGAGCTTGTTTATACATTTTACTTAAGTTCCGAACAATACCGTGCAAAAAATCATGTAAAATCAAGGTTAGGTGTTAACTAAATAAAACTATTGACAACGAAGAATCACTACCTTACATGTAAAAAACAGCCAGCCGAACCGGCAACACCATCTTCTTAAATGTACCTTGATCCTCAATTTATAACATTTTGAATTCGATATTGAAAATTCTATCAAATTTTGATATACAATTGAAAATGGTGTAATACAATCTCTTACAATTTGGTGTAATATTATAAATTTTTTATCTTCCGCAGATCAATATTGGTTCTCTTGAATTGTCCGCCAACCATAATATCCGTCAGTATGTGGATGTTTGTCATGAATCGGACAAAGGTTCAAAACTAAAAAGTCTTCTATCAAATATTTACGATCAACCGCAACCTGGCAAAATAATAATCTTTGTCGCCACCAAAAAGAAAGTTGACGAACTGGCACGTTTCATTAATGGTTTTGGAGTTCAAGTTGGTTCTATACATGGCGATAAGTCTCAAACAGATCGCGATAATGTTTTATCCGATTTTCGTAATGGTCGCTCAAATATTTTGGTTGCCACTGATGTAGCTGCACGTGGCTTAGATGTGGATGGTATTAAGTATGTAATAAATTTCGATTTTCCTCAATCTTCTGAAGATTACATACATCGTATCGGTCGTACCGGTCGTAAGCATTCAACTGGCACATCGTATGCTTTCTTTACTGCTAAAAATGCTAAATGTGCCAAAGCTTTAGTCGATATACTTCGTGAAGCAAATCAAAATGTAAATCCTGATTTGGAATATATAGCACGTAATGCCTCCACTATAATGAGCAAAGAGAAAAGCAACAATCGTGCTATGAATGGTTTTAACAATAGAGGAAGTGGTGGTGGAAATCGTTTCGGTGGCAGTGGTGGAAATCGTTTTGGTGGCGGTGGTGGTAATTACGGTAACAACAGGGGCGGCAAAGGTGGTGGTTATGGCGGCGGCGATAGATCTCGTAATTTTAACAATTCCAGAAATTAATTTTATAATTTTGTCTACTTATTTTATATTTATCTCTCTAGATTTTGTAGTATCCTTTTTATACTTTTAAGAGAGAGTTTCATCATTGATTGAGTAAATTTTCCTAACATTTGTAATTCTTTTTTTAATTTCTTCTAAGTTTTAATTTTTATTATAATTTATTTTTCAAAAACTATACTTACTGTTATACTTAGCTTATAACTTTCCACCACTTTTACCAATTAATTAAAGAATAAAACACATTTAACTACTGTGTAGCATTTACATATATAATTGAAACAAAAAGACGGAAAAAATATTTGCTAAGAAACAAACTCGATCAGAAAGCAGATATAAACAACTATCATTACCATAATATTGTATTCCAGAAAACAATGGGTTCTTTTTTTGTTGGTGTTGTTTATTGGAGTGTAAAAGCAATCTGTTTTTAATCTCAATAAATTTGATTTGTTGGTCTTCTAGGGGTTGAGAGATGGAAGTAAGCATAGTACATTAAAAGTCGGCTCGTGAGCAGACTCGTGCACGCGCGTTTTATTTTTTGATTCGTGAGCACAAATCATATTTTTTGCTCGGCTCGTAGGCACAAATTTAAAATTTGTGCTTAATATCATGCATTTTTATGTGTGTATGCGTATATATTTTGTGTGCAGCGACCAATAAGTATCGCACACATGCATGTTTTATATTACACAAACAACGTTTACTAAAAAATGCTCGTTTTCAACTCGTTTTGACGCTTTTCGTTTCTTTACGTTTCGAATTTTATTTTTAAGTTCTTTTGTTTTTGATTTTTCTCACGAGTCGTATTTTAAATTCTCTTAAAATTGGGATCTCAAGAAGAATCGTTTTTTACGAACGAATTCAATTCAAGCACTCTTCCTACTCTGGAGGTAAGTGTTCTTAAACAAAAAATATTAACAGTAGCATTACCGTGAGCTTATTCTCAAAAGATCTAGTATTTTTGTATTAAGCTCCACTCTAATTGCCTTGATGTAGTGCATCAATAGTTCCTTGAATTGTAAAAACAATTCATGGTTCTTGCATCACTAAAATATTCACACTGTTGCTTGTGATTGTTGTGTCTTTAACAATGGAAAAACAAAAATAATCGAAATGATAAATGTTTTATTTCGAGATTTTAAATTTAAAGTTCTGCAGCAAGGGGTTTTATTGGGCAGGAATTTTAGTGTTAACGCTGGAATGCATCTAACGGGTCCGCCATCTAACGTTTTTTTTCAACTAGTGCTTATTTCGTGAATGGTAACACTTAGCTCATGTCTGATTTGACAGATAATTAATTTTATCCTTCCGCTGAACGAATATGGTTGTGTATACGCTTTTTTCGCTTCGCTAAGTGGGCTTGCGGTCGACTTACAGAAGATGCCGATTTTGCTAAAAAATCATCTTTTCAGATGAAGCTCATTTTGATCTTGGCGGGTATGTAAACAAGCAAAATTGTCGCATTTGAGGCACAGAAAACCCGCATGCATACATTGAAAAGCCGATACACCCAAGATGAGTCACTGTTTAGTGCGGATTTTGGTCCAGAGGCAATATTCGAAAATGAGCAAGGAGTGGCCGTTACAGTCAATGGCGATCGTTATCGGGCCATGTTGAACGAATTTTTATTCACAAAAATTGAAGAGGAGGATATTAGCAACATTTGGTTTCAACAGGACGGTGCTACGTGCCACACAGACGAAGTTACACTCGATGATTTGCGCCCTGTTAAAAAAAAAAAAAAAAAAAAATTATTTGGCGGATCCTATAGTTTGTGTTTTTTCAACGCTATGGTCCGATAAAATACATGACGTTATAATGTGGCAATCAAACAACGCTAGGAGTTTAACATGAGGCATAAAAAGACCTCTCAAAGACCTTGATTGTCATATCATTTCTGTAATGAGCATGGGGCCTCAACAGACACGTTCCAACAAGTTTTGGGTAAAGTATTTTATTTCGCCAGATATTTTGTTCATAGTTGCAGTCTCGAGAAGTTTCGCATTGTTTGGATGTTTTCGACAGGGAGATTCGTTGTCATGTACTTGCCTACGCTGATGATATTGATTTGATTAGTAGAATCATTTCTTACAATTCCAGCTTACTTCTGGTGATGATGATAAACATCTGACGAATGATCAGGACAAAATGGTAACTAAGTAAGAATCGTTACCACTACTTAGCAACTACACCACTACACAATCACATGGGGGCGAGCTACAGTAGACTAATAATTATCCACTTAGCTTGAACATTAACTTGATTAATGAAACCGAAACAAGGCAAAAGATACTTTGTGGAAAGCCATATTGCTTTCTAGAGGAGTGATAAGTAAAAAGTTTCTAAGGAAAAAATAAATAAGTAAGACATTATAATTATACACCATTTCATGGCATTTGTAAAAAACTAACACTTTGTT
Source organism: Wohlfahrtia magnifica (assembly GCA_023159175.1). Lineage (NCBI taxonomy): Eukaryota > Metazoa > Arthropoda > Insecta > Diptera > Sarcophagidae > Wohlfahrtia > Wohlfahrtia magnifica. The sequence goes on from JAKWBJ010000206.1 coordinate 460,747, forward strand.
TTCTCATTTTTATAATTTATTAAAATTTCTGAACTTTATTTATTGTTGAGTTTTGTAAGTAATAGAATTACATTTAAAATTTTATATTAAACTAAAAAAATTTGTAAGTATGTATGTATGTCTGTATTGTAATGCTATAAAATACATTTAAAAAATGCATAAAATATAGGTATTTTTGTAATTTGTATATTCATAAATAAAATTAAATTTGTTCAAAATACATAGGTTTACTGATGAGAGTGGTATTATTATTTACGATTAATTTTATAGTAATTATGATGAAATATGATTTATAAACGAAATTATATTTTTTCATTTATTTTGTATAAGTAATATATAAAATTCAATTGTATTTTTAATTTTCTTAATTTTAAAGTATTTTATTAAATATCTTTAATAAACTTTGTAAAATTCTTAAATTAAAAAAATATATCGTCACCTAAAACGCAAACGACCTTAACTAACAAAAAATTCAAAATCGACTTTTCCATTAATTCTGATGTAATTCATCAAAACAAAGGTTTACAAATAAATTTTGGACTCTTTCGACTAAAATTAGCGATTTTATTACCAAAAAACAAACGGCCCTATCTACTAAACGTTTGTATAAAATACAACATAGTCAATTGTCAAAACGCCATATTGGTTTATAAGTTAATTAAACAAAATATAAAAATTGTATCTAAAATATTGATAAAAATCTCGCTGATTAAAACAATATTTTTTATTTTAAATAGTTTTTTGCCTCTCCTGTAAAATTTTGAAAATATTAGGTAGGGCCGTTTGCGTTTTAGGTGACGATATGTACTATATTTTATATGTACGTATTTAAAGTTTAGAAGAGAAAAAAGTAAATAAGTTTCCATTTAATTCTTAACAGCACGGCGTGAACCTAAGGGATGAAATATGTACATATAGAAAGAGAAATTAATTATTGTATTAAGCTAATTTGTTGTTGTAAATTTATATTGTAATATGCTACCTTTTTCTTTGTTTTTACGCTCCTTTTTACCACCACTACCACCAGTATTACTAGTATTGCCTGTAGCAGAAGCAGCAGCAGCAGCAGTATGTTTGCTGGCACCATTATTGGGATTACATTTCTTGTTAATACTACGTAAGACTTCACAGCTGGATTCACCAATACCGCCTGTTGCTTTTAATTTATCCTCGCGCGTCATTTGTCCATTAATACATTCCGACCAGGCTCCCTTTTCATAGCGGCAAGCTGAGTTGTTATTATCATTTTTTTGTATAAAAAAGATAAATAATAGTTCATTAAAATAAATTTAATTTTATAAATAAAAACAATTTGCCATTAAAAATGAAAAATTGTAAGTCAATAAACACAAAAAGTTATTTATACTCTCGTAGGAATGAACCAATTTTTAATCAAGGAAATAATTTGTGTCACAAAAATAAAAGGAAATTATATTATTTTTTTAGTTCGAGGCCTATTTATTTTCATTTCGAAACATTTTGTTTCTCTTAACACAAAGAAATTTTATTTGAAATTTCAAATTAAAAGGTAGATAGATAGATAGATAGAACTAAGCGATTGCTCCATTGGCCTTAGAAAGTAATTCAGAGGTTTTACAGAATTCAGTGAAAGCACCACCTTACTGCATTTCTAGCTTCAATACTATTGTCTAAGTTGAAAGCATTGCTCCATGAAGATTGTTGATAAACTCAAGAAGAGAATTTGTAATATTAAGTTAAGCAGTAGTTTCAAAATGTTTGCCATGAGCAGGATTTATCCAAAGGCCAGACAATTTTGTACAAGACTGGTTGAAGTGTAGAAAATTTGATAGACGGTTTGGCAGACAGGACATAGTTGTAGGACACTACGTACTGATCACCGCCTTAACGTGGCCATGTAACCTTTGAGCGTCCAAGTGTTCCAAGCATCTGTCAATTTTCCAATCTTTGATCAGATTAAGGATTTAGTCAGCATTGCTACATAATAGGGCTCTAGATCAATATTCGCACTTTCATTACCCATTTTTTTGGTTCAAATCGTTACTGGCGAAGAAAAATGGATCTATTGCAAAAAACCGAAGCGTAAGTTATCGTATATGAAGCCTAACCAATAAGCCGAATCAATCTTTTTGTAGGCAACAAAAGGGTGCCATCTCATTTTTTCCTCCTTAACGCCTCTAGGGAACCTATTCGCTTTCCACAAAGCATCTATTGCTTTGTTTCAGCTTCAGTAATCAAGTGGATTTTCAAGCTAAGTAGATATATACAGTAGTTCGCCTCCATATGATTGTGTGTAGCGGTAAAGATCCTTGCTAAGTGTTGATGGTGATACTTAGCGTCGTAATTTTTTTCCACACTAGGGGCCGTTTTCTTCTGATCACTCGTTTGATGTTTGTCATCATCGCTAGACATAAGCTGGAAGGCCAGGGGGCTTTTTTAGATTGATTTCTCTAGATGAAGGTTAAAGTCTATTTCTTAAACACTCGAAACCGCAATTTTCTCACGTCCTCTGTTGAGTCGTTTGTGTTGTATACCTTCGCTCTAACCACTACACCATGGCAAGCTTGTTATAAAGGAGTCCAAATTGTCCAAATAGTCCAAATGTTCGATTAATTTATTGTTGACTGCTCACTTACATCTTCTTGGTTCTTTTTCATTTTCATTTTCATATTGAACGATTCTGTTGCCTTTTAAAACGGTATAGAATTTTTTGCAAATTATGCTTAAATTCAAAAAATTCAACCATCTCTTATGAACTGCTTATATCAAGGCCAAATAAAGTGTACCGAACGCAATGGAACGTTTAAAAGGAGGCCGAAAAACGCCCAGAAAATGCGACCAGACATAAAGGTTTAATCTTTCATATGAACAACGCTTGACCGTATTTTATAAGAAGTTTTGATCACTCTTACAGACCTTATTCCAAATGGAAAACGATCTTACTGGAATACGCTTCATTTCAGAACAAGCTTGATTCGTTATTGGCCTAAAAAAAATTAACAGTTGTTGTTTCTCTTGCCTGAAAGGTCATAAGCTAATTATGGCCAATACTTTGAATAAATTTATAAACGTCAAAACGTCAAAAATTGTACAAAAAATTCTGCATTTTAAAGTTATATTTTATACGAATACTTTACTTTACAAATTTCCTTTTGCATGACAAAGCTCGTTCTCTCGTAGCAAAGTTGCCAAACAATATTTAGAAACGATCAGATTCTCCAAATATAGCTCGTTCTGACCATTGGCTTTCGATGGATGCAATATCTATTAGTATGCCACCGAATCAATTCTTTTGAAGAAATATAAAATCGGGATTCGGACATTAGCTAAGAGATGGGAGAAAGATGTAAGCCAGTGATTTGATAATTTTTTATTTTGATAAAATTGTTAATTCATTATCATTTTTGAGCTAAAAAAGGGACCGAGTTAATTTGTACTCTCAGTACGTAAATTTTTAATGTTGTTGTTGTAAATAAACAATAAAAACCTTTAAATAAAAAAACCCACCTAAGTTTTTAAAAATATAAATTAAACCCACCCGAGTTTTATTGGGTTACCCGGTGGGTTGCTAACCCTGCAGTTAGCCCTCCCCCTTGCCTATCTCACAGATAAAAATATATTGGTATTTATAGCTTTTGGACAGTTTTAATGCTGAATTGGAGCAAAATAATTTTTTTTTTTACTCCGTGAGTCCTCTGGCTTTCCACAAAGCATTTATTGCTTTAATTCTGTTTCGTTAATCAAGTTGATTTTCAAGCTAAGTAGATGATTAATCTACAGTAGCTTGCTTTCATATGATTGTGTGTAGTGGTGAAGATCTTTGCTAAGTAGTGTTGTAATTTTAATTTTTCACAGTAGGTGGCGTTTTCTCCCGATCCTTCGTCTGATATTTGTCATTATCGCCAGAGATAAGCTGGAAGGTCACGGACAAATTGAGGTTTCGAGTGTTTAATAAAAACAAATTACGGTTTTGATTGTTTTTAAAATTTTTTTTTCTGCTGTAGATGGAACGCGGGCCACTTTTGTTGTATGTGTGCGCTCTAACCACTACACTATGCTACTCCCACTTTATTGACAGACAATGTATAGTCACTTTAACAAAAATTTATAAATTGGGCAACGAATTGTGCCACTTACAGCTTGTCAAAAAAAAAGCTTGTCAATCATTTAATATTATTTCCCAAAGCATTACAGAGAGACACAAGGAGACACAGAGAGACTCGCAGTCAATGAGTTGCACCCGATTTTGTTTTTTGACTCATTGCCAGCGACCTACAGCTTAACGCTGGCTCCGAACAACAAATGCATATTAGAAGTTATCAATAGTAACAATACTCATAACCAATTACTTAGCTAATGTAATGAGGTGATATCGTTGTTGTAAAATTTTTTCTTTTTCACATGATCTCACCTGGGATTGTAGCGATGAACTCTTGATTGGTAAGCGGGTAATCTTACCTACCATACCATAGCGGCACACCATAGCTCAACATTGAAACAAAAGAATGTTTTTAAAGTCCACTGAAGTTAGCGTTGCCTGAGCAGTTTCGAAGTTTGGTGTTTTTTCTATAAATTGTGTTGATTTTGCAGTTTTTAACGTTTTAATTTTTTGCTTTCAATTTTGTTGCTTTAATGACAATTTCTGAAGTAAGCATTTCAACACATTTGTTTAATATAACTGTGACGAAGCTTACTCGTACCATTTTTTTAATGCAACAATGTAATTATGCGTTTTGTTTTGACCACTGATCATAAAGAAAGGGAGATTTAATACAGTGTGTGATACTCACAATTAGGCCTGAAAAAGTTGCATTTTTCTTCTACGTCGTCAGTGGAATGACATTACATTCTACGTAAGTACGAACGTATGAGTGATACATCTGCTTCACTAATAAAATATCAGTCATACGTACGTACGTACTTTATGTACATACGTAGTAATGTGATCTTTTGCCACAAATTTATATTTTTAAAGCGACTCCGCAGATTAAAAAAATGTAAGCCTTACCTAAAGATAATTTTATTGCGTAATTTCGGTTTTTTAGTTCATTCAATAAATAAAACCATTTTTGAGTTTCGCGAATATATGTTGTGTAACTTTTTTTATTTCCGAAATAACGGTATATCTCAGAAAAAAAAGCTATCTTATAAAAACGCCTAGCACTACTAGACTCAGCGTACAAGAATCCGATTTACCCGTCGGGTGACACCTTTGTCGGAAAGAAAGTGTTAAATTCGAGCACAGTGTCATTATAGCATATCATTTATGTATATCACTTTTAATTTATTGTAAAAAATACACTATGAAATAAATTATCGGCTATGTTCTGTAAACTGGAATCGAGTGAAATTGAAATCGTTTACAGAACAGTTGCAGTTTTTTCACTTGAAAATCAGTTTTTTTCCTTAAAATTTTCAGTTAAGAAAAAAAAAAAATTATGGCAACGCTGACCGAAGTCCATAGTCTGCTTTTAGCAGACTATGTTGAGAAATAAATAAATAAATATTTACCGAAAATTATATCTCTTATCGAAAATGTCCCAGAGAATACTTTAACTGTCTTCCTATATCATAAGTTGTAACAGTCAAGCATTAATCAATTTTTAATAAAAAAATTTTAAATACAATTTCATACCGCCTTATTGTACCCATAAAGGCGCTGGATATAAGCGTTTATGTATGCCTGATGTAATGATGATGATGATGGTGATGCTAGTGGCAGAGTAGTAGAGTAGAAGATGCAGTAGCTCTACTGTAACTGAAAAGGGTTACACCTTTTGTTTTAAAAATCATTATTTTTCTTTATGCTTTTTTTATGAATATTTTAATGAGCGTTAGATTTGTGCGCTGCTAAAAACCAAAATGAGTTTGAAAAAAGAGTTTTTTTTTTTTTCACCAGAAATGCAGTTATTTCTTTGTTATTGCAATTTCTAACCGGGATGCCAACTAGTTATGATTGTTACATTGTTTGGCAGAGGTGGATTATGTGTAATTAGAAGAAGAAAGAGAGAAAAAACAACAACAAATTATGCCTTTTTAATTTTCTTGTTTTTGTTTTTAAAGCAGCCAGTAAACGTTTAAGTTTGAGCGTAACAGTATAAAAGTATTTAAAAGCAATTAAGGATTTCTGTTTCTGACATAGAAAAAGGGTTAAAGAAATGGAACGGAAAATGAAAGCATTTTATATACATACTACACATTTACAGAAAGACGTTTAAAAACGAGTTTAATTTCTTTTAAAAATAAACTCAACTGTGCTCGTATTATTAAATATTTACTGCCAAGATAATTTCCATTTAAATGCAAGAATATTATTTATTATTTAAATATGAATTGAATTTCTTGTCAAACGTATGTACGTACATACATACATTCTCATAAAGATTTTTTTCTTCGGCAATACATTTCCAATTAAAAAAAAAATATTGTCACTGAGAAAAAACAAAGACTGAAACTCAAATAAATTTTTAATTTAGATTTCTTTTTAATTTTTTTTATGTTGTTCAGGGTAAATTTAGGTCAAACCAAATTCAAACAATGGCTGCAATTTTTTCAATTTATCCTTACGTTTCTCCCTATAAACTATACTAAGAAATGTGAAGGGTTCGTATTTTATAGGAATATTTCTTTAGATTTTTTTTGTGTAAAAGAAGAATTTCGTAATTAAATTAAATAAGATAACAAAAAAAGAAAAGAAGAAAAAAAAGTTAAGCAAAAAGAAGTATAATGTAATCATCTTGATAATAAAATAAAAAAATTATGTTGAACATATTTCCACTTGATTACATTTTGATCAGTAGTTATAGTGTATTTAACATTTCGACCAGATTAAATTAAGGAAAATTACAAAAAAGTTTTTATTTAAATTTTACATTCAAAGGAAGTAACAAAGTTTGATAAAATTGCTTAAGTAAGAATATATGGTACACACACTATACCACAACCCGTTTCGCAGCATATACGAGAACTTTAAATGCGCCGTTCTACATAAGGGAAAAGTGTTTGAGGCTTTTGGCACTATGTCAGGTGTGAGGCATGTCAACTTACTATCGCCTCTTGGGGGCATAGCTTGTGATACAGTAAAACTTATAAGTAGGCTAGAAGAATCTTTGGAATACACCGGCGGTAAATGGGAGCTATCCCATCGACTAATAGATATGTAGAAGAAATTAAATAACTAATGTTTTGAATCCGCAAAGGTTGATCTTAAAACACATGAAATGGCTATGGTGCCTGCACGGCGAACCCTCTGTATTTTCAACAAACTCAAATGCTTTGATGGAAGAATTTCAGTGCATCGGCAGTACAATCACTGAAAGCGCTGGCGCCACAAAGAACGTTGAAAGCCAAATTAGAAAGGCAATAGCTGCATATAAACAGCTGCATAGAAAATGGAACTCCTCCACATATAGCCTTTATAGTAAAATGCGCACATGAAGGACTTAAGTTCTTTTTGTACTACTCTATGGCTGTGTAACTTGGTTTGTCACGGAGGAAATACGAAATAAACTTTAGAGTTTTGTAAACCGGGGCTTGCGTGAAATTCTCCGAGATTTTTTACCGATGGTGTAGGTCACGAACAGCTTTGGCCCAAGACCAATGTTGACGACATAAATATGAAAATACGTAATAGAGAATTTGGTTGGATTGGTCATACCCCTCGTAAGCCTCCTGACGAAATATGCAATTATCCTCCAAGAGATAAATTCGATATAGGGCGGCCTAGGTAAAACATTCAAAAACATGGGTGAGTTGGAGCATATAGCAATATGTTGTAAAAGATGTAGACGGCTAATTGATGACCTATATATGTCCAGTAGAGAGACGGCTCACACTCGTAAGGCGATAAGCACGATATATGTTTATATATTGTTACGTTTTTACATTTTAAAAACGTTTATTTATGAGTTCAAATTAGAAAGGCAATAGCTGCATATAAACAGCTGCATAGAAAATGGAACTCCTCCACATATAGCCTTTATAGTAAAATGCGCACATGAAGGACTTAAGTTCTTTTTGTACTACTCTATGGCTGTGTAACTTGGTTGGTCACGGAGGAAATACGAAATAAACTTTAGAGTTTTGTAAACCGGGGCTTGCGTGAAATTCTCCGAGATTTTTTACCGATGGTGTAGGTCACGAACAGCTTTGGCCCAAGACCAATGTTGACGACATAAATATGAAAATACGTAATAGAGAATTTGGTTGGATTGGTCATACCCCTCGTAAGCCTCCTGACGAAATATGCAATTATCCTCCAAGAGATAAATTCGATATAGGGCGGCCTAGGTAAAACATTCAAAAACATGGGTGAGTTGGAGCATATAGCAATATGTTGTAAAAGATGTAGACGGCTAATTGATGACCTACATATGTACAGTATGGAGACGGCTCATACTAGTAAGGCGATAAGCAAGGCATATGTTTATATATTGTTACGTTTTTACGTTTTAAAAACGTTTATTTATGAGTTCGTAGATTGCAGTTAAAATAAAAGAATTCTTGTTTTTGGTTTTTAACTACATAATAACACTGGTCTACAAAAAACAAAAAATTTTTTCGCCTTTAAATAAATCTATATGAAATATAATGATTTTGATGCGCTGAATCCAAATCCGTTTTTAGATTTTTTTCCATCAGGCTTAAATTTTTTTTTATGGACGTGAAAATTTTTTTTTTTTTTTTTTTTTTTTTATGGTAGTTATGTCAATATATTTCATCATAACTTGAAAACGAAACGTTTAGGAACAAAATTTCCTATAAATCATCTGAGCAACATTTTTTTGTAATTTCAACAGTTTCGGAGTTATTCACAACTTAGCTGCGAAAAAAAAAATTTTTTTTTGCCGCAAAATTAGAGCATTTTTTTTTCAAAAAGTCATAAAATATTGTTCAGAATGGAAATTTTTTGATGTCAAATTAAAGCTTAAAATGTTGAGAATAAAATAAGCCATAAATCATGAATATCGGTTAGCTATTGCTGATTTTATTCAAAATTAAATGCAGATATCTGACTTTGACCAAAATTAGAGAAAAATGTTTTCTTATATGGCTGAGTAAACAATACTTCAAAAGCTCACGAACCTCTCGATATTTCAGGTAGATTCTATTTCTTTCCTTTATTTTCTTTTTTAGTTCTTTTGAAGCCATGTGTATGTAAACATCTACTTCTTTCAGTTCTTATTGTTTGTTACTTGTTTTCTTTTCTGCCTGTTTTTGTTATTGCCGTTTATTTTTATTTATTACATTTCCGCTAAAGTTATTGTTGTCGATTAGGTTATTTGTGAACAGTTGTTTTGGCGGCTTTGGTTTATTCTTTTTAGCAATGTAATAAACGGCAGGGGTGCCCAACCACATTGAAAGTCGGGCAACTTATAAAAACTTTAGGTGTAAATTAAAGAAATAAAATGAACTTTTTCAATTTTGTTTTTAATTATATTCAATAAACCACTAATTAAGCAATAAAAGCAAACAAAAAAGAAATTTTAAACTGTAACACAAAATTTCACAAAAGAAACTAAAGTGAGAAATTCCAAATTTTAGCTCACATTAAAAGTCGGGCAAACTCTTATATATAATTTAAAATAAAAATTATTATTTTCTAACATATCCTTTTCGATTTTTCACAGCCTACAGTCTCCTTGGGACGGATTTAAATAATGTTTTTCATACATTAGAACTTATCTGACTCCATTAATCCTGAAATGCGACTTTTAGTTGTTCTTTATTAGTAAATTTAAATAGAGACTTTATTAAACAGAGACTTTGGGAAAGAGTTTTCAAGACCTTTGGGAAGTTGTACAACAGCCAATCTCTTGCTAACAGTGATGTATGCTTTTGGCCATTGGTCCAATGAATTTAAAATTGTTAACAATGCCTAATATGCGTGCACTTTTCTCTACATTAGTTTTTAAAATGTCAAGATAAATAGCTTTATCTATTGTACCTTTAATCACAAGAAGATTTGCAACAGCTAAAGCTGCGAAATAACCCCATTCCATCACTATATAAGCCGTAATGCATAACAGTTTCTTTAGCGTTCGTAGGACACTGTTTTATAAGATGGGCGAGGCAACATCTAACTAAGCACTATTTTCATGTTGCGGAGGGTTGTCATGATGAAATATTATATAAGTCTTGTTTGGTTCACATATAACACATCTGATCGTACATTTCAGGCAAATTACGGCTTATGATTGCTTCAAACGAATACATTGTAGTACTGGTGCCTTGTGATTGTCTGGTCCGATTTTAGCAACAAATAATATATCGATCCTCTTGATTTCTTCAAATACTAAACATATACAGGGTGGGAAACTTTGAGGTTAGAAAGTAAATTGGCTGCCAAATGATGAAATGTCAAGAATTGAGCTGTCAACCTTTGACACTTATTTAGTAAAAAATTGGGAAATTTTAACTATGCACCGCTACACTGTTGAACAAAGAATTTTAATTGTGAAAATTTACTATTTGAAAAACTGAACAAAATCAACGCATTTTTCAACAAAATCATCTTTAGTGATGAGGCCCATTTTCTATTAGGCGGTTATATAAACAAACAAAATTGTCGCATATGGGGCTTACAAAATTCACAAACAGTCCTCGCAAAACCATTACATCCAAAGAAAGTGCTCATATGGTGCGGTTTGTGGTTAGGCGGCATCATCGGCCCGTATTTTTGCGAAAATAAGCAAAAAAACGTCGTCACCGTGAATGCTCTGCACTACCAAACCCTGATAACCAATTTTTTGTGGTCCCAATAGGCTAATGTTGACATCAGTAAGTTTTAATTTCAGCAGGACGGCGCCACAAGCCAAACAACCAGCCAAACAATTCAGTTATTGTATAAGTAATTTCCTGGTCGCATAATTTTTCGATTTGGTAATGTTAATTGGCCGCCCCGTTCTTAACGCCGCTGGATTATTTTCTCAGGGGCCATTTGAAAGACCGGGTTTACGTGAACAAACCACAAACAACTGACACTCTGAAAGATAAGCGAAGGTTTGTTGCAAAATGTGGTTCAAAATTTTGTGAAAGGAGCGGACGTCTGCCGACGTGATAGAGGTGAACATCATATTCCATTATTAATTGCCATATTTCTACTTTATATTGGTATGAATAAAACTGAATTTAGCAAAAAAAGTGTTTTTAAGCCAATTTATTTCCTAATCTCAAACTTGCCCACCCTTTACTTGGCGCCATAGCTATTCACATTTATCGTTGATTTGGTTGGTTGACCGATTTCCTAAATTGTTCGCCGCCGGTAGTGATTCGATGTAAAAATTACTTCTTTTTATGACATTCAAGCAGAATTTAGTAACGGCTGGTTAGTAAACTCTGACTACTCAAAAAAGCCTAGGTTTGCATGCTACATGAAAGAAAATACATTTTAAGCTCTACGAAATCGTATAATCGTCACAGTTAAAAGCCTTGACTAACGGCCAACTAGATTATGTTGAGTGTATAATGGGAGCTAAAACAACCTGGCGAAACAATCAGTTCTGATCTAAACTGCTAACAACTTAACATTTCAAACGAAGCCATCAAAACAGAGCGACCGAAGTTGGCCAATAGAATAGATGACAATTCCTGGCCATGTTTAATCATTAGCAAAAAGTGGGTGCAGCTTTTTGGCGTAACAAATATGTCTTATTAACACATTCGCGGTCGTAAATGCTATAGTATTCAAACTTTGGCTTCGATATTGAAATCTTATATCCTTGATTTGTCATAAGCTATGACCACTGAAGTTATACAAATACATACATACATACATATGTACATAAAAGGACTTTGCTTTAACTACGAAGGTTTAAAGTATATCATTGATTGTTACCTTGGACACAAAACTGTGCAAGCAATTTTAACAGAAGTAGAAGAAGAAGAAAATTGTTAACTAAAATAAAAAAAAATCTTTTATTCTTTTGTGCTTCTTTAACTAATAAATCTCATTTTAAGAAGAAAAAAGAAGAAATAATAGACAGAAATTGTTTATCAAATTTTTTATTTGCCAAATAGAAATCAAATTCTTTTCGATCATAAATTAATTTTTGAAAATATAACAGAGAGAAATAACATTTTCACTCTTTACCGAAATCTCTATCTTAAGGCCATATTTTATTTTCAATTTTGTTTCTAGTTTTTATCTCTGTGAGGAAGGAGAAGAGTGGTTTTATTATTTGGTTTTAACTACGTTTATGGCAACATCAACATAAATTTTTTGAGATTCATCATGTTTGTCAACATTACCTGGTTATACTCACTCTCACTAAGCCACCACATAAAGAGAAAGATGGAAAAAAGTATGAAAAGAATATTGAATGACAAAAATATATTGCTTTAGAGAGTGTGTGCACACGAGTAAGGTGATGTATGCAAATATAAGCAACATTTGGTGGGATATAAAAAAACATAGAGATATACACTGAGAACTCTAAAGACAGGATACACTTTAACACGTTGAAGATCGAAAAATTTTGCCATTATTTTCCTTTATTTGTAGTGAAAAGCATCAAATAGCGCATTTATTGGGATATTTCACTCAGTTCTAAATAAAAAAAACTTTTTAGCCGACTAATGAATTGAAGAGCTGTCTTTATCAAAAAAACAATCTTGAATGTCACCTTTCTTTTGATCGCTTGCTACGTATGTATGTATGACCTAATTTTAAGTGTCCCGTGCAGCCGAAAGTATTTTCAAACCTCAAAATGGCAGCATTATTATTAATATTTCTCTACCGTTTCCTAGGGCATCATTATTACTATTAATATCATGCTGACCAGGCACCCTTGTAAGATATGACCCATAGGGATCTGTTGTGCTCCTTCCTGTTTACAGTTTTTTTTACCACGTCTGTTGCCTTCCTAATGAACAACTACAGATCTGATCGTCGCTGCAGTCTACAAAGATCCACATTCGTGATCGCTGCCCTCTCAAACCACAATGACCCGTAATAAAATATATTAGGAGTTTTAAGTCTAGTCTGCCATACAAATTGATCGCAGCCTTAACGTGCTTAAGTTCCATTCCAGTATTCCAACCAACTGGCAATTTCTCAATCCTTGATTAGATTGAGATTAGTATTAGGCGCTGCCGCACATTAATATATAGGATGTCACGGAATGCATTCACTGGTTTGATGCTCGAAGAAACTGGACCCTATTACTATGCACCAGCCTTTGCAACGTATTGTAGCAATATTTGACCAGTCGAGATGTCATACAATTCGATCCGAGTGCCTTTAAGGCAGCTTGGCTGTCAGAAAATATATTAATGGTCTTAGCCATGAGCCTATTGTCCAGGTTGATCTATGCACATATGGCTACGACCATGATCTCAGCTTGGAAGACACTCAGCGATCTCCTCAGTGGAATTGACATATTTTGTAGCCATCGATATATCAGTTCAGATTGAACTTACACTGATATAAGTCTCTATTAGATCAACAATACCGACTCAGGCATTCAACCCTGAATCTTCTACCAAAGCACAGATCAAAAGGCATGACATCCAGAACCACCCTGCGTAGAATAGACAATCTCCGACACATTCCAAGTCCCTTTGGCGAATAACTTTGCTGCCGGACATGTCATCACATCACATAAATGTGAAGTTATACGGAGGCAGAACTGTCTCTGTACCCTCATTCCTCCAGGGTATCATAGGTCCAGCTTTATTTGTTTTTTTTGAAAATGCTATAAAAAAAACTACTGAATATTTTCTCAAATTTCTTTTTTTTATTTGAAAGTACAATCCTTCCGGTTAATAATGGAAAATAATTTCATTCAAATGGCTGCCTCGGCTGGTCATGCACTAGCCTACACGATCAGTCCAACTTTTAAGCATATTATCGATTGCGTGCAGCTGTATTTCACCAATGGCTTCACGAATATTGTCCTTTAAAGCGTCAATTGTCTCTGCCTTGTTGGCGTAACACTTATATTTGCCGGCACCCCACAAATAATAGCCCAACGGTGTCAAATCGCAGCTCCGAGGTGGCCAAACGACATCAGCTCTGCGGCTGATAATTCGATCTTCAAAAACAGGGCGCAAAACATCGACTGTAGCTTCGGCTGTGTGGCACGTAGCGCCGTCCTGTTGAAACCAAATGTTGCTAATATCCTCCTCTTCAAGTTTTGTGAACAAAAATTCGTTCAACATGGCCCAATAACGTTCGCCATTGACTGTAACGGCCACTCCTTGCTCATTTTCGAAGAAAAATGGCCCAATTATGCTTCTGGACCAAAATCCGCACCAAACAGTGACTCGTCTTGGGTGTATCGGCTTTTCAATGTATGCGTGCGGGTAGATGTCAAGTTAAAGTTTTTATATGATTCCAAGACGTTCTGTGAAAAGCATTTATTTTCGTTTGTTCCAAGAATATTTTCTCAAATTTCTTTTTTTATTTGAAAGTAATCCTTCCGGTTGATAATGGAAAATAATTTCATTCAAATGGCTGCCTCGGCTGGTCATGCACTAGCCTACATGATCGGTCCAATTTTTAAGCACATTATCGATTGTGTGCAGCTGTATTTCACCAATGGCTTCACGAATATTGTCCTTTAAAGCCACTCCTTGCTCATTTTCGAAGAAAAATGGCCCAATTATGCCTCTGGACCAAAATCCGCACCAAACAGTGACTCGTCTTGGGTGTATCGGCTTTTCAATGTATGCGTGCGGGTAGATGTCAAGTTAAAGTTTTTATATGATTCCAAGACGTTCTGTGAAAAGCATTTATTTTCGTTTGTTCCAAGAAAGTGTGCTCTTGTGGATGCTGTTTAAAGGCGGACTTTGTAGTGCATTGCTAAATCCAATACTATTTGCTTTGTATGATTTGATTTTGATATATTCTCTGCTATAGGAAATTGTTGAAGATTTTGGTTGGGTTCAAGAAGCCAGAAGAGTGGCTGATTTAGTTAATTTTGTTTCGGTTGTCACTCGATGCCTTAAGCATGCTCTCCAGATAGCAAAAGAAGTAAAATTTGGTTCATGTATACAGCGTTGCTTCGCATATTTTTCTTTTTAGTCATGTGTATTCGCAGACCTAGCTTGTATGTACAGGTTCTATCTCTTAGCATGGATAAGCCCCTTCCTAACAGATAGTCAAAAACAAAAGTTTAAATTTAAAAGTGCAATAAAACAAAAAAGGTGTGAAATTTTGCCAAATTTATTTTGTTGTTGTGAAGTACAATTGTTCCGGTCAGAAATGAAATAATATTTCATTCATATGGCTACCGCGGCTTACCCCAGAGTCGTATCTCGGCAATGGCATTACGAATGTTGGCTTTAAAATGCTCTGGTTGCTGGTTTGTCGGCATAACGCTTGTCGTTAACGGCGCCTCACAGAATATAGTCCAACGGTGTCGAATCGCAGCTTCTTGGCGGCCAACTGACATCACCATTTCGGTTAATTAAACGGCCATCAAACGTTTGACGCAATAAATCGATTGTGGCATGGGATGGGTGGAAAGTTGCGCCATCCTGTTAAAACCAAACATCATTTATATCCATACCATGAAGAGTGGACATAAAAAATCGCTTATCATGGTGCCATAGGTGTTTCTATTGACCGTAATGGTTGCGCAGTTCTCATTTTTAATGAAATATTGGCCTCCGCTTCACAAGCCGCACCAAACAGTCACGCGTAATGGGTGCATTGGCTTCTGTAAGACGACGTTTGTTATTTTCTGAGCCACAAATAAAAATTAACTTCATCCGAAACGATGATTTTTGAAAATTTATTTTTATTTTTTATTTTTCAATTTCCGACCAATTGTCTTTGTTTTGGAAAAAAATTTCCAATAAATCCCAACGTTGCTTAAGCGTATAGACGACTCATTACATTCAGTGGCATAAGTATTGTCAGATTCGAAATAACTGCTTCTTCAAATTTAAACCGATAGATGGCCCACTCGATAGTACTACTTATATTGATATAGATTTTGAATGTGTGGTATTATAAATAGGGTTATGAATAGTAATCCTAGATGAGAAGGAGCAAAATGGTCAGAAATCCAACTACGTACCTACATACGTAATTTTTTCATCATATCAATGCTTAGTTACATCTTGCGTGATGAGTTAAAAGCTCTCAAACGCTATATTGTATAGCTTATCCTCTGACACACTATTATTTGTTTCGTTTGTTGCAGTCTAACCTAAAAAAAATGATAAAATGCGTTTCTGATTCTTAAAGATAAGAAACGTTTTTTGGACAATATCACACGTCAACTGAGTCCTCAGTGCTAGTTTGCATATTTTTTTTTTTTAGTATCTGTGGGAAAACTAACAAATTCCATATTTTTTTAACTTTTTTTTCTCATATTTTTTTTACACAATTTCTGCTATTCTATGTGCTAAGTTGTGTATTCACAATGTACTCTAGAGAAGTAATTAATTCCCTTTTTATATTAAAGGGCGAATAGCAAAATACAATATAACTCCTATAAGAAGCTTAAGAAAAGAAACAAATCATATATTTTATAAACACTGTTGACAATGATGAATAACCAGCAACAGGGTTGATAGAAATGGATAAAATTGGGTGATAACAAATTTCTATTTAAAACATTAAATAAAAATAAATAATGAATCTTTAACATTAATCTGAAAATTGAAAAAAGATAAAAGAAATCTTTTCGTTTCAAAACTAAACTTTTTGACATGAGTTCTGTTGATGATTGATTCTTGTAATTCGACATTAAATTTAAAAAGGATATGCTGTAAGAATATTGTTACGTTTTAAGTTTTTAAAACGTAAGTTCGAGATTGCAAATAAAATAAAGTAAATTATTGCCAATAATTATTTGGACAGGTTTCATAATAATAATATCTTGCAGACAGCAACTTCTGTTTTTCGTTAACCGCATATTTACTTCTCAAAATTAAGTCTACTACTGCCTTCTATGTTTGATTCGCTAACCTTCTTATACTCAATCCAATAGAACTTTAGTAAGCTCTAGCAAAAACGCCAACCTTTTACGTCTATCGAATTCTGAAAGCTCTCTTATTATTTGAATTTAAATGCAGTAGGAAGTGTGTGTAATATGGCAGATATAGTTCTTCTTGATTTCTGTGTGCAGTAGTTAAACAATACACAATTATTTGCCTGTCATTGTTATTGTAATATGGCGCAAAGACTCAAGATAGCCATCCCTCAAGGATTGGTGTTAGTGGTTCTGAGGCTTGAGCTTTCTAGTGCTGCGCAAATCGTTCGTTTTACAGATGACATTGCCATAGTGATAAGAGGAAAATAATTTGATGAGTTAGAGAGAACGTGCAACTATGCCATTGCTGTAGGTAGAAGCTGAATCACGGTCATGGGTCTTAAACTTGCTGATCACAAAACGGGGTACTACTCATCATCACAATTACGGTTGGCGACCGGCGAATTACACATAAAAATGTGATCAGGTATCTGTGTGTTATGATTGACAACAGACTTACATTCAGGCAATATTTAAAATATTTAAGTAGAAATGTGCCTTAACAACTTGCGTAATTGCTCGCATAATGCTTAATCTGGGCGGTCCAAAGCAGGAGAAAAAGTTGTTGCTGACGGTTGTGGTCAGATCTATTGCACTATATGCAGTCCTCATATGAGCACGAAAACTTATAGAATGAGTTTACACTCAGTCTACAGGAGGTATTCACTCAGAGTCGTGTTTGTCTTTTGCACGGTATCTACGAAAGCTGCCAGGAACACAGAAACACAGCACGATGGCCAGAAGACGGAAACGTATTGTTCGCAACAGGTCGCAGAAAAACCAAACACCAATGCTTACTGCCATGTGCTAACGAGCTGAAAGTACCTCCCCTAACGTTCTGTCTTCTTCTATCAAACACAGTAAGCGCAAAATTGCTCAACCTACTGAAATCCTAAGCCCCCCAGTATGAGTAATACCCATACTATCTAGATTCCTAATGTCAGCATAATCTGGGCTTGAGTCAGCACATGCCTCCAGTCCTCAGTTTCCAACCCACATCGATAGTCTGCATATTTAGTCTGGCCAATTCGATACAAGAAATGCATTGGAAGAGCCATGTCCCGTCAGTATGAATCCCAGGCTTAAACTGAAGCTGAAGTCTGGGTGTTCTAAATAAACTCATATGTAGCCCTCCTATTGTCACTGTTCGTCTATCTTGTCTGCTACCTTAGGACCTTATACCTATCTCTACCTATGTCTAAATCAGAAGCAGAAAGCCAGTCATGCCTTCGAAGTGGCGGTCCTTTCTTGATTCTTTAGGTGGCGCTGCACCAACAAGAAACTGCAAAGCGTCTGTAGAAACAGTCCGACACACCGGCACACATGCCAAGATGGCAATTCTCTGACAAGTAAGAATCTTGCTCCGACCAACAACAGACATGACCGTATTGTGACACACAGAAGAGCCATACGCTGTACAGGCAATGAACAACCCATTATATATGATACAAATATATGCCTGACCTTTCCAACAATCGCCAACTTATGTCTAACATGCGTGAACGTGGAAGCTCATACGCTCTCCCATAACTATTCCGAGTAACATAACGAATGCTGTTATCTCACCATTTCTAATGAGTGGGGATCGCCCGATGTGCCCTTGAGCAACATCATCACCGTCTTCTTCACTGCGACATCAACACTAACCAGGATCCTTTGAGTATTGGAATCTAGTGTGTGTTTTAGTCCAATTATTCAAATGCCATGAATATGGGGATTTAAAGTTCGTTAAATAAAGGAAGTTTATGTTTCTGCTTGTGTTTTCGAAAGCTTTCTTAAGTTGAGCATAAAAAAGTGGCGAAACTAACATGGCATGCAGCACTAAATAAAAATTTGAGATGTAAAGTTGCGCTACAGAGGTAAGTGGCTGTCGTTAAAATCATTAAGTGTGAAGTTCTGTTAAAATCGATATAGAAGTTTTGTTGTTGTAAAGTCTTCTAAGATTTGTGTTGTACAATTGCCTTTCTTACGGCACAGAGCCAATCAATTCATTTTGCAGTGCATTTTTAAAATTTTTTAAAATCCCTTGTTCCCTATATAAAATGCATCTTGTTTTATGGTCTCTTGTAAGCCTTTTTCTTAAACTTTCATTTTATTTTCATATTTTTTAGAAAATATGTAAAAAATACTTACACTTTCTGCATTTTTTTTGCATAGTCCTCGTTTCCAAACAATTCTCTTCACCCTTTTTCAATGTTAAAATACGAGAACGCATATTGGTTTTGGGATCACATTCCGACCAGGCGCTCTTTGCATAACGACAAGTGGTGGCTACAGGAAAAAACGAGAAAAAGTAAAAAAGAAGAAATAAAATAAAATAAGTAATAAATAAAAAAAGCAAAAAAAAATTAAACATTTTAATTAAGTTGACTTAAACGCCTTGCTGCACTGCAAAAAAATTATTTCACTCCATTCTATTTATATCTTTCTTTATCATTTCCTTTTTAATTTTATAAATCATAGTTTATGAATTCATGTTTTAACGTTGGGATAAAAACGGGGAAAAAAAATATAAAAATGGCGAAAAAACACAAAAAAATCTGTGTTATAATTAATGTTGACGACTCTGATGATGACAACTAACGATAACAATATTCTGGCTGTAGCTATGGTTCAGACAGATATAATGACATCAAAAAGGGAATTTAACAAAAAAAAAAAAAAAAAAAAAAAAACCGAAATAAATTCCCATTTTTTTTGTGCTTTTAATTTTATTGTCAAATGAAAGTTTTTGTAGGACATTTCTTTTACCTCTTCCTGTCTCTAACCTATTATTCCTTACATTGTATACTGCGAGCTTTTTTTTTCTTATCTGTATGATATTTTACCACTAAAGGGTTTGTTTACTTAGGTAAGTGGGAAGGTAACCCTGAATATTTAATGTTTTTTCAAAAATTGGGTATATGCGTTAATTGGAAGTGGGCTCAAAGATAGCATTATTTGTATTTTCTCGGGTAGCCAAGCTGTCTTAAATGCACTCGGCTCTCATGGTATGATATCTCAACTATTGCTACGATAAATTCCAAAGGCTGGCGCTTTGGGGGTAACTGGACACTTTAGGATAAGGGACAACGAAATTACAAAAATGCCTTGGCTAGGAAAAGTTCCTGAGCCCTTTTGTGCACTACTGCTCACCAGTTCGGAGTTGTTATGGGGCTGAAACTGGAGGTAGCATTTATGCTATTAAGCCTGACCAGAGGTATTCTGGTACTTGCCTGAATTGTGTAGGTCCCCTTATTGCAATTTCGTGGTGGCTGTGTTTTTAAATCTAAAACGCAGGCAGAATGTGAGATTGGGTGGTGTTGCACTCTCAAACGGGTGCCGTAACCCATGTCACGACAGGAGTTTAGATGGTCTCCAACACTTCACCAAGGTATGAAGGTTTTGTGTCTTAACTACGCATCTTTGAATATGGTACTTACTTGTGATTATATCATAGGTGGAATAATATTCACTCGCGCCTCGAGAATCGTGGGGTATGCCAGCGCGGCGAATACCCACATAAACCAGTGACAGTTGTTACTTTGAAAACTGAAACGCTCGAAGGGGACTTAGATACGCTAAGTCGGTGATCTGTCCACAATTTGACGATAGCTCTGATGTTCTCAAGCGTAGCATAGTTGGTGAGAGAAGAACCAGCAAAGTATACCCGAAGAACCTCATCCTCTGGGCCGAGATAGCTGGGCACTTACACAGTATATGTTCAGATGTTTCAGCACAGATCGTGCAGAATTAATACCAATCATCCCCAAAATACACTGATGGTATCTAAGACCTCAGTACCCTGAGCGCTCTCTTATTGAGTAATAGCCTTCTGAATCTACCGAGAGAAAGCGAAATAAACCTCCTCGCCTGTCTCGTACAGGAGGCATTCTTCCAAAAACGAGCGAGTTCCCATTTAGCCCAGGGGTCAATTCTACCGTTTGTGCATCACACAGGGACACCGAAAAATGGCTCAAGCTCAATAAAAACTCTGCGGGCTCCCCTGAACGCTAAACTGTCAGCCATTTCGTTCAAAGGATGGCTCTAACCTAAGTAAGCCTGTTGTCAAAGCCAAGTTCATTGAGAAATTTCATGCAAACCAGAACCAACCTCGATCTAACTTCACAAGATATTTCATAACTCATCTTTAGTCGGCAAGAAGTATCCTACGGCACATGTTTTGCGGTGTCTTGGTTTGGTTCTCAATACGAGTAGATTAGCCTTGCCGACTATGAGTTTTGAGACTGTGGAGGTCGTGATACCAAGCAGGGATGTATGACAGGGATGCTACCCTCCTTTTTGTAGTTTGGCCTTCCAAGATAGAGGAAGGCACTAGTGCTGGCCTCTACTGCAAGAAACCTGGCCCTAGGTACTGACGACGAGTGCAGTGTCTTTCATACGGAAGTTTTTGCTGTTTGAAAAGCTATGGAGGTGATCGACAATGAGGTTGGGAATGTTGAGATTTCGGTGACTATTTTTTTTGAATAGTCAGGCGGTTGCTCACAAGACACTTATCGTGTCGATCGATTCTTAGACTGCCAAAGGCTAGTCTGCAGAAGATCGTTAAACTTTGCTGGGTACTGGGTCATTGCTGGTAATGAAATGGCTTATGAATTGGCTCGTCATGGCTCTCAGTCAGCCAGTTCTGTCCATATATCAACGCCACGTTTTGTCCAAACATAAATTTCCTTAGGGTATAAGGACTTTAAAGTTTCTACTCAGCATAAGAGTGGGTGTCAATTAGTCATTTATCTCAACAAGGGGATCGCAATATTTGCAATAGCCCCCACCATGACACAAGTATTCAAGCTGGAGAGACCAAGTAATCTAAGAGCACTTTTGCATGCCTCCTCTACCACCGAAATGTGCAATGGAGGTATGTGCAGAATGTCTCCAATACTAAGTGCTGCACAGGTCCTCAATCGTCTATCAATCGCGGGTATGAGATTGATAGACAAATAAGGCGATAGATTTTACCAAAAATAGCTTGCGAATCGTCCTACTCCCTACTAGCAGCATAGTTGCCCATGTCAGAGCAGCATAGGTAAGTATTGGCCTTATCATCCCAATGAAGGACCTGTGGATTATTTTGAGTTTTAGCACAGTGCTATCAGGCAAAATGTGGCCTAATCTCTTTGTTGTAACGTAGGACAAATGTTTGCCCCGATGTGAGAGAGATATTTCACTTCATCTGAACCACTTATTGCCAGTTCAGTGGGTCCTAGACTCCTATGCTTACTGAATGACACAATCACCGACTTCTCAAGATTTATAGTCATAGAGATAAAACAAACCCCATTGATTAAGATCAAGATGTCGAACCGAGATTTCTGGTTCAATGGGGCCTTAGTTAGGAGTGAGTTTGATCTAAACCGTTATACCGATGACTCCAAAATGAATGACTGTGTCGGTGCTGATGTTTATGGACCCATCCGAGACTTGTCGAGATCATGCCAATGCTATATGTGCGGAAATCAATCGGGACAGTGGGTTCAAGGGTATGACCATTAATATATTCAGACAGCTAAGCTGCCTTAAGGGCACTTGGCTCGAATTATATAACATCTAGACATCTAGACGATACGTTGCAAAAGATTTCGCTTGAAAATAGTTTCCAGATCCTAGTAATCAAATATTCTTACTGTCAAGTGAATCGCATAACGCATTAGAAGGAAAATTAGTTTTTTGGCTGCACTGTTCGCTTGTGGAAGAATCTTCCTGCGAATGTCTTCCCTGCCACTTACAAGATGAGAATATTTAAGCTGAATGTCCATAAGTACTACTATCTATACCCTCCTTCCCACAACCTTTATTTTCAGTACCAGCACAATGCAATGCATAAGTAGGGGTTATCCCACGAGTGCTGGTCTCAAGGAAACAAAAAGTTGTTTTGGGATCCTTGACACTGAGGGATATATGGTAATGAAATAGCAGGTGCATTGGACAGAAAAGGTTCCATGACACCTTATATCGATCTTGGAAATTGCCAGATGCTTGGAATACTGGAATGCTCAATGGGAATTTCGTCACTCTAAGGAGGCAATCGGTCCACAGTTTGGTCGTTCATCTGAGGTTCTAAAGTAAGGCAGGCCGGACTTAAAACTCTTAACAGAGTTTCTTACGGACCACTGTAGACTAAGTGCGCGCCTGTGCTCACAGGCATCAGCCGAACACATATTGTGTGAATGTGGGGTTCTTGATAGGTTTAAATGAACATAAGGTCTCACTCGGTGACATATCCACCATTATGGTTTCAGGTCTGCTGGTGTTCATTAGGAAGGCAGCAGATCTGTTAAGCAAAGGAAGGTCACAATAGATCCCATGGGTCGCAGTGTCCTGCGATAGTGCCTGGTGGATGTGATGATAATGATAAGATCAAAATTCATTATGATAAAGATGTTTGAAAGTAAACGGCACCAATATGAATATGATTGCGTCAATAGGTTTGTCGCCAATAGACCAGCACCACTGTGAATCACATACATTAAAAAAAATGTTTACAAACTATGTTTAAAAAATGGTTCAAAATTAACGAATTCACAAGTAAAAAAAGTGTGAAAGAGTAACGATTGCAATAAAAACGCCACCCAGCGCCATATGTGCAAAACAAATTATTCTTGTAAAAACGTTAATTTTTACTGTTAAAAAAATGCAGGTGAAATTTATAATTAGAACAGTATCAGTGAAAACTCTTTTGCCATTCTGGTTGTGCTGGATATTTTAAAAATAATTTGTTTGTTTTTTTGTTTGTTTTAATTCATACGAAAATAAGTCACAGGGACATAATGCTGTGTTACAAGAGGAAGAAAAAAGCGATATAAATTTTTCACTTTTAAAAAGAGGAATAATATATGTATGTATGATAGTATGTATGTATATATACATACGTATTTATGTATGTGTGTGCGAAAGTGAATAAAGTGAAAAATGAGCACATTTCACTACCACTAGCATACTTTCAATCCTTTTTGCGCTAAAGCGCGTACTATGGTGAACAAAAATGGCAAAAAATATATTTTTTTATTAAATATCAAATTGGTATAAATATATATGAATTATTAATTATGAAAGAACATATAAAGCTCCCACTCTTCGTCTATTAGAAAAAAAATTTTAAATTTATAAAGAAAATGATGGAGAAAAAAAATTATCATTTAAAATTGAATTCAATTTAAATTCACTTTAACCAAACAGCACCGGTTAAAGAAAGAAGACAAAAAAAAAAATCCCTGAATTTGTTAATAAAATAACAAAACAAACATCTAAAAGTTCCCTTTATAGCTCATCAGGATCTCGTTTTTTTTAATATAAAAAATTATTTTTTCCTTGTAACTCTTATAACCCTGATAACAGTGTTTAAAGCCTCTTCTTTTTCTCTCTGGCAACACATAAAAAGGCTCTAAGAAAATTTAAAACAAAAAAAAAAAAAAAAAAAAAAATCGCCAAATAAAGTATAATGTATTCAAGCAAAGGATTTCTTATTTTCTTTTGAGACAAATACCTTAAAAAAGGCTTTGGTTTTTGATGGCAACAATAGTCAACCTTGAGGGATACGGGTATTAAAGTACAATTTTATTTAAAATAAAATATATTTTAAACAAGTAAGGAAATAAGTTTGGCTATGCGTGACTGCTTGATACACTTTATTTTAATCCGTGTACAATGCATTCCCACTACCTATCAATAGACTATCAATAAACCGTTATCATTATTATTCTGACCTGTCACACTTGCAGGAAACTGCGACCCATTGTTTAGCAGATCTACTGCCTTCCTAATGAACCCCAGCAGATCTTTAACCCTAGTGCTGAATATGTTCCCCAATGAGACCTTATGTCTTCCTATACATTTCTGTCTAAAACTGTTAAGAACCTTATATTCACATAATATTGTTCTGCAGCCTCTGATGCCTGTAAGCATAGTCTATAAACATCCATATTTTTGATTGCCATGCTTTTCAGATGCATTCTAAGTCCTCAAAGAGCCGTAAAAAATTTGTTTAAGGCCCGCCATACTTGAAAACATCACAGCCACGCCAAGTTAAAAGGGGTTTTTAACAAGAGACAAAAACGTGTGGTGCATAACAAACTCTATTTATAACCTAAAACAAATTTCTAGCCAGTACTTCTGCGAAAAATCATGAAAGGTGTTCTAAATTTAGATCGTAGGAAAGTTAGTCTTTCTAATTTTCTCACCAATTATGATTACTGGACTTATTCGCAGCCGTAATCAGCTGTGGTGTACTTATGAGGCTGCACAAAAGATCGTTTGGTTAGTGGAGCATTTTGGCCCTAACCAGTATAATATATCCTAACATAGTGTTACGAAAATAAAACACCTAAAAAGATATACCGACATTTTAAGCTATAAACTTTATTATGGAAAATATTCTATTGGATGGTGTCAATTCTACCATCACCCTGCCTATTAAATCTTTATATTTGAATTAACGGAATTAAATAGTAGATTGTAGAATGTATTAGAACATTCGAAGTTAATATTGACGAACTATATAAGCCGCGACATTGTTCTTACTCAGTCAGTTACAATTTTATAGTCATAAAGTAAAGTCGTGCTAAGAGTTGAGTTTAATAAGTTGAACATTGTGTATCAAGTTAATTTAGAAATAAAGACTTTATAAAACAAATCCACTTGCTTAAAATCAAAAATCCCCCATTCAGCGAGAAAACGGTGTCTTGTTATCGCTCATCATTAATAAGCTTAGTCCCTACAACATAGTTTCTTAGGATCAATTGAGGAGGTTTATGTCCGGTATTAGGTAGCGACCGAACTGCATCGGTCTAATTCTGGTTACCGCAGGTGTGTAAAGAAAGTGTTTGACATCCTCCTCTCAGGCTGTACAATTATCAGACTTAATATAGCCCATCCTATATAGCTGTGCTCCAACCTACTCAATTTGAACAGTTCGTTCGTCTTGTTTCCATCAGGCTTTCCCCAAAGAGTACTAGTGGTCTTAGCCTCTGTCTTAATCGACCAAAGAGTCATATGAGTCCCCCTAGCCGATTGCCTCAATACCACCTTTGTCGCTTCCAGTGCATCCACGCTGCCTAGATTCGATTAAATGAGTTCTCTACCTCTGAAGATAGGATCACACTATTGTCGCAAGTGTAACAATATGACACAATTTCTATTGTGCCTTAATATCGTACAATATTAAAATTGCCACAATTTATTCTGAGAAAATAAATTCCAAATATAAATATTGGTACTTATTATCAACTACGATTGTCGCACAAGAAAACAATAAATATTGGCGCATTTTTAATATTTTTGTTGCCGCATTATTACTTATTGGGCGGTACACGATTGCCGTACCAATAATTGATGCATTGCGACAATCGTGTGAACCCAGCTTGATAGTGAGATTTTTAGTCCGCTCGTTACCCAATATCCCAGAGTGACCCGGCACTAAGTTAATACGTACTCTCCGGCATTAGCCGAATAGTTATCAATTTCTTCTTAAAGTCTAGCACTGTCTTTGATTTAACCTAATCGGTCATTATAGCCCTTTTTGTCATCCGAAAGTCGGTAAATATGTTGGGCATGTTAGGATCCCTATTTTCTAGCACGTTTGACAGAAGGTGCTTGAAGTAAATAAAGGGTTTTCGAGATAGTTGGCCCTCAACTTAGACCAGCAACGCGCTTTTCTTTTATAATATAGAGAACTCGAAGGCAGGGATGACATATGCATTTTATTAATGCTCAATGTTCAGAGTAACGTGCTGTATGTTCTACTAAGAGATAACCAATATGCTCGTTAATCGAGTGCCAGAAATTATAAAACGATATTGATCAAAAACAAATAAACGTTCATCCTTTTTATCATACTGTTACGAAAATGAAAATGCCTAAAACGATACACCAACATTTGTATATTACGAGCTATGAATTTTATTATAGAATTTATTCTACTTATTGGTTTGTTTCAAGGCTACGATTTCCCTGCCAAGGCTGTATTTTTTTTAACAGTCTTACCAGCTTAATTACGTAGTTGAAAAGAAGGTTGAAGAATATACTAGAACATTCGAAACTAATATTAATTTACTATAAAAGGGACCACATTCAGCTTAGTCAGTCAGTTGTAATTTCACAGTCAAAGTGTAAAGTCGTGTTAGTTAGTAAAAGTGTTGAGTTATTTATGTATTAAGTGAAAGTTAAATAAGGTTACTGCACAAAGTTAATTGTTGAAATAAAGGACTATAAAAGACAAAACAATACGTGTCATTTTATTTAACGCAATTTATAGGAACTCAATCGTTTTAAAAAAGTTAAAAGGTTAGTTTGATGGATGAACATACACGTATGTATGTATCATTCGACTTAGAGATTGATATTATGATGATCAGTTAGAGCTGAGCCTAACGATGTTTGCTGAAAGTGTTACCAACATTAGCATTAACCTAAAATACCTTTGCATTTTAAGTATGGTGGCAAAGGGTTTAAAAATGTTAATGTTAAAGATTGTTAACATTAATGTTTTCCTTTTCTTTTTGGCCATCATGTTTTATTAAAGCTTAAAGATTATTTGTTGGCTTAGATAAGCATTCTCTACTTTTTTTCTTTGTTTTTTTTCACACATTTCCTGGGTCATAAACTGCCTACTTTGAAAAACTCTGGTTTCGTATATAAAAAAGTGGCAAATAATTTTTTTTTTTGTAAAAAGAAGGCAAGAAAAAATATGTACATACATATGTACACACATACTCGTATAGTATTATATACATACATTAATTTCAATGAATTCTAAAAGATTTCAGAGTATAAATTACATGATAATTTGATGGGATTGAAATTTGAACAAAATTGAACTATTCATTATACGATACGATGCCATGTGATACGATACACACGAGAAAAAAACGAAATCGATAGGTCTATTAAGGAGAAAGGGTGTGAACGAATATATTCTCTTTATTAAGGATTTTATTAGAAAATAGAAAAACAATATTATCGATTATATTAAAAAAAGAAATAAAATGAAAGATTTTTTTATGTACATACATACATATATATAAAGGTATAGACATACATATATATAGAGGTATAGAACCTTAAGTTGCAATAAAACAACGATGGATTACTCGATTGACATGAATTTTATTTATCCGAAAGATAAATAGGCATTACATTTTGAGTATAATTTCTGGCATATGACCGCCACGGCTGGTGCGGATGTAGTCCAATCTGGATGTCCAATTTTCGATGACTTTTTCCAACATTTGTGGCCTTATATCGGCAATAACAAGGCGAATGTTGTCTTCCAAATGGTCAAGCGTTTGTGGCTTTACCGCATAGACCAATGACTTTACATAGCCCCACAGAAAGTAGTCTAGCGGTGTTAAATCAAAAGATCTTGGAGGTCAATTCACAGGTCCAAAACGTGAAATTAGGCGGTCATCAAACGTGTCTTTCAATAAATTTTTTGTGGCACGAGCTGTGTGACATGTTGCGCCGTCTTGTTGTAACCACATCTCCTGGACATCATGGTTATTCAATTCAGGATTGAAAAAGTTAGTAATCATGGCTCTAAAACAATCGCCATTGACTGTAACGTTCTGGCCACCATCGTTTTTGAAAAAGTACGAACCAATGATTCCACTAGCCCATAAAGCGCATCAAATAGTCAGTTTTTCTGGATGTAACGGTGTTTCCACATACACTTGAGGATTACCTTCACTCTAAATGCGGCAGTTTTGTTTGTTGACGTAGCCATTCAACCAGAAGTGCGCTTCATCGCTAAACAAAATTCGCTTATGAAAATCGGGAACAACGGTAGTCTCGTTTTGGGCCTATTCGACGATTCGCCGGGCGTGAGTCTATTCATCATAAATTGCCAAACCAAACTGAGAATAAATCTCTTAACAACTGTTAAATCGGTCGCCATCTTGAAAAGTAATGCCAACTTAAAGTTCTATACCTCTGTAAAAAACACGCTTTATTTATGTTTAAACGTTAAGAGCTATAAATTTGAAAAGAGCTCAAAATTATTTAAAAGTGGAACAAGATTATTAATATTAAAGCTTTCAAGGCAGTTTTCCCATCGAAACGATATAAAATATGAAATTCATAATTCAGCGCTAAAAATCCTTTCCTTTCAAAACGTAAAGTTGGATTTTTTAAGCATTTTTTTCTAAATATACGACGGAATTTTAATTCGGTATCTTTTCGTTTTACCAGCATTAATTGTTGTCTATTACACTGCCCAACAATGAAAATGCTACGAGTTCAAAGCAAGAAAATCTAGAAAAGGCAAGAATCAGTCTCAAACTGCTGAAAAAATTTGTAAACTTTACGGAGACGATGCCGTAACTAGAAAAACAGCAAGTTTGTTACTTTTCAAAATAATATCGGGAGTTTTTTTTACAGTTATACCAGTTTAAATCATAATAAAACAAAAAAGTTATTTTTAATATCAATGAAACGGGCTTTGTTGGTTCGATCATTTTATGCCATTAATATATGAATATGATTTCGGCCATGTACGCGTAGTAGCCACGGATAGCACGTACAAGACGCAATTTGGAACACCAATTTTCACAAACTTTACGCAGCATATGTGACTGTATTTCGCCCATAACTCTTCGAATACTGATATCCAGGTGTTTAATTCCATTTATCGACGTAGACAAGTGACTTTACATAACCCCAATGGTGTTAAGTCACACGATATTGGTGGTCAATTAATTAGACCATTAAGTTAAATTACTCTTCCATCAGGGGGTGGCTTGGTGTAGTGGCTAGAATGCGCGCATAACAACACAAGTGGCCCAGGTTCGAGTCCCAGCAAAGGATATGACGAAAAAATTTAATTGTGGTTTCGAGTACTTAATATAACTTCCTCCAGACAATTCCATCTTCCAGCATCTCTGGCAATTATAACAAACAGCAGACGAATGATCAGGAGAAAAACGCCACCAAATGGCAAAAAAATTACAATACTTAGCAAAGATCACCACCACCATTTAGCAAGGATCTTTACCACTATACAATCATATGGAGGGGAGTTACAGTAGACTAATCATATATGTACTTATGCTAGCTTGAAAAATTAACTTGATCAATGAAATTGAAGCAAAGCAATGGATGCTTCTTGGAAAGTCAATATGCTCCCTAAAGGAAAGATGGAGAGAAAAAACTTTTTCATCAAAAGTTTCTTTGAGTAACTAAATTGTAGCTGGCGTAGTGTGACATGTGGCTCAGTTCTGTTGAAACCACATGTCAGCAAGATTAATGTCACTAATGAGGTACGAAAAAATTTCTTATCATGTCCCTATAACGTTCATCATTGACAGTAACATTCTGACCTTCATTGTTTTTGAAGGCATATGGACCAATGACTCCACCAGTCCATAAGGCGCACCAAACAGTAATTTTCTGTGAATGTAATGATGTTTCGACAAAAGTTTGTGGATTATTATCATTCTAAGTGCTACAATCTGCTTATATACGTACCCATTCAATCAAAAATGAACTTCATCGGAGCACAAAGTTTTGAATTTTAAAGTTTGACGAACAGAACCATTATTTTGATTACAAATTTGAACAATTTGCGAGCATTGCTCTGGTAAATAAAATGCTAAACTAAACTAAACTAAGCAAAAGCAACTATCGCTGATAAATCGGTTGCCTAATAAAGCAGTGTTGCCAACTCAAAGTTATGAACCTTTAAAAAAAACACCCAATAATTTTAATGTTAAAGATGCACCTCGCTCTGATCGATCAATCACTGAGAAGGTCGTTGAAGTCATAGAAAAAATTTAGAAAGATCGGCACATAAGCAAGGTGGACATTGCTAGGAAACTAGGCACACGACACTATGTTGGAATATTTATTCCTAAGTTAGCGAAGTTATCAAACACCCCTCGTATAAAACC
Organism: Wohlfahrtia magnifica; assembly: GCA_023159175.1. Lineage (NCBI taxonomy): Eukaryota > Metazoa > Arthropoda > Insecta > Diptera > Sarcophagidae > Wohlfahrtia > Wohlfahrtia magnifica. Next base: position 491,588 of record JAKWBJ010000206.1, read on the forward strand.
GTACTTGACTGACATTAATATCTTATTCGTTTTGAATTAAATTATAAAGTTAAAGTATTTGTTTATCTAATTTTGTTCAATTCTCTTCTAATTGTACTCAAATCATTGTTGCTCTTATTGCTGGTAGACTTACGTGCTTTCTCACTTTCGCTTTGGGTTTTCTCAACATTTTCTTTGTTGGCTTTATTACCGGAACGTTTATTTTGATGATTTTGTGATTTTAACATTTGACGTTGTCTATTGCCGTTATTTTTATTGGCATGTTGTTGTTGTTGATGCTGATTGCTGGCTAATCCTGATGTTGCGGAAAATTTCTTTTCCGAATGTTTGCGTCTATTTATTGATGATGATGATGATGGCAATGATGGAGCTCCTGCTGCTGTTGGATTGTTGTCTTGAGAGGCCAAGTTTTTAGTTAATTTTTTATTATTTTTTTGACGTTTACCACCATCATTGTTTCCGTTAGCGTTAGTAGGCGATGTATTTTGATTATCTAAGTTGGTGGTGGTGGTGGTGGTAGTGGCTCCTCTAGCCGAACGCACCAAAACATTACCGGATTCCAGAGACATAACCAATTTAGCGGAGGAGGTTAGTGGCAGTGATGACAGTGCGGGTAAATGTGATGATTCGGCTAGAGAGTGCCTTTTTCCGTACTTTAAGGATCTCAAGCTTCGGTTGTTAATGTTGCCGCTGACGCCACCACCATTTCTAGCGAATGCCAAGTTCTTTGTGCCATAAATCAATGTCGGTTGTAATGCCAACATGGCTAACAAAAGCACGGATGCCATTACGAGATTCATTTTTGAAAATGAGTTAAATTTACGCTCTTTTATGTACACACACAATACAGAAACACACGCGTACACTTCCTGTTATTCTGACACACACCACTTCTATTTCTCTCCCGCGTTGTAGGAGAAAAATAAATAAACAAACAAACAATGCACGATGATAGTAAACTGTGGTTGTAAAACGAGAGAATGAAAAAAAACTTGTTTTTGTTTGCGGTTTTTATTTAAACAGAAATGGGTTGCCTTCTTGTTGTTTCTGTGTTGTCTGTGACGTTTATGCTGTTACTACTGCTGTTGGTGTGCTGCTTTTGTGTAGTTGCGGCGGTCGTTGTAATAGAAGTTTATAACTAGTTTTGTGGGCTCCTGCCAAAAAGAAAATCTACAAAAAAATAGGACAAAAAGAAAAAAAGAGAATCAATATTTAGAAAATTTCTTTAGAAATAAGGAAATGAGCTGCAGAAAAAAAAAAAAATTCAAAATTATTTACATTCCCATACAGTGGGACATGAGTGTAAAAAATACAGTTATGTGAAAAATAATAGGGACACTAATGTAACACATTGATTATCCCTAAACAACAATATTACCGCCACCATGCCTTATACGAGTAGTGCTAAGAATGTTTGTTATTATTTTTTTTTTCTTGAGACCAGCCACTCAGGGGATAACCCTACTCATGCAGTGCATTGTGCTGGTACTAGGATAATAGATTGTGGGAAGGAGGATGGATAGAGTAGTGTCTATGGACGTTCGACTTAAATTTGTTCATGTCGTAAGTGGCAGGAAACACATTTTTAGGAAGATTGTTCCACAAATGAACAGTGCGACCAAAGAACGAAATCTGCCTATAATGCGTTGTGCGATTCACTGGACAATCAACTACAAAGGGTTGCGCTCTACGAGAAAAAATACGAGTACTACGTAAAAATATATGATTACCAGGAACTAGTTCCTTAATTTCGTTAGAACACATTCCGTTATAGTACCGATGGAGCATTGAAACACACGTCACATTGCGATGATGCTCTAATGAATCGATAGAGTTGGCTACCATACCGTTATTAATAAGAACCTTCGCCCTCTCCTGTACGCGGTCGAGAAGCTCTAAAATTGACTTTGAAGCACCGGCACATACATGAGAGTTGTATTCCAATTTGAGTCGGATATAGGTCTTGTAAATATTAAGGAGAGCAGATGGAGTGAAGTAATTCATACACCGTCTTAAAAAGCCGAGGCACTTGAATGCTACTTTCGACACGCGAAATATATGCTCGTTCCAATGAACGTCACAGTGAATTCTCATGCCCAGAACAGCTAGAGTATCTGATTGCTCAATATCTACATTACTCATAGATACAGATGATAACATACCACCACGTCTGTGTGTCAAAAAACAGCATTGGGTTTTACGCGCGTTAAAGTCGACCCTATTCACGCGACCCCACTCAGAGATTTTCGCCAGGTCGCTTGTAAGCGTATCACTCATATTATGCCTTTTCGCCCCAATCTCCAAAAGGCTCGGCCTACGATCAAAGGAAAATGAATGACAAATGTTGCTGTCATCTGCAAAAGAGTAAAAAGGATTGGAAGTGAGAAAAAGAAAGACCTTAAGAAATATTAGAAATAGAGTTGGAGAAAGAACAGAGCCTTGCGGTACCTCTGAATTTATCCTGAACTCATCAGATGAGATCCCATCTATAACCAATCTTATAGTGCGATTTCTAAGAAAGCTCGATATGAATCGAGAGAAGTGACTACCGACACCAAAAGCAATAATTTTGGATATGAGAGCTTCGTGCTAGACTCTATCAAACGCCTTGGAAATATCCAGGGCCACAACTTTACTCTCACCAACTAAATGAATAGACCTATTCCACCTCTCAGAGAGTAGCGCCAGCAGATCACCAGTAGAGCGACCCTTACCGAAACCGTATTGGCGATTGCTCAGCAAATTAATTATTTAAAGTGCTAAATAACACTGCTTAAAATCCGAAGTACACTTTAAAGTCGATAAAGCATGGTGGCGGTAATATTGTTGTTTAGGGGTTATTTTCCTGCTATGGTGTTAAACCACTATATTGTCTACAGAAACTTATGAAAGCAACAGATTATATTTAAGTCCTCCGAATATATGATATATGATACATTCCCCCGAAGAGAATAAACCATTTTGATGAGTGTTGCACTGCAAAGTGTTCTAAGAAAGGGTTCGAAGATAACAATATTACAGTATTAGTCTGGGCCCCACAGTTTTCGGATTTAAATGCTTGCCTATCGCATTTGTAAAATGTAGTAATAACAGCAACCAGAGGAAAGTGTCACACAAATTATTATGAGCTTTGTCAATTAATTCAGGCTGCGTGGAATGATATATCGGCGTTAGTAGGCCAAAATTTTGTCGACTCTTTACAATCATGAAGTTTCCGAAAAATGTTAACCACTCTAGAGCAACGTTAGAACTGAAATTAGTGCAAATCTATTATTGTATTATCTATTTTTATAATTCCTTGAAGTGTCCCTATTTTTCTTACAGGTTCAATTTATATTTTAAGTGTTTAAGTAAAATTTTGAAATACAAGAAATAATTTAATGAAAGTGCAATGAAACTTGTTTCTGTAGTTAATTAACTAGAAATAAGTAGAATTATTTACCAGAAATTCTCTCATTTTGCGTACTTTCTAATCAAATGTCAATGTGCCACATTAGTATCCCTATTATTTTTAACATGAATGTAAGTATATATCGTTCAAGTATCCTATTCATTTATCACTCAATTTTTCTCACATTATTCAAGTTTAGATGCGTTTGGGCTCGCTATTTTATATAGAAACCGTAAATAGAAACCGTATTATAGGATGATTTTTTAGCAACTTTCTTTTTGGCAACACTCTTTTTGGCTGCTCAGCTGTTTCCGTGTTTTTAGTTTGGTCTACAGTTTAACCAAGAATCGGCTTACAAACGAAAAATGATTATTGAATTTTATTATCAAAATTCATGCTCGTTTAATTTCCATTTTATGATCAGTTTGGGCGGCCTTCTGAGGCGGCTATGCAGAATCTTGTGACTAAATTTCGCACTAAAGTTAAATTATTGGACTTTAAACCACCAACACGCATATGTAGAGAACGGACAGAGGAAAATATCGCGGCTGTATCCGGCAGTTTTGTTGATGACCGTGAATTATCGATTCAGCGCCGTTTGCAGGAATAGAGCCTCTATTATTATTATTATTAAAATTTTGGGTGTTAAAACTTTTAAAATATAGCTGGTGAAAGAATTGAAACCACATGACCTACCAAAACGACTAATTTTTGGTGAATGGGCGCTAGTAAAGTTGCATGAAGATCCACTTTTTTAACGGAATTTTACGTTCAGCGATGAAGCACGTTTCTGGTGGAATGGATACATGAAAAAGCATTATTGGCGTATTTGGTATAAAGAGTAGCCAGAAGCATTTCGAGAATTGACAATCCATCAAGAAAATGCACTGTTTGGTGTGGATTATGAGCAGCTGACATCATTGGAACGTAATTTTTTAAAACCGACGAGGGCTAAAATGTTACTGTGAATGGCGCGTGTTATCGTGCTATGATTACAAATTCTTTTTCCCTTGGTTAGCATGTGTTTTCAACCAGACGCTGCTACATGACACACTGCAACTGAAACAATGGCCCAATTGAGAGGTAAGTGCGGTGAACAGTATATTTCACGTTTGGAGCTGGTCAATTGGCCGATCATTTTTCCTGTGACTATGTTATGGCTCATGTTTATAGGGACTAGCCCGTAACGGTTGACGCACTGGAAGCCAATATTGAATAATTTATTCGTGAGATATCGGCCGCGGTCAACATTTACATGAAATCATCCTTAACCATTGAATTATATAGATCGTTCTATCGACTCAAATAAAGATTTCATACATTTCTCAAAATTTTTGCTTTCAAATCCGAAAGCTCTTAAAAAATCACCCGATATTACATAAGCTTGAACTTAAAATCGGGTAATATTCAGTTAACTTATTAGCTTATAAGTACATGAAGGTCTAAAAAACCGGATTTTTTTCCGTAACTCGAGATTTTGGAGGGTGTTCCGAACATGCCAAAAACAGATCCTTGTTCTACTCGATAGCATTTATCAAAAAAGTAGTATCATTTTTCAGGAGTTTTAAGTTCGTTCTTTTTTGGTGCACCGTGTAATTTATCATTGTCGACGTTTGTCACGACTATTCACTACCACGTTCGCCACCGGACGGGTAATGCATTAGGTAGCTTTCTACTTTTAATCAAGAAGAAATTATTTCCAAATGTCATACGATACCATATGGTTGCCATATTACAGGTTTAGGAGGTAAGTATAGTTTGCAGAAACTCTTAAATAGCTGGCAATTCGGATATCATACAGAGTACAATTTGAGTTTAAGAAAAGAAAAGAAAAGAAAAATTAAAGCAGAATCATCTGCCAATCGCCTTTTGTAACCACTGTTTCTACTCTGCTATTTTTGCGAAGAAACATTACAATTTATGCCATAGCGTGTATGTAATAGACGTTACAATACGTTAAAATACATTTTAATTATTCCAAAATTGCTAGAAAAACAAAATTGTTTGCCAAAATAAAAATAAAGAAAAAAATAAAATAAATCTTTTTACAATAATAAATATTTCAAATCCAGTAAAAGAGGCCATAAAAGCATAAAATCTATTCTTTTACACATTCAAACAAACAGCGAACGATAGAAAAAACACCATATGGCAGCTTAAGTTTTCTTGGCGACGAAAACGAAGAACATTTTTAACCTCAAGTCTTAATTTGTTTTGGTTTGGCAAATAAAGCTGATTAATTTATAAGCTTCATAAGCACGCACTCCCTTACCCCATCCCCAAACTACCCCATCAATTTGAATATTTATTATAACGATGAGTGAAATACGTTTTAATCAGCAGAATCAAGTATAATTAAATGAAAAATTATTTTCATTTTTAGACGTTCGTATTTGAAGGAAACATTTTTAAGGATTTTAAATAATTAAATTGTACATTCAGTGTATAATGGGATGAGTGGTATAAAGATATAAGCAGTCGTTAAAAAAAAAAATTAAAAAATTAAATTAAATAAATTATATGTAAAAATAATCTTTAAAAATTTAAGAACAAGCCCCATGTTTGCTCGTGGTAGAATTATAAGCGAAAATATTTGTGATCCTGATATTTTTCTAAACCAAAATCGAATCAACTGTTTAAGACTAAGCTTGTAAATAACATTCCAATTTCATCATTTACCTTTACTACTTTTATTTAAAAATTTTTATTCTCTCATGTTAATTTATTTAGCGAGAAATAAAGGGTAGTCCAACCATGCACTATCGATGATAATGCACACGATGTTAATTGGGAGTCGCAAGTTAACGTGAACTTTTTTGCCCAACTTAATTTAACATTTCTATGCTTCAGTGTTTGACAAATTCAACCATGGAGGGATACATAATTGAGCAGCGCGATTGCTGAAGCCTTTTACGAAAAGGGGCGTTCAAATCTAAATAAAGGGTGGGCAAATTTGAGTTAGGAAGTGAATTGGCTTAAAGACACGATTTTTTTGACAAATTCAGTTTTATTCATACCAATATAAAATAGAAATATGGGAATTAATAATGGAAAATGATGTCGGACAAATGTCCACTTCTAGCCCGTCGACAAAGTTGTGAACCACATTTTGCCACAAAGCTTCGTTTATCTCGCCAATGCAGCGCCGAATTTCATCTTTCAGAGTGTCAATTGTTTGTGGTTTGTTCACGCAAACCTAGTCCTTCAAACACCCCCGAGAAAATAATTTAGCGGCGTTAATTAACAAGAACGAAGCGGAAGCGGCCAATTGACATCGCCAAATCGAGAAATTTCTCATGCAATAACTGAATTGTTTAGCTGGCGGTGCGGCTTGTGGCGCCGTCCTGCTGAAACCAAAGGCCACTGATGTCAACATTAGCCAATTGTGGCCACAAAAAATTGGTTATGATGGTTTGGTTGCGCAGAGAATTCACGGTGACGGAGTTTCCTTGCTCATTTTCGAAAAAATACAGGTTGATAATGTCGCTAAACCACAAACCGCACCATATGGTCACTTTCTTTGGATGTAATGGTTTTTTGAGGACTGTTTGTGCATTTTGTGAGCCCCATATGAGACAATTTTTACATAACCAGCTAATTGAAAATGAGTCTCATTACTAAAGATGATTTTCTTGAAGTATGCGTTGCTTTTGTTCAGTTTTTCAAACAGTAAATTTTCAGAATTAAAATTCTTTGTTCAAAAAATGTTCCCAATTTTTTGCTAAATAAGTGTCAAAGGTTGACAGCTTAATTCTTGACATTTCATCATTTGACAGCCAATTTATTTGCTAACCTCAAATTTGTCCACCCTGTACATTTCATGCACTTCGTGATTTTTTTTTTTATCAGCATAATAGACCAAATGTGTCCACAAGAGAAATGTGCGCAAATTTCAGCAAACCGGGTATGTAAGAAATGTGAAAACACCTGTGCATGCTCTCCCACTTTGTTCGGCGGAAATCATTGTGACAGAAGAGCCGTAAGCCTCGACTCGATGTCGTGCTCAGCAATTGAACACCTCACGAACATCACTGATGCGAATTTTGAATAAAGATTTGAATTTACACGCTTAGAAGGTTCTATTTTCAAAAGAGCTGCAGCCTACTGACCATTTCAAGCGTCGTCAATACAGACAGAAGTGAATGTTGGCTTTACAAAGAAAATCATCTCATCTTCAGCGTCAAGGCCCTCTATCACCTCAGTGGACCCGTTAACAAGCTGAAATACGGCATTTGAACAAATGAGAATCCACGAGTGATTGTTGAAAAGTTCGTTTTATGGGCTGGCGGAGTCATAGGGCCGTACTTCTTCGAAAATGAGGCCGGTCAAGCAGTTACCATGAATGGTGTGCGCTATTTCGAGATGATAACAGACTTCTTGTGGCCAGAAATTGAGGAAATGAGCCTGGATGATATGTGTTTCCAACAGGATGGTGCCACTTGCCACACAGCCAACGAATCAATGGCTCTTTTGCGCGAGAAATTCAATGGCCATGTTATCTCATGCTGTGGTGATACTAATTGACAGCCACGACCGCTGGACTTCTTTTTTTATGAATATATAAAAGAAGAAGTGTACGTCAAAAAGCCAAGAACAATTAAAGAGCTTAAGGATGACATAATTCGATACATTAACGACATTGAACCTCAACTATGTCTCAGAGTTACGGAGAGTGGTATGTCACCACAGCCTTGGCGAGCATTCGGCCGGTATTTTGTTTCATATATAATTGTCATACATCATTATATCATAATAAAAAATATGAAGATAATTTTCTGAAAACTTTTTATTTTTTACAATTAGCACCGTGCGTTTTGGATAAGATTATAAGGCACTTTTTGGCAAATACCTTCAGCATTTGCACAATGATGGTACTCATAAGCCAGCTTTAACTGTCGTACAACAGAATTGTCTTTATACATAATGTGAATATCCTGAGCTTGGCTTGCTTGATATGTAAGAGCTTCTCTATACTGACTGCAGTCGTCTGAATACTGCTCTTTGTTGAGCTAAGGTCTATTTATGTACCACCGTTTGTTACTATTGTAAAGGCAATTTAAATTTAAAAATGCAATAAAACAAAAATGATTTGAAATTTTGCCAAATTTATTTTGTTGTTGCGAAGTACAACTGTTCCAATTAGAAATGAAATATTATTTCATTCATATGGCTGCCGCTGCTGGCCTCACGTAACCCATTCGATCGGACCAATTTTTGAGAACTTATTCAAGTGTATGGGGTCGTATCTCAGCAATGGCATCAGGAATGTTGGCCTTCAAATGCTCAATTGTCACTGGCTTGTCTGCATAACACTTGTCTTTAACGGCGATTCGCAGAAAATTGTCCAACGGTGTCAAATAGCAGCTTCTTGACGGTCAACTGACATCACCATTTTGGCTAATTAAACCATCATATGTTTGACGCAATAAATCGAAACCAAACACATCGTGCACATCAAAAGCATAAAGAGCAGGCACAAAAAAAAATCGGTTAACATGTTGCGAGAGGTGCCTCCATTGACCGTAATGGTTGTGAAATATGAAACATGGGCCAATGATGCCTCCGCTCCACAAGGCGCACCAAACAGTCACTCGTAATGGCTGCATTGGATTCTGTAAGACAACATTTGGGTTTTCTGAGCTCCAAATACGCCAATTTTGCTTATTAACGTACCCACCAAGATGAAAATGAGCTTCATTCGGAAAGATGATTTTTGAAATTTTTTGGATTTTTTTGTAATTTCCGATCAATCGTCGTTGCTCAAGCGTAAATCGATTCATATTGTTCAGTGGAGACAATATACTGAATTTTGTGACAGAATAGAATGACATAAGTATTGCCAGATTCGAAATAACCGATGGTTCAAACTTAAACCGATAGATCTATCTACATACTCAATTGATTGGCCCTGTAGCATGATCTTTCCAGATCTTCTAATTTTGACTGCATGCTGGAGATCTTGTGTGAGAGTAGACAAATACCATCTACATAGTTCAGGTCCTCGAGTTGTCGTGAGGGACTCCATGTTATACTCTTTTCTTCTCTCATTCATTACGTTGGTGCATAGTAAAGGTGAAAGTGGATACCGTTGCTTTACTTCTGCGTTGATATGAAATGGGTTGACTTATGCTCCCGTTGTGAAGAGCAGAGAGTTCTGCATCCTCGTACATTGCTCGTATTATTAGGATTATTTTCTGTGGTACTCCTTTTCTGCTCAATGCTTCCCATTTGACATCCCGTTTGATGGTATAGAAGGCTTTCTTGAAATTGATGAACAGTAGGTACAAGGTAGTACGCCATTCTAGATACTGTTCTATTACTTCTATTTGGTCGGAAGCCTTCCTGTTCGTCTCGCAATATGTTCTCTGTTATGTATTACAACTGCTAGTATCTTGTATATGGTGTTAAGCAGAGTGATTCCTCTCCACTTATTGCAATCTCGCAGGTCGCCACTTTTTGGTAGCTTTATATTGATGTCTTTCTTTCAAGTTGACTACTATAAAATCTATTTTTGAACGTCCCTAATAAAAGTATCATCCCCACCTACAAATAAATTAATAAAAGCTGTCAACAACTTATGCGAGTAACGTTGACATTAAATTGTTTTGTTTGATAATATGATTTAAATTAACATACGAATACATTTCAGATAAATATTAATTTAAAGAAAATTTCCAAATCATATTAATGGCAACATTAAGTGAAATTATTTCTACTCTCTCTCTCTCTCTCTCTCTTTTCGTTCAACCATTCTCCTCACTACAATGATAATGCATATTTTAAACAGGAATTGTATTTGTAAATCTAAGTATTTGTTTCCTTTTACGTGTGTTTGTGTGTGTGTGTGTGTGTGAGAGTGAGTGTTTTTATGCTAATTTATCAATTAAAGCATTAAATGAGTTAATGTGTGTGTGTGTGAGTGTGCGGGTAATTTAATATGTGTTTGTATATTCAGGAACATGATAATGGAAGTTATTATTTTAACGTACTTTTGAACTGCCATTTAGGTTTTAAATCTCTTTAATACGCTTGTGAGGAGGCAAAGCTATAAATTTCAATTAAAAAAGGTTAATGACTCGGTTAAAAAGAAGAAAATTAAGGCGGAACTATGCAATTTTTTTTCTTTCTTTCCAAATATAACATTACTAATATCGGGCGTTTTTTCTAGAGGTTCATAACTTTGAGTTGTTGGCAATACTGCTTTATTTTTCAACTGATTTAACAGCTGATAGTTGCTTTTTGTTTAGTTTGGTTTGATATTTCATTAAGGATAGACATACGCCGGAGCAACGCTTGCAAATTAATGAAATTTTTTTTATCAAAGTAATGGTTCTGTTTGTTAAACTTTTTTGTTTTGTATTCTTCTCCGATATAATCCATTTTTGGTTGAATTGGTACGCAAATAAGCAGAATTGTCGCATTTGAGAATAATCAACAAGCTTTTGTCGAAACTCCATTACATTCACAGAAAATTACTGTTCGGTGAGCTTTATGGGCTGGCGGAGTCATTGATTCATATGTCTTCAAAAACGATGATGGAATGTTATAGTCAATGGTGAACGGTATCGGGACATAATTAGAAATTTTTTCGTACCTCAATTAGCTGGCATTGATCTTGCTAACGTGTGGTTCTAACAGGATGGAGCCACATGCTACACACCGCGCGATACAATTAATTTACTCCACGAAACTTTTGATGAAAGAATAATTTCACGTAAAGGCCTAATTAATTGGCCACCAAGATAGTGTGATTCAACCTCATTGGATTATTTTCTTTGCGGTTATGTGAAGTCATTTGTCTACAACAATAAGCCAGGGACAATTGAAGAATTATTGGCGAAATACGACCGCATATGCTGCGAAAAGTTTGTGAAAATTGGTGTTCCAGATTGCGTCTTGTACGCGCCTGCCGTCGCGGTCACATGGTCGAAATCATATTTAAATATTTTGTTTTTGTTTTCTTCGTTACTCTTCTAGGGAGCATATTTGCTTTCCACAAAGCATACACTGCTTTGTTTCTGTTGCATTAATCAAATTGATTTTTCAAGCTAGATGATTAATCCACTGTAGCTTCTTCTCCATATGATTGTGTAGAGGTGAAGATCCTTGCTAAGTGGTGGTGATCTTTACTTAGTATTGTAATTTTTTCCCAGTAGGTGGCGTTTTTTCCCAGATCATTCCTCTGATATTTGTTATCATCGCCAGAGGTAAGCTGGAAGGTCAGGGGGACTTCTTTATTTTTTAGATGGAGTTGTTTGAAACAAAGTGGAATTCTCTTTAATTAACCCTCCAAACCATAATTATATTTTTTCGTCATTTCCTCTGCTGTGGCTGTAATCACTACACCACGCCATTCTGTTTTAAAAACTAATGTCATTCTATCCAACAAAGTCCGCTTCATTGATTTTAAAAATATATTTCTCCGTTTTATTTTGATTTAAACTTGTGTAACTGTAAAAAAAACCACTCAATACAATCCTTAAAAAGTTATCAAATATTGCTAGAAGTGCTATTTAATGGAATCCTCAGAGAAGCCGCAGAGCAGGGCGACCAGCTCATACATAGCAAAGGCAAATCCAAAACTAGCTCAGCAAAATGCAAAAAAAAGGGATGAAGTCAGAAATATTGCGTTTGATAGAATCAAGTGTAGAAAATTTGTTGGAGCCCTATGCCCGTTAAAGGAACGACGGGATTATATAGAGGCTGCCACAAAATTAGCGCAAGATTTGAATTAATAGAAAACACCAGCCGTTTGTCTCATAACGCACGATTCAAGCGAAGTAATTGCAGTCTGTTTCGATCACCCAGTTTTAGCAGCTTATAGTACACTATGACGCCTTGATCCCACAGGGTGTCCGTTAGGACAAATTATGGAACAGGCTAAGGCTATACCTATTCTATACCTATGCTATACCTTTAAACTAATAGCTTGACAATTTACAAAATCACAAAAGGTCATTAAGAAGTCAAACTGCCTTCGTAAGCTGTGAAAACTCAAAAGTCCGCTAATTTTTTTAAACAAATTGTGCAAATCTAGCCTCTCTATATAACGTTTGTATTTTATAATTTTAATTAAAAAAGAATTATGAAAAACATCGAAGAGAAAAAAAATACATACATACGAGTATTTCACCCTCAAGGTCTGCAATATTATTCAATTTTTGTTTAATATTTGCTTTTCAGCTTTTTCTACTCCCATATGTTCTTTGTGTACGTGTATGTGTGTGTGTTGTGTTGTACAATATCTGATAATGAATTTACTCGTTATGAATAAAATGGCCTGTGGTCGGTTATAATTTGAGTACCAACACTTGATTTACCATTTTAAACGTGACCCTCAATGCGTACGAGTACTGAAAATTGCATTCAATTGCACAAAAAAAATGTTTAATTTTAATTCGTATTATTATTACCGATTTTATGTGTGCAACTCAATATTAATCATGTATGTCATGTGGGTTTTTTAATTATAAATCGCTTTAAACCAAATATACGATATTTTTTGTTTTTGCTTACAAATAATTGGCTTATTTTCAGAGTGATATTGTAAAAATATTTCATAATAATTTGTTTCATATAAATATGTATGGTGGTGGGTTGGTCAGACAAATAAAGGGTCCTCCAAATAAATTTTTTTTTTATATGCTATTGAAAAAACCTGCTGAATATTTTCTCAAATTTCTTTTTTTATTTGAAAGTACAATCCTTCCGGTTAATAATGGAAAATAATTTCATTCAAATGGTTGCCTCGGCTGGCCATGCAGTAGCCTACACGATCGGTCCAATTTTTAAGCACATTATCGATTGTGTGCAGCTGTATTTCACCAATGGCTTCACGAATATTGTCCTTTAAAGCGTACATTGTCACTAGCAACAACGGTGTCAAATCGCAGCTCCGAGGTAGCCAAACGACATCAGCTCTGCGGCTGATAATGCGATCTTCAAAAACAGGGCGCAAAACATCGAATGTGTGGCACGTGGCGCCGTCCTGTTAAAACCAAATGTTGCAAATATCCTCCTCTTCAATTTTTGTGAACATAAATTCATTCAACATGGCCCGATAACGATCGCCATTGACTGTAACGGCTACTCCTTGCTCATTTTCGAAGAAAAATGGCCCAATTATGCCTCTGGACCAAAATCCGCACCAAACAGTGACTCATCTTGGGTGTATGGGCTTTTCAATGTATGCGTGCGGATTTTCTGTGCCCCAAATGCGACAATAATTCTTGTTTACATACCCGTGAAGATCAAAATGAGCTTCATCTGAAAAGATGATTTCTTTTTTTTTGGCAAAATCGGCATCTTCTGTCAGTCGATCGCAGGCCCAGATTCCTAGCGTTGTTCAAGCGTACACACAACCATATTCGTTCAGTGGAAGGATAAAAATAATTATCTCTCAAATCAGACATGAGCTAAGTGTTACCATTCACGAAATAAGCACTAATTGAAAAAAAAAAACGTTAGATGGCGCACCCTTTATAACATATATGTAAATTTTGAAAAAATCAAAATTAAAATTAATATGTATTCGCTATTGAATTTAAAAGGAGATTTTTCTTTTTTAATTTCAAAAACCACAAATAAATGGATTTTATTTCGATTTTGTGAAGAGCAAAAATGAAAAGTGTTTCTACTCTGCAATCATCATATTCAAAAGAGTGTAATGTGTAATGCTAATGTTTTAGATTCATTTTTAAGCTAATTGATTAAGCGTTTTTTAAGAGAAAATATGCGGTTGCTACTGTTGGTCTACTTCTTAGAGTGTATTATGTTAGGCATTTAACAGCAGAAAGAATTGGTTCTTATCTAACTCTGGCTTAATAGAGTTTAAGCTATTAAGTTAATATTCGTCGACTTTGAAAAGGCTTTCGACAGACTAGCACACAATTAAATTGGGAACGCACTTCACTGTAAGGAAATGCCGGGCAACTGGTGTAACCTTTACGATAATGCTAAATGCGGCATTCTACACGAAGATGCATTCAGCGATACAATAGATATCAAAAAAGGTGTGAGATAGAAATGCCTCGCCCTTCTATTAAACATAGTCATTGAAGATTGATTGCAGATTTAGGCTACGCTGACGACATTTTTTTGAAACAAAAACAGATAAAGAAACGGATTTTAAATTTTCCGGCTACAAAAGTAAATTTACATAAAATACACATAAAGCTATTGGGTATACAAGTTAATAATGTCGATTATTTGCTTGAAAAATGCTTTTTTTATAATAAGAAAATCAACTGGTTCAAATTTAAACCGATAGATGGATCACCCGATATTAAGCTTGCGTTTGTTTATAATACATTAATAATGCCAAAAGTTTTTCTAGACGTTCTTTTGAAGACCAATGTAGTTCAATTCTACGATTGTGCAAGAGTGTCAGAATTATTGTATGGGATTTAAAATGTTTACCCATGAGTGAGTGGTATAATGGTTAGAGCGCAAGCATAACAACACAAGCGGCCCATGTTCGAGCCCCCGCAGAGGACATGACGAAAAAAAATTCAATTGTGGTTTCAAGTGTTTTATAAAACACTTCCACTTTCCTCCACACAACTCCATCTAAAAATAAAAAAGAACCCTTCCTTACCTATCAGCTAACTTCTGGCGATGATGACAAATATCAGACGAATAATCAGGAGTCAACGGCACCTACATATGTATTGGAACAAAAAATTACCATGCTTAGTAAAGATCACCACCACCACTTAGCATGAATTTTCACCACTACTTAATCATATGGAGGAAATCTACAGTGGACAGTTATAGTAGAATAATCATCTATTTAGTTTGAAAACATCAATTTGATTAATGAAATTGAAACAAAGCAATATATGAATTGTGTAAAGCCAATATGCTTCCTAGAGGAATGATGGAGAAAAAAAAGAAAAAACCAATGTTCTTTAGGTTTCTTATAAATATTTCCTTAAGAAGTTTAATATATTTTCAAAATTTCCTTAGAGTCCTTAATTAAAAAAATGCACTTTCTCTTATAATTTACATTGTTAATGCCCCAGCTCAACAAAAGCAATTAATATTAAAGTGTTACCGACAAAAAAACTAAATAAATAGAACGAACAACAAAAGAACAAGGGGTGTCTAAAGGACACCCAGCTAATATTGTAATATAGAAAAAAAAAAAAAAAAAATTAAACAATTAATTTGAATTTCAAAAGAACTGAACGCAAGAAATTCGCGACTGTTTTTACTATGGGAACAACCGATCGAAGACGTTCAGTCTTTCTGCTGCCTAGACAGTATAATAGCAATTCCGCTTGTTGTTATTGCTTATTGTTATTGCTCGAGAGAAGACGCTTAAAACCGTATAATCAAAGCATTCAGCCAGCTTAACCATGTCTGGGTATCTTTTCACATCCCCAAGCACACTACAGTGATCACTTTCGACTATTGCATTACATCTATATGATTGTGAATGGTCTCATATATTTATTGACATGTTGCCTACGTTGCGTTCTAAAATTGTTTTGGCCAAACGCTATCTCGAAACAAAATCCGTAGTACGTAGTCCGTAGAATGAAACTGGAATGGCGTACCCTCTGCTTCTACTGTTGGTCGATTTCAAGAAAGCATTTGATAATATAAGACGAACTGCAATGTGGAAAACAATTAGGGCAAAAATCGATTAATTAGAGCGATGTACGGGAATGTAGAACTTTCAGTTGTTCACAACGGGAACATAACTCAACCATTCCACATCAATGCTGGAACTAAACAAGGATGCTCACTATCACCTTAGCTATTCACTATTGTGCTGGATGACATAATGAGCAACGTTCGTTTAAAGAGAAGAGGAATAATATGGAGTCTCTTACGCTTACTCGAAGATAAGGATTATGTGGATGCCATTTGTCTACTCTAGCATAAGATCTCCAGTATGCAGTCTACTCTAGCATAAGATCTCCAGTATGCAGTCGAAACTGAAATATCCAAAAAACAAAGTTGTTTACCAATTTATCATTTCTAGCCCCCCTTATGTAGCGCATGTTATGAAACTTTGTTCTAAAAGTAGAAATGGGAGCATACAAATTAGAAGACAAAAAAAAAAGAACATAATTTGCAATCGCCTGGTGCATAATAAAGATAAGAATACTAATTAAAATAAATACGAGAAGAACAAAAAAAAAAAAACAAAAAACGAAAAAAAGAACAACTTCTACAAGAAAAGAAGAAAATCTAAAGAAATAAACTAGAAGTGGAAAATGAAACTGAAATTGAAACAAATATTTGCATTAATCAACAGTAAGAGTTTTAAGATAGAAATGCTAAGAAGAACTGAGAAAAACTGCTTTCCTAAGAAAAGTAAGCAACGGAAAAAACTTAAAATGCTTTTAAACAGTTAAACAACTGCTTTATTCTTTAATATTTTTTAACAATTTCCTTTATATTTTTATTTAAAAAAAAAGAAAAATTTACATTAAAACCATTTTATGTATTTTTTTTTTGGTATTTAAGTTTTTATTTTTATATTTAACTACCATACAATTGACCGATCAAATGACTGTCACTATCAAGTTATTAAGGGCAGAATGAAAAAAATTAACGAGTCATTTGTGTACATATGACTTTCCATCCTTCTCTAACTTATGAATTCGGTCGACTATAAAACATATATCTGAGCTTCTTACTCTGCTGCTGCTTACTTATCAAAGATGATGTAAATGTTAGTCAAAGTTGACTTATATTTGTTGTATAAACCCATCAAACCTGATGGGTGTAAACTTTTTGTAATAAAAGACGATTTATTATTTTTTACACTAATAATTTAGTAAATTAAAAATATATTTTATAATTAATTAATTATACAATGCAAATCATTCAATAATTTTTTTTTATTTCACTCAGTAAATGGATTTTCCGCCTCTCTTACTCTTGTTTTGAACTTAACTGGGCTATAGAGTTGAAAAAGATCTGAAGGTTGTAGAAAAGATAATAAAATAAAATAAATTTTGTGTTTAGTTTTAATTAAAAATCCTTTATTCAACACAGTTATGAGCACAACTGCTTGTAATCTTTTTACAGGCAATAACAATTTTTATTCTTAATCACTCTGTTTGTTTACAATCTTGTCAACAACAACAATTACTCGACAGATCCTTCTACTTAAAGATCTTCCAACCCGATCGTAGTTATAACTTAGGTTCGATCACAACCTTTTCAACCAGAAGTTATCCACATTTAACTCTCTTTACTGAGTTAGCTCCGACTAAACTGGTTTTTTTCTACTTCACGATTCAATTCACGAGTTTACTCCTTCACACAAACTGCACTCGCTGGGTTTACTTTACTTAAACTGCATTCACTGAGTTTACGACACCTAAACTGATTGCTGTTCGCATCGATGAGCTTTTTATATGACTGAGTAAGCAACACATCGAAAGCTCTCGAACCTCTCGATATTTCAAGTAGATTCCATTTCTTTCTTTTAATTTCTTTTTAGTTCTTTTGTAGCCATGCGTATGTAAACTTCTACCTCTTTCAGCTCTTAGTATTTGTTGTTGCTTGTTTATTGTCTGTTACTTGTTTTCTCTGCTGCTTAATTATTGTTGTTGCCATTATTTACTTTATCTCTACTAATGGTTGTCGTTGTAGATTTGGTTATTTGTAAACAGCACGTATAGTTGTCCTTGCAGCTTTTGTTTATTTATTTTAGCGACGTAATATACGCTGTGGTGTCCAACCTTATTTTCGTAATAGTATTGAATCAGAAAAATAATTGTATTTCAATGTTGTTTTTATCTATTAATAAAACATTTCTGGTTTGGTTTGGTTTTGGCAATTATTTGAATTTTTTTGATGAAATCAATTTTCAGCGACAAGTGGGCATTGACTCTACTTTTAGTTTTTATTTACATTTTTAAGATTCAGTAACATTTTGCAGAAATTTCTTTAAAAAAATTGCATCGTTTTCATTCCACCAATAATTAATTGCCTATTTGGTTTGAAAACGTAAAAACAATTCGATTTTCGTTTTTTATCACACTTGTTTTCGTTAAAATGTTCATAGAACGAAATGGAAAAAAAATTCGAATTCGATTTAAAACAAAATCGATTTGAAGACGAATTATGAGTTGCCATCACAACTTTTTTCGGTTTTGAGTCGATTTTCTTTCGTTTTTGTTTTCCATTACATACCTGCATGTTTACTTTATATGGGAGGTGCCACATACACTTATCCAATTCAGCTCACTTTTTGAGTGATGATTTATGTTGACCACAAAGTTATTCACATTAAAATTTAGAAACTTTCACTATTACCGTTCCTTAGATATACAAAAATCAATATGTGAGGTGCCACATCCACTTATTCAATTTTACCCATTTTTCGGTGGATTGATTACGAAGTTATTTGGCTAAAATTCAGAACCTTTTACTATTACCGTTCCAAAGATACACAATAATTAGTATCTACTTTGTATGGGCGGTGTGACTCCTACTTATCCAATTCTGCCCACTTTTTTACTGATGATTTGTTTTGACCGCAAAGTTATGTGGGCCAAATTTAGAAAATCTTTTCATTACCATTTTTAAAATATAGACATATAAATAAAAATTGTATATGGGCGTGGCACCGCCCATTTGTATAAAAATCATCAGTGAAAGTATTCTCGAGTTATAAAATGACGACCATAAGTCAACTAAATTTTAAATATATAAACCCTACTTTAGTTTTCCTCGTATAAAGTCATATTTCAATTTTTTTTTTTTGTAAGTCCAGTCTTTCACGAGGAAATAATAAATATTAAGATTGGTTCTTAGAACCTACTCTTCTCAATATGAAGATTGCTATATCCGACCGGGGAAAACGCCTGAGAGTAGTCCTGTATCGGAAACTAAACTGGAAGTACCATATACAGGGAAAAGCAGACAGGGCTCATAGGTGTTGGACACATTCCAGAAGGGCTATAGAGAAGCATGATAAGACTAATTATCACATTCTACACTGTAGTATGGTGAATATCAAAGAGTAAGAAGGTTAATGTCGAGACATTACAAAAAACCAGCATAAGTGCTGTTTGGGAATAAGTGAAATAGCACGAACCACATCAACTAAGTCTCTGGAAACTATTTTATTTTATAGGCATACGAATAAACTTAACTGCGTACCGATTGCAGGCTCTAGGTGAGTGGATACATAGGAATCACAGATCAAACCACTAGATAATATTTGAGCTTACCGCGGAATAACCTTACAGTAAAGTGTATGACAGTATATCTGAGCAATCGGTTGTTGCTAACCAGCAATAACCACTTGGAATAAAGGATCATTTTCACGGCGCGCTAAATTTGATGTTGTCCAGACAGAACTAAACTCAAGAATAATATGGGTCCGAGCTTCAATTTCGAAAAACCGGAAATTTTTTTATAATACCGAACACTGCTCTTCAAGCGGAGGTCCATGCAATAAGAGAAGGAATAACATGGCAGGCAACAAACGTTCATGTTGTTACGTTTTAACCTTTTTGAAACCTTTGTGTTAAAATTGAGGTTAATAAAACAAATGACACGAATTTATTGTTTTACTCTATGCAGTCCTTTTATTTCTACAACTTACTTTATAAACAATGTTCAATTTATTTAACTTCCACTTAAGACCACAATTTACTCAACATTTTTACTAACGCTTTAGCACGACTTTATTCTTTTACTGCTCAAATTATGACTGACTGACTAAGCATAATGAGCCGCCTTTTATAGAAAATTGACATTAGTTTCAAATGTTCTAGTATATACTACAACCTTCTATTCAGCTTAATACCCAAAATTAAATTGTCAACACTGTTTTTTACACAATTGGTAAGATTGCGGCATTACCAGGGTGATCATAGCTTTGAAACAAACCAATAGAATAAATTTCATAACAAAGCTTGCAGCTCTAAACGTACAAATGTTTGTGTAAATTTTTAAAAAAGTTTTATTTTCGTAACAATATTTTCACAGATAGCCAAATGGCAATACAGGCTTTTACATCCAAGAGAACAAAATCTAGAACAATGTTCAATTGTTTTAAAATAGAGATTTAATCTCTCTATTTGTAAGCCTTGAACAAGATAGTTTACTCTATTGCTTGCAGTTGATTTTGCTCCATCCCATTGTTAATCGACTGCATTTTTTACGGTTCTATGCAAAGAGTTCTTCAGTCTTTCCCTTTGTTAACTTCGCTGTGTTATAAGAGTGTTGATATGAGTGTTGATTACTCTTTTCGGAATTTGTGCGAGACCGCAAGAGAAATCTTGTTATTCAATATGACTTTATTGAATTTGCTTAGTGGAGTTATAACCCTATAGTTGGAACAACAAAAAAAGTTTATCCTTTTTAGGCATATTGATTATTTAACCTTTTTTATAATCAGTAGACAGTATTCTTAAATATTAACACTGAACTTTTCTACAGCACCATCATCAATTCCAGCAGATTTGTCATTTTGAAAAAAGTGTATCGCGTTGCATATTTTTACGATATCGAGGGAGGAGTGGAGTGTAGCAGAGTACTGGTGTTATCCTATGGGATTTGAAGCTGAAAAGCTGGAAGAAAGTGGTTTGTTATTATAATATTGCCATAATGCTCGTTTTGTGGGCCGCGGCTGCAGTTTCCGCTTGTACAGCGATATCATCTGACCAACGCTGCTCAGCACATCTTGCACTTATCTTGATATTTTAAAATGATTGCTAGTATACAAATATTTTTTCAAAGCCTTTAGAAGAAAATTACAAAAGTATTTGGAGAAAAAAATCTTTTATCCGAAAAGAGTCTCAAAATTATTAAACTGTCCTCGTAGCCTGTTTCTACAATATTTTATTCCCACTTTTCTTTCTTTGTGTAGTTTTATATAATTTTTCTCCTAAAATATATGTGATTTTATGACATCCTCTGATATTTTCTATTTTTTGAGATCTTTTTTATTTTGCAAATAGTGCATAAATTTTCTTCGCTATGAAGTGCATTTCACATTCTTTTAATAATCGCTTATCGCTTCTTTTCTTAACGGCTGCTTATAAAAATGTTACCAAATTGATAAATGATTATTCTATCGTTTATAAATGAGTTTGATTTTCTTTCGTGAAAGAGGAACAGAAAATTGAACACACAGTTTGGTTCCACTGCCAACTCTCCTACCCCGTTTCCTCTTTTTTGTCTTTGCTGAGAGTAAATGTGTTCATAAAAAATTTCTGCCACTTTTAAAGAAAAGAAGTGGTTTTTTGTCGAAGTTCTTATACAAACTTGCTAACCGATTAGTAAAAAAAGGTAGCCAAGCCGACTGTATAAAAACTACAATTTAATTTCTTGAATTTTGGGCAATATGTTTGAACAAATTAATGGTGCAACTGAATTCTTATAGAGATTTTAAACTCACAAATAGTCCCATTCTGTCTTCTTCTTGTTTAGTACTTTTGATAAAAATTGGCATAGCGATGGCATAGACCCGAGCCCATTTTTGTTTTCGAACTGATAGTGTAGAATGAGATCCTTCAATATATGATCAAGCATAATTGAGTCTTGGAGCGCACTCAGCAATGATGTATGGAATATAGATATCGATGAAGATAGATAGTTTCCGTATTAACCTGATGAGTGGAATTTATGAAGTCAGTAATAACAAAATAGGTCATCTCTATAGCTTATTCAGAATAAAAAGGTGTTCTCACGTCGTCTATAATAGAGCTGCAAAACTATCGATAATCGGCCTACTCGATAGTTTCGATAGTTTGCAAAAAAACTATCGATATTATCGCATTCTTTTAAGTTTTTCAGTGGCAACAATATTAGAATTTAAGTGAAAGGGGAAGAATAATAATAAATATACAGTATTGAAACAAAAAATAGGGACACTTTATTTTTTTCCAGGATCTAATAAAAATTTATGCATTGAAGTTTCTTAATGGAAGATTAATTCTTATATAGCGAAAATCGCTCAGACCGTGAAGTGCTCCAAAACTAAAGTAATTAAAAGATCCAGTGAAAGAAAACTGCTGACTATTGGAAGAAGGCGTAGAACAACTATCAACTTCTAATTCGTAATTTAAAAATTAATCTCTTCAAGTCATCAAAAAGCCTCAAAAATGAACTTATTCTCCTGTTTCAAGTCGCACAATAAGAAAAAAAACTTATGGAAGCTAGACTTATGGTAAGAGTCCTCGAAATGCATCATTTCTCAGCAAACGGAAGCAACAACTGCACCGTAATAATTAGAACAACATGATATGGTCTGATGAAACGAAGACTAATTTGTTTGGGTCAAATGCAAAACCGTATGTACAAACATATTTTAGTTACAATTCATACTTTATTTGAGTTTAATAAATAGAAATTTAAGAAAATGTTAAACCGTGTCCCTATATAACTGTAAAAGTTTACAGACGGCTAACAACCTGCGTCGAACAAATTTTTGCAAACGTGACTTCGACTACACTTAGTGGCCTCCGTATATATTCTTAGAATTTGACGATAGTATCGATAGTGAAAAAAAACTATCGATGGTCAGCCAAAAACTAATTATCGATACTATCGCTTGTTTTGCATCTCTAGTCTGTAGTCTAAACAAGTGTGATATTTTATCTTTTTTCCAATGATTTAGTAGAAGATTAAGACAAACAACAAACAGACTAATGGTCTTTATTCATTTACCATATTGTAGGGTAAAAAAAACTGCACAAACGCTAAGAAATGAAGCAAAAACATTTTTTCTTTAGTTTTTGTTTTCGTTTAATACCAGCACCACCCTATGGCAGCAGATTGCAATTGCATTTTGAATTTTTGCTTTGCCCTGCCTGTTTATTTACACATCAGTAAAACTATTCGACTATAGGGGTATAGATGTGTGTGTGTGTATGTGTTGGTGTTTTTCTCTATTTATATATATTATGAATTTATAGTGAGTGTGTGTCCGTGTGTTTTTGTGAGTGTGTGAAGAACATTAATGAAGTTTTAACAAGCATTTTAAATGACAGCTGCCATAGAGTTTTTGCTTTGACAACACATTGAACACCAGCAGCACATAGCATTCACTACCATTTCTATTCTACTTGAAATGTAACCTAGAAAACAACAACAACAACAGCAACAATAACAAGAAACAACAAAAACTAGAGCACAATTACCAAGAATCTCTCTTTTAACACCTACAACTGTGTGGGAGTTAAGACCGTTATCTGTGTATAACACTTACGATATGCGAGTATTAATCTGATGTACGAGCAAGCAAAATGTGTGTAATGTTGTGTATGTGTCATTGGCCTCCCTACCTCTCTCTTTCTCCTCCTCTCTGTCTGTCATTATGTTGGAAGTGTGATGTGATAAATTGCCAAATGATTTAAAAGTCAGTGGCAGTTTTCTTCAGTTTTTTTTTGTTATTTTTTTCGCCGTAGAATTCTTTCTTTATAGTAAAGTTGAGATAACAAGGGATTTCGTTCAGTTTTTAAGCAGTCAGTCATTTTCTTGTGCTCATTTTTTAGAAATTTTTTGCTCAATTTTTTTGTTTAAATTGTTGT
The DNA here is from genome assembly GCA_023159175.1 of Wohlfahrtia magnifica. Lineage (NCBI taxonomy): Eukaryota > Metazoa > Arthropoda > Insecta > Diptera > Sarcophagidae > Wohlfahrtia > Wohlfahrtia magnifica. The sequence continues at coordinate 515,492 of JAKWBJ010000206.1, forward strand.
TATTCAATGTTTTAATTTTTTATTTTTAGAATATAAATGACTTTTCAAAAACATCAAATTGTTTTTAATAGAAAAGATGTAATAAAAATTGAATTGAATTTGATTTAATTGAAAATGTTGGGTTATTGAGGGTTAAAGGGTATTTTTTTCTTATAAGACTGTTACAGATAATTCAAAGCTAAGAGACCATTATCATAGTACTGATGTCAAAATACATGAGTGTTATGACGGTTTTTCTATCAGTGCAGAGACAAAGGAACAGACAGACAAAAGCATAGCCGAGTATTATGCTAAATTATTGCAGAGTTTAAGTGATTATATTAAGAAAAAAAAAGACAGCACTTGGCGAAAAAGCAAACGTTGTTTCATCAAGACAATGCACCGGTTCATATATACACTTTTGCGATGGGTAACATCAATGAAATATCATGCACAAACTGCTTCATCACGCACCTTAAGCTACGCTTACATCTGGAAAATATTTGACCAAATTTAATATTCCCTTATTTGAGTGAATCAAGCAAAATTTTATCTTGTGGTCAAACTACGACCATTTTTGTGTAGTCAAATAGCGTCAAATAGAAATAGAGGAAAACATATCTTCTCTACGGTCACACTTGATAAATATTTGCCAGGAAATATTGATCACTGTCAATGAAATATTTCCATAAATATTATGTATTATTATATATTATATTGTTATATATTTATTATTATTTTATTATACTATTATATTATTATATTATTATATTATTATATTATTATATTATTATATTATTATATTATTATATTATTATATTATTATATTATTATATTATTATATTATTATATTATTATATTATTATATTATTATATTATTATATTATTGTATTATTATATTATTATATTATTATATTATTATATTATTATATTATTATATTATTGTATTATTATATTATTATATTATTATATTATTATATTATTATATTATTATATTATTATATTATTATATTATTATATTATTATATTATTATATTATTATATTATTATATTATTATATTATTATATTATTATATTATTATATTATTATATTATTATATTATTATATTATTATATTATTATATTATTATATTATTATATTATTATATTATTATATTATTATATTATTATATTATTATATTATTATATTATTATATTATTATATTATTATATTATTATATTATTATATTATTATATTATTATATTATTATATTATTATATTATTATATTATTATATTATTATATTATTATATTATTATATTATTATATTATTATATTATTATATTATTATATTATTATATTATTATATTATTATATTATTATATTATTATATTATTATATTATTATATTATTATATTATTATATTATTATATTATTATATTATTATTTAATTATATTATTATATTATTATATTATTATATTATTATATTATTATATTATTATATTATTATATTATTATATTATTATATTATTATATTATTATATTATTATATTATTATATTATTATATTATTATATTATTATATTATTATATTATTATATTATTATATTATTATATTATTATATTATTATATTATTATATTATTATATTATTATATTATTATATTATTATATTATTATATTATATTATTATATTAATTTATTATTTATTAATGAAGAAGGAATTGTTTTTTGTTTTGTGTTGTGGAATAAAATCATACGGAAATTATTGCATTTACTTATGTCGGTATTTATTAAACTTTATTAAAGATTACTTCTATTTTATTTTAATTTTCTAGCTTCTTAAATCGCTAATATAAATATTAATCACAAATTTAATTACAAATTTATTTTAAACAGCTGCTTATGTTTTGTTTATATTTTTGAGTGTAGTCAATTTCAATATTTGAGAATCGCTAAAATGATGCACATGTATTAAAAGTGAAGTAAAGTCCAAAATTTTGTTAAAGTCCACAATAAGTCCATTTTTTTTTAATAAACAATGAAATTTAAGTTTCGTAGTCCATATTTATTTAAAAAACTAAAGGTCATTATTACAACTTGCCGTTATAGTTCGAATTAGTAAAAGGTAACGTTAGCTATAGTGAACTCACAAGTAACCTTTAAATACTTTACAACCTACTTATACAATAAAGTTAAGTTTTTTAAAAATATGGTAAAGTCAAAGTAAATACTAAATACTTTGTGGCGAGAAGAAATGGAAAAGAAATTAAACGTATGCAAAAAGAGGAGGTACTAGATCCTGTAAATACCAAACTCTTTCAGGATATGACTAAATTTGAAATGGAAGTATTCTTCAGCAAAAAGAACAAGAGACAGTTACTGAATGAATTGGCAAACGCACAGTAATACATTACCGAAAGGATTGTGAAATATGTTCTTGCCTCTTGGTGTATTGAAATTATCAGACAAGGAATTTTTTTTAATCATTCTTTTTGCCAATTTTGTGAGCATTTCCTTTTTAGCTTAAGCAATATTGAATTTATCAAAATATTTTATGTGCACATAGTATATTTTTATATATATATTTCAATTTTTAATCTTAAGCCTAATTATTTTAATATATAATAATAATAATAATAATTTTAATATATATTTAATTTAAGGAAAATAGATATCTAATGTTTTCTTAAAATTATAAAATAGATATCATTTCAATAAAAGATTTTAAGTAAAGTTAGAAAAAAGCATAACTTATTATAAAAAAATCGCTTAAGCTACAAAAGATGTAGAATGCTCTCCATTTACCAATAAAAAATAAAAGATATACATTAAAAAAAATTATTTGTTTACTTTGAATTATATACCTCTACTTTTTTTTCGAAATTTGCTGGTCTAGTTCTGCTGGTAGACAACACACCCTAGTGCAGCTTTTATTTTCCTTACATAGTTTTTGTAAAATTAAACAGTTTTTTACCGAAAAAAAAGGACACTGTGTGGTCATATTTAAAGCATTTTTAGTTTTATTTTCCCAAAATCAGCTGTTTCTGTTTTCTCCTCAAAATTATTTTGTAATCACACTACGGCAAAGAAATATTTTATTTTATTTTATTTTATTTTATTTTATTTTATTTTATTTTATTTTATTTTATTTTATTTTATTTTATTTTATTTTATTTTATTTTATTTTATTTTATTTTATTTTATTTTATTTTATTTTATTTTATTTTATTTTATTTTATTTTATTTTATTTTATTTTATTTTATTTTATTTTATTTTATTTTATTTTATTTTATTTTATTTTATTTTATTTTATTTTATTTTATTTTATTTTATTTTATTTTATTTATTATTTAATAGATGTGACCGTAACTTTATTCGCCAGATTTAGCTCCCTCGGGTAAAGTGTAAATTCGTTGAAGAATTTTGTTCTCCTTTAGTTCCCTAATTAAATTGTATAATTATGATAATCCTTAATATCCTATTTTCTTTAATTCTCTATTTTTATTTTTAGCGTTAAACATTTTCCATAAATACAAGTTGTTCTATAGAAAAATGAAAAGTTTCCATGAATTTTTTTAATTTTCTTCGACACTTATGTATTCTTTGAATATATTTTTAACAAATTTTGAAAACTTTCTGTCCCCACTGCTTGTCTTTCTCGTTTCTCTTCATTTCTTTTTACTTAGTTTCTTCAAAAGCACTTGAGTTTTAGTTTTTCGTTTTGCAGGATTTTTATTTTATTTTTCCGGGTATTTTTCTTAAGTATGGCGGTCGTTTTCATTATATTTTTACAAAAATTAGTAGTGCAATGTTTTTTTTTTTTTTTTTTTTTTTTTTTTTTTAACGTACTTCTTTTTTTTTAACGTACTTCTCGTTGTTATTGTGTTGGCGATTTTCTTGTTGCTTCACTTTACCATAATTTCGTTTTCTTTCTTCTTTTTTCAAAAATTATGTAAAAAACCACTACAAGTTTTGTATTTATTTTTTGGATATATTTTTTCCATTATTTTACTATAGTTGTTGTTGCTGTTTATTTGTAATTTAATAAGGAAGGTTTTTAAGTGCGTGGTCTATAATTTGTTAAGGATTTGCAACATCAGCGGCATAGAATACAAAAATTAGAATTAATTTTTTTTTTATTTTCTTTCATTTATTCTGCTGTTAACAAATTGATTTTGATAGACGACATCGAGTAGAACGAGGAGCTCTATTGGAATTTTCGTAACGGGCTTTTCGGGTCTTCATATACATATAAACTATTAACTAACTATTAACTATTAACCGAATGTAAGACTTTTTTTTTACTTTTTTTTTGTATTTAGAAAGAAGAGAAAAATAGACCTTTTAAATGATACATACCTATACATATGTCATTTAAGTTGTCGAAGAATCTGGGTGTATTCCTCAAACAAACAAATTTTTCACCCAATCTTTTCTAAATTTTTCAAGCTTAGATGCGTTTTTGTGTTAATACACTATATTATTATTATTATTATTATTATTATTATTATTATTATTATTATTATTATTATTATTATTATTATTATTATTATTATTATTATTATCATCATATTGACCAGGCACAATTGCAGGACACCGTTACCCATGGAATCTTTGGTGCCCCTTCTGGTCTTTAGTTTGTTCAGCAGATCTGCGGCCTTCCTAATGGTGGTGACCCTATATTAACCTAACCGTTTCCAACTAAACCTATCAAGAACCACACATTCACACAATACATATGTGTCCGCTGTCTTGGATGACTGTGAGCGCAGTCTACAAACATTCACAAATGTGACCGCCATTCTTTTCAGATGCGGTTGTGGTTCACAGTAGCCCGCCAGAAACTCCGTTAGTGTTCGAATCATCTGGAAATTCCCAATCCTTGATTAGATTGAGGATGGCAGTAAATGGTGCTGCACAGAAAGTTTCCGGAGTGATATAGGGTATAACGGAACTCTTTCTAGCCAATGCATCTGCTATCTCATAACCATCTACCATATTCTACAGTGTCCGGGTACCCAAACCAACTGGATCTTATTTCTCAGCGAAAATTTTTGCAACAAATCGTAGCAATATTTTACCAGTCTAGATGTCATACGATTCAAGCTAAGTTCGAGACAAGCTGCCTTAGGCTGTAAGCGAATATGTTAATGTTGAACCCACTGTCCAGGTTGATCTCCGCACATATTGCAATGACCATGATTTCAGCCTGGAAGATACTCAGTAATTTTCCCTGTGGGATCGACAAGTCTCGGATGGGTCCATGAACACTAGCATCGACTTAGTCGTTCATTTTGAAGACATCGTTATACCAGTGTAAAACAAACTTACTCCGTATTAAGGCCCTATTAGAGCAACAATCCCGGTCCGGAAAGTCAACCCTGGATTTCTTGCCAAAGCACAGATCCAAAGACATAACATCCATGACTGAAGATGGTTATCTGAGCACCTTGCATAGAAAGGACAAATTTTCCGACGTATTACGGGATCCTTTAGCGAAAAATTTTGTTGTCGAAAATAACGCTATACTTATCACATGGATGTGAAGCGGTGTTAAACCAATTAAGGTCTCTAAGGCCGCTATTGCACGTGTTCTCATTGTCCCAGTTATACAGAGACAGGCGAGTCTCTGTACCCTGCCTTATTTATTTATGGTGGTAGCTTCATCAGCCTTTCTCCACCAAGAGAATATGGTATAATATCCATAGTGTCATTCTTGGTGAAGGACCCCATGTCTTATCGTAGGAGGAGCGACTTGCAACTCATGAATATGTCATACAATTATTAGAAAAATGGTGTTTTTTATTACTTTAAAACTTTTAAATGAAATCAAAAATTTCACAATTCTTTTAATAATCGCTTGATTTTTAAAAAGGCCTGCTTTTCCTCTCCAAGTCCGAAAATGATTTTAAAATCGGTTTATATTCCGCTATATAACCCGTGGCGTGGTGTAGTGGTAAGAGCGCGCGCATACAACACAAGCGGTCCAGGCTGCGGTTTCAAGTGTTTAATAAAGAGACTTTAACCTCTCTCCAGATAAATTCATTTAAAAAAGACCCCTTGTTCCCTTCCAGCTTGCCTCTGGTGATAATGAGAAACATCAGACTAATGCCACCTACTGAGAATAAAGTATTACAATGCTAAAGTAAGGATCACCACCATCACTTAGCAAGGATCTTCAACACTACACAATAATATAGAGGCGAGCTTCAGTAGATTAATCATCTGCATAGCTCGAAGTCAAGTGAATTCTAAAACTGAAGTAAAACAATGAATGTTTTTTTTGGGGATGCCAAAATGCTCCCTAAAGAAGTGAGGAACAAAAAAAAATTTCAGCTAAGTTGTTAGCTTATAAGTGCATGAAGGTGCGAAAAGCCGGTTTTTACCCGTAACTCGGGATTTTTGAGGTGTTTTGAAAATTCCAACCACAGATCCTTCTTCTACTCTATAGCGCCTATCAGAAAAGTGATATCATTTCCCATTTATTACAACTTCGTCCTTTTTTGTCGCACCGTGTAATCTGTTATTTATTAAACCATTTATTTGGTGTTCCACTGTGCTTTACTGCATAAGACTGCTGATGCTGTTGCATCAATTTTATTTCCTTTTTTTGTTTTCGAGGCTTTATTTGTATTTAATTTTGTGTTTTTTGTTCATATTTTACTCTCATGAGTATGTATAACGGTTCTTAACTCTTGCTTCACTTTGTTTTTTCTCTCTCTTACTTTAATGTTGTTATTGTTGTTATTTCCATGTTTTTTCTTTATAACTATCAGGCCGTTATTTAATGTTTTTAAGGGACTTTTCTATTGTTTTTCAGTAAACCTTTGTCCAGGCATACTTCCTTTTATACTCTCTCTGTCTGTCTGTCCCTCTTCCTTAAGGTTTTCCATTGTTTACACGGATGTAAAAACAAAAATATGAGCCTTATTTATATGCATGAAATGGTGTACTGGAGTCTATGTATGTAAATGTATTTGTTGTAAAGAAATAGAGAAAGCGAGAGAGAGAGACAGAGAGAAAAGACGAAAAAGAAATAAATGCTTTGTTGTGTAAGTAACTTTAATTTTAATTGTTCTCGAGTGGATTGCAGTTTTAGTTGTGTAGTGTGCAGTTTAGAGTATGGTAGTGGTAATAAGTGTTGGGTCTCTTGTTTTTGTTACTGTATTTGAGTTTTCATTTAAGTTGTGATTCCTATCATACCACCTTCTTCATCATCAGTTTTAAAATTTATACATCCATCATTATTGTTTTTTGTCAGCTCTTAGAGAGTGGTAAATAGTGAGAGAGAGTGAGTGAGAGCAAAAATAAATTCCTAAAGTTATGTGGCCAGTTAACAAGTGCCTGCAAAGTTGTTAACTCTTCTTTACTTTATTCCTTTAAAAAACTTTTTAGTTTTCTTGCTGGTTTTTGTTTCAAGTTGTTCTAGAGGTAAACAATACATCTTTACATCTTTACTTTCTTTCAAGTATTTTTCTCTTGGCTTTTATAAAGCATAAGATGGTAGAAGTAAAGTAAAGAAAGAAAACAAAAAAACGTTAAAATAAAACTTTAATGAATTTTAATTTTCTTAAAATATTGTTTTAGTCCAATGCCCGTCACTCTCTTTTTCTCTTCTATTTACTTGCTCTCTTCCGTAAATTTTAGCTGTGTTTCATTGTTTTTTGTATGATATTTCGTAAGGATTTTTAGTTGAATTTTTTAATGTCATTCTTCTTGGTCGCCAGAGAAAACGTTGAAGTTTTTAATCTTTTCGCAGACAATTAAACAGCATTTAACACAGGTAGTTTTAACCCTTCGAATGTCTTTTGGGACTAAGTGAGCTAGTTTTCTATTAAATAAGATATAATATAATATAATATAAGACAATTATTGATTAAAAACAATCATAAACTAAAAATAGAGAATTCGACAGTTCTTATCGTCAGCTACGGATAGGAAGCTTTCGTCATTGGTTAAGCATACAATCACCAGCAGAGAACATGACGACGAAATTTAATTTAACTTAAACCCCTCCAGACAAATAAATCCAAAAGATACCCCCTGATATTACAACTTACTTCTGGTGACAATAACAAACATCACACAAATGATTAGGCGAAAAGCCACCCACTGGGCAAAAATGGTACTGCTGAGTTAGAATCACCACCACCACTTATCAAGGATCTTCACCACTACAGAATCACAAGGAGGCGAGCTAGAGTATACTAATAATCATATACTTAGCTTGACTGATAAATGAAACTGGAACAAGATAATGGATGTTTTGTGGAAAGTAAATGCTCCCACGAGAATTTTAGAATTTAGACGCTCGTAAAATAGGTCAGAAAGAGACAACGACTGCGAGAAGAATAATAAAGTTAGACGATTTACGTGAGTACCTGCCCTAGAACCTTACCTCACAGTGTCAAAGCTGGATTGAATACAATGCGCCTACCAACGTCCCCACAAATTGTATACACCATATGTTTTCGACGCCATTTTGTTTGGACATGACCTTCACCTTGGTGAGGTGCCGAAAACTATCTAAACTCATACCACGCGGCATCCGGCTAAGAGTGTAACACCGCACCGTGCCAGCATAGTTCTACCCGCGATTTGGGTTTAAGCCACAACCACCACGTTGCTCCCATAAGGAAACTTCGCCATAGTCGGGCAGGTACCAAAGTCTCTAGGGCTCCCAACGCACGTGGTACCAAAATTAAGCCTCCGGCCAGGCTTCGTAGCATAAATGCAACTGCCAATGTAAGTTTCAAATGACTCTGAACTGGTGGCCAAGATCAAAAGTGAAAAACACCAAAAAGCAACAGGAACAGCGCAACAGGTAGAACCAAGAGACAAACTAGAGTTCGGAACAGACTGCAAACCAACCAAACAACCAATGTATACTGCTATGTGCTAACAAGCGTGAAAATAGCAAAAATACGGTAACTCAGCGAGCCCCAATATTGGAAGTGGAGGGAGTACGTCCTCTAATATTTCGTCTTCTTCTCTTAGAATACAGCAAGCGCTAAAGCGCCCAACCTTCCAAGAGTCCAATTGTTCAGCATCCCACACCGGCAGTCCGCAGATTCAGTCTGGCCAATTCGATGCAAAAATGCAGTGATAGATTCATGTCCAATCAGTATGAAATCAGGCTTAAGCCGAAGTCTGGGTGTTTCTGTATGAATTGTCACTGTTCGTCCATCTTATCTGTCATCTATTTACGAGGCACCCACTACGATAATAATATGGAAGCTCTGGACGTTAGCTTGATAAGAAATACAATGGCAGCCAGATGTATTTGGGAAACTACATTACAGAGATGTACCAATCATTGTCACTGTTCGTCCATCTTATCTGTCATCTATTTACGAGGCACCCACTACGATAATAATATGGAAGCTCTGGACGTTAGCTTGATAAGAAATACAATGGCAGCCAGATGTATTTGGGAAACTACATTACAGAGATGTACCAATCAAATAAGTAATATCATGTATACCAACGCCATCCCGAAAAAGGGAGATCTTATAACTGGCGGGATATTACACTGCTGTGCATGACTAATAAGGTTATCGCTCAGATCATTTCCAAGAGAATCTTTGAAAGAGTAACACCACAAGCTGGATTTAGATCACAAAAGTCCACCATAGACCGTATTATTACAGGAGAAACTGTGGAGTGGCGCTCACCACTGTATCTATGCTGTATAGAAAGCCTTTGACAGACTGAAGCATGAGATGATGTGGAGTGCGCTGGCATAGAAGGGAGTTCGGCTTAAACTCATTGAGGTAGACATGGCAAGCTTTTAAGCGGACTGATAGAAGTGGCAATTGGAGTCCTGCAAGAGTCTGTCTGTCACTACTGCTATTTAGTATACATAGCTCTGGACACATTCTTGAGAGAGCCATCTTCAACGGCAGAGGGATAAGGGCCTTGCAGTCCCCAAAGCTGGCTGAACTACATCGATTATGCGGATGACATCTGTTTCCTGCCTCATAGCTTTCCGGACCTTGCTTCAAACGTATGTAACGTTACGCTGGCATCGGAAGCGGCAGGCTTGAAGATAAATGTCGTGAAGACAAAAACTGCAACTGGCCCGGAAATTATTTGTTATTGGCACTGAAGAAATTGAGGACGTTCGGCAATTCTGCTACCTGTGAATTATTATATCCGCAGACGGGGGTTCAAGCGAGGATATTGAGAACCGCTAGCAGAAAGTGTGTCAAAATTAGGAATTCATCCATATTATCGCTATATACGAAAATTGCATTATTCAATGCCAATGTAAACGTGAAACGTTGTCATTCGCGATATGACAAAATTAAAAGTTTTCATGAACTGCTGTCTTTGCAGGATCTTAGACATTTTCTGGCCGATGACTGTACGATAACCATTATCGATTGAGATAAAGAGGCACAAATGTTGGTAGACTGTTCACGCTCTGTTGTACACGATCTTTCGTAAAGTAATGTGACTAATACAGATCTTTGCGAAAAGGTTATTCTCACGTTAGGGTATCATAAAGACCGTAATAAATCACTATTATACTCATTCATTACATTTTCATAAATTATTTTTATGCATTTTAGATTCAGACTTACACCCCCAAACACAGTCGATATGATACATTTTTAGAGGGAGATACCGGAAAGAAAAAAATTTTTCAAAAAAAGGAAAGAATAATGATGCCAGTTGCAGTTTTTGTTTCAGATTTTCCCTTAAAAAACTAAATGAATTTTATTTTTCTCTTTTTGAAATATTGCATTTTTAGTTTTCAAATGTTTTCTTTTTGTTTCTTAAATTTCCTTTTAAAAGATAAATAAGTAAAAAACGGATGATTTTTTCTTTAAAAGATTTATGACCGTATGGTGGTCGGTTGGTTGGTTACTTCATAGTGTCTGCCTGGTAAACGTGTCGAGGGGGGACTATTAGTTTTACTAATGTTTTGTAAAATATGAGTTTTTCAAATAGAAAATTCGTAACAACCAGAGGGGCAAGTTATAATGCAACAAAAACAACATGCAACAGCATTAAAGAAAAAGTTAAAAAAATAATGGTGAAAAGAGAGAGAGAAATACAAATAAAACTCAGTTTATCTTTAAATTTGGCAACAGACACAATAAATTTGTCCATAAAGAAAACTTAGACAGGAATAAAGAGACATACCAACTCAACGGTAATGCATAAGAAAAACATATTTTTGAAATAAAATTTATTGTAAGAGAAGCTGTAAATTATGAGAAATGAAATGAGTTCTTAAAGGCAACTAACTGTGTTTCCATAGTGCTGACTTAAATGTTCTTTACAGTTTTGAAATTTTAACAAATTTCTGTTAAAAAATTGACAAAAAAACCTTTTTTATATTTTTATGCCACATATGGACGTTTCCGTCACCCCAATTTCTTTTGCTTATATTTTCAAAGCCTTTGGCTGGATTGCACCACTAAAATTAAAAAAATGAAAACAATCGAGTCAAATGCTTTGAAGATATAGGCTGTTTTTCTTTTAAAGGCTCATAACTTTGAGTTGGCAACACTGCTTTATTTGAAAATCAATTTAACAGCTGATAGTAACTTTTTATTATTATTATTGAAATTTTTTATCAAAATAATAGTTCTGTTCGTTAGACTTGCTATTGAATTTCAATCCCAAATTTTGTTTCCCATTAAGTTCATTTTTAGTAAAAAAGCAGAATCGTCTTAGTTGAAGTGAGGATCATCTACAATTTTTTGTCAAAATTCGGTTGCATCCCCAGAAAATTACTGTTTGTGCGCTTTATGAGCTGGCGGAGTCATTGGTCCATATATTTTCAAAAACGATGATGGTTAGAATGTTACTGTCAATGGTGAACGTACCTGAATTAGCTGGAATTTATCATGCTGACAAGTGGTTCCTACAGGCCGGGCCACATGCCAGACAGCGCGTGCTACAATTGCTTTACTCAAAGAAACTTTTGATGGAAAAGTAAACCCACGTAACGGTTCAATTAATTGGCTACCAAAATCGAGTGTTTCAATCCCATTGGATTATTTCCTTTGGGGTTATGTAAAGTCACTTATCTACGTCGATAAACCAGAGACAGTTGAACATTCCAAGAGTTATTGGCGAAATACGGCCACAAATACTGCGAAAACCTGGAGTAAATTGATGTCCCAGATTGCGCATTGTGCACGCCAGCCGCGGCGGCTTCATGACCGAAATCATATTTAAACACTAATATCATAAAATGTTCTATCCAGCAAATCCCGTTTAATTGATATTAAAAATATATTTTTTGTTTTATTATGATTTAAACTTGTGTAACTGTAAAAAAAAAACACCTGATATAAGCAAAAAATCTGGTGTAACATTACATTCTTCTCGGAAATACCAATATGTGCTATTTCAGTCAATAACTCTTTGCCATTTTTGAGGTAGAATCATAATTTCATCATCAGAGCATCTGAGTTTTCTGAGCGAAAAATTGATTAAATTGCATTTTGCAGTCCCTTAGGCAATTTAAATTTACACCTTCGAGAGAGTTCTGCAGCGCCCGAAACAAGTGATAGTCCAAAGATGCAAGGTCCAGGATGTATCAACACTTTCCAGCCAAGCTGTCTCAGATTCTGTCGGGTACAACACTTTTTCCGTTGATCAATTTTGCCCTTTTTAATCGAATTTTTTGCTTCAATGTTGTAAATTGTTAACAGTAGTGATCAAATTCTAACATTTGACCAGGTTGTAAAAGCTCATACTAAGTAATTCCTTTCCAAACCACCAAACGCACATCATTACCTTTCTTGATATCAATCCTGGCTTTGTCATCGTCTGCGAAGCTTTACCTTGCTTCGTTCAAAACCATTGTCGCACATTATTGTCGTACGTGATCGATTCTTCATTGCTCGTAACCATTTGACTCAGAATTCGTTCCGTTTTAGCTGAAGTCCATTAAATTGTTTACTGATAATTCATGTGGCACCCAAACATAGATCTCCTTTGTGTATTCAGCTTTCTTCAAATGGCTAGTAACTGTTTAAAGGTGAATGCCTAGTCCCTTAGCAAGGTCCACGCTGCTTATGTGCCGGTCTTTCCCAATTTTTTCAACTATTTCATCGACTTTCTTAGCGATTGGTCGATCAGATCATCACTAACTTTAGAATTATCAGATCGATAACTAGCAAACCATTCTCTGCTATTTTTCTAGTTACAGCATTGTTTCCGTAAACTTCACATATTTTTTTAGCAGCCTGCGGCACATTCTTACCTTTTCTATAATAGAAATGTGACTGTGATGTTTCAAATTTTCACTTTTTCTAAACATAGACGCATTATACATGCATCACTATGCCAAAGCCACAACCGACAATTGCTCTAAAAATTTATTTTTTTTACCAAACGCCAGTCAAGTGATCGTCTTTTATACCTTTGAAACAGTGTTGATGGAAGTGACTTTACGTAACATCATAACCGTTACAGTCAATGGGATGATTACCGGCTTATTGTTATCCAAGACAAAACGGTGTTACATTCCACACCACAAACGATACCATTAACCTAATGAGAGGCAAGTTTGGTAAGCAATAAACCTTACGTTTTGGATCAGACCATTCGCCGCCAAGATCATGCGATTTGTACAGAGACATGGGTGAGATACCAACCGAAATGAGTAGCCGCGGGTAGCATTGACCTGAAATAATCTTTAAACAGTAAATGGCCCGCATTTATAGGGTGGTCCAATAACGATGTTATTTGTGCATTACACCTTAACGTCAAGTGTTTTCACTGTTTCAAAAATTACCACAATTGAGCAGAGTATTGTGATCGTTGAAGCCTTTTATGAAAGTGCCGTTCAAATCAAAATGCATTACGTGCACATCGTTATGCATGTTAACAAGCAGAATTGCCGCATTTGAGCAAATGAGCATCCACGCGTGATTGCTGATGCATCCACAAAGAGTTACTGTGTGGTGCAGTTTATAAGCTGATGGAGACTTCGGGCTGTACTGCTTCAAAATAAAATCGGCCAAGCAGTTACCGTGAATGATGTTCGCTATCTCGAGATGATAATGGACTTCTTGTAGACAGAAATTGAGAATATGGACCTGGACGACATGTGGTTTCAACAGAATGATGCCTCTTGTTATACAGCCAACGAAACAATGGCTCTTTTGCGCGAGAAATTTAATGGCCGTGTTATCTCATGTCGCGGCAATGTTAATTAATCGCCATGATCATGTGATTTGACACCGATGGGGATACTTAAAAGAAAAAGTATATGTCAATAAGCCAAGAACAGTTCAAGAGCTAAAGTATGAGATAATTTGGCACATTAACGACATTGAACCTCAGAGTCATTGAAAATATGGACCGACGGATAAAGATATGCTACCGTAGCCGTAGCTAGGATTTGGCCGATATTTTGTTTCACACATAATTTTATCATAATAAAAAATATTAAGATAATTCTCTGAAAACTCTTTGTTTTATTTACAATTAACATTGAGTGTTTTGCTCAAAATTTTCGGTGTTTTTTCAATTTTTAAAATCCCAAATGTTTCCAAAATCACCTGTTATACGGATTGATTTTATACTTTTATACTTTTTTTTAAAATTAACTTGAAATTTTCGTTTTTAAAAGTTAAAGCGCAATGTTGAACTACTCCACCATGAATCACATCAATTTATATTTAAAACATATGCTGGGTTTTTTATTTTTATTCTTTTACCCTCTACTCAGGCTTTTAATGTTTAAGCAGACACACATTCACACACATACATATGTATGTATTTACGTATATAATTATAATTGCAAAGTGCTTTGAAGTTAACAATTAAAGAGAAAGAGAGGGAGTGTAGGTGTGTTTGGCAGAAGGATTACGGTGAATATCTCTTTCTTCAAAGAGTATTCCATTTAATTGGTCCTTATTTTCTGGATGACATAATCATATAGAGGAATTTTCTTTGTTGTATTTTTTATTTTTCTCTCTTTCTCTTTTCATAAATATTCGCATTATTGTTGTAGTAAATTGCGTATGCAAAACATGTTGAGTACAAATGAATTCAATGTGTTTTGATTGCACTACACAATCAGTTGTTGTTAGGTTTCAGGTTTTTAATGTATATTACACACGCTCGTAGGTAAATTTATTTTTGTTTATTTATTTTTTTTTGTATAAAATTAGAGTTAAAGAAAGAAGTTTGTTTATAAAATTTATATGCAAAAGCAATGAATGAATTCGATTTTAAAAGCAACCAAACCAGAGTCCAGAAAATTCATATATCAAAGAATATGCTATCAAAGTTCGCTACAATGGCTTACACACGTGTGCAATTGTCTAACCGTCTTCAAAATAGTGTTCGGCGATATTTAGTCGCAATCGAAACGAGTTATTGCGCCTTGAAATGGATTAAACGATTAGCGGGGATTATTATTCCAAGCTTTTGTACAAATTCAATGTTAATTTAAAGCAAAAACTTAATCATCATCGGTCAAACGAAGAGGTTGTTATTGGAGCAAAAAAATTTTTTAAGACCAGCACCTAAGGAATAACCCCGACTCATGCAGTGCATTGTGCTGGTACAAGGAAAATAGGTTGTGGGAAAGAGGCTTTACACTATCCTCTTTATAGATGTTCGTATGCGTTGTTCGAGGTACTTGAATACTTATTTCGACACTCCAAATTTGTGATCATTCCAACGAACGTCACAGTGAGTTCTCATGCCCAGAACATCAAGAGCATCTGATTCCTCAATAACTACATTACCCATGGACACAGATGACACCACAGCGCCACGTCTGTGTGTTAAAAAATAACATTGAGTCTTGCGTGCATCAAAATCGATCCTGTTCGCACAACCCCACTAGGAGACTTATACCAGGTCGCCTGTTCCAGGTCGCCCAATTTCCAAGAGGCTCGGCCTACGATCAAAATACTATGAATGACAAATATTGTTGTCATCTTCGAAAACGTAGATAGAAAAATGTTAGATATAGAATGCGAGAAAGAACAGAGCCTTGCGGTACCCCTGAGTTTATCTTGAACTCGTCGGATGAGACCCCATCCAGAACCACTCTTATAGAGCGATCTCTGAAAACTCTCGGTATTGCCTCGGTCGAAGGTAATAACTTTCAAACTGAGAGTTTCATGCCAAACTCTATCAAACGCCTTGGAAATATCCAGAGTCACAACACTACTCTCGCCAAAATCATTAATGGACTTGTTCCACTTATCCGAGATCAATGTCGGCAGGTCACCGGTAGAACGGCCCTTCCGAAGACCGCAACAACAAGCCTCACCCTTTTTAGGGATTGTCTTTACATTATTATACAGGCTCGATATAACACACTGAAAAAGTCACCAATGGACGCGTAAGCGTCAAACAGCAGTGCTTCAGAACCAGTGTTGGAATGCCATCTGGCACAGATGACTTGTTAACGTTGAGATGCAAATATGTTTTTTACAAGAAGTTCGGGCAGTGGTTGAACGCTATCCGACAAGTGAGAATTACTTGCAAACATTTCAGCTAAAGGGCTACCCTTTTCAACCTGGTTCGTGAATATTTGGTCGTTACTTATAAGGACAGGAACCGAACTAGCGCTGTTCCTTAGTCTTTTAACGAATGATCAAAAGTTTTTGCTTCCCCGCTGAAAAGTAAGAAAGGAAAGCGCGAAGGAACTGCTCGTTTAGAGGCTTTTAGACAGATTTATTATTGCGCTATTTCCTAAACGCTTTCTTTCTGGATCTGACTGTCATTTTACACATCTGATTAAACCAAGATTTCTTTATAGGCTTGATCTAAAGTTTTTTTGATGGGGTACAAGCATCCATCCACAGTCTTAACATATTTACGAACATATCTGCCATGGCATCGACATTTGAGTCAAGGAAACACAGTTACCAATTAAAATGCTTAAAGAAATCGTTGAGCTTAGCCCAACGAGCATTCCCGTAAATAAAAACAGAGCATTCCGTAGTCGTAGATGAAACCTCATGAAGAGCAGAGAACGAGAATGAAGCAGAAATTGTACAATGATCTGAATTGTGAAGAGGTGCAAGAACCTCAACTGCATACAACTTTTCAGGGGGTGTAGGGAGAAAAAGGTCGAGTGTATTATTCTTGTGCCCATCTACATATGATATGTGCGTTAGTCGAAGGAGAAAAATAAGAAAAATGGTTGACCTTATTTATTACTTAGAAATAAATCCCTTTTTCATTCAAAAAGTCGTGAAATCATTAAACTGCCTCCGTATATCGTAACAAACTGAATAAATTTTCGAGACTTTAAGAGTTTACTGCATTAATTTTTATATTCTTTTAATGCTTTTTTTTCTTTTCTTTGTTATGTTTTCCTGTAAAATAAACTCCCCTTCTCTAAAGTATTTGTATCTTTAAAATATTTGTTTATTTCTTGTTTAACTGATTACGTTTCTCTTCATTTTCACTACTTGTCACATATTTTCACATTTAATATCTCAGCCAGTTACCAAGCGTTTTAGCAAGTCTCTCTTCCTCTTAAAATTTATGTTTCCTTAATGCAACGGCAGCAACGTAATGTGACATGTGACCCTTTGTAAGTCGTGCAATTCTTCTACTTCAACATGTGAATCTCTTAAGTTTTCCTTCCTTCTTCGTTCTTCCCTTACCCACTCTCTATCTATATATATTTGTAATAAATATTTATTTATTTGTTTTCCTGTTTCTTTATCATGAAGATCTGGTTGTTGGAAAAAATCATTTTAAAATATGTGTCGTATAGAACCTGGAATACCTTGCCACTGTCAGATACTTATGGGTACGGTGAATGGGTATATATGTGTGTATGTTTTGAGGAAGAAGTCAAAGATTTCATACATTTGCATCATCCAAGTCACAATGACAATGTGAAGTGTACGTGCACTTCAACTTTCAAATAAAACTTTCTTTAAAGGAATGAAATGATTTTTAAAGATATGAATGGGAATGGCTGCTCTTTCTTCTCTTTCTTGTCTTAGGTAATAGAAAGAAATTTTTTGAAAAACATTTTTCTCTCAGATATAGACTTCGAATAGCCGTACAAAACTTTTTAAATTTACTGCGTCCAGCTTAGTTCCTCATCAGTAGATTTTATCTCGTCCAATAGGCTTTTACGCCATGTCACTTCGCTTTCCATGCAGATGGCAGTCTGTAAATAGTCTGGAAATATTTTCTTTTCTGCAATGTGTGTGCAATCCAGCGCCATTTTTGGATATCATCTTCAGGGTAATGGGCGTTTGTCTGTATATTCTGTAAAGTTCTGAGTTGGAAATCCAGTTCTGGGGCCACCACATACACAGAATAATTCTCAGCCATCTCCATTGACACAAGCCAAGTTTCACTTCCGAAAAAAGTTCAAACTTTATATTCACATCGAATATTCGAACTTTGGTTGCAGATGATAGTTGCCGGCATCGCCATACTTTTAAGGCTCTTTTCGCCTTCGCAAGTCGAGGTCGATATCCGTTTTGGCACAGCCATCTGGTGTAATTTGGCTGCCTAGTTATGTAAAACTCTGTACATATTCAACAGGTCTATTATTAAGACTTTTGTTTTATTGGTATCCGGAACATATTCGCAAGTTATTTAGTTTGTCCTGGATGTATCAAAAGTGAGGCCGTTAAGGTATTGTATATTAACTAGATAACAAAGAATGCCTCTGTTAGGAGTGGTATCTATACTTGTTCGAAATACCTCGTCAATTACAACCTGGTCGTTCAAAACCTTTTACTAATAGTGCCAGAAAGTTCACCTCTGTGCAACACTTTACACCTGAATGCAGCATATTATGTCTGTATGAAGCAGATTAATTTACTTAGAACCCATTTCCTTGAGAGTGCCTCCCAGATGCTTTGGTGTTTTAGATGGTCGAAATCAACGAACAACAAATAAAACGATTGCCGTAGCTCATTCATTGGCTTCAGTGTGATTCGAAGAGGCGCAATGTGCTCCACAAAAGAATTTTGTTAGGTGAACCCTGCCTGTTGGTTTCCTTATAATCAATAATTACCCATAATGTCACCCTAGATATAGAAAATATTGATCAAAATCTTGAAACTGAATTGAATTTGGTGTGTTTCTTTTTGGTCTTGCCTGGGCTTCCACAAGGCCTTTCTTCGCCAGTTATGACACTTCTACGAGGATCAAGAATATTATTATCGTCATTTAGCTGAAGTTGCACTGTACATAACTCGGCGAATGGAACATGGTGTAGATAGTTCTCAGCTCTAAGCAGATGTTTCTTGTAGTAGAGTCTATAGAAGTTTTGGTAAATGCACACAATATATAGACAATATACGTCCGAGGTGCTAAAGGCCTGTCCCAGAATCACCGCTCACCTATTATTCCCGCTGTTTACGAAAATATGGAAGACCGCGGATTTGCAGAAAAAATGGTTGGTGGGAATTTTGGTCACAGTTCCGAAGTGGGTGATCTAAGCAAAGCAGAAATTATAGAGGTATCATATTGTTGTCAATTCCACCAAAGATACTCACAAACTGAAGCCGTCCATACAAAGACAGCAAGCTGGGTTTCGTTCCAGCCGCTCTTGCGTCGACCAAATAAGCACATTGAGAGTCATCATCGAGAAGTCAGTCGAGTAGAAAACAGCATTATAACTCGTATTTGTAGACTACAGTACAGCATTTGGTAGCATAGTAGAGACTGTATCTGAGGTGCATTACGGCGGAGGAGAATAGCGCCTAAGCTGATAAGACTTAAAAATGCACAATACAACAGTTTTAGCTGCGGACTTCTCTACAATGGAAAACTATCGAACAAATTTAACACCATCTTTGGAGTACGTCAAGGTTGTCTTATATCGCCCTTATTGCTCCTAATAGTTCTGGATGATGTCCTGACGTGGGCAAATGATAATGGTGGAAACAGTCTTATCCGATGGAAATTCCAAAACCACATGGAAGATCTTGCATATGCCGATGACGTATGTCTATTGTCATCAAGACACGGCGATATGTAGAGAAAAAAAAACGACATCATTACCGAAACGCGTATAGTTGGTTTAACGAGCAATTCCACGAAGACGAAAGGTCTGAAGATAAATTTGGTCGACCCTGCCGAAAATTTTAAGTTGGTGACGATATAAATGAAAATGTCGAGTGTTACAGCGCATAAGTGATATCCTGAGCAGAATATCTAAGCCACAGGATGCTCTTTTACAGCTCTGGATAATTTGGAGATCATTCTCTATATCCATCGGTAAGAAAATTCAGTCGTTTAACTCGAATATAAGACCGATACTGCTGTACGTGTACAAAACGTGGCTGACGACAAAGACACTAAAACTGCAAACTTTTATCAACAGGAGTCTGAGAGAGATCCTCAAGATATGGTGGCCAAACACAATATGAAATGCAGAGTTGTGTAAGCAAATCTCGATACATCTGTAGACTCTACAGAAACAACCAACCAAAATTTTCAAACAAGCCCTCCAGTGGAGCCCAGAGCCAAGAGATTCCAGAGTAAGAGCACTAGAGCAAGAGGTAGGCCGACACACACGTGGAAGCGCACAAGGAGAATGACATTAACAACTAGAATATTTTTTCAACGAGGTGAAGAGCATAGTGACAAGCCGAAGAAATGGCTAAATTTTGTTGAGGCCCCATGCTCCACTGGGAGCTGAAGGATTAAGAAGAAGAACACACAACAGGCACGTCTTGGAGCTTTCTATGATTCATTTAAGAAACATCATATGGCTTATAACGGGGCACTGAGCTCTATGTACATGAATTAATCATCTCATAAGATCCACCAGTCAAGAAACCATAGATATCTGGGAGAATACTGATGGGTAGAGAACATGGCAATTCTTGAATCTGCCTTGGATTCGTATTATAAATCTTATAGGAGTGATATCGGGCCACTTGAATGATGAGTAAGAGGAGAAGTCGACAGGCTGTCATTGGCTTTCATTTGAGGACTTACTACTAAATGTGCTTGGTCAGGGTAGATTTAGAGCCAAGAACAAGTGCGCGACAGGTGATGTGAATACATTCCTTCAGTAGATTAAAAGGATGACTAATGTTAGACCCGGACATGATGATCATAACTGAACGGGATCTAACTAACTAACTGGTCTAACCTGTTTTGGGGCGGTGGGGTTGCTGATTAACACCTGAGCTGCTAGAGATGTGTTTTATAATAGAGCTTTGGCAGACATTTTGCAGAATATTAATTCCTAGTCTTAAATGTAAGTCGCTATGAGTAATAAAACATTCCTTTAAAGTTCTGCATTTATTGTATAACACGTAACGGAGTTGAAGATGTTGTTGCATCTTGAGTTTATTTGCAAAGGTTACAGGGCATTAATAAGTGGAAGAGAGACACGATAAACTTTGGGTGACCATAGTAAACTTTGCTGGTATGTAACAGGAAATTGGCATTAGAGGTGTCCATATTTTATCGAAAAAAATATTAAGAAAATTACATTTTGAAAATGCTTTTAATATTTATTTTCCATTTATGAAATCAATTGAAATATTAATTAAAAATCACTTAAGAAACTAGTCGCCACTTTGATGATTATCTTGTGTACAACCCTATTTCAAATATCTTCCTCTTCAAGAAACATTTCCTATTTCAAGCCAACGTCTTGAAAACAACATAAGATCTCAAAGAGCAGAACAGTGTTATCAACAGAAAAGCCTAGAAGAGGGGACAGAAACTGAAAAACGATAAAATGAGAAGGAAACAGCCACAACAATTACAACAATAATAAAAGCAAAAACAACAGTACAATAATAACAAAAAAGAGAAGAAAAAAATATTTATCAAAATATTTCCTGGCGCCTTTAATGGAACATCACAGAAATTGGGGCGATTTTTTTTTTCAAAAGTGCCTGCATGTGTGTGTGTGTGTGTGTGGGAGAAACGAAGCTTAAAAGGAAGTGGAAAAGTGGCAATACACGTATAATTGGCAACATGTGTTGCACTTGCAACACGACTATGTATCATGTTTTCAAAAGATAATAAATTGAAATATTTTTTATCTTTTTTTTTCAATTTTTCTTGTTGTTGGAGTTACACAAGCGGGTATTCTGAAAGAAATTAGTTGAGTTGAGTTGCTTTAATTGTCATTCTTTGTATGGTAATCGTGAGAATAAATTATGGACTCCATCAAAGTACTCTTAAAGAGAAAGGAATTAAAGAATGGATGCACAAATTATTAAAAAAATAATATGTTTAAATATTTCTTATTGGAAATGGGGCTTGTCATGTTTTAAATAAAATACTTATTTATTTTAAGTCTACACTCACAAGAAATTTTGTTTATGTCATGAAATTGACTAAAATCGATTTCAATCAATATTTTTTATTTTTTCTTTCCAAATAATTGTTAAAAGGTTTGGTTTTTTTGTAAAATTGTTTTTCAGTTAGCAATCGCTCAGTTTAATAAAAAATTATTCATGGCTGCTGTTGTTGTTGTTGTTGTTGCTTTCATTTTTTAGTATAGCATACGCCTTTAGTTTAGTTTTTATTGTGTTATATGTATGCCACCCCAGTTGACATTTTTTTAATTTTGTCAAATTCATGCCTTTCCATATGAGATGAATGCGCAGGCAGAGCGGTGATACGAGTTATAAAAAAAACGAATACAATTGCTCTGTTACATATACAAAAATTGAAAAGAAAAAAAAGTGAATTTTATATTGAAAAAGTTTGGCCAGAGTCTACTAGAAGGGAGCTGTACTTGTTAATGCAATTCTGAAAAATTTCAGACATACATACTGTTACGTTTTTACCTTTTTAAAAGCGTGTATTTATGAGTTCGTAGATTGTAGTTGAAATGAAATAAATCTTGTGTTTGGTTTTTAATTAAAATCCTTTATTCAACACAGTTTTGTGCACCATTGTTACAGGCAATAACAATTTTCTATATTTAATTACTCCGTCTGCTTACAATCTTGTAAACAACAACAATTACTTGACAGATCTTTCTACTTAAATATCTTCCAACCCGGTCGTATAACTTAGGTTCAATTACAACCTTTTCATCCAGGGTTTATCCGCACTTAACTCTCTTTACTGAGTTAGCTCCAACTAAGCTGGTTTTTTACTTCACGATTCACTTCACGAGGTTACTCTTTATAAACTCTCTTCACACAAACTGTACTCGCTGAGTTTAGGACACATAAATTGCAACTTGTTCGCATCGATATGCTTTTTATATGGTTGAGTAAACAACACATCGAAAGCTCTCGAACCTCTCGATATTGCAGGTAGATTCCATTTCTTTGTTTTAATTTCTTTTTAGTGCTTTTGTCGCCATGCGTATGTAAACATCTACCTCTTTCAGCTCTTAGTATTTGTTGTTGCTTGTTTATTGTTTGTTACTTGTTTTCTTTGCTGCTTAATGATTGTTGTTGCCGTGTTATTTTTATTTACTTTATCTCTTCTAATATTTGTTGTTATAGGTTGGGTTATTTGTAAACAGCATGTATAGTTGTTCTTACAGCTTTTGTTTATTTATTTTAGGGATGTAATAATATAGGTGTAGGGTGTACATAGTCACGGTTATTTTTATACCGAAGTAGGTAAGCCTAGCAATCTTTGCAAGTCGTATAGACCTATCAGTCTCTCATCCTTTCTTTTGAAGACGATGTAAAAACTGATTGATGTCTATATAAGGGAAGTCCCTTCGGGAATGCACTCTTCACCCAAATCAATTCGTGTACGTGAAGGGGGGTTCACTGAGGGTGCCATTTTGTCTCTTCTAAGCAGTATTGAAAAGAGATTCGCTGATAGGGAAGTATCTCTTTGTGCCCTCTTAGATATTCAAGGTGCCTTTGACAATAGAAGCCTTGTTTCCAACGCCATGTCGTTGAAACGAAAAGGGGTGGAGAAGTCAATTATAGCTTGGATCATTGAATCCATGCTTAGGAGCAGATTCACTGGAATCCACTGTGACAGTGTCAAAAGGGTGCCCTCAGGGTGGAGTACTTTCTCCATTGTTATGGTCGGTAGTAGTTGATCTCTGGGTTACTATGTGTCAGGTTACATAGGGGTGTCAGTGAAATTGGTTACGCTAATGACCTCGTTATAACAATACGTGTGAAATATAAGAGTACCTTGTGTGAACCTCATGAGGACGTCCCTGGGCGAGGAGTCAAATTGGTGCATTCAAGAAGGGCTTTCGGTGAGTCCCTCAAAAACGGTTGTTTCACCTTTTACAAAGAGATACAAGTTATCATGTGACTGCATTTCTTTTATGGGTACCACCATCAACTTTTCTAAGGAGGTTAAGTCTCTAGATTTCATTCTGAATAGAAGGCGTAGTTGGAACTCGCACTTTGGTGTCGTCCAGAATAACACAATAAAAGCCCTCTGGGAAAATCGCTTGTCCCTCGGGCCTTTCGCCGAGGATGACACTGATTATATACCATAATTGGGGTGGCGTAGAGCGTACGCATAACAACACAAGCGACCTAGGTTCGAGCCCCAGCAGAGGACATGACGAAGAAACAAAATGTGTCTTCGACTGTTTAATAAAGAGGCTTCCACTTCTCTCCAGACAACTCCATCTTAAAAATAAAGAAGAAGTACCCCTAACCTTGCCGCGTACCTCTGGCGATGATGAAAAACATCAAACAAATGATCAGGAAAACACGCCATCTACTGGGGAAAAAAATTACAATTCTAAAGTAAAGATCACCACCAATTAGCAAGGATCTTCACCACTACGCAAAATCATATGGAGGGAAGTTACAGCTAATTAGCTTGAAAGATCAGATTGATTAAAGAAACTGAAACAAAGCAATGGATGCTTTGTGGAAAGCAAATATGCTCCGTAGAGGAGTGACGGAGGAAAAAAAAACTAGGCCAATTATCACGAAAGCTATCGTCATGAATAAATTAGACAAAGTACAGAGAGTCGCCTGCCTCGGTATAACTGAGGCAATGAGAACATGTCCAACAGCGGTCTCGGAGGCCTTGATTGCCCGCTTCACATCTATGTA
The DNA here is from genome assembly GCA_023159175.1 of Wohlfahrtia magnifica. Classification (NCBI taxonomy): domain Eukaryota; kingdom Metazoa; phylum Arthropoda; class Insecta; order Diptera; family Sarcophagidae; genus Wohlfahrtia; species Wohlfahrtia magnifica. The sequence goes on from JAKWBJ010000206.1 coordinate 540,406, forward strand.
ATGAGGGTGGCGATATATTCAACGACCAAATTTTTCGCCAAGGAATTCCGAAATGCATCAGAAAATCTGTTCATTCTATGCACTGTGGTCGGAGAACCATCTTCAATCCAGAATGTTATGGCTTACAATCTGTACCTTTGACAGAAGATTCAGATTCCGAAATGCATCAGAAAATCTGTTCATTCTAGGCACTGTGGTCGGAGAACCATCTTCAATCCAGAATGTTATGGCTTAGAATCTGTACCTTTGACAGAAGATTCAGGTTCTTGGACTAATGGGGCTTTAGTTAAGAGTGAGTTTGATCTAAACTGGTATACCGATGGCTCCAAAATGAAAGACTGTGTCAATGCTGGTGTTCATGGACCTAACCTAGACTTGTCGACCACACTGCTAAGATCGCTAAGTGTCTTCCAGGCTGAGATCATGGCCATTGCTATATGTGCGGAGATCAACCTGGACAGTGGGCTTAAGGGTAAGACCATTAATGTATTATCTGATAGCCAAGCTGCCTTAAGGCACTTGACTTAAATCGTATGACATCTAGACTGGTCAAAGTTTGCTATGATACAAAGGTCAGTTGTTTTGGCACTGTGAGATAGATGGTAATGAAATAGCGAATGCATTGGCTAGAAAGGGTTCCATGACACTTTATATCAGCAACTTGCTGTGCGGTATCACCAAGTACAATCACCAATCTAATCAACGATTGGGAAATTGCCAGATGCTTGAAACACTGAAATGCTCAAAGTTAACTTCGCCATTCTAGGGCGGCGGTCAAACCGCAATTTGGGCGTCCCTCTGAGTTTCTCAAGTATGGCAGGGCGTACTTGAAACTCCTTACAGAGTTTTTTACAGACTACTGTAGACTAAGCCCGCATTTGAAGAGGATGGCGGCAACAGATGTGGATGTTTGTAGACTGTGCTCATAGGCATCAGAGACAGCGGAACACGTAACGTAAGTGGATCATAGAATCAAAACAGATGTAACGTTTAAAGCTAATGTTTTTCTATTAGAAGCAGTTTTCCAATTCTTTGGCTTCCATGTGGATTCCATATTATGACTTTCGTAGTTAGATTGCCAATGGCTTCTTCGCATGGGTTAAAAATCTACAATTTCTTCGCATAAGTTATCTTTTTATTGGAACTTTACAAGTTATTTGCCATAAGTCATGGTGAGATATTGTGACTGTCCGGAATATTTCCCGAATACATCATAGATAGCCACTGTGGTATGGTAGATAAGACACATGGCAGACCATCTGACAATTTCAAATGGCGGTCTTACTTCAAAGCATTGTTAGCGCAATGAAAAACTACTCTTACTAATGCATCTGCAGTTTGGAGCCGGCGTTAAACTGTAGGTACCTTTCAAGGCGTCTAAAAATAAAACCGAGTGCAACTCATTGATTGAGATAAGTTTGCCTTGTTCTACTTGGGATGTCGCGTTAATTATGTATATATGTATGACCTATAGACAGCGATTGATAAATGCCTGGATGGTATTGACATCCCCTTAGCCAAAACCAGCGTTTGTTCCCTAGAGGCCTAGCTGGCAGCTCCACACTTTTAATTTTTGTTCAGATTAGTTTGGAAAAGTGTATTGAATTCGAAAATGAAATTCTTTTGAAATCTTTTACTCCTTTGTTACGTCCAAGGATACTGTTAGTAGGGTAGTAAGAAAAACAAAAACCTAAAAATTAATCATTTTTTGTACTTTTATTGCCTTTTGTTGCAAAATTGTGTCCCGAAATGAAAAATTGTTGTCGATTGTCGAACTTTTAACTGCAACACACAAGGAAAACAAATTGAACAAAATTCCAATTTGTAAGGCAAATAGTGTATTCGCAAGAAAAAAAGATGAAAATATTGAAATAAAATCTGTAACCATAACCGATACACCAAAAAGGAGAAGAAGAGAAGAGAAGGTGTAAAACGCAAAACTTCAATGAATATTAAATGGTTTTAAAAATAAAAAAAGTATTTTTAAAACAAATAAATTCGTTGGAGTGTTTCCTTTTTTTTTTATCGAAATATGATATTCGATATTAAATTTGTTGGTGAAATAAAATTCCCAGCTTTCTTTGATGAATTTTATAAATTAATACGTACATATTTACTTCAAAGGGAAACATTAAGACCAAACAGATTAATATCCATCGTGGCGTAAGGACAAAGCTGCTGTATACATATTGTCAGCCATTTTTAAGGCTCTTACGTACAATAACATTAATTTGTTGTAATGAGTCTAAAAATAGAATTGGGTGCAGCACATTGACTGAGAGAAGTCCCCGTGTTCCTTCGTGGAATATTATGGGAGTTAATATATAATTATAATAAGAAACACTGGCAAAAAGGATAAAGAAATGCATTAATTACTTATTGGGACAGTTTGTTGAGTTTAAATACCTATAAATTTTGCCAATTTTTTAAAGCTTAATATAGGCTTTGTATAGCCTTATTTGATAGTAATAACAAGACGTATACAAGGCAGGACATGATGTCTGCTAAGCATTAGTATCGGGTGAGTTTTAAAGAACTTTCAGATTTGATTAAAAACACGTACAATTTTAAGAAAAGTATGAAACCTCCATTTGATTCTATAGAACGATCAATATATCTCGGGGGGCCATTTAAAAGTTTAAATATAAGAAAGTATTCAAACGAAAACGGTTTTAAGTTTTGCCAAATTTATTTTTTGTTGTTGTGAAATACAATTGTTCCGGGTAGAAATGAAATGTTATTTCATTCATATAGCTGCCGCGGCTGACCTCGCAGCACCCTATTCGACTGGACTAATTTCCGGCTATGGCAACACTAATATTGGCCTTTAAATGCTCAATTGTCTCTAGTTTGTCGGCATAATAACGATGTCACTTTAACGGCACACTACAGAGAATAGTCCAACAGTGTCAAATCGCAATTTCTTGGCGCCCACTTACATCAACATTTCAGCTAATTGAACGGCCATTAACGGCCATGTTTGATGCAGTAAATCGAATGTGGCATCCTGTTGAAACCAAACATCGTTCACATCAATACCATGAAGAGCGGCCACAAAAAAAGGATCGATTACTATGGTGCGCTACGTGTCACCATTGCCCGTAATGGTGACGCCGTCCTCATTTTCAAATGAGGATGCCAATGATGCCTCCGCTCCACAAGCGGCACCAAACAGTCACTCTTAATGAGTGCACGTAAGACCATGTTTGGGTTTTCTAAGCCCCAATTATGGCAATATTGCTTACTGATGTGCCCACTAAGATGAAAGTGAGCTTCATCCGAAAAGGTGATTTTTTTTTGGACATCATCGTGCAGTTTCTCGATGGCCCATCTAGCGAAGCGAAGCCTTTATAAGGCTTCATACCACGGCGTCTTTTCGCAAAATTCGATATAAGCTGGTGAGTGAAATATTCAATTCTTGAAATCGATGATGAGTTGATGTTGATGGATACTCACGCACACTCGCAGCCACAGCTTCGATATTTTCGGGTGTACAATGAAACCAGTTTTACGAACTTTAACACCGAATCGGACATTGTTGGCCCTTCTCTGCGACCAAATTATGTACGACATTTTCGTGCAATTTCCGACCAATAGCTTTGTTTTTTTTTGCTCAAGCGTAAATTGATTAATTTCGTTCAGTGGATATGATATAAGTCTTGCCAGATTCGAAATAACCGCGTCACATATACAGGTAGAGCCACCAGTTATAACTGATTGAAAAACATGGATTTATCAAGCCAATCTATGGTTGCAGTAACAAAAAATTGTTTAACTAGCACCCGAAGTTCACTTCTCATTCCACTTTCGTTAAAACTAAAAGCAACGAACGGGGGAGGTGGGGTATTTGCTTTCAAAAACAAACATTAAGAAACGTAGCTTTGCTCACAATTCTATTCAGTAACAGATAACAGTTAAAGGGAATAGTGTTACATTAAAAAACAAAATGTAAGATACACTTTGCGAAAAGGGAATATGTTTTAAGAAAAGAAATGTTCGTGATAAAAACGAAAAAAACTGATATTGTTTTGAATTATGCTTTGCCTGCTTATACATATATCGGTCTATAGGCCTTGAATTACAAAAACGCTTCAAAAGACGTTTTTGGTAAATAGGCCTCGTAATAAAGTACCTGCAATAAAACATTTCAAACTTATTTTTTCAAATGTATAGCTATGATAACTTTTATTATTTAATTGCATTTGTGATTCGCATGTACTTGTTATTCCTACACGTGCGTGAGTGTGTGTGATTATGAGTGCAAAAGATGTTTGGTTTTTTCACAGAGAGAGCTGGAGTAAGAGATAATGAGATAATAAATGCTTATGGTATTAAGGTGTTAAGAGAGAATGTTTTAATTCCATGTTTTTTTTTTGTTGTTTTCGTAATAAACCTGCTAATTGTTTACATATAGTATGTTTGCTATATAAGTGTAATACATGTTAGATGTTGTTATTGATGTTGTTGTTTGTTTGTTTTTTCTGTTATAATTGTAAACACCTAAAGGCAGCCGCCAATCAATTGCCAATTTAAAGGCGAAAACATTGAAAAAATTGGGTTTCTGGTACAAATGTTTTTTTGTCCATTGTTGTTGTGAATAAATTTTTTTATATTTAGTTTTGTTGTTATTGCAAGAATGCTTTTTATTTTTCTTTAATATGTACATCTGCACGTATTCTCTCAGTCAATCAGGCAGTTGCTGTTGCTGCTATTTGTGAGTGACAGACAGTCTGTTATAAATATTTTGTATGCATGGATGTTTGTTTGTGTGTGTGCCTGTACACATACTGTTATATACTCGTAGTTTTAAAACATATCTTGCGGCGTAATAAAATGCAGAAGTTCTTAAGGAGTTTTCTATTCAAAAACAACATTTAAACTTTTTTTACAACTACAAAATAAGTTCAATGGTGTATAAATGTAAGCTTTCTGTAAACATACTACCTTGATCAAAAAGTTTCCTGAATAACTCTCGTGTGGCGGTCTCATTGTTCCGATTTGAGTTTTTTCGATTGTCTAATAAAGCAGTGTTGCCAAAGTTATTAACCCCTAAAAAAAACCCAGTATAAGAAAATCGTAGAGACTAAACATATTCTTTAAACGCTAACATGTAATGCGACAATGCCTTAACGTCATACTACCTTATTAAAAAGTTTTCGGAATAACCCACGTGTGGCGGTCCAATCGTTCGGATTTATGCTTTTTCTATTGTCTAATAAAGCAGTGTTGCCAAAGTTAACCTCAAAAAAACCCGATATAAGAAAATCGGAGAGACTAAACATATCCCTCAAATGCTAAAACTATAATACGGAAATACTCTAACGCCATAATACTACCTTAATGAAAAAGTTTCCGGAATAACCTCCGTGTGGCGTGGAGTTTTTTTTTTTTTTTTTTTTTTTTTTTTTTTTTTTTTTTGATAAATTGGTACATCTGTTATTGATATTCCCGCTAAATCTTAGCGTCATAGCTTGACATTTGCAAAAGCTACGTAGCCAAGAGTACATCTATCTCTATGCGTATTGGAAATTTTTTTTTACAAATGTGCTGTAAAATGTTTGTGATATTTGGAGTTTCACATGACGCCTGGTACACACCACCTTTGGCGTCCACATTAAACATTAATGTCTTAATATTTTCTATGCAACAAAGCACGTTTCATTGATATGAAAAATATTTCTTTGTTTTTATAAAATAATAGAGAAACTCTGCATTTCACTTTTCAATTGGCGGCAAAATTTAATTGATTTTCAACAAAAACTAACTTCCATTTAAATTTAAACTGTAATAGATACAAATTTAAATTAATTTTAAATAACAAGTCAATTAGTTTGATTCAAAAAGGGCCTTTGTTTGTAGTTTTAAGTTAAAATGTTTTGCTTTTTCTTAAATTGAATTCTGTTTGTAAAATCCATTAAAAATTTTGGACATTTGAACCATTTAAAACATGAAATGTATGTTTTCAAATAAAAGCTATTATGGCTAAACATTTTATATATTTTATGTATTTTATCCAGGAGATTAGCAACGTTCTATCTACAGACTTATGGGGAGGGGACAAACATTTTTTAGAAAATACAGATACAAATACAATTTTGTTCTATACTCTGGCTTCTCTTCGGTTGTCGAATTAATATTTCGCCTTTTACTAAAGATTTCCGATTTCAGGACCAAGAATATTATTTGAAAAATCCAGTCATATCCATGTATGCAGAAAGAAAAATTGTGAAGATATCGGCGTAATCTATAATAATAGCAGAATAAAAAACGCCGATTTCTACAAGATCCTTGGGATATATGGGGTCCGCCATCTAACGTTTTTTTTTTCAACTAGTGCTTATTTCGTGAATGGTAACACTTAGCTCATGTCTGATTTGGTAGATAATTAGTTTTATCCTTCCGCTGAATGAATATGGTTGTGTATACGCTTCGCTAATTGGGCCTGTGATCGACTTACAGAAGATGACGATTTTGTCAAAAAAATCATCTTTTCAGATGAACCTCATTTTGATCTTGGCGGGTATGTAATCAAGCAAAATTGTCGCATTTGGGGCACAGAAAACCCGCACGCATACATTGAAAAGCCGGTACATCCAAAACGAGTCACTGTTTGGTCCAGAGGCATAATTCGAAAATGAGCAATGAGTGGCCGTTACGGTCAATGGCAATCGGGCCATATTGAACGAATTTTTGTTCACAAAAATTGAAGAGGAGGATATTAGCAACATTTGGTTTCAACAGGACGGCGCTACGTGCCACACAGCCGAAGCTACACTCGATATTTTGCGCTCTGTTTTTGAAGATCGCATTATCAGCCGCAGAGCTGATGTCGTTTGGTCACCTCAGAGCTGCGATTTGACACCGTTGGACTATTATTTGTGGGGTGCCGTCAAAGATAAGTGTTACGCCAACAAGCCAGAGACAATTGACGCTTTAAACGACAATATTCGTGAAGCCATTGGTGAAATACAGCTGCACACAATCGATAATGTGCTTAAAAATTGGACCGATCGTGTAGGTTACTGCATGGCCAGCCGAGGCAGCCATTTGAATAAAATTATTTTCCATTATTAAACGGAAGGATTGTACTTTCAAAGAATAAGAGAAATTTGAGAAATTATTCAGTAGTTTTTTTTTCATAGCATTTTCAAAAAAAAAAAAAAAAAATTATTTGGCGGACCCTTTATAAAAATTAATGTGTGTGTTTGTATGTATGTTTGTTTGTGCCGTAAAGACAGCTAAACGGCTGAACCGAATCTCTTGAAGGAACTATAGGCAATATTTAACTTTTATAAATACCAACTGAGCGGTGCCACGTCCATACAAAAGATATATTAATTATTTATCTATATCTTCAAAACGGTAACAGAAGAAGTCTCTAAATTTATCCCAAATAGATTCCTAGTCAAATACAAATCACCAGTCAAAAAGTGGGTGAGACTACGTAAGTAGGCGTGGTACCGCCCATACATAGTATATATTGATTTTAGGATACCTTGAGAACAGTCAAAACTAAAGTTTCAGAATTTAGTCTGAATATCTTCAAAAATATGGACGAAATCGGAATCATACTAAATATTAGATTTTGTATATGTGGATAACGACAACTATTAAAGCTTCGACATCTATCCACACCAGCCGAAATTCGGAGATTACAGAAATCAGACTGGATAAAAGCTGTCTATATACGTATACTACGTATACTATATAGAAATGAATGTGTGTAGTGGGATAGCGATGCTCGCCGAGTGTATTTGTTTGAAGGCTGTATACAGCTAAAAAGCAGAACTTTTAGTATCGTTCTGGAAGGAGCAAATGATTGAATTTTGTCCGTATGGGGGGCAAAATGTGGAAAAAGGAAAAATAATGTAACTAAGATAGCAATTAAGATAATAATTAAAATGGGAGTAGCGAAGCACGCCGGGTTTTAGCAAGTATGTAATAGAAATGATCCTCAGGAACTTAACATTTCATATTTATTAAGTTCATAAAGATATATTTTTCTTTTTTATTTAGTTTCTTCCAACATTAAGTTATTTTCTTAGAAAATTTTCTTAATTATAAGACAACCAACTGTTTATTTGGTCCATTATTTATTAATTATAATATTATCCCACAAGTTATAAACATTAATTTATAAGTTTTTTTTGTGTGTGTGTGTGTATCTATATAAAACAAGAAATAAAAGATATGCACATGTTTGAAAATCAAGACAACAGTAATGATTAAAATAAGAGCATCATTCATTGTGCATTCAGTTAAAAACTCATTCGGACTATAGAGTTGCTTGATTAGTCTGCAGCTTTTTATATTACCAGCATAGCAACTTTCCTATTATATATTACAAAACTACTGCGTATGAAAGCAAGGAAAGAATACATTATTTTTTCCCGTATGACCACTTAAAAGTGGAGTTTTAAACGGATTTTTGAGACTTTCTGTAACCGTGATGCGACTTGAAGCCGTGACAAAATATGGGTCTATTTGTTATGGAATTGACGCATTGTCATTTGCCTCTATTGCTGGCGATAATATTTACAACTTTTGGACGCATTGACAGGAGCAGAAAACATCTCATCAGAAATGTTGAAGGCTTACTCGCAAGTGCTTAGCTACTTATGCGACTAATAAAAAAGTTTCTGGGAAAGTGAGCAACTGCCACAGAAACTGAAAGAGAGTATTATCGTGAAAATACCGAAAAAGGGTGATTTATCTGATTGTACAAACTGAAGAGGAATAAATCTGCTGAGCATGGGCAATAAAATAATAGCGCATAATAGCGCATATTATATACAAATGCACTGGAACCTGACTTCAGGCCACAGCAAACTGGATTCCGTCGACACAAATCATGCTTAAACCACATCAATAGCCTCAAAGTAATTGTGGAACAGTCTGTTGAATGGCGATCTTTCCCTTTAAATGCTTTTAATGGACTTCGCGAAGTTTTTCGATACTCTCGACAACTGGATCTTGTGGAAGGCACTGGAATGCAAAGGGATACCACCAAAAATTGTGTCCCTCATTCGGGACTTTTACCGCGGTGGCAACTGCAGAATTCTGCACTGAAATCAACTAGGTAGCCAGATGAACATGAAAGTTGTGGTGTGACGTGGCTGTGTAATGTCGCCACTGCTGTTTAATATTGTGCTGGATAATGTAATGAGAAATCCCACCAACGCAACCAATGGAATAACATGGGGATTGCAATGACAACTGGGTGACCTGGAATATGCAGACGACATAGGAGATGTTTATTTTGAATGCGGCCAAAGTTCATTTTTATCTTTTTTCAAGTTAAAGCATTAAACACATAACCGACAGCAGACAGCAAAATGTCAAAATTAGAATACACACGTTTATACGAAAACAATTATTTTTTGCTGCTGCTAAACATGAAATAATTTCCCTTTTTAAACAGCAAACCAAAATTAGTGATACCAATACAATATAAATTAAAAAAAAAAAACATAAAAATAAATATCTTTTTTATCAGAAACCAACAATATAAAATTAAAATATGGTAACAATGTGAGTTGCCGTATGTGCCAATAAATTGTATAATCACACGATTGGCATAACTAATTATTGGCATACTAATTATTGGCGTAATACGACAATTGTGTGATCCAACCTTAAGGATGTTGACTCTAGACAGACTTGATGAGAATTAATGTATATATTACGGCGAGAATAAATATACATATTGTTACGTAAATAAAATTACAACACTGCATTGTGGGATTTTGGTATATTTTGTGTCAGCCTGTCAATTTGGCAGAACTGCCACATCGACCATCTGACGGATATGGAAATAGAAGATGTAGGCAATTAAGTATATAAAGGGCTACTTTACATACACGTCAGTTAGTTATCGTATGGCTGTCAATAAACAAAGCTGTGTTAAAGCGGAAATAAAAGTGTTGTATAAACTAATATTAAGTGTTGTATTAAGACAAACAGTTTAAAAGTTATAGTGAAGTAAATAAAGAAACTGTAACAACAAAAAAGTGGTTTAAGTTTATTTTATCGCAATTTAAACGAACTCAAACGTTTTAAAAAGGTTGAAACGTAATAATATATTACAAAAACGTCTAAAAACGATTACGACCCCACAACCTTGATAAGGGTTAATAAAAATCTGACTCATCTAGTGAAAAAAACAATAATGTTCTTTTAAGAAAATATCCGATTGCGCACGTACATATAGTTACTTTGGCAAAAGTGCATACTCTTGGACCTATTTCTTGTTTCCAAATTTAAGAAAACAACTGTTTGGTCAGATATTTGGATTAAAAAATTTGTGGTCATCATTGAAACAAATGCTTTATTAGGATCATGAAATATTTAACGTGGTCGGGCCAATAATCCGATATCTTTTTAACAGAGACTTGTGCTGGTGAAAAAGAACTTGTTAAACATTTTTTTCATTAAATCGGCCCAAAAATTGGGTATAATATTCGCAATCGATTAGTTTAACCCTTTGAAGATAGTTAAAGAGGATTCTATCACGTGCGTCACAAAAAATGACAAACGCGGCAGCCAATTTGCGGATACCTTTCTCATACCTAAGTGATCATGCAAAATTTAAACATTATGCCATGTGAGATGCCTAATACTTCCACAATTTTTCGCACTTTAAATCTCCGATCAGCCAGCATTATGTCCTGAATTTATTCAATTGTTTAGAGTGTAGAAAGCTCAACTAATCGTCCAAAACAACGAAATTGATGGTGCAGAGTTTTCATAGTATGTATCAAACCTAGCCTGGATTTGAGAGATTATGTTCTTCCGCAAAGAATAATGCTTTATAAACACACCAAATTCAATAATCTGCTATCAGTGGCTGTCAAACACAAACTAAATAAAGCAGCTTGTTCAATTTTAACAGGAGTCAACTTACAGCTAAGTGGTGGGATATATAAAGGTACATGGACCCGCCCACGTATTATTAAGCGTTAGCTTGAAGAAGTCGGTAACGAAAAAAACGAATCTTTTAATCAAGAAGTCATGGATGTTTCCCATAATTCTTTTTAAACATAATATACTATTCTTTTAATTCTTTTTAAACATAATATACTATTATTTTGCTCTTTATTGTAAACAGCAATAATATTGCTGCGTACATGAGTGGATGCTAATGCTGTACATGTGTTTTGTTTGTCATATTTTGGACTGAATTTCGTAAATAATATTCTGTTTTTGGTTATTTTCCATTTACTCTTTCAGAAATAAATTAATGTTTATGAACAAAAACAAAAAAAAAAAAAAGTTTCAATAAAAACTTTTCTTCATTTTGTTTTATTTTATTGTTGTTGTTGCTCTTGTAAAAATAGTCTTAAAGAAGACAAATGTTAACTAATTAAACAAAATTGTCCACAGTTTCCTTGACTGAGTAAAAAATATGTAGTTTTTTAGACTCTTTAGTAGACTCACATACAAACATATGTATGTCAGTATTATCACTTATACGCTTATTTAAATAATTGTGAAGAATGACAAGGTTATTATACTTTGGGACCTTACAGAAGACAGTTTTTAATTTAAAAGAAAAAATTTAACATTTAAGTTCGATAATTTTCGAACCCTACTCATAGAAAAGATCTTAAGTCAAATATTTGTAACAGACAAACTTAAAATAGCCAGCTTATCAATTAACACTGATGTATACGGTATAACGTTTGAAAACCTCAAGTCCACAGTATTTTTTAATAATTCGACCCATGGACCTTTGCGTAATATTTATGTTGCTGACCACGATCTTCTATTTCCGGAGACGATTTCATTGATTCTTGATTTTACGGCTACGTTTATGCTACGGCTACGTGTATGTGAGTGGTTGGACCGGGAAGGTTTTTTATGTCTTCAGTCCCCCCAAACAATTTTATGTGAGCGAGTGGAGCTTCATGAAAATATTAACTTTCTTTCTGCATACTTAACAAGCGCTATAGCAGCGATTTGTTTTTTATTATATGACCACTCTACGATGAAGGTTAGATTATATTAGAAGGGAGTAGCGGCCTCGTTAAATCAAGGCATACTTGAGCTCAAATAATGGCCCGCTCCAGATCAGCCGATCTTGACAGTCAACCAGAGGCCTCACATAGAAGCACAATCTCTAAAATCAAGTCTGAAACCACACCGACTCTCTGTTAAACCTGGCTATAAACCTAATATCAATGGTCGATAGCTCTGATAAGCTATCGAGAAAAAACGAGCCAAGTGCTAGCAATCCACGTCGAGCTTGAGACTGACACTCGACACCTCGACAGCAATCATTCACTGATAAGCACTGCCTTTGCGCATGCCTACCAATAACACAATGCTCAGTGAAGATAGGCATAGCAGTGAAATGCTTCCACGATCCAATTTAAACAACTGATTGCTGCGCCTACTATCCATTCTAGGCCAGGTGAGAACTGTCAGCGTCATACAAGGGGAACAACGGTGCACCCACCTTCGTGGGTGGAGGGCTATCTGGAAGAAGTGTGCTCGCTTTAGCAAGCTCATCAGCAACACAGATACCCGGAAAATCCTTGTGACCTTGTGACACAAAACTGCCGTGAGAGTATCCCAAGAGAATCTCGACTGTCCTTAGTCAGCCTAGTGCTAAAAGTTGCACCAGAATTAGATCTGATTATCGCTTGGCTAACAGAGAAGAAGCCTGAAACACCCGAGAAAAGATTATGTTCAATAACCATCGAGTAGATCCAGCGAACGACTACTCTAGCAGATAGCTCAGGCCGCCTTACGAACTCTCTCAGCGTTAGGCCGAAAATAAGGTATCGATATTCGACTGTATTCAAACTAAGTTCGGTTCTATCCACACTAAACAGCGTAAAGCAAGGTATCTTATACCTTCTAGGTCTTACAAGGGTTCACACTGAATCCGAACTCCGTGAACTAAGCAGATACAATGCTTGTATCAAAATATAGCCTAACCGACAGTCTCTGTAGACAAATACCATACACTACGATGACGATATGGTCCGCATAAGTGACGACTCTATCTCACCCGAGGAATCAGGCTGAGTAAGGGGTTGAAGAAGCAGTGATCCGCTTGAGAAGTGCCCCTGCTTACCACTCTATAATGAAAGCTGACACAATTTGGAATTTCCGTGAAAGAGTAACACAAAAGAGGTTGGCCTTCATAAACCATATGATAATAAAAGGTAAAGTTTAGTTCTACTTCTATGATAGGCATAGTTTAAGTATAATGCTCTTAGAATAGGATAAGAGGGAGTAGCAGCCTCGCATAACACATTTAATTTGATACCACATAACACGTTGTCTCTTTTCTATTCACCAGAGTTCGCCAAGAAGCACTTCCCTGGATTGGATTGTAAGCCAGCCCGACAGTCTAATGAACCTGACTACCTGATGTCAAGGATCGATAGCTCTAAAAGGCAGAGCCCAGTATGAGAAGTCTTCGCCGTGCGAGAGAAAGATACTGGTAGATAAAGAGGACTACGGTCTCATCCCCTTCCTTTCAGTGTCGAACATATAATTTAGCTTGATCACCAGTTTAACGGAGGTAAGTGACACACCAGCCTCACGTGAAGATAAATGTCCGAAAGAAGTGTGCCCGCCCTAGCGAGATCATTAGCAGCATAGTTACCCAGGATGTTCCTGTGACCAGATGAAATGCACACAAAACTGTCGTTATATTGCCACAAGGGAATGACGGCAGTCCCTGACCAGCTTAGAGTTGAAAGTCACACCTGAAATAGATCCGATCGCAGCCTGCAATCAGAATATATTATATATAATGCTTTTACACACATTACATTAGTAAAACAGGCAAACCACTGTGTGTGGCTTTACCATTGCACACAAGCAAAAAAAAAAAACAATATATAATTGTCATATTACACACACACGCACTACTGTATTCAAATGAATTTAATAAGAAAGATTATAGAATTTGCTAAATAAAATGTTTCATGCTTATACTAGAACTTACTAAAGCTCCTTTCCGTTACATATAAAAAGCGTTATGATACAAGTTTTTCTAGGGTTTTCTAAATGTCTTTAAAAGACCCGTTTGCTTTAATGACGACGTTTTTGTTTGACTAAAATCTATTGTCACCCATCTATTTCTTAAATTTGAAAACGTAAAAGGGTCGCAATGGGTTAAATCTTAAGTGCATGGTGTGACGGAAGTACACCCACACATGTGTGTGCTCTAAACGCACAAAACAAATAAATAATGGCCATGATGAAACCCACGGTTTTAAATGTTCTTTGGCGTATTTTATCAAATCTATGTTTAGTTAACAGTTACAATGTTTGGCCTTCAGACATACATATGAACTTATGTATGAACTTATGTTCCTGCAATCCATAAGTTATAATGATACTTCTACTTACTCATTATGGCGTAGGAACATCTTTAATAATAATCCAATAAATTTATGGCCTGAACCAGAGACGGGAATGCTGCTATCATTAATGTTTATTAAAAATTGAACATTTTAATGTAATTTTTGAATTATACCCCTTTTGGGTATAAATTAATCATAAAATACAAGTTTTACTCAGAATTAAACACAAAACATATTTGAGAACATCTCTGCCTCACTAATTAATAGACTTGAAAGCTTTTAATTTATGAGAAAAGAAACACATACTTACTCTTCTTATTAATTTTTCTTAATCTGTTTTCTTAGGTCTCAAAGTTTTCCTTTATAAATTATTCAATAGCCACAAGGATTCTGTATTTTTTGCTGATGTTCCTGGTAACTGCAATAAAAGAAAGAGAAAGAAATTTGACATAAGAAAAGTTATCTCATAAATATTAATTTGTTACAGAAAAATTAATAAAATTAATCCAAAACACAAGGAATGTTATTATCAAATGAAAATTTTATACTTTAGTTAATGTGTGTACTCCAGAAAAAATTGTTAAAATTGTTTTGAAGGTACAACAACAATTTTGCTTGAGTGTGATCTCCACAAATGAAGCCTTAAGTGTGGCACCCAAAAGCAAAATATGTCGGTACCACACGAGTTAAAGGCAGTAGGCGTTGAAAAACAATTTCGCATGTCCGAAATGCTTTCTATTTAATGGGATCAGAAGAGTTTAATCAATTATGAAAATTAGGCCAGACGATCATAGGGCATCTGTACCAAGCACAATTGATTTGTTTTAAACAAGAATTGGCTAAAGACGACAAGAATAGGTGAGCCCAGGCATGAAACCGTATTACCAACTTGATCAAAAAGTTTCCGGCTGTCCCATCGTTCCGATTTAAGATTTTTTTTTTGTTAAGTTGGTACATCTGTTGTTAATATTCCCGCTAAATCTTAGCGACGTAGTTTGACATTTGCAAAAGCTACGTATCCAAGAGTACATCTACCTCTGTGTGTGTTGGCGATTTTTTATAATTTTGACCGTGTTGGAGTCGCAAAAGACCTGTTTAGTGAGGCTGTTCAACTGTGACTTCTTTCTGTTCAATCGAGTTAAAAATCCATTACTGAGAACTCGTTTCTGCAGCCGAGAGAAAATAATGAAAAAATTACTGATGGACATACCGAAAACCGAATATAAAAAATGTTTTGAGGATTGGATCAAGCGCTGGCATAAATGTGTTGCAGTCACAAAATGTTAACGTAGACAGCCTCAACACCTACAAACATTACCTGGCATTCAGATGGCCGATTGGAAGACCTGGATTATGAAGACGACATTTGCTTGCTAGCAAATACGTAAATACGACCACCTGAAATAGAACTGGAAGAGGATAAACATCTCAACGACCAAGTCAATGAGACTGAATATGGAAAATTTGCGTTACTTTTTTTCTACGGAAATAAAAGATTGAAGACGTTCGGAAGTATAATAACATAACAAAAAGCGAAGCCTAGACAAAAGACATTGTGCAGCGCATAAAGAAAGCGAGAGATGCATCCAGCCAGCTTAACTACTCGGTGGCTTATTTAGCGACATTATCACTATAATATTTTCATAGATGAATCATCGTTACAATATCGGTATCGGAATCCTCGTGGCAAGAACACAAACAAAGGGAATTACGTATGACAACGTCATTGTAATGTCATCATACTAAAGAAAGTTGACAACGTCATTGTGATGTCACCATACTAAAGAAAGCTGGAATTTGGCGACCTTGTCTGTTATGAGTCGACTATAAGTTGAAATTTCGCGTCATTGTCTGTTACGAGTTGACTACAAGCTAGAATTTCAAATTCATTGTAATGCCACCATACTAAAGAAAGCTGATAATTAAAGACCTTGTCTGCTATGAATCGACTACATGTTGAAATTTAGCGACATTGTCTGTTACGAGTCGACTAGATGCTGCAATTTAACTTCATTATAATGTCATCATACTAAAAAAAGGCTGAAAGTTAGCGGCATTGTCTGTTATATGCCGACTTCACTCCGAAATTTAGCGATATTGTCTTTACGAGTAGACTACATGCTGAACGATACAGGACAATGAATCTCGATGACATTCTATGTTAAAGCTCACTATTGAAGAGACGCCTGCCAGACTAAATGAACATATGTCAACTGCGAAAAATTTAATAATTACTTTAAAAAGTCATGTATGACATCGAAAAAAGTTCATCGTCATTGACTATGACATTCTACATTGGGTATTACTGGAAATCTCGCCAGATCTTGAAACGCAACATAGTGAACATCTTCAACAGCTTCGTTAAATCTATTGCACTGCACTATATGGTTCGAAACGTGGAACTCAAATTAGTAGATACGACGTAAATGAACTTCAGATATTTATAAACAAATGCCTCTGTCGCATACTAGAAATTTACTGGCCAGACTGGACAGTTACCAGTTGAATTCAGAATGAGAATGCGCAATTGGCGTTGAATAGGGCATATCTTGCGGAGGCCTCAAGATGACATTACTAGAAATGCAATATTTTGGAAGGAAATCGTAGGAAAGACCGACTGATTCACACATGGCGTCGACAACAAGATACTGAATCGTCCAGGGTAAACAGAATGTTTAACGAGTTGAAAATCTTGGTAACGGATAAACAAAATTGGAATTTAAAGCTAAGGCCATATGTTTCTTATATGTAATATATACATAATATATCATAATATATATCTGATATAATACAATATCAGATAAAAGCCCGCCTTTGTTAGCCTCACAAATGCGAGCCCTTTTGAGCACATTTTTCATTACATTCTCACACATTTCACGCGGTATTGTTAGTCAAGCCCAAAACATGCAGTTGTGGCGTAAAAAAGTTTGCAATTATATCACGATATCGCTCCCCATTGACAGTTACCGTTATGCCATTTTCAATTTCAAAGAAGTAAGAAAGAACCATAGATTGCTCCTGACCAAATTGCATACCAGATTGTCACTTTTAATGGATGCAATGGTTTTCCATTGCCCAGAACCAACTTTTCTATTTATTCACATAACCATTCAAATGAAAATGTGCCTCACGTAACTTCTCACGTAACTTTCTCATCGTCACAGTAAACGATGACTGATTTTAATAAAATGTTTTAACGATTAAAACACGTTGGTTCCTGAATATTTTTCCATAATAAGTTTGCTACGTCTCTACTTCACGATTGCTAAATATGAACTGTCAAGACTAATGGTTACCAAAATGGCGGTAAAACAAAGTAGTATACCTTCCTGGCGGACAACCTGTATATGTAAGTTTATCCGTAATTATTTTGCTAATATCTTACAGCGTAGACAGACTACAGCGTTAATTTGCATTAAAAAGTTTTATGCTACGAACACAATTGGAACGAACGACGATTTTTTCGGTGCGGATTTGTGTCATCAGAAATAAAAAACCTTTGTGTATATACAAATGAACACAACACCGCCGTCAAACGAAATTTGTTGTGCATGACGAACACTGCGATAGATTTATTTCTACTCTCTAAGCAGAGGAACGACGAAAAAATTAGTACAGAGTTACCGTGTTTCCTTGTAGTTTTCAAACGTATTAGTAAATAAAGTTATATTTTAACTTAATAATTATTTATTCCTTAATAACATCATTTAAGTTAAATATACACAATTATTAACTAAAAAATTGCTTATTAATTGTTTTTTGTAAATGTTTAACTTTTTTATGCAATTAGAGTTTTCTACGGTAACACTATCAGACTTTGTTTGTTGATTTTAATAGCTGTTATTTTTTGTTCTTATTGTGCGTCACACTGCGAATATACGCAACGAACTTTTAACGACTAACTCGTCATGATGGACAAAAATCGTCGTTCGTTCAAATTGTGTTCTTAGCATTAGCGTGACAGGCGATAGTTTTTGCATTTATGTGGTAAACAGCTGTTTGTCAACTATTTTTTCTGACATTTATATCTAGATTAAATGGGTGGAAGATAGAAAGTATGATTAGCAGCTATGTTGTTGGTGAAAAATCACTATTTATTTAAAGAAAAAGCTGAAATAACTGCTTTATAATGCATTTGAATCCATTTATATTTTTCTTCTATTAAACATTCATTCACAATAGAAAACAATTTGCCAACAGCTGGTTGATTATACAATGTGTTACCGTATTGAAAAAGGTAAGTTCAGTATAAATTCAGTTTGGTTTTGTGCATTGTGATGGGGATAATTCCATTAATTAATTTGCATTAAGGCAGTCAATTCAGATGGAAGTTGTCGTTAGTCTACGCTATAAGACATCTAATGCAAATTAACGCTTTCGTCTGTTTACGCTATTAACCTCATAAAGTGATATATTTGTATTGCACCAATGTATCAAAATCAGCACCCTAAATTTGTAAAAATTTCTGGAGTTTTAAGTTATACTCATACACCCAATTTTTTTCCTGAAAATTATTATTTTTTTTCGTATTTCACTTTTTATTTTCAATTTAGTTATCGGCGACATCATAAAAAATGGGATTAAACGATTACCTATTGAAAATCTTAAAATAACAATGATTGAGATTTTGTTTTCCTATTGAGGTAATGTCACTTACAATCTCAAAAACACACACATTCCATTTCTCACTCTCTGTTGTAGTTATTTATATAGTTTTAAAAGTATAAAATTCCTGTGATTGATGTTGCCTACACACACACACACACACATACACACACACACACACACACACACACAAAATATATAAATGGCCGCGTTAAAATGCTAC
The DNA here is from genome assembly GCA_023159175.1 of Wohlfahrtia magnifica. Taxonomy (NCBI): domain Eukaryota; kingdom Metazoa; phylum Arthropoda; class Insecta; order Diptera; family Sarcophagidae; genus Wohlfahrtia; species Wohlfahrtia magnifica. Next base: position 559,558 of record JAKWBJ010000206.1, read on the forward strand.
TGCAGGAATTGTATTGATGGTTAGCAAAAGATGGCAGCCATTGTGAGTTATAAGAAGGTTGTGTTTATGGAGGAGGTAGTGGTGGTGTCGGATGTATAAAATTAAAATGTGTTTGTATTTAATCCCACGTAAATTGTGTGTGAAAAATGAGTCATTACGAGTATAAATAAAATTCAATATTCCAATTAAAATGCATAAAAATTCATACAATAACCAGAGGGCGAAAAAAATCCGAGTAAATCATATACAAAAACCACCAGAGGTAAGCTTACGTTGCAACGTAAAGCAACGTAAAGCAAATTAAAAAAAAAAATGAAATAAAAGTTTAAAATAAAGGAGACACCGTGCCAGAAATGCAGCGAAATTTTAAATTGTGCATAAGATATTATCGTTAAGCTCGCTCTAGAATTGTATCTTTGCGACGCAGTAAACTAGCAATCAAGATCAAAATAACCACTGCAAGATGACTTCTTGACTTATGGACCAAATTTGCTGTAATTATCTTTCGAAAAAAAGTTCAGAAGATCGGTTGCATCTCTTTTATTATTGACAAACGCGGGAAGTCCGAAATATCATGAAATTAATTAGGACATACTGCAGTAAACCAAAGACAGTACATGTACAGATTGAATTACTGAGATATCTCACGGCTATAAGTTTGATCTAATGTCACATTGGTGGGGATGGCGTTGCTCCCCAACAGAAGAGACATGACAAAAACAATTCACTTTTTTAACTTAAGGCCAACAATTAGGTCTGATTGTCATTCAAAAAGTGCATTGTGCTGGTACTAGGAAAATAAGTTATGGAAAGGAAAATAGAGAGTGAAGTGTTTATGGGCGTTTGATTTGAACTTATCCATATCGTAACACAGGAAAACCTTTTGCCGGATGATCGTTCCATAATCGAACGATTTGGCCGAAGAACGAGTGCTCTCTATTAAGCGTTGTGCGATTCATTGGATAATAAACTATAAAGGGATGAATTCTAAGGGAAAAACGAGTATTCCCTGAAAATATGTCATTATTAGGAATCAAATCCTTTATTTCATCAGAGCACATTTCGTTATAGTACCGCTCAAACAGTGGGACACACGCCACATTGCGTCTATGCTCTAAAGAATAGATAGAGTTGGCTACTCCTCCATCATTGATAAGCATCTTTGTACACAGCCGAGAAGCTTCAAACGTGAGAGTTGTATTTCATTATGGGCCGGATATAGGTCTAGTAATTATTGAAAAGTTCAGATGTGGTGATGTGGTACGACACTGGAAAATTGTCATCATTCCACCGAACGAACCTCATGCGCAGAATATCAAGAGCATCTGACTCCCCAATAGCTACAGTATCCATAGTAATAGACGACACCACACCACCATGTTCTGTGTGTCAGAAAACAACATTTAGTCTAGCGTGCATTAAAATCGACTCTATTCTTATAAATCTACAAGGAGATTTTCGCCCAGTCGCTTGTGAGCGTGTCACTCATATTCCGCCCTTTCGCCCCAAGCTATAAGAGGCTCGGCCTACGATAAAAATAATATGAATGACAAATATTGCTGTCATTTGCGAAAGAAAGAAGAAAGAACAAAGCCTTGCGGTACACCTGGATTTATCCTAAATTCATTGGATGAGATCCCATCCCATCCCACTTTTATACGGCGATCTCTGAGAAAGCTCGATATAAATCGAGAGAAGAGATTATCAACACCGAAAGCAATAAGTTTTGATAAGAGCATAGTCACATAGTATCTATACTGACATCCTGACATCCAGCTTACCTCTGGCGATATTGATATTCGTTTGCATCCCTGCTGTTATTATTTTACTGAGGATGGCAAACTTCCTTCTTTTTCTCTCCTAGATTTGATTTCGAAAGATTGCATCTTCAGGAATAATAGTGGACAATAACTTTAAGTTGACAATAGGCTAAACGGCCTACCTACTCATTTCCGTAACGAAATATTTCAAGATTGAAGCGCTAGGAATGAGGCGATGCTTAAGATGTATTAGAGTGCGATGAAATCACTGCAATGCAATCGTATTTTTTTATCTAAACCATAACAGAAACCTGGCCGAAAATTAAATTACTGGATATCGTTGTACTCGATCAAAATTTTCACTTCAATTTTTACTTCAATTCTAGCACCAGACCATTATGACAGAAAATTAATTTCCTTACTCTCTCGGTGTCTGTGGTACCGGAATTAAGATTTCGATAAAATTTTAAAATCTCCTCTACTTGAACTCCAGTACCAGATTATCCAGTGGTGCGTAGCCACTATCTAGACCGAAAGTTTACAATTAAATTGTTGTAGGCAGTTTCAGCCATCGTGGACTTATCAAACAAAGTATAATATTTGTTTATTATGGGAAAATGTCTTAATATTCTAAACTTGGGGACATTTTCAAAAATTTTTGCCATCTTTGTCTGGCTTTGCCCCTTTACTAATAAGCCAATACATTCCTGCATAACGATGTGGGGAAAATATTATTAATTTTATACTTCGATGACATACACAATAACGCATTTAGTTTAAACTTATACACTCACATATATAAGTAGACACACAGTCACACAAGGAAAACAATCGTGTGCGCTCATAAACATAAAAATATCAGCATAACCATAAATGCATTTATTACAACGCACACATGTTTTCCTTAAACCAACTGAAAATAATTTTTTAAAATTTTTTGTTTGCATGTGTAATAGGATTTATAAGACGGAGACTTAAAGGAGTAAATTGTTAATTTTAAATACACAACTAATTAATTATTTTGTACATTTATTGAAAGAAAGTGATTAGCTAGTGTCAAGTAAAGAGCAGGAGAGGGAACTGACCCTTATGGTACCCTTGAATTAATTCTGAAATTGTGGGAAGAGGTACAAAAAATATTCATTTGTTATTGCATACAAAAGCTAGCAACTTAGGCTCGAATTCCGGCAATATTCATAATGGTTTCGAATTTTATTGTTAAGGAGACTCAATGTCTTCTAAATGATCGATCCAAGAAGCCCCTAACTCGCCGTAAGGAAAAGTAACAACATCAGCTACAAACATTATAGGAACCTCAGGCAATGTTATCTATGAGGAAAAAGGAAAAGGAAACTGGTAGGAACATATGTTAAGTAGCAAAATTACTCACCACTAGACCGAGTACACAGAGCTCGTTGTTTTTGGCAACGACAGATGGCAGTGTTATCAGTCATCCTAAACTTGTAATAGGGGTTCGGACAGTGTCCTAGGGTCCATCCCAATAGATTTTTTATTTAAACAAAGATGTAAATTCTTGACGAAATAAAACATGAAAATGAAATAAATACAAAAGAGATATGAAGGGAGACCATGAGGCAACTATAATGGAAGTGAAGCCATTCATTGAAGGGCATATGGAGCATCAGACTGATATCAAGAACTGATGTTTGGTATAATTGGAGAGAGGGTAAGGTAAATTATCACCTAAGTGCTATCAGGACACGGATGTTTACGGAAATATTTTTTTTCTTTTTAAAACGGTAAGGTGGACGAACCAATTTGCATTTCGAAAGCAACCGATGGGTATGAAAAATAACTAGGCTGTAGAATGAAATTAGGGTATAATATGCTGGATACCATGGGACGTGGGCAGGAATAATGGGATAAGGTAGCAAAATACTCTAAGAATATTGTTACGAAAATTAATTCGCCTAAAGAGATACACCAACAGTTGTATATTTAAAGCCATAAACTTTATTATAGAAACTCTATTGGTTTGTGTCAAGGCTACTATCACGCTGCCAATGCTGTATTTATTTAAACAGAACTGGCAATATAAGTAACTGAATTTGAAGGGGATTGTGGAATTTACTAGAAGATTCTAAACTCATGTTAATTTACTCTAAAAGGCTCCGCATTCAGTTTAGTCAGTCTGTCATAGTTTAACAGTCCAAGAGTAAAGTCGTACTAAGGCGTTAGTAAAAGTGTTGAATAAATTTGTGTTTTAAGTGGAAGTTAAATGAGTGGGATACTTTATGATGATAAGTAAAGGCTGTATGTGTTAAATATATATTTGCTTTCCTTATTTTATTTAACGCAATTTAAGACAACTCAAACGTTTAAGCAAAATTAAAACGTTAAATATCCTTAAGATGAAAAAAGTAGACCTAGATATTCGGCAGTGGGATGTCGCTGCAAGTAATGCAAATGTACTTCCTGATGGAGACACTATTAGGAGGAAGGGTGCGGGTTTTAGTGAAAGCACCGTACCGTATATGGCGAGATTTGACAATCAAAAGAGATTTTCCTATTTCCGAAAAAAAAATTATTGCAATTCTTCAAATATTGGTTACAATTCTTTTTAATATTTACCTAAAATAGGCCTGCTTTTAAGAAAATTATTTATATTTATTATTTGGGGAAAAAAATGCAATGCTAAAGTAAAGAACCTACCAATTAGCAAGGATCTTCACCACTACACAAAAATCATATTGAGGAAGCCGCAGCGGATTAATCATCCACTTAGCTTGAAAGACCAAATTAATTTAAGAAACTGAAACAAAGCAATGAATGCTTTGTGGAAAGCCAATATGTTCCCTAGAGGAGTGACGGAGAAAAACAAATTATTTGGGAGGTGGTTGTAGTGGTTAGAGCGCAGGGGTACAACACAAACAGCCCAGAGTCGTATCACACCAGAGGACATGACGAAAAAAATAATAAAAATTTAATTGCGCTTACGAGTGTTTAATAAAGAGACTTCAACTTCCCTACAGAAAAATCCATCCAAAAAAGCCCGCCTGACCTTCCAGCTTACCTTTGGCGATGATGACAAACATCAGACGAATGCTCAGGAGACATCGCCATCTACTGGAAAAAAATTACAATGCTACGTAAGAAACACCACCACCACCACTTAGCTACCGGTTACCAACTGGAGGTGGCACGTATTTGTATTTACACTCACGTGTCACCAAGCCTGACCAGAGGTATTCTGCTGCCATGGAAATCGGGAGCCTCAGGGATTCCGATCTCTGCCCGATTGTTGGGTAGGCCAGTGGGAGCTTCGTGGTGGCTGTGGTTTAAACCTACAGCGCAGGCAGAGCGCGAGCTCGGTGTGGTGTTACATCTCCTCAATCGGGTGCTGTGACCCATATCACGGCTGAAGTTCAGATAGTCTCCGACTCCCTACCAAGGTGTGAAGGCTATGAGTGTCCTAACAACACGCCTTCGAATTGGTACTCAGTTGTGATATTCACTCGTTTGTATCATAGGTGGGGGCGTTGGTGGACGCATTGTATTCACTCGTGCCATTTGGGCATCGCGTGGTATGCTGCGTGGCGAAGACTTACGCACACCCAGATGACACCAAGACTTAGCAAGGATCTTTACCACTACACACAATCATATGGAGGCGAGCTACAGTAGATAAATCATCTACTTAGCTTGAAAATGAACTTTAGTACTGAAACTGAAAGTAATGGATATACTTTGTGGAGAGCCAATATGCTCCTTAGAGGAGTGAAGGAGAAAAAAATTCAGATTTATTAACATTTTTTTTAACACTCTTAACTGTGGAAATTCGTCTTTAAATTCCTTTAAATAATTGCTTTTAATAGGCACAAAATAAAAAATGAGAATGACAAATGGACTGGATATTGCAGAAAAACTAAAAACCTATTAAAAGCTTTTATTTAAACTTGTTGTTGTTGCTGTTAATAATTCATATTGTAATTGTTGTTGTTGTTGATAAAATGTTAACGCATTCACTGCAAATGTTGACATACAAAACGACTGGCTTTACTTTCATTAAAACCATCGCTCTCTCTCACTATCGTTTTATGGGGAATAAAACACGGCAATGGTTGGCATCTATTTTTTTAAATGAAACCATGAAATTTAACGCTCCACTACACATTACTTGGCTTATAATTTCAATTAACCATTGTACACATACATACATACACACTTGTACTGCATAAACTTTTTTTTTATGCGGGATTTCAGTTTATTGTTGTAGTTGTGGGATATTCAAATACTTGTCGTTATTTAGGGTGCGGAAAGCCAATAATTTATGTGTGAGAAAAAGAAAAACTTGTAAGCCTTCTAGTAAATTTTAAAAATAAAAACTAATTTTTACTTTCCACACATTAAATTGCCTTTATAGGCCTTAATTGAAGAAAATAAAAGGAAATTTCTAGACATCAGATAATATAAACTTGAACCCATCCTGTTTTTTGTTGTTGTTGTAACAGCGTTTCTGTTCCCTGCTGTTTTTACTTCCTGTGGGATAGATGGAAATCCCACATTAGATCATTTGGTGCCATTTGACGAAGTTAGTAATAGTTATGATTGGTTGCAGCCATAGGTCTAAGGAGCGTAAGTCTGTAGGCCTGTAGAGACATTGAAATTGATGCGTTCATCGTGTGGTTCTTGTCGGCTGTCTAGGTATCTTTTTAATGTGCCAGGCATGTTCCGCTGTCGGTAGCAGTTGAGGATACTGCTCCATCTTGCCCTTAGTTGCACTGGGGTCAGAAGCCGTTGTTAAGGAGCCTGTTGTTCTCGTAGTTGCTAATCGCATCTAGAACTGTCCGTTAATACACGAATTGTTGAGCGTCTGCAATGACGATCCGGTCCACAATAGGTAGGATAACGTCTCAAACGTCATTGCAGTATCGCCGAATGTCTGGTCCAATGCGTTGAGGAAGACGATCCCGTGATTGGGGTGATTGGACTGGTAACAAGCAATCTGGAACTGTTTGCTCAGAAGCTCGTTAAGACATCTGACCTGTAACAGCATTCTGACGCATCCAGTGCTGATTCTAAGGGCACTGTTCCGGGCGGTTTGTAGAAATCGCTATTCGGTATCGATTATGAATGAGGTCCATGTCGGGGCAGTGTGACTGAGGATTGCCTTTTATGTGTTGACAATGATCTCCTTTGTCATCTCCCAGGAGGTACCCGCTTATCTGAAATATCCGGCTCTAGGCTCACTTCTTTGTCTATGAGGTAAATAGGGTAACCGAGGAATAAGATGGTGAGAGTCTCAGTTTAGGTTCCCGTAAAAAGTCAGAGATAGTAGCCAAGTAGTTCGTGATCGTGGCACTTATGTCGTCTAAGTTAACTCCTGATGGGTAGACCGTGTAGTCATCCGCATAAGACACCATTTTAACTTTCTATTGGGTAAAGAACTCCTCCAAAATTTTGAACTGTGGCTCCGATTTAATGGCCTTAGACAGCTCCAAGGCCGTTGGTTATGTATGAGACCATCATATGTAGCGTTGTGGCGGTTCTATATGATTCCCTAAAACCGTGCTTATCGTGGGTAGGCATGAGTAGGCCCTCCAACACCTTCGCTAAAGGTGAAAGGGCGGAATGATGATAAAAGGGTGAATGACATAGGCTTATTCTGCTTGGTGGTGTGTTTGACAAATTGCCGGCAGAATAACGTTGCGTATTTCCTAGCATCTGAGTGTTGGAAGTTATCAAACTCTCTATAGTTGTAAGGTTACTTAAAGTTTGGATTTCAAATTCCATTCTTATACTCAAATTAATGAAAATTCTTTTCTTATGATGGATTGTATTTGAATTTAGTCGCCATATAATTGCAGTAGAAATATTACGTCATAATTCTTGTATTAGGTGATGGTAATGCCTTTAGTGCACCATCATAATAAATTATTGCTACAACTCCAATCGCATTGCCTGCTACTTTAGTCAAATCTCCTTTGCCATCTTCCGTATAAATAAATTAAAAAATATATTTTTTAGAGAGAATAATAGTTGAAAATTCTTCTTCTTCTTTTTATTCTTATTTATTTTTATAACTTTATTCAAAATTACGTTGTAATTTATGTCAATTTTTATAGTGAATATTTAAAAATGTATTTTATAGTGGGAACGGTTTCACCACAACTCATTAAACTCACTCACTCAATGTGACCTTGTGAGAAGTATACGTCTGTGGTTATTCTCCCTTTAACTAAGCAGGCCTTTCCAAAATGCGCTTTCCACTGCACAAGGAGGTTCTGTGGCTTTCGTAAAGATAAAACCAGTACAGAATTAATCAAATATTGGGTGCTTAAAAAAGTTCGGTTCGGTTAATCGTTAAATACCATACTATACCATAGCATATCATTTGCTAAGAAAAGAGATATAAGCGTTTAAAGACTTTCCAAACATTTTTTTAAGAATTTATATTGATGTTTAGCTCGCCTCCATATTATTGTGTATAGTGGTAAAGACTCTTGCTAAGTGGTGGTTGTGATCCTTACATTGCATTGTATTTTTTTCCCTATATGTGGCGTTTTTTTCCTGGTCATTCGCTTGGTGTTTGTCATCATCGCCAGAGGTAAGCCGGAAATTCAGGGCGGCTTTTTAAAATGGTTTTGTCTGGAGGGAGATCGAAGCATTTTGATTAAGCATTCGAAACAGGAATTAAATTTTTTGTCAAGTCCTCTGTTGGGAATCAAACCTGGATCGTTTGTGTTGTATTTTTGCGCTCTAACCACTACAGCACACCACTACTCTGTTAAGCCAAATATATGCCATTTTAATCGACCACCTTTTGCCGTTTTTGCAAGCCTCTACGGAGTTCAAATTTGCACTATTAAGAGATTTCTGCCGAAATCCAAATAAATGATGCAAAGTCTGAGCTATATCGTGGATGCATTTAAACTTCCCAGCTAAGATCTCTTAGGACCTGCCGGCTCATCAAAGATGTGTGTGGTCTGGCGGTGTCATGTTGGAACACAACACCTTTTCTGTTGATCTATTCTGGTCGTTTTAATGGAATTGCTTGCTACAATCTCCTTAATTGTTGACAGTAGAGATTAAAATCAATCTATTGACCAGGTTGTCGAAGCTCATAAAGAACAATTATTCCTTTCCAATCACACCATAAATAACACCACTAACTACTATCCTCAATCTAATCAAGGATTGGAAAATTGCCAGATGTTTGTAATACCGGAATGCTCAAAGAGGATTAGTCGCAATTTGGGCATCGCTCTAAGGTTCTCAAAGGCTTGACTTGAAACTTCTAACGGAATTTCTTACCGGCCATTGTGCACTGAGAGCGCAGATCCCATGGGTCGAAGTGGCCTGCAATAGTGCCTGGCCAGAATGATGATAATAATAATCTTTCTTGGTTTCAATCCCGGCTTTCCTTTATGATATTTTCGCACAGTACGTTATCAACCGCTTCAGAATTGGTACGATTTCGTTCTGTTTTAACAGTAAACAGCAGATGGAAAATTAGTCCATTGAATTTTTCACTATTAATACGAGCTTTTTTGTTTATTCAGCTTCCTTCAAATGGCTGATAACTATTGGGTGACCTAGCAAGTCAACTCTGCTTCTGTGTCGGCCTTTTTAAATTTTTTTAATATTTTTATCGACTTTATTAGTGATTGGTCGATTATCACACGAAAACGGGCCAGAACATCAAAATATTTAAGAGATGAACGAAGTAGCTCCGCCATTTTATTGAAATTCAGTAGAAAATTTTGACAAAAGAATTTGTCTGTGGATCTGAGAGCAAAGTAACGTAACGATTACGTCTACGAAAAGGCTGAGAATGGCGAGGACGGGGTTTAGTGGTTAAGCATCGCACTAGAATCGTGCATTAGACCGTGGTACGTCGCGGAGTACACGCACGAGTTTAGGTCCCAGAAAGGGTCGGTGGTGGTGTCTTTATTTATTATTATGGGGTATTTATTAAAGGGTGAGAGTATCCTTTAGACTTCCAGACAACTGCAGTGTCTTACAGGTGGAGGTTTTGAGATAAAGATGTAAATTGATTGGTTGGTGTATCAGAGGGTATTCGATGTTAATATCCGGATGTGTTAGGGCTAGAATCAGGGTGCTCTTTCGTATCTACTAGACATTTCGGCTGGTATGTGAATGTGACATTTAGATCTGCAGATTATCTGATTGAGGCGTCTGACACCCGGGGGAACTACTGGCGGATGGATTAGCTAGGAAAGGCTCTCTCCTTTGTAACGAGGAAATCGACCACCTGGATGGGATGCCACTTTCCTCTTTCAGATTCTGGTTCTGCGATACTTGCTGGGCAGGGCACAGCAAAGATAGGAGATTGAACCCTCCTGAACTGCATCGAGATAAATTTGACGCCTGTGCGATCTGGCTAGTATCCTGGTGTCTGGTGTACACTGGGTGGCTGGTGTATACGTCAAGAGACTAGGTCTACCATTTAATGGATACTGTAAGAGTTATTAGGATGAGGAAGAGAAGGAGACTGTTGAAAATTTCCTGTACCAGTGTACGAATCTTTCGGATATTGATATTGTTTTATGCTTGCGTCTGGTTGATTCGTTTCGAGCCGCGTCGCAGACATGAAGCTCCACTTTGACGCTACCTTTTATGGGAGTTTTATGAGATAAGTATTGGGACCAAATGAGCGGACATCTGTCTACATAGTAGTGGTGAACATTTGTTATCAATCTGATATCGCTTCTTTTTTATAATTACCAAACATTTGCAAAATAGTGATACAAATTTGAACGATTTAAAAATTCTTAGTTTTATTTTGCTTTGAAAATCCTTTACTCTTAATTTTCATTATATAAAAAGAGGGAAAAAAACTTGCTTTGTTTAAACTGCTCCATTTCAGTATGCAATACTTTGCAATTTGTTTAATGTTTTGCTACCCTGTTTTCTCAACATTTTCCATATTTGTTGTTGTTATTGTAATTGTTTTTTATTTTTATTCTATTTAGCAAAAAAAAAAACAAAAAAACATAAATAACAAACAAATTCTTTAAAGCAGCAACATATTTTTGCTCTATTTTATTTATTTATTTTTATTTTTCTTTTAAGTGAACGCTGAAGACTGCAAGCATAACCAGTTGCAAACTCAACAACAATTCCTGCATATTCATGTTGTAGAGAAACAGGAATATAAGCATACATATATAACTTTGGAGAGCGAAAGAGAGCGTGATAAAGCGAATGTGTGTGTGTGTGTGCACTTTTCTAACTTCCATTTCAATAAATCACTACAAGGCGACAGTTTGTTGACTGTTATTGCCCTGAAATGAAAATATTATGTTGCATATTTGTTTTACTTGCAACAAATGTACACACACACACATACATACATACATACATACATACACATCGACTTACACAGCCAAACTCAATGGAGTCTGTATTCTACTCTACACACAACCATTGTTACTTACACGTAATTGTTATAGGAAAGTAGCTTCAGACTCTTTCCACATACGACTTAATATGTATGTATGTGTGAGAAAGTATGTGTGCATAAATACCAGAGTGTGTGTGGCGTGAGAGAAATATTTTTGCAACACTTTGCCAGAGAATTACAACCAAAGAATACATTTATTATTAAACTGTTAACGTTTTTTCCCCGATTGCTTTATTTTTTCCAGTTTTTTTTCATTCGCCCTTTTTAAGTTTCTTTTTATTTGATTTTCTTCTTTCTCTTCATTTTTTTCTTTTTGAATATTTCTTGTTCTTACTTCAAATATCATTTATTGTTGTGGAATTGCATTAGTTTCTTTTAGAATTTGGTATAGGCACCCTACTTTAAGGAGGCATTACGTGGCATTAAAGGATCAACAATAGAATATACACACATTCCCAAGTGGGACAAAGTGGACTGCTTTTAATTGTGTGCCGCTGTGGTAGGGACACGCCCCTACCAACCAATATGTCCATCTGAGAATTTTCAACAGCAGTATAAACTCATAACTTTGCCAGCGTTTAATTATGGATATTTGCGCTATGAAAGACATCTGAACTATAGAACACTTTAAAAAAAATTAAAAGGTAAACAGTATTTTTGTTTTGGGCCGGTTGGCATAGCAGCACTGGTCATGAAGCAGTGCTCTTCGACGCTACCGTGTCCATTAGCCAACCATTTCGTTATATTGCAACGGTATTTTTCCATTTTGCTGAAAGGTTGACGCTAATCCATAAAAATAGCGAGGCTAATAACTCTGAGATTGACCGTCCCATAATAGTTTTGTTTCGACACTCCTCTAAATTATGTAGAGTATGGTTAATCACTACCTTGTAAAGTATTTGCTAAGTGATCATCAGTAGAACTTTGGCAAATGCCACTCTATTGGCAACCTGCTCGCAGTGTTGTCTGAGAGATGGAACATATCCATTCATGGTTTTGTTGAGAGTAAATTTTAGCTCTGGATATTTCCAAGGCGATTGATAGAGTTTTGGCATTTCGAAACTTATTACTTTTGGTATTGGTAGACACTTCTCTCAATTTATATCGAGCTTTCTCAGAGATCGCTCAATAAAATTGGTTATCGAGTTCAGGGTAAATTCAGTGGTATCCCAAGGCTCTGTTCTCTCCCTCACTCTATTTCTTCTTCTCACTTCCAATCCTATCTACTCTTTCGCAGATGACAGCAACATTTGTTATTCATATTCTTTTGATTGTAGCCGAGGTTTTTGGAGATTGAGGCGAAAAGGCGGAATATGAACGACACACTCACGGCAATCTGGAGAAAATCTCGGAGTGGGATCGTGCGAATAGGATCGATTTTAATGCGCGCAAGACCCAATGTTGTTTTCTGAAACACAGACATGGTGGTTTGACCATGGATAGTGTAGATATTGAGGAGTCTGATACTCTTGAGAAGTCACTGTGACATTTGGTGGAATGATCATATTTCTCGAGTTTTCTCAGTGCTTTAAAATCTATTTTGGGAATTCTCGACTGCATGCAGGAGAGGGCGAAGGCGTTTATTAATGATTGGCTACCCTACCAATTCTATCGATTCATTAGGGCATCGTCGCAATGTTGTGCATGTCCCATTGTTCTAACGGAATGTGCTTTGACGAAATAATTAATTAATTAATTCATTTTTAATAATCACATATTTTCACGAAGTACTCGTTTTTCCGTCCAATGAATCGTCCAACGCATTAAATAGAGGAATTGTTTTTTTGCCGCACCGTGCGTCTGTGGAACGATTCTCCCACTAAACTTTTCTCTGCCACTTAGGACATAAATAAATTCAAATCAAACTTCCATAAACACTACTCCCTCTATCCTCCTTTCCACAACCTATTTTCCTAGTACCAGCACAATGCACTGCATGCCATCCCCTGAATGCTGAACTCAATAAAAAAATTGTGGCGGTTGTAACGCCAAACGTTTACATTGTCACACCAGAAATAGCCGATAGAATCTACAATACTGGTTGAAATGGATAGTACTGGATGATCGAAGAAAATAAGTGTGTAAGGTGTCTGAGGCTGTAGGCATCTCAGGTTCTGTTAGGTCAGGAAGGTATATGTAATCTAAAATCAAATGAAATTTATCAATAATAATTTATATCTGCACTCCGAGAAGATGTAATCTAACAAAAATGATCCTTACAAGGATGCTCGTTCAACTATCATCCGTCCTTTAGCCATTGAATCCCCATGATAAACTTAATCATGTCAGTAAGTCGTCTACGTAATCATCTAGATCGTAAGTTCTATTGTCTGGGGCAGTGGCTCACACTTAACCTAAAGAAGTCAAGTGTATCGTTATATTTCATAGGAAGGTTCCTGATCCTATAAGACAATGTTCTGTTATAATCCCTATGACAAACTTATGTGTTTGTTCTATTCAGTCTAAGTCAGTGTCAGGCAAACTTATACCAGTGCATTTTACAATTGTGTGAGTAATTTGAAAGTCTGTCTCTCGGAGTACACTGCGAAAAAAAATAATTTTTGTTTCTTACATAAGTGGTGTTTTTAAAAAAATTCGAAGAGAAAAAGGAAAACAACGATAAAAGCAATAAAAAAATGAAAAACAAAAGCAATAAAACCACGAAGAAAACAAAAACAATAGCAGAAAACAAGAAAAGTAATTATAAAAATAATAAATAAAAACAACAACAAAAACAATTAAGAAAACATCAAAGTAAGAAGATATTTAAAATCAATAAAACATATTGAATAAAATGCTTAAAAACATTTTCAATGAAAATTTTTTCTCGTACTGTATTTTTCAACTTATTTTGTCTTTACTTCTCTGTATTTTTTACCTATGCGTGTGAGTGAGTACATACGTGGGAGAGCAAAAGAATAAATTTGCTCAGAGTCGTGTTATGCCTATCGATGATCTAAGTAAAAACTGGGCTCCTGAATTTTCCAGTTTGTACCATATGGCTTTAGATCAGGGTAAAAACCCAACCACCGGGTTTTATTGGGGTTTTTATGGTTTTTTTTTCGGGTTTCATTGGATTTTATAACTGTTTCAGATTTTATAACTGTTTCGTGCAAGTCGACAATTTTTTTTTTTTTTTTTAGTAAAGGGTCCGCCAAATAGATTTTTTTTTGAAAATGCTATGAAAAAAGAAACTACTGAATATTTTCTGAAATTTCTTTTTTTATTTGAAAGTACAATCCTTCCGGTTAATAATGGAAAATAATTTCATTCAAATGGCTGCCTCGGCTGGCCATGCAATCTACACAATCGGTCCAATTTTTAAGCACATTATCGATTGTGTGCAGCTGCAAGCATCAATTGTTTCTGTCTTGTTGGCGTAACACTTATCCCCACAAATAGTAGTCCAACGGCATCAAATCGCAGCTCGAGGTGGCCAAACGACATCAGCTCTGCGGCTTATAATGCGATCTTCAAAAACAGAGCGTAAAACATCGAGTGTAGCTTCGGCTGTGTTGAACGTAGCGCTGTCCTGTTGAAACCAAATGTTGCTAATATCCTCCTCTTCAATTTTTGTGAACAAAATTTCGTTCAACTTGCTCATTTTAGAAGAAAAATGGCCCAATTATGCCTCTGGACCAAAATCCGCACCAAACAGTGAATCGTCTTGGCTGTATCGGCTTTTCAATGTATGCGTGCGGATTTCTGTGCACCAAATGCGACAATTTTGCTTGTTTACATACCCGCCAAGATCAAAATGAGCTTCATCTGAAAAGATGATTTTTTGGCAAAATCGGCATCTTCTGTAAGTCGATCGCAGGCCCACTTAGAGAAGCGAAAACGCACTGGACACAACCATATTCGTTCAGCGAAAGGATAAAACTAATCATCTGTCAAATCAGATATAAGCTAAGTGTTACCATTCACGAAATAAGCACTTGTTGAAAAAAGACGTTAGATGGCGGACCCTTTACTATTACATTTTTTAGTATTTATAATGCAATTTTGCTCTCTTAGTGCGATCAAGGCATTGTTGTGTAGTTTGAGCTGCTAAAACTCGGTAATCGGAGCAGACTGTAATTACCTCGCTTAAACCGTGCATTATAAGAAAACGGCCGTAATATAAAGACAAACAGACAGATAAAGTTTTCCTTTGGCATGACAACGCTCAGTCTCACTTCGCCAAAGTTGCCAAACGGTTGTTAGAAACAATCAAATGCCACACCTGCCGTAATCTTCAAATATTGATCCTTCTGAATATTGTCTGTTTTAACAGATACAATATCTTTTGGCATGTCAACTAATCACTTCTTTTGAAGAAATATAAAATCAGCTTCAAAGTGTATCGCTTAAAAAGGCTCAGAGGTGAGGAAAATAAGTAAGCAGTGATTTGATAAATTTTACTTTAAAATTTAATTATTTTTGTTGTAAATAAACTAAGAAAACCTTTAAATAAAAAACCCACCGGGGTTTTTTAAAATATAATACCCAACAAGTGGGTTGCCAACCCTGCTTTAGATACTTTGCTCCATCGCCTGTAGAATTTCAGCTTGGAAAACGCCGCAGCTGTCAGTTAATTAATATGAAAGCTGTATTATACTCTTATCTACGGGGTTTATATCGATATGATCGTAGCTGATCCTATCCATTTGTTATCCCCCTGGGTTCAACACAGGTGAACTCTCTGCCGTCCATAGAGTTGACCACCTGTAATGATTTCCGTCAAAATACTTGTATGATCCCTATGTCCTGAAGACACACGATCCAATTTGACTTTGTGCCGCTTCCCGATGTTCAAAGTCTTCAGTCAGTGAAGAATAATGTTTAGAGATGCTTGCGGAGTGTAGACATCTCAACAAAGCATGACTTTTTGTGTAAAAATTAGGAACGTTTACAAAATGTGTAAATAAAACGTTCTCTATATGAACACAAAAAATGTTTTAAAGGTTAACATTCTGTGCTTGGGAGGATTTTAAATTAGGTTTTATAAGCAGGAAGTAATGACTATATAATTTGAAAAATCGATTTTATATTAGCAAGTGGATGACTTGAATAAAAATAAAAAAAAACTATTTTAACCCTTAAATGCCTAAATTTGAAATACGTTAAATTGTGGCATAATCTGCAATCTTGCTGTAGTATAGTTGACTTTTGAAAACTAAGAATTCTATCTCCAATTTCTGATAAAATGCTCCGGGAGATCTCCAGAACCAAAAAGGGTACAGATGGTGTTCAAAAAAATCTCCATTTAAACCAAAACGTTGCTTGATGAACCTTTATATCTTCTTAGATATTATAAAAGTAAATATTTTATCTTCCTACCAAAAGATATTGCAGATTCAGTTCAAAGCACAAAGCGTATTATTTTTCTAATAATTATTTTCACTAAATTTTCTGTTTTTGCATTAAAGAATAATCATTTCTGCCAAACTACTTTATTGATTTGGAGAATTTCGTACTCTTTGTATTTGTTAAGCTTGCGAAAGAAAAAAAATTTTTGATTTTGTTTAAGCCTGTTTTTCGTGATGACCATCTGTAGACGGGTTTAGGTATTTAAGGGTTAAATATCACATGTAGTAATTATGCTACGAAAAGGTTACTGGAGCAGTATATAAAGAACCGGTTAACCGGGACAAAATATGTAGCATTTCGAATAATTGTGAAGAAATAAGTAATGACTTATGCATTTCAACAGATATGTTTCATCGAGCAATTCTAAAGAGACCTACGAAAAAGATAAATAAATCAAAGCTATACCAAGCTTATTAGCTCAGAATGACTTTGAAGATTGAAAAAAAGTGTTGGCACAAGTGCATTTATTTTTAAGAAATTACTTTTATTTTCATTTTTCCATTTCGATATTAAATAAATGTATTATTTTCAGTTTTAACTTTTTTTTTTTTTTTGGTTTGGTATGATTATTAAATTTCAAACTTTCCTACTATAGGGTATATGATATGCACCACTTACATAACATAATAGTTTTTCCATTTTTTACTATTTTATTCATATCGTTTTTGTTGTTCTATTTTTATTTTCACTTATTCATTATTTGAAGAGAAAAAGATAATTTATTTCACATAAAACTTTTATCATTTGATATGTCACATTAGCTTCCACTAAGCAGAGAGTGGGAAAGGGAGAGTTGGCCCCAGAAAGCAAAACTACTTCAGCTGCACTCTGTTTAGATTTTAGTGCAGCATACGAAGCTCAGAAATAGGGAAATATAAAAAAGTGGAATAAATAGGGAAGGAAATTAAAGAAAGTGTTGATTTTTAAAAGTGATGCTTCATTTATAATAAAATTCAAAAGCAATTATTAATTTCAAATACTAAGGCAAAGTAATAAAAATAAAAAAGTTTGTAGTTTTTCTTTCGTGTAAGAATAGGAAACAATCGGGTTCAATAAACAGTGTTTGCTTTAAGAAATGGAATAAATGAAATTAATATGACAGCGAGGGTAGTTCAATTATTCAGGTCAAAGCTTTTATTTTTTATAAGTCATATAGGTAAGTAAGTTAAAAGCTTAACGTGCGTATCGTCACGCCGGGCTACTCCACAGTGCTTAAGGTGCGAGTGCGTACAATGCGTCAAGCAAGGTCCCCACAAATGAGAAAACAACATCTAAGTGCCAAATTGTTATTTTGAATCTGGACTGTCTTATAGGTTGTTTGATCACTGCAGTATATTTCAGATGGATGTCATGGGCCTACTGAGGGCTAGCAATGCTTGTTGAATGGCTGACGTTTTCCTGAAAATCTTCTAATTTACTCGAGCAGTAAGTCTGCGATAAGGTCCTTTACGGGCGTTAACTCGCATGGAAATCTCCGCTCATTCGAAGGTATCTCTCATATGGATTCCGGAACACAGGGATATTTTGGGAATTGCGTTGCTGATGCGGGTACTAGGGCGGGTACTGAGCTTGATATTTTCAAACAAGAGCTTATCATCAGTGTTCCAATTGCCTCGGTTAGGCTGGATATTCTCCGGTCAGTGTATGGCGAGGCTCAAGTTCGTTGGCGGCGTGAGAGTACGTGCGGTATCGCCAGGCTCTGCTGAACCGACCTCGATGAAAAGAGGACTAAATGCCTTCTTTCCCTAAATCGCATGAATCTTGAGCACCGCAATTGTTTGACGGATTTGCGGTTCTCACGGGTCATGTCAATGGACTCGACATCCCCTCGCAGAGTTATTGCATCTGAAGAGGCGGAGGAGACTGTCTTTCACCTCATGTGTCAGTGTCCAGCCCTTGTTATCAGCCGACGAAAGTTTATGGCCTGCTATTTCTTGTTACCTTTGACTGAACTTTTTAGCATGAAGGTCACTGCAATTGCAAAATTTATTTTGGAGTAAAAATGGTTTCTTATGGAGATTGTTGAATCCCCGGATTAGCTTCTATGCATGTGGTATCATAATGGGCAAAATCTCTGGCCTAAGTGGGACTCCTTACCTCTGACTTTCATTTTAGTAAAGTGTTGTAATATACCTAAACTCTTACCGATCTATGGTTCATGACAACTGGTTATAAATATAACACAACACCGAGCTAAGGCTTCGATTTATCTCTAAGTCACATTCACTACGTTGTTCCTACAAGTGGCCTCACAAGTGGTATCATAATTAAGCCAGCTGTCGGACTTCGTAGCTTAAATGCTGCCACCCAAATGATTTCGGATTGGTGGCCAATAAAAAGAGGGGAAAAAGTAGCAAAACAACGCAACTATCACACAGCAATGCAACCTCACAAACCACAAAATCACACAACTTGACAGGCACACCACAGGCTAATAACCAACAGAGAACGTTCACAGTAAACCAACTTCAGATGATGCCGCTAAAGAATACATCATTTCTTAACCCTAGAACCTCTCCTATTAGAGACACTGCAAGCAAAATCGCCGAGCCTCCGTACAGTTCCATCCGAGCAGAAAGCCTCACTAAAATTCACCACATTCCCGGTCACAATGATACCTATGGCCACTAGCATACTCCTCGAGTACTTAGGCCCTAACGTCCGGCTAAAATTCGCATTCCTACTGAGGCCCTCCTTAAGCAAAAATAGAACAAGTGAGGCATTTACCGTCAGCAAAAATCGCAAACTTAAGCCGGAGCCGAAGTTAGGACGTTCCAGTACGAACCTAATGTCAGGCACCAACCCATTCTTCCGGACAGGGTTTTTCTAGTCAAAGAATTTCCTATTAGGTGTTTGTTTACAAAGTTGGATCAGGTTAGGTCGAAAGAAGGCTCCAGCTATGCCACCTCACAGCAAAGAGACTTACACTTAAGTCACAATGGACTTGTTATGCTCTCACGCGTTACGGACAAAACTAAAATTCCTATCATTATTTACTCATCGTCAATGCCATTGAGGATATTCATGACCGATACTAGGTCACGCCCGAAGAGCGCTGCTCTAATTTTGGTAAAAACTGGGCATGCGTGGAGGAAGTGTTAAAAAATCTTCGTATTCTTCGCACTATTCGATCTGAGCAGCAGTTTAGCTGTTCTGTTTCCTTCAAAGTTACTCCATGAAGCCCTTGCCCATTTTTTGTTACAATGATGACCATATATATCTCTTACCAGCCAGGCATTTTTCAAATTTAAAAGCAGAAAATAGTCGCAAAGGATTAACTCTTGAGAGTATACTTAATGAGCTACCAGATTTTCAATACGTACATTTTTACCATATTGTCTACACACGTGTGCAGCAGTGCATTGTCTGTCCTATTGAATTCTCCTTCTTTTTCGTACCAGATGAAGTCGTTTTGGCTTCAGATCGATTTTGTAGGCAGATTCAATGGTTTAACTATAATTTTTCAGGTAATTGTGGGTGCCGTGTTGTAGTGGTTAGATTTTTCAAGTTCAGTAGATGATTACTCCACTGTAGCCATTCTTTATATGATTACATGGTGGTGAAGATCCTTGCTAAGTAGTGTTGGTGATCTTTACTTAGCATTGTAATTTTTTTCCCTCTCCAATTGATGGCTTTTTCTCCTGATCATTCATCTGATGTTTGTCATCATCGCCAGTGGTAAGCTGGAAGGTCAGTTGTCAGATGTTTGGAGGGAAATGAGTGTCTCTTTATTAAACACTCGAAACCGCAATTATAAAGGGTCCGCCATCTAACATTTTTTTTCAACTAGTGCTTATTTCGTGATTGGTAACACTTAGCTCATGTCTAATTTGGCAGATAATTAGTTTTATCCTTCCGCTGAACGAATATAGTTGTGTCCAATGCGTTTCCGTTTCGCTAAGTGAGCCTGCGGTCGACTTACAGAAGATGCCGATTTTACCAAAAAAATCATCTTTTCAAATGAAGCTCATTTTGATCTTAGCGGGTATGTAAACAAGCCAAATTGTCGCATTTGGGGCACAGAAAACCCGCACACATACATTGAAAACCCGATACACCCAAGACGAGTCACTGTTTGGTGCGGATTTTGGTCCAGAGACATAATTGGGCCATTTTTCTTCGAAAATTAGCAAGAAGTGGCCGTTACAGTCAATGCCGATCATTATTGGGCCATGTTGAACGAATTTTTGTTCACAAAAATTGAAGAGGAGGATATTAGCAGCATTTAGTTTTAACAGGATGGCGCTACGTGCCATACAGCCGAAGCTACACTCGATGTTTTGCGCCCTGCTTTTGAAGATCGCATTATCAACCGCAGAGCTGATGTCGTTTGGCCACCTCGGAGCTGCGATTTGACACCGTTGGACTATTATTTGTGAGGTGCCGTCAAAGATAAGTGTTACGCCAACAAGCCAGAGACAATTGACGCTTTAAAGGGCAATATTCGTGAAGCCATTGGTGAAATACAGCTGCACACAATCGATAATGTGCTTAAAAATTGGACTGATCGTGTAGGCTACTGCATGGCTAGCCGAGGCAGCCATTTGAATGAAATTATTTTCCATTATTAACCGGATGGATTGTACTTTCCAATAAAAAAAAGAAATTTGAAAAAATGTTCCGTAGTTTTTTTTATAGCATTTTCAAGAAAAAAAAATTTATTTGGCGCACCCTTTATTTTTGTTCGTCATGTCTCCTGCAGGGGCTCGAACCTAGATCACTTGAGTTGCTTTGCGTACGCTCTAAACTCTACACGCTACCACCAATAAGCGCAAAAAATTCACAAATTAACGCAATTGTATGCCTTCAATAGCAATCAAAAACATTACGAAACAAATATTAAAATTATTTTTCAAAAATCAATGAAAATTAATGCATACACCCAATTTATATGAAAAGAATTTCACTTTAATAAAAATAATTTTTGTTGAAAAATTAATTTTCAGATAAAATGTAAAGGTATTTCTGAGAACCAAAAATATAATAAAATTTACAGAAACACGATTTTTGTTTATTTGATAACCAAAATTTATGGCATTTCAGCTTGTTTTCTTTTCAATTTCAAAGATTAACCTGCCTGCCACACAGAGTACAACATTTGTACAAATCGAAATGAATTAAATCGAATTGAAATCAATTGCAATTACTATTGCAGCTGCATTTGAATATGTTTAGACAATAAAATTCTCTTCAAATGGACTTTTTAAGAAAATATGTACATATTTCTGTTTTAGTTCATGGAAAAAGTAAAACCACAAAAAAAAAAAAAAAATTTGAAAAATATGAAAACAAGAAGAAAATTTTCTAAATGGAAATTTGAAACATTTGAAAACGTTTTCATTCAGTAATCAATTTAAAAGAAAAATTTCATTAAAGATAGAAATCAAAAGAAATTTAAAGTTGAATAAAGAAAAATGTTTTGAAACAAAGAAATTTATGATTTTTTTGAGAAATTTGTGTGCAATTGTGGAATTGTAGGTAAGACACCCGCCTGCCAACCAGAAGGTCCTCGGTTCAATGCCAGGCCAGACCATTTGGAAAAAGAAAAAAATTTCGCAACAGCGGTATCACCTCATAACGTTAGCTAGTATAACTGGTTAATGAGTACTACTAATATTGAAAACTTCCTTAGAGGCATTTGCCATTCGGAGCCGGCGGTAAAACTGTAGTTCTCCTTCAATGAGTCTAAAAATAGAATCGGGTGCAGCTCACTGACTGAGAGAAGAAGTCCCCGTGTTCCTTCATGGAATGTTATTTTATTATATATACTCGTACATTTAGAAATTTAAAAGTGTAAAAATACGTTCTATTCAGTATTTCCTAAATAGTTTTTAAATTAGGCTATGAGAAGAGACTACAAACTAGCACCAGATCGTATGTTCAAGCCATTAGTCTCTTGAAGCTCTTTTTTATATTCCGTTCTTCTACAATAGTGTCTTCCTTTTTATAGGGCATAAAATTTAAAATTACGGCACTCACGACAAATGGCGCATCTTTTCCATAAGGTTTGTATTTTTAATAATATCTACGTCATTTGGGAGGGTAAATATTCTTACTTAGTCATTGAACGCATTAATGTAAACATCGTTTTTTCTTTTTTGCTTGAAAAAGGTCTATTTACTTTCAACAAAGCATCACAGGCAGCAAGTATTGTTTTACCCATCGATATCAACGTGCAATGTGGTGGTGTGGTGTAGTGGTTAGATCGCACGAATGCACCACAAGAAGAGGATGTGATGAAAAAATTTAATTTTGATTTCGAGTACTTAATAAAGAGATTTGTCTAATCCATCTAAAAGAAGCCCCCTAAATTTCCAGCTTAGCGCTGGCGATTAGACGAAAATGATCAGCAGAAATCAGTAAGTAAGAGTCACCTCTTAGCAAGAATCTTCACCACTACACAATCATAAGGAGGCGAGCTACTGTATATTGATTATCTATGCACTTAGCTTAAAAATTAGCTTAATTAATGAACGCCTACATGTTATTGTGGAAGCCTAGAGGAGTAGCAAAGAAGAAAAGGTTCAATGTGCAGTAGATAGTTTGCGCTATTCAGAAGTCGTAAATTTTACACGTAAGACAAATACCATTCTCTAAAAAAGCTCGCAGGTAATAAAGAGGCTTTAAGATTATCTTCAATTAAAAGCCATTCAAGCATCAGTTTAAACATTTTTTGCAAGCAACCGAATTCATCTAGAATCAAAGGAAAAGATACCCCTCACGTCTTGAAGTCAAACTGGGTTGATTTGTGCACGTCAAAAATGCTACTTAAATGTCTCAAAAATAAGTCATGTTTGCATCATTACGTTACCGGCGGTAAGTGGATCAATGACGGCAATTAGAAACTCAATAATAAATATATGAAGCTGATCAATCAGGTAAATCAACACCAAAGCGTAATATAATGTGTAAAGTAATGTTCTGCATCAATTACGACCATCTGAAATCGAGCCAGATGTTTATGGTGGACATGTATCGAACACAATTTATTCGTTCTAAGAGTTCAATGGCCAAAAAACGCCTGGAATATGTGACGAGACAAAACTCGGTGACGTGTCGCTAGACTAGTTAAAAAATTATAGTGGTTGGGTATTTTTGACTCACTCGCCTTCTAGTCTAGACTTTACTTAGTCTGTACAACCATTTTTTTCGATTGATTCAGAACGCTGTTACTGAAATACACTTCACTTTCGAATAGGGTATCGAATATTATCTTGTTACTGGAATACACTTCACTTTAGAATGTGGTATCGAAAATTATCTTGATTCTGGTCTAAAAAGTAAGCAGTTCCTTTGACGCGGAATTCATATGATGTCAGAAAGATGGGGAAAAGCCACAATGTCTCAGAATAAATGCCAAAAAGTTGTAAAAAATTTCACACTTTGAAGTTATACATTCAATATCAAAAAACTTAACACTTAATACAGAAATGTACTCAACACTTTTACTAACGCCTCAACACGACTTTATATTTTGACTGTTATATTATGACCGACTAACGTAGGCGAGTGTCACGGCTTATCCACTTCATTCATTAGTTTCGAATGTTCTAGTATATTCTACAACTTACTGTTCGGTTGCGCTTAATTTAAATTAAAATTTTTATTACATATCTGACTCATAGTTGTATTGGTAACGCTGTTCAAATAGATACAGACCACAAACTGTGGTCTGTTACACTACAACGAACATATGGTCTTTGCTACTTCGCTTGTTATAATTACAATATAATATATGGTATCCTTAGCAAAATTTAGATTGCAACAATCACATGTAAATAAAAATAATTTTCCTAGAATATAGAATTTGCCTAAAAATAGACTTAACAATCTATTGCTGTTATGTTGCCTAAATATATGTTGTTTTTTGTTGTAAATAAAATAGCTGATAAAAAGTTATTTGAAGTATATTAGAGATAAAAAATATCCTGAAAGTAGACTTTACAATTTTATATTTTAAATGAAATTTGCAAATGAGTAAGAGTTTCATTTGTTATTGTTATATTGTCGTAAAAGCTTTACACTTTAATATTTCATTGTTTAAAATGTTTCATTCATTCAAAAAAATATTCTTAAATTTTTAGATTATACATATATGTAATTGCCTAAAAGCTATTTCTTAAGAAAATAATCTTTGTTATACTCGTAATTACTTTTAATTTGCCTTGAAGTAGACTTCATAATTTTTTTTATTGTTTTTAATTTAAAAATTCCAAAATTTATTTACATACATATGTACGTATATTAGGGCTGGTCGATTTGTAGGGACGAAAAAAATTTGCCCAAGTGACAAGGAAAATCGAGTTCGAAATAAGAAGCTTTGCCCAAGGAACCATACCTCTAAAATGAATTCTGATGTTCCTTATTTTGACCCAAATGACAAATTTTGAAAACTCCCACCTTGACCCATTTAATGTACCCAAATCGAATCTAAATGTATGACCGACACACACTAACTTTGGAGCGCCGACCCACCAATGCTAGTGGCACATCCTTTGGAACCACCCTGAGGGAGTCCCCATACAAAAATGTCCAAATTCTTCACCATTACCATTTTTGGCACTTTAGTTCCCTGGGCAAAGTTTCTTATTTTTATCTTTAGAATACGATTTTCCTTGTCACTTGGGCGATTTTTAAGTCGACCCGCCCTAATATATATCCATTCACCTTTGCTTTTGGATAATAAGGATAATTGGTCAAATTCTTATCTAAACTTTTATTTTTTAAATATAAAATAAGTAAAAAAATATCAAATATAGACAATTTACTAATTAAAATATCAGGTCACTCAATAATTGAGTAGGATGACACATAGATGGCGTTACTCGAATTTTCTCCATATGGTTTTTATTTAGTACAAACCTTCAAACGGGACGTGTATACATTTGACAGCAATTTGACTATTTATTCGTAAGATATAGCATTTCGTGTGAAGAAATTTTTTTTATTGAAAAAAAAAAAAAAAATGGAAAAAAGTGAATTCAGATTTTTGATAAAGCATTGCTTTTTGATGAAAAATATACAGTGGAAACCAAACAATGTCTTGATAAACATTATCCGAATTCTACTCAATCGAGACAAAGGGTAGAGAAGTGGGTTGCTGAATTTAAGCGTGCTTCCAGAAGACATCAAAAAAATCCACAAATTGGTTATAAACGATCCTAAATTGAAGGTGCATGAGCTACCTGACATTGTAAAGATATCAGTTGGTAGTGTTTATAACATTTTACCCGAACATTTGTGTATGCAAAAGCTCTGTTCAAAGTGGTTGCCGCGTGAGCTCACAAATCGATGAAAACGATGCCAAAATTGAAGGAATTTTGCTTCGTATTCTCCAGATTTAGCCTACAGTGACTTTTTCCTGTTTTCAGATCTCAAGAGAATGCTTACTGGAAAGAAATTTCCATATTTCGATTAGAAAAAGAACTCGTACTATAAAAGTGGTGTCGAAAAATTGGAAAATCGCTTTTCTCGTTGTATCGCCCTCGAAGGCAACTAATTTTGTTTTTTCTTACTTATCCTAGGGACTTATTGAGTGACCTGTCTTTCTCTTTGTTATAATAAAGATGTAACAATGATTTTGTAAAAAGTATTTTTTATAGTTTCTTTAGTTTGCCTTAAAGTTGACTTTAGAATTACTTTGTTTGTGTGTCTTGATTCTTAACAAACACTAATTAATAAAAATATTTGTTTAAAAAAAATGTTATTTAAAGAAATAAAAATTAGGAAACAATTTTGTTAAATAATATATGCAGTTTT
The DNA here is from genome assembly GCA_023159175.1 of Wohlfahrtia magnifica. Taxonomy (NCBI): domain Eukaryota; kingdom Metazoa; phylum Arthropoda; class Insecta; order Diptera; family Sarcophagidae; genus Wohlfahrtia; species Wohlfahrtia magnifica. Next base: position 585,817 of record JAKWBJ010000206.1, read on the forward strand.
AAAATATTTTGAATTTTTTGCAATATTTATTATAATTGCCTTAAAGTATACTCAAAATTTCATTTATTTTATTCCATCAAAAAATGAAATTGCATATTTTTATCGACAAAATATTTGATATTTATTTAAACAATTTTCAGGATTTTTTGCAATATTTTTTATCTTTACAAAGTTTGCCTTTTTGTTTTCAATCAAATATGAACAACTAATATATGGGCACTACCACCGAAATGTAAAGTAGCGTCAAATCAATTTTTGCTTTTATCTTCAAATTCATTATAAAAATTCCTTATTTAAGATTGCCCATATGTATTTATTTCGCCTAAAATAATACTTTAATTTGTTAAATCAGTCTCACTCAAACCTTGACACTATCAGTTTATTTACTTTCCATTTGTAATGTACGAAAACGTTTTACAAAAAGTTGAATACGGATGGAGGCTATCTACTCAAATCAAACCTACTAGTAACACCTTAAAGTTCCATATATGTTTACCCATTTTCGTGTATTCTCTAATTGACAGTCGGTAAAGTCGGCTCTGTAGTTTTCGGTTTTTTGATAATATTTAAAATCTTCAAAAAACAATTATGTATGTCTCACAAAAAGTGGATTTTAGGTTAAAGCTTTTTGCCGATAAAATCGAGTAGTGATTTTCTCAAGCTCTTATCATGTATTTGTAAAATTTCGAAAAAATGGGCTTGAAGTTGCAACTGTTTAATTTTAGAAGAAGTGGGATCCAGGATATATATTGAACACATCCTTAACTCCTTAACTCCTTATCATATATTGACTCTAACTAACTTACGTTTTTTGCTAAGACTAAAAATTTCCGAAAACGAGTTTTCTACAAAAGTTACATTCTGATATAATTACAGATCGATCTTATATACTTGTGATACCCTAAAGCCATGTATGTATAATTAATTTTCGATTTTCTGACAATCTCGGTAGATAGAAGCTGCCACTCCCTCCTATCCTCGCTAAATCACGCATAGTGACCTGTTGTGAGACCACATGACGTGTTGTCCCCGTTTTGGTTACCAGAGTCCAGGTAATGTAGATATTCACGAATCAGATGCTCTTGATGTTCTTGGCATGAGAATTAACTGTGACGTTCGTTGGAGCGAGTACATATTTCGAGTATCGAAGGAAGCATTCACGTGCCTCGACTTTTTAAGAATTACTTCACTCCCTCTGATCTCCTTAATGTTTACAAGACCTATATTCGACCCAAATTGGAATACAACTCTCATGTATGGGCCGGTGCTTCAAGGTCTAATTTGGAGCTTCTCGACCGCGTATAGGAGAGGGCGAATTTTCTTATAAAAGACGGTAGGGTACCCAACTCTATTGATTCTATTGAGTAGGGGTTAACCCTGAGTGCTGGTCTTAAACAAATAAAAAAAAAAAGAGTCCAGGTGATCAAACAGAGGCACCACACAGAACACTTCTCTAAATTAGGTCACAAACCAGCTCGATAACGAACAGCTATTGACCTGATGTCAAGGATCAATAGCACCGATAAGCCATCGAAAAAGAGAGAGACCAGTGTATGAAGTCTCCGGCGTGCGTGAGACGGACACTGGCAGTTAAAGTGGACCGCGCTCTTTTACTTTTCAGCTGATCAAGAGCCAAACAGAAGTCATTGATAGGTAAGTGCAGCCTTCGTGCGTGTCTTACCTTGACGCATTTGCCTGTGAGAATGAATTTCAGCAGAGGAGATGCTCCGATGGTCAGTTTGAACAGTTGAATTGCCAGGTGAGTCTGGCAATAAAGCAAGAGTCACCTTTCGCCCAAACTCTTTCAGCGTCCAAGCGGACGCCAGGTGCTCGTCCTCACCTTCCGCGCTACTCTAGTTTATTTCAGGCCGAGATGATGGTCATTTTTCATGCTGCACAGTGAACTCGCAGTAATGACGTTCCCACCGATGATAAAAAAATACCACTGACCACCCTGTTCTAGAACCGTCCGTATAGACATCCCATGAATCACTGGGGATGAGAGAGCCAGAGGTCCAATCTTTCCCACTAGGAATTATAACACGGAGTCCCATACAGTTCAGGACCAGATGAGGCCCAATTTTCCGCACTAGGAATCATTATACGGAGTACCCTATACAATTCAAGTCCAGATGAGGCATAATCCATATCGCTCAGTATCAAGCTATCCTTAGACAGAATAGACGAGTGCTCCAAGGTGATAATATGCCAGCGCTCGATCTCACTGCTACAAGTTTGGCCCGTTGCCTGACAAGTATACCTGTTGGAAGCCATTCAAGTATAACAAAAGGAGCCCTTGTAGGAGTGGTACATAGCGCTCCCGTGATCTAAAACAGTTCTCCGGATTTTATCAAGAAGTCTGACATTGCAATCTTTATCGAAGCCAGTTCACAGAAGACCACACTATACAAAATATTCGGTTCAATAACTGCTGAATAAATCCAGCGAATACCGCCAGCACTGAGACCAGATTTCGCCCGCATTGCTCTTCTGCAGCAGTACCAATTATGTTAAATTTTGAATATGTTTAAAAAAAAATGTATGTATATACCAATCGAATCTGTTAGTTTTAGCGTTAAGCCCCTTATAAGTTTACATATTGTCATGCGTTTACAAAATTTTAGCAAAATGCGTATAAAGTTGAGTCGAGTTAATTTTCCATGTTTTAGTATCATCTATTAAACCAATAGACCAAAGGTCTATTTTGATATATTCCCTAAATGCTGGTAAACAAGTATAACCTGTTTTTCGGGAATTGGTTTTGTAATATTGAAATCTAAAAATAGGGGAAAAATATTTCAAGTTTAGCCTAAAAGCAGACTTTTTTAATTTTTTTTTTTAAGAAAATTTCCATTAAAACTTGTCTTTTTTAAGTTTTATATTCGCTTTTAAAATATTTATTTGAATGTAAATTAAAAATTCCAATATTTTTTTCTTTTCCTACTTTGTGGTTTTACTCTTCCCATATGCGCCTTAATGGCATTTAAGTTCTTGGGGAAAAGTAAGTAATTTTTGTATATATAGTATACTTACGTATATTGTATTTACTTTTCTTAATAATAAAAAAGAGAAATCATATTTTAATTTAATTTCTTGTTGTAACACAAGCAAGACGTTGATGATGAGAAAAGCGAAATTTAAAAATTTCTATAGCATACCTTAAGGCCAATTAACAGTCAATGCTTTGAAGCATAACGACAGGCATAAGAAAAAAAGATGAAGGAAAGAAAAGTAAAAAGAACAAAATGAAAGGAAAAGCCAGAGAAAAGTTTACATTTTAAGTAATTTATCAACTGGCTGGTACTTAATTTATGTTTTACTATAATCAGGGCCTATTAAATGACAATGAATGAGCAAGTGTGTATAAATGCATGGTTGCTTGCTTGTGTTCTGTTGATGGAAAGTCCTGTGGGCTTTGGTCAATGGAAAAACTTTCATTTGTTGCTAAGGCCAGAGGGGAATATATTTTTTTATTTATTTTTTATTTTTATTTATGCCACATTTACTGCTTTAATTTAATTAAAATATCATCCAGAAGAATTTTCTGTGTTGTTCATACTTTTCATGTGACTTTTTTTTCCTGCTTATTGACTTCAGTTGTGGAAAATGCGAAAATGTGAAAATGTGACTTACAAGGAAATAAAAACGTTTTCGTAATTCAGTTTTCGTTGCGGTTTAAAGACATGACAGTTTTCTCATGAATTTCCAGACTAATTTACTTTTTCTCTTTTTACCTCTGCTGTCATTTTACTAAGTCTTGTTAACTTCTGGAAAGTTAAAGCCACAATTGTCATGATTTTTCTGGTTCAGATATGTACAGTAGGATGAAAGCGTAAAAATTTAAATGAAATACATATTGTTACGCGTTTAAAACGTTTGAGTTCTTTAAAATTACGTTAATAAAAAAACTAAGACGTATTTTAGTTTTACTGTATACAGTTGTTTATTTACTCAGTGATAACTGTACAATGTCCAACTTATTTAATATCCACTTTATATACCAATTTACTCAATACTCAACTCTTAGTACGACTTTATGACTGCTAAACTATAATTGACTGACTAAGCCTAATTCGCCACCTTTTATAGCAAAATAAAATTAGTTTCAAAGGTTTAGTAAATTCTAAAACCTTCTATTCAGCTACGTTATTTCAAATGTATAATCTAAATACCAAAAATTGATTCGATAGCACTGTTCAACTAAATTCAGCCTTGATACGGTGATCGTATCCTTGACACAAACCAATAGAATAACTTCTATAATAACTTCCAAATATCGATATATCTTATTTGAAGCATTTTTATTTTCATAACAGTACTTTATTTTTTGGTGTCTAACGCTCTTCTCTGGATAAGAGTGCTATATACAGGATACAGAGGTCACAAAATATATTTTAGTTCACATTATTAAGCTTTTACTTAATACTGTAAAGTTTGTTTTCGACATTTTTTTCTTAACACATGTCACGAATACTATTCTGTTCAGAATGAAAAGAACTGAAAAAGTTATTAATACCAGGTGCGAGGTTTTATAAAATCAAAAATTTTATTCACTTGCGGTTTGTTAGCTACCTATGTTTCTCTATTACACGTGCTACGAAGAACTCGAGTTTGAAAACTTATTTTATTTGATAAAATTTAACGGTACCGATGGCTTGAAGGAGGAAACTGGAATGGTTCGGATTTTTATTTTGACGATATGGACTTCAGGGTCTGTCTTAGATTACCCGGCCATTGCCATTGATCTATGTTGTTAGCCTCCCTACAATCAATGCTTTCAGCTCGTGTGTGATTAATTCGAAATGTCTCAGCTGCATTTGCTAACTGGCCCGGCTGGAATGGAATTATGTCGAGCTGATATGGGTTCAGAGTCATGCGGGTAACTGAGTGAATGAAATTGTTGATGAGTGTGTTACTAGGTGATCCTCTCTGTATTTCGTGAAGGAGGGCGTGCATGCTCCTCTATGCGCGTTGTCGAGTTTGATAGACAGATGGGCACTAAGCAAGATGGAACACAGGTGGACCAATAGAATGGAACATCAAGAGTGCTTTGGCCTTCTCTTTCTACGGAAAGGACTAAATCTCTTCTAAGGTTTGGAAGGTGGTCGTGAGCGGGCTTCTTTCAGGCATAATTACTGGGCACTATATGATAGGCTGCATGTCATGGCTACCGTAAGATCTGTCCAGATGAGAAGGTAGAGGAATAGGTGCAACATCTTCACTGTAACTGCCACGCTCTATGGAAGCTTAGACTAGGTTACTTGGGTGCATGTCGTTTCCATGATCTTTACTGTCTGTCAAAGTTGATTGACTTCGTCAATGATACCGGCTGGCTCAAGTAAGGGAACTGAAATTTTTGGGTCTTTAGGTGGGGATCTTTTTTGGGACTCTGCCATGTCCGCCCTTTCGGCTTCATTAATGGGATTGTGCTGCAAAAGGTATCACAATGGGCCATAGGATCTCCGAGCGAACACGTGAATAGCGAGTGATTCGTGAATTCTGTATTACAAATTAAAATAAAATGGCATGCTATTTTAAATACACATGTCACGTAGAGTGCTACAAAATATTAAAAAATTGCTATTTTCCAAGAAGTTTTTTATTTTGCCTTTAAAAAGTTGATAGAAATTTTGATCGACTGAACCGTCGATGACAGTAAAATTCTAGGTTGGTTGCCTCCATGTGCGTATGTATGGTTTTCACAAATACACATGTAGGTATAAAAAATTGATTGAAATGCCAATTCGTAATGTAAAAAATTCTAGGAAAATACTCTGGTGCGGCACAAAATTTCTGCCCCCTTCAAGCGGATATTGTAAGTGATTCCAAAAAATAAATTTCTTTGTCTCCCTTGTTTCAGAAAAATAACAGAAATTTCTATCGGAAAGAAAATCTTAAATTTCATCATAATATACGAACTGCTGCTGACTTGACTGACTACTTGACTGATTTTTACGTTGAAAATGAAATGAAAAAATTTAATATCAAACTCTGCATGAGCTAAAGGACCTCACTGGATTAAATATAGTAGAAGAAAAACATATTTTTTTTTTAATTTTTGAAACTGCTTTTGGTGTTATTTTCATATGTACTCGTATTATTGGTATTCCAAGAAAATTTTGTATAGTAATGTTGCAATAAGATCTTATTCATATGCTTGAGGATACCTTCTGGCAAATTTAATTTAATTTATAAAATAAGTTTATTTGGGAATATTCCATTAAATTGCATGAATTTAATTGATGATTCTTTATACGATTATTTGATTTTTCGATTGAAAAGTATCAGTAACTTTGATAAGTTAAAATCGCCTTAAAGTATGTTAATAATGTGAAAAATAAAAAAAAAAAATAATAAAATAATAATAAAATAATAAATCGAATGCTTTTGGAATTTCATTAAAGCAAAATGATTTTTTGTTTCATTTTAATAAATAATTAACAATTTTTAATCATATCGTAATAACGCTATTTTAATAAGAAATTTTGGGTTTCTAACCAAAGGATGTATAAGAAAATCATTTATATTTTTATTGTATAGGGTTCGCCAAATATTTTTTTTTTAAATGCTATAAAAAAAACTACTGAATATTTTCTCCAAATTCTTTTTTTATTTGAAAGTACAATCCTTCCGGTTAATAACGGAAAATAGTGTCTTTCAAATGGCTACCTCGGCTGGCCATGCAGTAGCCTACACCATCGGTCCAATTTTTAAGCACATTATCGATTGTGTGCAGCTGCATATCACCAATGGCTTCACGAATATTGTCCTTTAAAGCGTCAATTGTCTCTGCGTCTGATAATGCGATTTTCAAAAACAGGGCGCAAATCATTGAGCGTAGCTTCGGCTGTGTAGCACTTAGCGCCGTCGTGTTGAAACCAAATGTTGCTAATATCCTCCTCTTCAATTTTTGTGAACAAAAATTTGTTCAACATGGCCCAATAACAATCGCCATTGACTGTAACGGCCACTCCTTGCTCATTTTCGAAGAAACATGGCCCAATTATGCCTCCGGACCAAAATCCGCACCAAACAGTGACTCGTCTTGGGTGTATCGGCTTTTCAATGTATGCGTGCGGGTTTTTGTGCCCCAAATGCGATATCTTTTGTAAGTCGATCGCACGCCCACTTAGCGAAGCGTTAACACAACCATATTCGTTTAGCGGAAGAATAAAACTAATTATCTGTCAAATCAGACATGAGCTAAGTGTTACCATTCACGAAATAAGCACTAGTTGAAAACGTTAGATGGCGGACCCTATATTGAAAATAAGTCTGGTGTTTTGGAAAGATAATGGACGCTATATCAAAATTTTAAATTATATTTTCGCACATCACAGACGTCGGTGTAGAAGTCCAAACAGGCTCTATCTTTAACATAGTCCCCACAAAAAGAGTTGAAGCAGACAATTAACAGCTGAAATTCGTAAAATTATGCGATGGGAAAACTAGGTTTGAATGTGGCATCGTCCTGTTGAACCCGCATATCAGTAATACCTCTATCATCTGTAAAAGGCTAAGATGAAGTCGTTAACATATCTCTATAGCGTGAACGTAACCGCATTTCCTGCCGAATTTAAAAAAAAAAACGGCGATTTTGCTTGCTGGCCTATTCAAACAAATACAATTTTTCCAGAAAAACCAGCGAATTATTCTAGGATCAGTTCGGCGGATCTACGGCGAAGTCAAATTTCTGCTCAACTTTCACCATATGATGGTTGTGGATAGGGCCACAGTCAAAGAATACATTGATGGATAATCTGAACGGCATTTAAAGATCCCATTATCAGGATAATACCTACATAGGGATTTAGGATTTCACTACTGCATTCATTTGCTATTTCTCAAATAACCGGATTGAACTTTTTATCGAAAAGTATTCAATTTGGTTTTCTGAAAATGTTCACTATTATCTAAATCTCAAATGTTAGAAAGAATCAGCTTCAGATCTATTCAAGCGGAATTTCAAGAATCCACGAACATCTTTATATTTGCATAGAGCTTTACAGTATCACTAGTAAAATCAATTGCTTTATATCAATACTTTCAAAATTTTGGGCACTATATAGGACTTTAGGCATCACTTTAATTGGTATATAACTTAAACATGGATTCAAGTTTTTGTATAACACATTTGCTTTTTGAAAATTTCTATTAAAAAAAATTGTAAAATTTTTTGACTATCGATGCAATTCCGACTCAAACTGTTCTACAAATTTGTATCTTGAGTACTAGGGTGATATGACAATGAAACAAAATTTATTATAAAGCCGGACGATCGTTATAAGGCCCTCTACAATTTCGACTATATGTTTATTAAAAAATATGATAGAAATTAGATACTAGTTAGGCGGAGGCGACGGCCTGGCAAAAAGCATAGTCGCGATTAGCTGAAATCAAATCTCTGGAATCTATGTTCACTAACTCTCGGACACTGCGGTAATGCCACTAACAACTAATGCTAATTTCGGAATACATAATTCGATATCAGGCCCATATGGGTACTTGTACGTAGTGATTTTCCGGAGAACTGTGTGGCAGATGAACTGAAAACGGGGCAAGACGGCACAGGTTCTGTTGGCAAAAAGAAAGTGTTAGCACACTTATATCTTCGGAAATCTATCTTCGGTCTTGGATGTCATGCCTTTGGATCTGTGCTTTAGTAGAAGATTCGGGGTTGAATTCCCAGACCGGGACTTCTTTTCTAATGCGGCCTTAGTTCTGTGTGAGTTTTATCCAAGTTGGCTTCAAAATGAATGACTGTGTCGGTGCTGGGGTAATGGATCCAACCGAGATTTGTCGATGCCACTGGGAAGATCGCAGATCATGGCCATGGTCGTATAACATTCAGACTGGTAAAATATTGCTATGATACGTTGCAAAGGCTTTCGTTTAAAAATATGGTCCAGTTGTTTTGGGTAGCTAGACACTGTCAAATAGATGCTAATGAAACAGCGAATGCATTGGTCCCAAATCTTGCTGTGCAGCACCACTTACTATCATTAATTTAATCAAGGATTGCAAAATTGTCAGATGCTTGGAATACTGGAATGCTCAAAGCAGACTTTGCGACTCTAAGGCGATGATCAGTCCGAAATTTGGGTTTCGCTCTAAGGTTCGTAAGTAAAGTAACTAAATTTTTTACGGTCCATTGTAGAGTGAGAGCGCATCAGAAGAGGATGGCAGCCACAGATGTGGATGTTTGTCAACTATGCTACAGGCATCAGAGACAGCGGAACGCATATTAGGTGACATATTCACCAATATGATTTCAAATCTGCTGGTGTTTATTAGGAGGGCATCAGATCTGTTGAAAAAACTATAGACCAGAAATGGCACAATAGATCTTAAGGCTCGCAGTGTTCTGCAAAAGTGCATGGTCAGGATGATAATGATTATAATGATAATGCCCGTCTCTACTTGTCACTTGTATCTTAAGTGCTGGGCCAGCAATATGTTCTCCAGAAAATGGGGATAGATTTCTTCCTGTAGACAGGCGACAGAGGTGTGGCCGGTTGTTGATCGTAGGAGGACTAGTCAGCTAAAGCACCTACCAAAGTGGAGGATTTTGGCTGTGAAGGAAATGCTCTCTGGTTATTGTATAGTAGGCTTGTAGACTTGTGGTCTGTCTTGGGTATAGTGGATTAATATTGTGCAGTGATTGCTGTAAGGAATAGGTGGTAACTGCGAGACACTTGCTCCTGGAATGTCCGGCGCTATTGAGGCTGAGGTTTAAGGTCCTTTGGATCACGAAAATCTTCTGGAAGTACCGATTGGTTGCTTCGATCCAAGCCGGGGTCTTTGTAATATGAGGCATCACTATGGACCATTTTGACCTAAGCGGGCTCGTCTTGGAACCGGCTGCTGTTCTAACCTAGATACTAGTTAAGAGTCTGATTGCAATATTCCGATCACTAACAATTCAAATATTTAATTCGTTTCTCTTCTTATGGCATATATTTTCATCTGTTTGATGCTACATTCATTCGGAAGCCTTTAAAGGCATTCAAATCTTAAACTTCTTGATATAAGCAACACTGCAAGCCCTCTTTCCCATTCAACAAGATTAGGAATAACCGTTATTTAGGGATATCTTTGTTCTAGTATGGGTATTATAATATTATCAAAATACTTCAATTAATCATATTTAAAACATCTAGAAATTATGTGTGTGTGTGAAAATTTTTACACTACACTGTATTTAATGTGTCACGTCTGTATAATAATTTATTATGTTTGCCAGTTGTTGTTGTTGTGATGTGTATGCGAATGAGTGCCTTAAATCAGTGTATGCGTGAGCATTCAAGCAATTGTGTTGCTGTATTTGCTTGTGTGCCTGTTCATAAGTGAATTGTTTTCTAATATTTCAGTATTTCGTATTGCCTTTCAATATAATTGTGTGGGAAGAATTACATGTATTGTTGTTAAAATATTCAGTGAACAGTAGAGATTTTAATTTTTGCATAAATTTATAACAAACAAAAACACATACGAGTACACACAACTCTCTTTCTCATCTCTTTGAAACACCTAAACAACAATGATATAAACAGCTTTACTCTCGTTCGTTATATTTCAATTCAAAACAATAAAACCACAAAACATTGCCAAAAATATTAAACAACAAATATTTTACTTTGCATTGTTGTATAACTGTGTATGTAAGTGTATGAGTGTGTATAACAGTATCTCAACTATTATATCCATGTATTATTATTGTATTGTTATACAGATGGCATTACCATGGCAAATACAATGCTTCTTTCTAAGCATAAATATGTGTGTGTGTGTGTGGGAATCAATAAGTGAGTCAGAGAGAGAGAGAGGCGAAAACATGTTTATTTGTTATGAACGTACATTGTTTATTGTACATACAAACACACACACACATACATGTATACGCGTAGTAAAAGTATTAAATACAATGTCAATGTTTCTTTTTCAATGATTCTTTGTTGAAAATATTGCTGTTGTTGTTGTTGTAGTTATTGTTTTTACTGTCATTGTAAAGCTGTTGTTTTTGTTATTCTTTTGTCATCTTCAGTTTTGTTGTTGTGTTTGTTGTTAGTATTGGTTTATGCCAGTTTAACAAATCATTTATACTCAACAAAACGTTTCTACATGTAGTTTTTCTTTATAAATCCGCTTGTATAACAGAACGTGGTGTTGAAAGAGTATTAAGAGTTGTTGTGTGTGTGTTGGTTTTTTGTTTTTTTTTTTGTTTTTCTCTGTATTAAGTATGTATTTGTATTGCCCTATATTTGTATTTGTTTGTATTTGTTAACCATTCAATGTATTCAAATGCGTGGCAAGAAGTGTTTGAAAATGTGCATTTGTGTGTTGTATTCCTGTGTTTCATTGTATTTGCATTTCCTTTTATATCGCTGTCACTGTCATCGTCATCAGCCAATTGCTGGTGTAATTCGCACATGAATTCACGCGTTAAACAATTGAAATTGTCACTTGAAATTAACAAAAAAAGAAAAACAGAAAACTTAAGCTTGAGATATATTTCACCGTTTTCCTGTTTTGTACTGACATGGTTTTTAAAGGATTTTTTTTTGTTTTATAGGGAATCGAAATATTTGAATACAAGAGGAAGACAGAGAGAGAAAAAGGAAATGACAAAAAATATCATTTTGATTTGAAATGATTTGCTGTTAAGCGTAGAGTGTATGTGGTCTTTAGTTAAATAGACAATAAAAAATTCAATAGCTATACGGCCAAAAAACAAATATCGGGTGGGCCACTTAAAAGCTTAAATTTAAAAATGCAATACAACAAAAACAGTTTGAAATTTTCCCAAATTTATTTTTGTTGTTGTGATGTACAATTGTTTCGGTTAGAAATAAAATAATATTTCATTCATATGGCTGCCGCGGCTGGCCTCACAGTACCCTGTTCGATCAGACCATTTTTTTTAGAACTTTTTCAAGTACGTGGGGTCGTATCTCGGCAATGGTATCACGAATGTTGATCTTCATATGTTCAACTCTCTCTGGTTTGTCGGCATAACACTTGTCTTTAACGGCGCCCCACAGAAAACAGTCCAACGCTGTCAAATCTCAGCTTCTTGGCGGCCAACTGACATCATCATTTCGGCTAATTAAACGGCTATCAGAGGTTTGACGCAATAAATCGATTGTGGCATGAGATGTGTGGCAAGTTGTACAATCCTGTTGAAACCAAACATCGTTTACATAAATATCATAAAAATCGGTCACAATAAAATCAGTTATCTGGTGCGAAAGGTGTCTCCATTGACCGTAGTGCGTGCGCCGTCTTCAGTTTTAAAGAAATGTGAGCCAATGATGCCTCCGCTCGATAAGCCGCACCAAACAGTAACGCGTAATAGGTGCATTGGCTTGGTTTGGTTTTCTTTGTTTTGGAATGACATAAGTATTGCCAGATTCGAAATAGCCGCTGGTTCAAATTTAAGCTTTTTAATTGCCCACCCTATAATTATAAACAAATAATTTAAAATATTGACTAAGAATCTGCGACGTAGGGATTTGTTTTGGGTTGACTTCCGTGGTAGTTCGTTGCTCACAAGCGGTCAAAAAGAGCTGTAGGTACACGAGACCACACCTCCTTCAGATGTACACAAGTGATTGATTTCTGGCTCTTGGCTATAATCACAGCAGTGTGAACACTTTAAAAGAGTATTTAACAATATTCAGGTGCATTTTGAACGAATTTTTATGCCGTCAGACAATGAACGCGGTATCACTCATATCAGTTACCTTGAAGGAGGGTTAAACGATTACAGACAAATATTTTAAGGAACTTAGGTACGGTTTCAATAATAATTTAAGCAAAAACGACCTCATATTTTGGCCACTTACTGTAAACCATTGGTAAAAGAAGATTTTATTAAAAGTATTGGCCATCGTTACCTGTAATATATGCTGAGAGTTGGATGAGGAAGGCTTCATATGCCTTCTACGTTTGTAAGAGGACTTTTGGAAGAAAATGGAAAAAGGAAATGTTTTACACTGGACGTATAACGTTAGTTATAAGACCAATCCTTACCAATGGTGCTCTGATCTGGTAGAAAAAGATAAAACAAGATCGTACCTCACCATTCTAAACAAGGCACAGAGGCTTGCACGTTTTTATATTACTGGTTCCCAAAATTCTACTCCTCAGGATCTGGATCTACACCGATGAACCAAAGGCAGTGGAAGGCGCAGCATCAGGTTTTTATTCTGACGAACTTGAACGAATTTAATATCAAACCTGCGGATATTAATATCTAAATGGACAGTCCTGCATAGAACAATGCTCTTTGTTCCACCATAGTTAGATCAAAATATCAGCTCATCTCAGCTGTGTTCGCTTACTGGCCCAACTTGGGCGACACCGTGTCATCTTGATATGGACCTTGAGTGATGGTTCTTTCGAGAAAATGATTTTGCTGATGAATGCGCAACAAGTGGGTTATGTAAGAGTGTGGCACATGACCTTTTGGGGGCGTTATTGAAGTTGTTAAATGAGTTATTGTTGCGTGATATTTAGGCCTTTTCTATCAGTGGAAAGGACCAAGATTTTCCTGACTTTTGAGAGGGTGTCGATTAGGCTAATCACTCATGCTATGGCTACTGTAAGATATGTCAAGACGAGGAGGAGGAATCGGTACAACATCTTCTTTGTGACTGCCATGCTCGACGGAAGCTTAAACTAAGGCATTACGCTGCAGATCTCTTCCATGATTTGAACTGTCTCAACTATATATCATTGCCGAATCTGGTCAATTTTGTTAGTTGCACCGGTTGCCTGTCGCGATGGCCACATGATTTATACATTCGGATTTAGGGAAGGGTTTGTTCGATCTATCTCATGTTTGATTTTGGGATCCTGATCAGATATCGAGTTTTTTGTTCAGGGTATCACAATAGCTCATAGGGCCTCTGAGTATACTTGCTAGCCGCGGGCGATTCATGTTACATAACCTAACCTAGTAACGACAATTTTCCATCTTTCTAATTACATACGAAATAGTTTAGTTTTTGAGGCCTAGAAAGAATTAGGATACTCTTTTTTGAGGCTAAAGCATACTATTTTCTAAAAATATGTTATCTGGTGGTTTTCTAAAGCGTTATCATAATAGAATTATAGGGCTATATGTCTGATAGCATATTCCTGGCATTTCTCAGCCAATGCTTACTTCAAAATAAATTTTATTTGGTTCATATCTCCTGTGATCAGTTATCCCGATTTCAATATCTCTTTTTTTCCCGTCACTCTTCTAGGGAGCATATTGGCTTTCCACAAGGCATTCTTTGCCTTGTATCAGTTTCATTAATCAAGTTGATTTCAAACTAAGTAGACTATTTATTTAGTGTAGCTCGCCTCCATATGACTATGTGTGGTGGTAAAGATTCTTGCTAAGTTATGGTAGTGACCTTACTTAGCATTTTAATTTTTTCTGATGTTTGACATCATCGCTAGAAGGCTGAAAGAAGGTTGTAGCCTCTTTACTAAACACTGGAAACCGGAATTAAATTGTTTCGACATTTCTTTCGTTGGAGATTCGAACCTGGGTCGCTTGTGTTATATACGTATGTTCACCACTACAAAATGCCACCCAGCATCTCCTAAGACAGGCCAATTTCGATTTACTCAGAGCTGTAAATGGTTGCAGGTTGCAATTGATTTAATTCCAATCACATGATTTTGTGCTAATGGTATCAAATTTTTCCGATTGCATTTAAAATCGTTAATTGATTTTAGATTTCAATTTGAGAAACCTTTAATGCTGTACAAGAACGAGTCTCCTCGCCGACGTGCTACTCAATTGGGAGTCTGTAGAACATCGATGCGATGTATTCTAAAAGTTGATTTGAGTTGTTTTGTTTGTTGAAATTGGCCCACTGTGAGTATTGGATAGACCGTTGGCTTGTCGTCATGGATATTTGGCTTTGGCGTGGATTTTACTGGATGACCGAGCTTCATATATTACTTTTTACGAGTTGGATTGCAATGGATTAATTTTTCTTCGCTAGTAATGATTCCCTGTTAATAACTTTCTAGCAGCATTTCGGACATGCAAAATCGTCTTTCAACGTCATTCTACTCCAATACGTGTGGTAGCTTATTCCTTGCCTTTGAGCGAATACTGTTGCTTGCGAACGTTTCAATATTGCTGTCTGAGTGACTGGCAACGTTTTTAAAAGCTCTTAAATATGAAAACAGTGTGAATGGAGTAAAGTCTCCGAACTTTTTTGTTTGATGTAAGCGGTAAGCGGACACCTTCGGAAAAAAAGAAAAGAAAAAGATTTCTGACAAGTCTAAACTAGAGCGTAAGGCGTTGCGTTGACATTTATCTAGCGTTAATGCTGAAGACGCATTCCTAAATAAAAGTGTTAAAATTGTGTACTGAACAGTAATGTTAACTTTTCAACAAAAAATCACTGAATAGAAAAATTTACTAAAACGCTGGATTTGACGCGTAAACAGCTAAAATGGCACAAATTTTATTTCTTCTTTTCTTTTCTTTTCTTTTCTTTTCTTTTCTTTTCTTTTCTTTTCTTTTCTTTTCTTTTCTTTTCTTTTCTTTTCTTTTCTTTTCTTTTCTTTTCTTTTCTTTTCTTTTCTTTTCTTTTCTTTTCTTTTCTTTTCTTTTCTTTTCTTTTCTTTTCTTTTCTTTTCTTTTCTTTTCTTTTCTTTTCTTTTCTTTTCTTTTCTTTTCTTTTCTTTTCTTTTCTTTTCTTTTCTTTTCTTTTCTTTTTTTTTATTTTCTTTTCTTTTCTTTTCTTTTCTTTTCTTTTCTTTTCTTTTCTTTTCTTTTCTTTTCTTTTCTTTTCTTTTCTTTTCTTTTCTTTTCTTTTCTTTTCTTTTCTTTTCTTTTCTTTTCTTTTCTTTTCTTTTCTTTTCTTTTCTTTTCTTTTCTTTTCTTTTCTTTTCTTTTCTTTTCTTTTCTTTTCTTTTCTTTTCTTTTCTTTTCTTTTCTTTTCTTTTCTTTTCTTTTCTTTTCTTTTCTTTTCTTTTCTTTTCTTTTCTTTTCTTTTCTTTTCTTTTCTTTTCTTTTCTTTTCTTTTCTTTTCTTATCTTTTCTTTTCTTTTCTTTTCTTTTCTTTTCTTTTCTTTTCTTTTCTTTTCTTTTCTTTTCTTTTCTTTTCTTTTCTTTTCTTTTCTTTTCTTTATTTCTTCGCAGCAAGCATTGCCCAATGTGCAGATTTATCTGTAATTTGCAGTTTTTAACATTTTAGTTTTTACTCTAAATTTTGTTATTTTAATTACAATATCTGAAGTAAGAATTTCACCTCATTTGCTTAATATAACTATAGTGAGGTTAACTCGTTCATTTTTAAGGCGACAATGTAATTATCCCTTTCTTGACCGATCATTAACAAAGAGAGAATTCAAACAGCGTGTGTTACTCACATTTAAATCAAGGAAAGTTTCGTTTTTTTTTTTGCAAAGAACGGTGGGATCACATTACATATTTCGTAAATAAGCACGTATGAGTGATATATGAATAAGCTTCACTAATAAAATATCACCTACGAGTATATGTAGGTACTTACGCAATAATGCGATTCTACTGTTCTCTTGCCAAAAAATGTATATTTTTAAAACTGTAAGGGTATATCTCGAAAACAAGAGCTAACTTTTAAAAACGGTTATAACCACTGTGTTCATCGTAATCCAATTCTGTTTACTCGCTGTGTTTCCGCTTGTCGGGAAAAAGTGTCGAATTCGAGCACAGTTTCATTATATCATATCATTTATGTATATCACATTTAATTTGTTGTGTTTTGCTTGAATTAAAAACAAAATATGAATTTAATTATTTGGTATGTTCTTTAAACCGAAATCGAGTGAAATTAAAATCGAATGACACTATAAACGAATTGTTATAATTTTGAAATTGAACAGGATTTTGATATTTTTTCTTAATAATTCACTTAATTATATTTCACGTAACTTCTTCGATTATCAAACGTTTAATCCAATTGGCGCATTTAAGTTTTATTTGTCTTTGAAAATTTACTTGATTTCAGTTTGACTCTTTTTCAGTTTTTAAAACATACCATTTTCCTTTTTTAGGCATATGCAGTTTTTTCACTTGAAAATCAGTGTTTTTCTTTTAAATTGTCAGTTTTTCTAAAAAAAAATATGGCAACTTTGTTCGCAGCCAACTTTATTTTCTAACACGTTGTCAAAATTGCATTTTTTGTTTGTTTCATACAATTTGTTTGGGCATGAGAACTTTTGACAGCTAGACAACGCTTAAGTCTCAGATTTAGGTCTGGCTGTTTATGGTTTAAACTAAAGGGCCCGCCATCTAAAGTTTTTTTTCAACTAGTGCTTATTTCGTGAATAGTAACACTTAGCTCATGTCTGATTTGACAGATAATTAGTTTTATCGTTCCGCTGAACGAATATGGTTGTGTATACGCTTCGCTAAGTGGGCATGCGATCGACTTACAAAAGATGCCGATTTTGCCAAAAAATTCATCTTTTCAGATGAAGCTCATTTTGATCTTGGCGGGTATATATACAAGCAAAATTTTCGTATTTAGGGCACAGAAAACCCGCACGCATACATTGAAAGGGCGAAACACCCAAGACGAGTCACTGTTTGGTGCGGATTTTGGTCCAGAGCATAATTTGGCAATTTTTTTTCGAAAATGAGCGATGTTTTGCGCCCTGTTTTTGAAGATCGCATTATCAGCCGCAGAGCTGATGTCGTTTGGCCACCACGGAGCTGCGATTTGACACCGTTGGACTATTATTTGTGGGGTGCCGTCAAAGATAAGTGTTACGCCAACAAGCCAGAGACAATTGATGCTTTAAAGGACAATATTCGTGAAGCCATTGGTGAAATATAGCTGCACACATCAATAATGTGCTTAAAAATTAGACTGATCGTGTAGGCTACTGCATGGCCAGCCGAGGCAGCCATTCGAATGAAATTATTTTTCATTATTAATCGGAAGGATTGTATTTTTAAATAAAAAAGAAATTTGAAAAAATATTCAGTAGTTTTTTTTTATAGCATTTAAAAAAAAAATTATTTGGCGGACCCTTTATTCCAAATATAACAAATATTTACCCTCCAAAATGCCATGTAAGCTATTAGAAACACAATCCAATATAGGCCATCTGTTGTAAATCCGTATTCTTAAGTTATACACCCAATTTATAAAAACAAATCTCGTAAAAGCGTATTTTTTTAACAAAATTTTTAATTTTAAATCCTCTTAATTGTATTTTTTATTTCCTTTTCTCTTAATTTAATTTTCAAGATATAATTTTAATCATGATAAAAAATTACTTACAAATCGAATAATAATTTTCTGTTTCTTTTTTCAATGTTTTCTGCAATTGAATTGTGAAACTTGTGTGCGTTTGAAGTGATGGTTTAGAACGCAAGAAACAAATCGATACACTTGACCTTTTCGCATTCAAAGTAAGTTTTATCCAATCCAATAACAACAACACCAGCGGTTTTAAGTAGAAAAACAAAAAGCACTTGAAATTGAGCTGAAAAAAGGAAAACAAAAATTTAAAAGAGAACAACGAGAAAAATAAAAAACAACAAAATACTTGTCATAGAAATATGAACAACAAAACAAATCATAAAATTGAGGAAAAAATCATAGAAAAAACACTTCAAAGGATTTTTTTTAAAGAAATAAGAACAATAAGACATTTTTCTTAAAGTAAAAATAATAACAAGAAAATATATATTTTTCATACTTTTTTTTATTAAAAAAGGCCAAACAAAAAATTTTTATATTTTTCTTTAAAGAATAGAATTTTGAATAGAAAAATTTATTGAAAAGAGAACACAAATTTCCAATATAACGGTAAATATTTTTCTTTACTTTTGTGGATTTTTTTCAGACTTTTTTTTGCTTTTGTGTAAATGTTATTGAAAAACATCAAGGAAATTGTAAGAAAAGCCTTTGAAAAATATTTGCATCTGAAAACAAGTAAAAAAGACGCTTCAAACCGACTGTATATGATACTCTATACAACAATTATTTCTCCGAATAATATGAACACTCTAAGCCAAGCAGAGTGTTTAGAAACAGAAAAAAATTTTTTTTTTTTACTTTTTTAACACATTTTTTATACCATATTTTTAAATTATTCCAAATGCTGTTTTAACGTCTCGGTTAAGTGTTACTGGTTTAAAGAGAAAATAATTCGAAAACCATTTTTTTCAATAGACTTTTTTTCTCCGCCACTCCTCTCTGGCTTTCCACAAAACTTCTTTGTTTCAGTTTCATTAATCAGGTTGATTTTCATGCTAAGTAAAGGGTGAACCAACCATAATGCACATTGTTAATTGTGAGTCACACCTTAACGTCAAGCTTTTTGCTCAACTTATTTCGGCATTACGTTGTTTCAGTGTTTTGATAAATACAACGATGGAAAGATACACAATTAAGCAGCGCTTTAGGAATGTTGAAGCCTTTTACGAAAATTGGCGTTCAAATCAAAATGCATTTCGTGCACATTGTGATTTATCTGGTCAGCATAATAGCCAAATGTGTCCACAATCTGGAGAATTGTGCGCAAATTTTAGCAAAGCGGGTCTGTAGGAAATGAGGAAATACCTGTGCATGCTAGACCAATTCGTTCTGCAGAAAACAGTGCGACAGAAAAGCCGTCAACCTCAACTGATCGTCGTGCCGAACAATTGCATATCTCACGAAAATCAATGATATGAATTTTAAATAAAGATTTGAATATACACGCTTACAAGGTTGAAGTGACTCAAGAGCCGAAGCATACTGACAATTTCAAGCGTCGTCATTACGCCGAATGGTAAGTTGAACAGACAAAGTTGAATGGTGATTTTACAAAGATATTCATCTTCAGCGACAAGGCACACTTTTAACTCAGTGAATTCGTTCACCAGCAGAATTGCCGCATTTTAGCAAATGAGAATTAGCGAGTGATTGTTAGGAAGATGATAAATCTACAAAGAGTGACAGTTTGCTGCAGTTTATGGACTGGCGGCGTCATCGGGCCGTATATCTTCGTAAATGAGGTCGGCTAAGCAGTTACCGTGATTGTTGTTCGTTATCGCGAGATGATAACAGACTTCTTCGCTAAAAATTGAGGATATGGACCTGGACGACTTGTGGTTCCAACAGGATGGTGCCACTTGCCACACAGCTAATGATACAATGGCTCTTTTTCCCGAGAAATTCAATAGCCGTGTTATCTCATGTCGTGGCACAAGTGAATATCACAGGTGAGTACCAATTCGAAGGCGTGTTGTTAGGACACTCATAACCTTCACACCTTGGTGGGGAGTCAGAGACTATCTAAACTCCTGCCGTGATATGCAACACCACACCGAGCTCGCGCTCTGCCTGTGCTTTATAATTGTGTTGAACTTGGTTTTTTAATAATACGGTTTTGATAATAATACACGGGAAATGATACTATTTTTCTGATAGGTGCCATACATGTACTTATTAGCTAAGAACTAAGTTGAACGTTCAACGATTTATAACTGCAATTTAAGGTTTTACAAATCATATCTATAATCTAATATAACATATAATATGTACATCCTTATTTACAAAACTTATGTCAGTGTAGGCTATGAAAAAAATACATTCAAACGCGTAAAATTGTGTGTGAAAATTTAAAAAAAAAAAAATCTTTGATGTCGATGAAGCCTATAAAATACAAAAGCAGAAAAACAGACGTAATAATAACAAAAATCTTAACGCTACCATTACCATACCTTTTAAACCCATTGTTGTAAGTCACAGTGTAACAAGTTGTGACATACAACTCTGAAAACAAATAATAATGTGACGAAAATGAATGCGCCTAAAAAGTACTATGAACTAATGTAAAAGTTATTCTATGGGTTGTTGTCAATTCTCGATCAGATCACCCTATTAAATATGCCGCGGTTGTATCTATTTGAACATCGTTACCAATACAACTATGAGTCAGATTTGTACTAACCTCCACATTCATAAAATTTAAACTGAGTTTAAAATGTATTTCATTTAAAATTTTTCATACAAAGACAAATACATTTTATTTTTTTGTGAATACGAGTGTAGTTCGAAATGTTCTTAGTCTAGAGCTTAGATTATTGAAATTATTTTATTTCTCAATATAATCTCCTTAAACGCAACAATGCAATTATTTCGTTTTTTTTTCTGACAAACAATGTTCGCTGTTTCTTTGTCATAAAAATTCGTCAAATATTTTTAGACATAAACAGAGCACCTTTTCTTTGTATTAAATTAAAAAAAAAGGAACAAAAGAATAGAAAGGATAACATTGTGCAACATTTCTTACAGAAAAGAAAATGTCATTAGTTCACCGTTTTTCTAGAAATTGTAACCATTGATTAAAATAAGTTTCACGAAGCTCTTTACAATAATCGTTTACAGTAAGATGCAGTGGTAATCTTTATTCGAGAGAAAACGTTTGCTAGCAAGGATTTTTTAGATTTGGGAACAAGTTAGAGGGCAGAGGGAGCTAAATCAGGAGGATAAGGTGGAGAGTCAAGCCAATTCTTACTTCAATTCGATGAATTTTGCCATTGTTAAAACACTCTGGATGAGAAATTATTTGTTGTTGTTGTTGTTAAACAGGCCGTTTTTCCCGAATTTTCATATTCAATTAATCCAATTTACAATAATAATCTGAATTTATTGTTTTACCTTTTTAAAGATAGTCGATCAATAAACCTTAGATACGTCGATTTTGTTCTACATATTCGTACAACGAGATGACATAAAACAGATGTCGTCGACGTAATCGAGGTCTTCGAGATGTTCCATGAAATTCCATTGAATGCCACGTTAAGCTGAGCTTTCAGAATATTTGACGCTGTGGAGAACTCTAAATTTTAAATCCTGATATTGTGCCTTTATAAGACGGATATAAAGGTTGGGCAAATTTGAGGTTAGAGTGTAAATTGGCTCTCAAATGATGAAACACTACACTCTTAAACAAAGATTCTTGTAAACCCAGAAAACCGTTATCATAACCTTACCAGCCGATAAAACTGCTTTTGTTAGCTTTGGTGCACTTCCACCAGCTTCCGTCCATTGTTTGAATTATTGTTTTGTCTCCGGTGTATAGTTATGGATCCATGTTTCATCAACAGTTATGAAACGACGCTTAAAATTCATTTTATTTCACTTAAATCGATTCAAACAAGCTTGGAAAATTTTCATTCGAATTCGTTTTTGGTCAACTGTTAACAAATGCGGCACCCATCTTGCAGAAAGCTTTTTATCTGAAATTTTTGATGCAAAATAAAATGCACTCGATCATTTGATCATTACCTATTTCACGCACTTTCACTCTTCGATATTCTAATACCATATCCTGCACTTTAGCTATAATTTCTGGCGTTGTTGTAGTTTGTGGACGTCCACTTAGTGGTTCATCTTCAATGCTGGTATGACCACGTTTAAGTTCAGCAATCCAATTTTTTACTGTTGCATATGAAGGAGGACTTTGATTTTACATATTCACCATATCATTATGAATTTCTTGTCCCGATAATCCCTTCTTATGCACATATTTAATCACACCACGAGCTTTAAATTTTTTAGTTATAAAAAGATCACTGAAGAGCCTTTTGTGGACACCCGTTACTATGCGAATGAGTTGACAAATCTAAATGAAATTTAACATGTGGATGGAAGTTTCCACTATACAAAGTTTTGTGTCGTTTATACCGCCATTACTAAGTATGTCAGCTTAACAACATTATGTACTGCCCTCTTAAGGGCGTAAATCTTTCAATTTGAATTAACCTCAACTGAATAGTAGGTTCTGGAATATACTAGAACTTTCGAAATTGTTGGTAGTTAGGTATATGAGATACGCTGCTTTGCCTATGTCAGTTACTCGTAATAAGAATACACTTGTATAGAACATAAAAAAGTTATTCGTTTTAAAAAGGTTAAAATGTAACAATATCATCAAAGTTTGTGCGACCTGTTTTACATTTTTGTCGAAAGTTTTATATCATCTTTTATATAAAACAATTCAAGATCTATTTTTCAAATATGACAATCGATTTATAATAATTTTTTAGTACAACAGGTCACTTTGGTTTATTTGTCTGTGCCAATGTTGGTCCAGATAGGTCCAAAACTTTACCGTTAAGTAAATAAAAATCTGGTTGTTTATATTGCATAAAATGATTTAAGGCTGACTACGCTTGGACGACGAAGGCTCTTCTTCAAGAACAGCTCTGCAACAAGGGACACCTGTGTAGCAAATGGGTTCAAATCTCAATTGGCTGTAGTGTACAGGTACGCAGGCTATATCTTATATTTTTCTATATCTTTATTTTTCTAATATCTTATTTCGTTTTTCTGGTATACTGTACTTTCACATTTTCATTAATTTTTTTGTTTGTTTTCAACACTTTTAAGACTTCTCAGATACGCTTATATGCTGCGTACAACAGATGAAACAATTTTGGTTATCGCAAATTGTTTTTGTGTCACCTAACCACCAAAGCTTTTATCGAAAACAATTTCAAATTGTTTCTGTTTACTTTCACTATTTTAGAGGTTTAAGGAAAATTATTTGTTTTCCTAAGTAAGGGGGAGTAAATGGATGTTTTTTTAGTAACTTATTTTATATCGAACTCTTTTTTTCTTTAAACACCATAAGGCATTTGTTATTGAATTAAAAAAAAAAAAAACAAAGGGGGACAGTTTTAAAGCACATTATGCTTTCAATTTAACCAAATAAGAAGGATAGTTTGGGATTTTTTAAACTTATTTCAGTAATAAAAATATCCCATGTTATGTTAAAGCACTTTAATGAAAACTGGAGGATATAAGAAACAGAACAAACTCTGTGCGATGATTATGGATTACACAAAATGTGAAATGTTCTTTCATATACATATATCGGCTTTTTTTTTGGGGGTTCATAACTTTGAAATGGCAATACTGCTTTATTTGACAACCGATATAACAGCTGAGTTGCTTTTTGTTTTGTTTGGATTGATATTTAATTCTATGGTGCGACAAAAGAAAAGAAAGAACCTGGCAATTGATATTATTTTTCTAAAAGGCGCTGATATTATTATTTTTTGGCTGATGTCACGTAGCTTTAAAAGTTGTCGTTTTCTATTTATTTTTATTTTCTCCGTCACTTCTTTAGGGAGCATATTGGCTTTCCCCAAAGCATCTACTGCTTTGTTTCAGTTTCTTTAATCAAGCTAAGTAGATGATTAATCCGCTGTAGTTTCCTCCATATAATTTTTTTTTTGTGTAGTGGTGAAGATCTTTGCTCAGTGGTGGTGATCCTTACTTTAGCATTGTAATTTTTTCCCAGTAGGTGGCGTGTTTTTCCTGATCATTTGTCTGATGTTTGTCATCTTCGCCAGAGGTATGCGAGAAGAGTCAAGGGGGATTTTTCCTTTATTTATTTTTCTTTTTAGATGGAGTTGTCTGGAGGGAAGAAGTTGAAGCCTTTTTTATTATTATACATTCGAAACCACAAATAAATATTCCTGGGTCGTTTGTGTTGTTATGAGTGCGCTCTAACCACTACCCCACGCCACCACCTCTCTACTTATACAAAATCCAATATTTAGTGTTAATGGAAGGTGCCACTCCCACTCACCTAATCTTTCCCCGTTATTGACTGACGACGGTATTTGAACCTTCTACTATTGTCGTTCTCGAGATATACAAAAATTATGATTAACTTTGTTACCTTTGACGGCAGGCGCTATTTCTAAAACATGCAGAGATAACTTAGCAAAATTCGATCCAAACGTTTTTTCCGCCATTTAAGTAGTATGACATTGTAGTTAATCAATTCTTTTTGTTTACGATTCACTGATGTGACCAAGATACATTAACCCGTAACAAACCAAGAATTGAAGCCGCATTTTTATTTTAATCAAAGCAGCCAAAAATCCAGTTGTTATTCTTCAAAATATTTTCCTTCCTTTTGTTTCTAAAAGCGCTTAAAATAAGTTTAAGCTGTCAATGCTAAAGTGTGTTTAGGAAACTTCAAGTCCCCAGTGTTACACCAACTTCTACTTCACAGTTTTACTTGTTTAGAAAACAATAAAAAAGCTTAACACTTTAATGGAAAAAAAGTCTATTTATTTTCAGTTTTTCACATTTTTCATAATTTTTTCCAAAACATTTTTATTTGCGTTTCTCATTTAGAGGCAAATAAAAATTGTTTGACGTCTGAAAAAGCCCCCCAAGATGTTTTTTTATTATTTTTGCTGTAACATTGCTTAGAGAGTTTGTTTTTAAAGCTTTAAATTACTTCTGTATTGTTATTTTTATATGTGTGAGTATTATTTGCGTATGAGTGTGTGTATATGTGTTATAAAAGAAAGAGCATGATGTGTATGTGAATGTAAAAGAATGATAATATGTATGTATGTGAGTGTTTTATAAAGCAGTTGCTTTTATTTGCCGCAGGATAGCATGACATAAGTTTCAAACGGATATGAAATAGTTAAATCATATGTACATATGTGTGTGTTAGTAAGCTTTTATGTGTGCGAGTGTGTAATATTTTCATTTACATACGCACAAATGTGTTAAGCCTTCATTTATTTGCTGGATTGAAGTCTATGACAATGACAAGAAGTCTAAAATGAAAACATTTTTACAAGCGCTTATGTAAAACAGTAAGGTGGTTCAGAATTTGTAATAATTTTTTTATTTCTTTTTGTGATTTCAAGCTATTATAGGTGTAATATCTTGTTTAAATTTTTAAAGATATTTTTGGTTGAACAAGAATGGCACCATGTGCTATCATAACGTGTTTGAGGCCATTCACAATTTTTCAGGATGAGATTAAACACACAATTTTCCATTAGCGAACATATCTTATTGTTTCTGCTACAACGCCATTGATATTTTCCACTCCTATCTAGAGATAATAGCTTTTAGTCTAGTGTGGTGAAGTTTTCTCTCATTATGTACGCTCTTCATTTCGTTGCCTAATACCATGTTCAGACAGATTTTAATTGAGTTAATTAATGTCTAAATTGAGCTTTCAAGTTTGGTGTTCACATATAGCGCAATTAGCATTTGACAACAGATAATGCTAAGACAGATGTTGTTCGTATAAACTTAAATTATGGAATTTGAATCAAAGCAATAAAATAAATAATTAAACTTTAACTTTAAAAAGGGTGTAAAATTTAAAGAAAAAAACTCAAATTCAATACACAAAGTTTTGTTTACTTTTTTCAGTTTGGCAATATATATTTCATATGATTTTGTACAGTGTGCGAAATCTCCATCCATACAAACCAAAAAAAAGTTTCAAGTTCCGTTTTTATTCGTTAAAAGTAAAAAAGCTCTGTTTAAATTCATATAAAAAACATATTAATTTTGATAAATTTTTTTGTTAAAAATTAATGATTTATAAAAATTCCATTTGAAAATTTGTATGAATAAGGATTGTGCATACTGTATATGGTACTAACTTCTCACTGAACATACAGAGTTGCAACTCCTCATTCTGCATATTTTACACAGGACTGCATTTTAAAGTCGACTCAATTAATTGTACATTCATATACTAATTGAGCAATTTAATAATTGTACTATTATATGGTAAATTGAGCTCAATTAAGGCTTTAATTGCGTAAGGTCGCTTAATTGGCAATTAAAGCTTACGTGTGAACATTCATTCTCTTCATTTGTATAATCTATGTCCTTTGACACTAAGCCTATTATCTCCTCCGTGGTATTTAAAACTGCGTAAAGACCGAATGTAATAACTTTCGAATGTATTCCTTGTTGAGTGTAACGAAGAGTTCTTCATTGAAGCAAACGCCTATTTTGAAGGCGTCAAAAATTCTTTACACTCGGGGAAAGAGGGAGTAAAATTGCTGAATATTCCACAATCCAAGACAATAAAAAACAGATACTTTTGCATCTTTAAAAATTAATTGTTTGGTGTGAATAATTAGCGGGCGGCACTAAAGTAACACCCTCGACCATTTCCTTTCTTCACACTTAGAAAAGTATAAAGCTGACATCTCTCTATAACTCCGATCATTTTACCATTTCCTTCATTTTTCGTTCTCCACCCTTCGCGAAGTCTCACCTACACCTCAGAGACGCTATGCTCAATGACGCTGAGCTCAATGATTTCTTTGGGCGCTTTGATTGGAAACTTTGTTTCCTCGACTCAAATGTTGATGCCATGGCAGAGATAATCGTAAGAATAATAAAGCTGAGGATAGATATGCCTATTCAATCCAAACAGATTTCTATTAAATCAATAAATAAATCTTGGTTCAACAAGATGTGCGCACTAGCAATCAAATGCGCTGATTTGCTTCGTAAACAGGCGAGATCTTCGTATGCCGCAGTACTTAGGTGTGAAAAGGCTCTTTAAAATCAGCGTCGTCGCACTAAAGTTCTTACTTTTCCTAGTGGAAGTAAGAGCTGTTGGTGAATTATTAAAAGACTAAAGAACAGCACTAGTACGATTCCAGTTTTTGTTTGTTTTTACTCATCTAGGGAGCATATTGGCAATTCAAAAATCATCCATTGATTTTTTTTCAGTTTCATCAATCAAGTTGATTTTTCGAGCCAAGTAGATGATTAATCCAGCGTGGTCACCTCCATATGATTGTGTAGTGGTAAATACCCTTGGCAAGTGGTGGTGGTAATCTTTACTTAGCATTGAAATTTTTTCTCCGGTGGATGGTCGCTTGTGCTAAGTGCATGCGCTTTAACCACTACACCACGTTACCCCTTGCTTGGCTGAATTATTTGCAAGTAATTTTCGCTTGTTGCAAAGCCTTCAACCACTGCCCATTCTTGAAAGTGCATCAATGACTATGCCTAGGGTTTTTGCAAATCTCAACATCAACAAGCGTTCTGGGCCGAATGGCTTTTCAGTGTGTTATATTACGCCAGTATTTTTCCATCCTGCGCACAATAAAAAAATTGTCCCAATTAAATATTCTGTATTCACACAGTTGTCTTATTTTATACAAAATTTATTGGTACACAAGATGGCGCAAAACGTTGTATGGACAATAATTGTCCTAACGTGGTCACACGATTGTTCTAGTTTACGGCAACTCTGTGAATCAGCTGTTGTGTTCAAAATGGTTTGTTCTTAAAAAAATAGCATCTTTTTTATTTATATTGAGGATATTTGCTGCACAAATAAATAATAAAAAAAACACAAAAAAAGAAAAGAAGAAGTGTGTGGGTCAGAGATTGGCTCACAAGAAGTGCCATTGATGGTGCATATGAGAAAACATTTCAATGAATTAAAAAAATAGTTCACTAAAATATTTGTTTATTTAAATTGGGATATAATAACAAATTATATTTAATTCTCTAAAGTAAAGATGATTTGTTCTCTAAAAAAATACAAATTGCATCGGCTTTGATTATCGTGTGTGCGCTTGATAAAAAAAAGTAAAAATAATGAAACCAAAATTTGGAAGAAGTTTGAGATGCAATTTACATATAAATAATTAAAAAAATCATATTTTAAGGGATGACATTTATACTAAATACCGTACAAACACGTGTTTTTTCAGAAAGAAATCAATTTAAAAATTAAAATTTGTCATTCTTGTCTTCTTCAATTGTCGCGCAAGAATACAATAAATATTGGTGTATTGTTAGTGTTTACATTGGTGCTTAAGTGCCTTTAAAGCTCTCACACGATTGTCGCACCAAGGTAGCATTTGATTGGGATAAATAAGCACAATAATATTGTGAGCTGCAGAATGAGCCAATAAATTGTATAATCACACGATTGGCATACAAAATAGACTAATTATCCAATTGGGACCCTCTTCACGTTCCAGCCACTTCTTTTTGATAAAACATTTAAAATCATGTGTAAAGGGTATCACGTCGGTGTCTTCTGCGGAAATATTAGCTATTAGGTTCTTGTATTGGTGAGTGTGTTACAAATTCTGAGGAGGCGTCTATTGTCGGTCCTCCATCTATCAATGACGAGGACTGTTTATTAAGACGCCTCAGGGAGGAAAAACGTAAACCCATCTTTTTGCGAAAACGTTGAAATGTATTTTTCTCATCTTTACGTTTGGTGCATTACAAAATTGCGTGATCTTACCTTAAGAATTAGTCGTGGTGGTTGTCAATTTTCAGATATAACTTTTAAAGCACAAGTGCCATGAAATTCAAACAGATAATAATTTTAATTTAATTCTTAAATTTTGTTGTTGTTGTTTTATTTTAAACTAACCTTGAAAGAAAAAATTAAAAAAACAAAATTCGTTCACACGTGACCAGGCAGGTTTTAACTTTTACTGACCCCGTAAGTAATTTTAAGTCCTTGAAGCGTTAGCTGAACAGACATTGATTGGTCAATAAACTTTGAACGCATTTGAAGGTAAATGTTTTTTTTTTTTACTATTTTTTTTTTAAATTTGAATTTGCCAATATTGAAACTTAATGGAGTGACAAGGGTTCAAATGTTGCATTTGAAGTCATGATACGAGTATATACTGTAGTCAAAAAATTATTATTTTTTAAATTGTGTTGCAATAAGATATCTGCTATAAATTACATTTAAATGCAAATAAATTGACAAAAAGAAAAAAATGATGACCCCAATTCACATTTAAATATTAATTAAGATCACCTATGGCTGTACCCTATTGTCGGTAATACTCATAAGATTATATACGTATACAATATATAAAATACTTAGCTTTCCTTATGCTAAGCTTGAAGCGCTAATGCTACTGTTCAAGCATTGATTACAAAATAAAGTGATTTTTTTTTAATTTCTAGAAGTACCCACAGACGATTTGTTTTATTATTGTCTCTTTCGGAACATGTGCTTACAGCTTTTAACCTCACTTTTGTTGCATAGGTGTATTCAAAAGTTTACAAATTTGATAAAAACCAATTTGATAAAACAAATTACACTCAAAATTGGTGTTTTTTAAACCCGGTTACTGTTTTTCTTAAAAAAAGGGTCAACTGGTTTTTTGTTAAAAAACATGGGTTTAACTTGTTAATTGGTTTTTCGGGTCTTCATGCAATTATAAGCTAATAACTTAGCTGAATATTAAGCGGTTGCACTCGATAGCGCCTATCAGAAAAGATATATTATTTCCAAGGTATTTCACCTTCGTTATTTTTTGTCGCACTGTGTTATCGTAGCCAAGTGAATCATAAATCATTAAATCGATAATTTCTTTAGAGTAATACGACATCTAGTCAATAGTCTATTCCTGTAATTTTGGTCAAAAATGCAGCCACTGCGATTAGGGCTACACTGTCTGATAATAATCTAAGTTTCTCCCGCAACCATATTAGCATATACTGAAGTACATATCAGAGATCAGTGATGAATACTGAAAACATGAGTATACTCGAACCATGGTTCATAAATGTTTATACTCAAACTTATTCATACTCATTGCAATGGCTACGCATACGCATTCATACTCTAAAGCTTGAAGTACTCATCATACTCATACTTATAAACATTTATGAGGCTATTGATTAATAATAAGTATGATTCGAATATGCATATTTGAATACTGATTATAAGATTCTATGTTTTCTTTTTCTCTTGAATAGCCAATAATTATATACATGAATACCCATGAATGATGTGAATCACTTATTTTCTGAGAAATAAATGAATGCTATGAGTACGAGAAGTCATAAGTATGAGTACGACGGTTGATTCATACTCATTGCTACTTAGACTTATGAATCAACGTTATTGTGAATATGAGTTGAATTTGATGTGTACTCACTTACACTTATAAATTCACGAGTGCGTATGTATAGCAAAAAAAGCCGTCAATTGCTGATCTCTGATACATCTACAATGATTTAACAGCGACAGCCTACAAGTTTCGCCCAAAACACAGCCATCATTAGCACTCTACAAAGGGCATAATGCAATCTACATGTATGTTCTTATTACTTAAAGGCTTCTATTCTATTCTAGTGCCAAACTACCCATGAGTATATCCTATCTAAGCCCAAAGTGTAATAGGTCCACAAGGTCATACAAATTGTCTCTTAAACTATATTCCAAAAAAAACTACCTAATATACGGTACATTAACTATTCGCTATTACTTATGTAAAAAACTCTTGCTTTTTTTTGTTGCCGTTTCTGTTAGACGATAATTATGTGAGAATTGAATTCAAATTGAACTGAATAATAAGCAAACGCATAAAGTTTTTACTTTAAAAGTCTTCTGCATTTGTTGTCGTTGTAGCTTTTCTTCTTCTTCTTTTTCTTATAGTTTACGTAACTAAAGCAGATGCAACCGATGGTTATATGGGAGCGCTGTTAATGCTGATACAAATGCTACTGTTGCTGTTGCTTCTAGTGGTGATATTGAGTTTTAAAACTCAAATAAATTAAAAGTTTAACTTTTTTAAATTTTGTTGTTGCTAGTGTTGCAGCCAGCTATTGTCATTGTTGTTTCATAAATTTTTATATTTCATTGAAAAAAAAAAAAAACAAAAACAAAAAAGGCGACAACAATAAAAAAAATTATGTAAAAAACACTGCAAAGCGACACAACATATATGAGAATTTCAAGCAAAATTGTTGCAATTGCAAATAAAATAAACAACAACAAAAAATTGGTGCGAAATTTTAGTGTTGAATGTAAAAACATATTTTTGTTGTTGTTTTTTGTATTAATTTTATTTTTTGAACTTTTTGTTGCAACATAATTTTATTGTTTTGAAATTTATTATTTGCGCAACAGCAAAAAAGTGTCGTTTTTATGCTTTTTTACTGGAATGTGCAACATGAATTTTTATGTTTTTATTTCGCATGTTTTAGACCAAGTTTTTGTTTTAATTTTAATTTAAGATTTATTTTATTGCGTGTTGTTTTGTGCAATTATACGAGGGTTGGCAAAAAAAAATTTAAACAAATTTTGTGAACGATTTTTAAGAAATTCTTTTTCATCTTTACGTTGAAGTATATTCAAGATCTAGTGCATATTGATTCTAATGCAGCAAGTAACAGTTTGACGAAATTTGCTTTGCAGCTTGGGTTACGTCCGTACAATATCCAACTAACCCAAGCGCTGGTGTTTGCTGTGAAGTCTTACTTCTGGTGCCAAGAGTTTCGAAAGAACCAAATTGCCGCCTGTTTATGACTACTAAGGAGAAATGTGGTGGCTGTGCTTAATCGCACATTGTAGGACACTAAGCTCGTTGAATTACAGTCATTACAGTCATCTGATGTTAAGTTGGCAAGTTGCTACAACATCGCGCTTGGGTTTGCTAGTCGCTGAATTGCAATCGCTGTGCTTTAATCACCGTGGCAACTACCCAAGTTTTTGGACGAAAAGTCATCCTTTGCAATAAACGGCAGTTTTTCAAGATTGGCTATGTTATCTGAAGAGACTGCTATATATTATAGGACGCTTATCCTTAATAAATTAGCCAGATACGGTTGAATGCAATTCTCAAGCCGTTGATATTATTGGTCGAAACAATTTTTAAAGCGTTAAAGGTAAGGGGTGTTCATAGTCGATGGTAGTATTTTAGAACGATGTTGCCGATATCATTCGACCCAAAATGAAACGACAGAAACGAAATCTGATTCTAGTAGGTCGACGTTATCTACCACACAGCGAATGCCACGACACGCTTTATGCATAAAGGACTTGAGAATCTCACCATAATAGTAACGTAAATTGTTTATCAGAATCGTGCGATTTGATGTAGACTGTTTCTTGCAAAGTCTCCCAAATTGGGAAACAATAAGTTGTAAGCGGCGCATCAGTCCTATAAGTTCCTATCATCAACCATAGCTTTCACTTCATCCCGTGCCAATCCATATCCATAGACTATTGATTGGAGTTCTTGTATAGCCTGTTGTTGGATATAACGCTTGGCCACAACACTTTTAAAATTATTCGATGTCACTGGCACGAGTTCGTTGAGCTTTTTTATGTGATTGTAAATGTGCTTGCGGGTATTATGCTTTGAAGGTCTATTTAAATGTTATTAATTTTGAAAACACTTGATCGACTCTAGGCAGCGCTTAAACAATTTTTATGCGACAATCTTATATCAAATTTATTCACTTGGATAGGTATTATAAGTCGTCAGTAGTGTTAAAACATATCTACAAATGTTTTTAAAATTTTTCCCGAATTTGAAATTCAAATTATTTTTATGCAGTTCGGGAAAACATTCAGATTTTTTTTTAGTTATTTTTTACATATTTTCTTATAAAAATATTTTCCATTAACATTGTTGTTGGATCGTTAAAAAAGGAATTTGTTTTTCGTTTGAAAAATAAACATCATGTGGTGAAATTTTTTGCAGAACGCGTTTACATTGACTGAATAAAATATAAAATAATGCCTTATAGTTTCACTTGAAATAAATTTAACGCCTTTTTTAATTTTTATTCCAAACAACTGTGCTCTACATAAAAATTTCGTTCAAAATTTAATTTTTTTTTTTTTTTTGCTAAATATTGCAAATTTCAATGCCAGTGCAATTAGATTTAATATCGTACATTTTTAGTTCTTTTAGTGAATTTGTAAATTTTTTCGTTATCCGTTGCAAGTTATAACGAGTTAACACATTAAACATTCTTGCAACTTAAAGAAAAAAAAAACTTAAAAAATAGTTGAAAAAATAATAAAATAAAATAAGAGCAAGAGGTGTTGCAGGTAAGACCTGAGAATATTTAATTTGAAGTAAAATTGTCAAAAATAATGATAGATATCTTATTCATAGGCTATTGCTCAGCGAGTGTTCAATATCTACCAGTTACTAGTGAAGCAAATAGTTTTATGTCATGCTTACACGCAAAACTTTTACTCATTTCACTCTATGATTCAGAGTCGAACTACATAATTCCCCATACAGAATTACAAGAACGAATCACCAGAATTTTAGTTTCAATTACCCTATGATTTATTACAAAATCAATGTGTTATAACGGGGTAATTCGTTATTAAAACAGCGAACAAAGTAACTTAAAGGCCCATCTGAATATGCTTTAAAGACTCGTCTCGTAAGAATTCTAGTTCAAAAATTGTTTTCATTCTAAAGCAAACGAATTGGGTAAAGAAATTGCATATCCAAACTGCTGCTAGAACACTTGCACCACTTTTGTTAAGCACTTTTGTTTTGGTGGTAAAAAAATGATCTATTACGACAACCAGAATTCAAAAACTCCTACGTGAAGCCTTTAGAAGCAGCCGAATTAACGGCAAAGCTAAATATCTCTATCGACAAGGTAATGTTCTGTACCTTATGGAATTGTAGCTGAAAAAATCGAGACAAACGATCACAGGGAACATATACAGAACATAATTGAATTCGCAGAAACGAAAAACATCCGGAATATACGAACACATATGGAGCTGTTCATCATAACGCTCGGACACATTACAAAACCAGTTAAAATCTATATAATAAATGCTGATTATGAAGTTTTGTCTTACGTGGCTTATAATCTAGACTTTCACTCGTCTGACTTAAATTTGTTTCTAATGACCCAGATCTTTTTTCACTGGAATACGCTACACTTCAGAGCATGGTGTTCAAAATTAATTTGATTCGTG
Source organism: Wohlfahrtia magnifica (assembly GCA_023159175.1). Lineage (NCBI taxonomy): Eukaryota > Metazoa > Arthropoda > Insecta > Diptera > Sarcophagidae > Wohlfahrtia > Wohlfahrtia magnifica. The sequence continues at coordinate 620,356 of JAKWBJ010000206.1, forward strand.
TGGCCTCAAAAAAAGCCGTTCATATGACCAATACTTTGAACAAATTTATTGTGTATCGGACCGAAATTTCATAACAAACACCCAAAATTACGCCAAAAATCCAGTATTGTGATGTGAGACATCCTACACAAATATCTTTTTATCCCCGCCACCTACGGCTGTCTGGTTTATGTAACCGAAATATTTTTGAACCAACCTTTGTTTCTTTTCTTTTCATTTAAAAATTCTTCTGTTAGTTTCACAAAACTAAATTCGATTTTTACATATCAAGCTCTTGCCCCCATTCGGCAACGCATGAAAAGAAATTTCATTTTAAAAACAACTTCAGAAAAAAAAGGTTGAAAAAAAGAAAATCAAACATTTAAAGCATTTGCTTAGAGTTTTTCCCCTTTTCGTGTTTAGCTTTTGATGGCAGTGCAATGGTGTTACTGTGTCTTTTCGATAGAATGTAAGCAGTTCTTCAAAAGAATGTAATCGATGGCCGATGAACAATATAAGCAAACTTGTGTCAGCTTCAAGCCCAATGGTTAAACAATAAAGCTTTAGACGTTAGAAGCATGAAAACAAATTGTTTTAAGTACATTATGTAGCCACATGGGATAGTCACTAAAATCTTTGGAATGATATTGCATGATCAGATAATAAAAATTGGCAGGCATCTCAAACGAGTACGTGCATCACGTTTTGCATGAAAGATCTGTTTATCTACGCTGGGTACCGTCATTGCTTACACTCGATCATAAGCGCAACAGTGTAGTGACTTCCACTATCCAACACAATACAATAAATAAGCGGAGTTTTAAAGTATCCAAGCGTCAAAAGAGGAATATTTAATGGGAATAAAAATCTGAAAACAAACCAGACTAAATGTTTTGTGCTTAAAGGGGAAGTAGTCAAATAGAGTTGTAAGGACTCCGTTTTTGCAAGACCTCACTACTCGCCAAATTTACTACTATTTATTACTTGCAATGTATACTGACTATAAGACCCAGTCGTAATATATCTCAGTAGGTCATTAAGTTTAGACCTAGGTAAGCTTAGGTAAGGCTATGTGGGCCGCTTTAGAGTTCAGTTGGACACCCTAATATCGTTTGCGATACCCTTTACAGAACAGACCCAGTAGAGAGGCCGAAAGGCCGGACATGAGAAAGAAATTTCTACCTAAAGACCCAAAAATTGCATGTGAGCCAACCGGTAAACTTGACGAAGTGAATCAACTTCGACAATGACACATCCATAAGACAGTCGAAATCATGAAGTGACATGTACCAAAGTGCGTTAGTCTAAGCTACTATAGATTGGGACAGTCACGGAATAGGTGTTGTACCAATTCCTTTTCCTCCTCATCCTGACAGTGCCTACAGTAGCCATGACCAGGGCGTCCCATGCGCTCTGATATGCGACTTATTATACAGTTCCCGGTAGTTGTGCCCGAAAGAGAAGGCCAAAGCATTCTGTTTATTGTTATTGCGTTCATATTGGTCCATATGTGTTCCATCTTGTTGAGTGTCCATCTGTCTATCAAGCTCGTCAACCCAGTTAGAGGGCCAAGTACATCCCCCTGCACGATAGTCAGAGAGGTATTAGGATCAGTAGCACACTCATCAGCAATTTAATTCCTTGATGTGCTCGCATGACACGGAACCCATATCAGTTCCAGTCGGGCCAGTTAGCGAATGCAGCTGCGGCGACATTTCGATTTTTTCATCTACGAGTTGAAAGTACTGGTTGCGATCAGACTGTCTACATAGTAGGCAGCATGTAGCTGCCAAGAAATCAGTTTCTCTTGACGGCTACATCCGGGAACTCGCAAAGAAGTTGGAAAATTCATTTTCCCTGTCATTAAAGGAGACTATTCATATTGAGAAATAAAATATCTTTCATCCAAAAGGTTGCGAAATTATCAACCAGTTCTTGTATTGCTATGAAAATAAGGCTTGGAAACCCTGACGTTTATTACATTGCCAAGAATATAAAACAAAATCAAAAATTTTATTTAAAACTGAAAATTGATAGTGACATGTCACGAATCACAAAAATTATATTTGCCATACCGCAAAACACTGTAAAAAAGAATTTAAAAGCAAATAAACAAAGGATCTGTTAGATTTCCCATTTCGCCTGCTTTAAAACTGTGTATTTCGTTTTGTTTTTTAAATTTATCTCATTATTCAAAGTGAATTCCTTCCTTTAGATTTCTGTTCAGCAAGTAAATATTTTGATTTTTTAATCGGTTGGTTAGTTATTTGGTTGTTTGGGTTGGCTGATTATATACTAGTAGTACCATATAGTTATTCCCTATCTGTGCTTTTGTATGTCTTTCCGTTTGTGTGTCTGTCTGTCTATCTGTTTGCCACTCAATCTGGCTGTAAATTTTTGCCAGTATTTGTAGTTTAAATCGTCGACGTCGTCGTCGCCTGCCTGCCTGGTTGACTAGCTTTTGTTGTAGTAGTTGGCATAAAAGTATGTGACATGCGGGAATTTTTAAAACCAGTTTTTGTGTTTTTCTATCAAGTTTATCCAGCATCGTACACACACACACACGCACACACACACAACAGTGCTGGATTGTGTGTGAGTGGGTCTAAAGACAGTTGTGCTAACACAAATATGCCGCCGCCTCCTATACTCGTTATGGGGATGTGGATACAACACATGCATATCATCTATCTACTATACACATGACATATTTGCAATGTTGCATGTTGTTGGTAGGTTGCCTGGTTTGTTTGTTTGTCTTATTTTTATTTGATTCTTTTTTTATGTTGTCGTTCTCGTTTCTCGTTGTTTGTTTTTTTGTTTTTGTTTTTGTTTTTCTTATTTAAGTTCTTGTTTAAAAAACAATTTTTTGTTTTCATTGTCTGCCGTTCTCCCATATACTTAGCATTCCCTCCATAGAATTTTAGTTTGAAACGTTGCTCTGTTTGGTACTAAAGAGGTTTTTATTTTTCATTTGGAACTTCTATTGGTATGTGGATTTAAGTTTTTTTTCTTTTTTTTTAAGATTCTGGTAACTTTTTACCATAAGTTTGTGTTAAGCATGTGAGCTGAGGATTAAAGCTTTCAAATCATTATTTTTTTATACTTTTTTGTTCAAGAAAGGAGGAAGATGGTGTAGAAAAAAAGAGTTAAAAATTGTTATACTTTTTTTTTATTAAAAAGGTTTGGTTGCAAAATTTCTAAATTTTTAATTTAATTTTTTAAATAAAATTCGACACAAATACGTGCGTATACATATGAGTGACCTATACTGCAGCTCACGAGCTTAGTTTCACAATTTTCTTTACATTTCAACGAATTTTTTGGAAATTGTAAAATATAAGGTCTCCAAACATGTAGCGTTTTGATTGATAACCTTTTGTCATTTTTGAGGTAAAGCCATTATTATATCAGTTTAGAACTTCTGGCCTCTGCGAAATTTAAATTTGCGCCATTAAGAGCATTTTGCAGAGATCAAAACAAATGATAATCTGACGGATGTATCAAAACTTTCCAGCTGTCTCAGGTTCTGATAGGTTATTACCAAACGTGTGTATGGTCCGGCCTTGTCATGATGGAACATAACACCGTTTTTGTTAATAAATTCTAGCAGTTTTAATTGAATTGCGTGCTCCAATCTAATAAATTTTTGATAGTAGAGATCATCTTCAATCACTTGACTACGTAATTTTTTTCTCCGTCACTGCTCTAGCGAGCATATTGGCTTTCCACACAGCATCCATTACTTTGTTTCAGTTGCAGTAATCAAGGTGATTTCCAAGATGATTAATCTACTGTAGCTCACCTCCATATGATTGTGTGCAGTGGTGAAGATCCTTGCTTAGTGGTGCTGGTGGTGATTCTTACTTTTTCCTCCGTCGCGCCTCTAAGAAGCATGTTGGCTTTCCACAAAGCATACATTGCTTTGTTTCAGTTTCATTAATTAAGTTGATTTTTCAAGCTAAGTGGATGACTTATCCACTGTACCCCCACTATAAGATTGTGTAGTTGCGAATATCCTTGCTAATTGGTGGTAATCTTTGCTTTAGCATTGTAGTTTTTTCCCAGAAGGTGGCGTTTTCTTCTGATTATTCGTCTGATGTTTGTCATCATCGCTGGATGGTTAGAGGGGCTTCTTTAGATGAATTTGTCTGAAAGAGAGCTAATATTTGCTTCGAATTGCGTTGTATGCCTGAGCTCTAACCACTACACCATGCCACCCACCACTTTGTAGAAGTTCATAATGAAAGATTTCCTTTCAACCACGCTAGACACACAGCATAACCTTTTTTGGTGTAAATCCTGGTTTTGTCATTGTCTGCGAAGCGTTTTCTTGCTTCGTCCATGATCTTTTTGAAACATTATTGTCGTTCGTGAACCACTTTCCATCGCCCGTAATCTCTCGCTTCAAAAATGATTTGACTTCATTCCGACTTAGCAACGAATCGTAAATGGAAATTCGGTCTATAAAATTTTCACTGTTAATTCATGTGATATGTCCACGCTGCTTATGTGACCGTCTTTCCCAAAATTTTCCATAATATATCTTTGACCAGAGCGAAGCACATTTTACGACAATACGGACCAATGGCTCCGCTAGTCCATAAAGCACACCAAAGAATAATTTTCTGTGTAGGCATGAATTCTGCTTATTGTCGTACCCATTCAACTAAAATTGGTTTTCATCGGAGTACAACATTTTAAATGTAATTCAATATAAATTTGTACTTTAGCCCATTCGCCGAATTGGCGGCGGCATAAGTTCATCTATAATGAAATGTCAAACCAAACTGCATAAAAACCAAGTATCAGCTGTTAAATCGGTTATTAAACAAAATGGTGTTGTCAACTCAAAGTTATGAAGCTATAAAAAACATTTTATATAATAAAATAGCAAAATATGACGGTAATTTCCGAATTTTCGCTCATTTTTAAACGTGGATAGCTGTTGACAGAAGAATTTTATATTTATAATATCTTTCAACGAGTGGGACTTAAAATGTTATCTTTCAAACAAGCTATAGTGTTGCCAGCTGCAATTAGCTCTACCGAAGTTTTACATTTCAGTGCCATCTAGCGATAAGTTGTAATCGAGCGTTTTCGAACAACTTATACATAAGTATTCTTGTATGAAACTTATTTTTTCTTTTTCTATCTTCTAATGTTAAATATTTGTTTTTGATATTTTTATATTTTTGTTTCCAGAAATCTGTCTTTTTCCCATTTGATAGAGTTTGCCCATTTTGTATATAATCCATGAAATTGCAAACTATCGTGTGGATATGACATTTCAAAAGCTAGTTATGGCATTCTTCTAGGTTAAGTAGATGGACACATTGGGCGACTTTAACTTGCGTATGTGATTATTGCAATATATCGTTTGATATGTAATTTAATGTACAGCTCTATTACCAATTATATCTCAATGCACTTATAGTAAGATAAGAAACGAGTTTCATCATTAAGTTATGAAGTTTAAATTTTTAAATATTTAATACATATTCGTAGATACATGTGTGTGTAGCTGTGTTTATTTTTGAAATTTTTTGAAAATAAAGGGTATCCAAAATTGTGGTATCATTTTAATTTTAATGAAAAAATAGCTTCCGGTTAAAAATGAAAAATTATGTCGTTCAAGTGACTCCCCTACTGACACGGCAGGCTCACAATCTTTTACCAAAATTATCAATCGCGTTGACTTAAAAAAAATTATTTTGTTGGTAGTGTGTGCTGTTGTTGTGTGGTAGGTAAGACATCCGCCTACCAAACAAGAGGTTCTTAGTTCACTCCCAGGTCAGACCATCTGATAATTTTCAATGGCGGCATCACCTCATAACATTGTTAGCGACTGGTTATGAGTATGTACACTATGAAAAACTTCTTTAAGAAATACATTTGCTCTATGGAGCCGGCGTTAAACTGTAGGTCCTTTTCAATGAGTCTAAAAATAGAATCGGGTGCAGTTGGGATGTCAACATACTCGTATCGTTTATGAACGTCCAAGACCTTCAAAACTGTAAACCTACACTTGTCGTAATATTGACGTTAAATCGTTCTACAGAATGTGCAAGGTAGCATCTGCTGTATGCCACATAGCATCTTCTTAACACATGTCGTCTATGTTTACATTCGGGCCAATAGGTGCAGGTTACCAGCATTATCACCATTAAAAGTAATGGCCTTAGCAATTGAATTTTTTTTGGCCATAATAGGATATTTCTTTCAAATGCTTTGATTATCATTTGGTTGACAACCGAAGTCATAGCTGTTATCTTTAAGTTCCTGGAATAGTTGTCAGGGTGTAGGTCAAAGTTGGTTGTTGCCAATTAGTTAGCAATTACATTACACATGATGGGTAATTGAAAAATACCAATTACCAATTATCAACAATTTGTATTGAATTTTGTTAATTTAAAAGGCAATTACAATTTTCTTTAATGGAGAACTTGCAATTACCATTGAAATTACATGCAATTAACAATTGATATTTTCCAATTACATGTAATTAATTTGAATTTATTTCTAAATACTTTTATTTTTTAATAATTGGCAATAAGCTATTAAAAACTTGTGTAATTGGAAGTTGCTAACCATTTATATGTGAGTGTGAAACGAATATTATATATAATTGACAATTAGCGTTTGTCAATTATCAATTACATGCATATAATTGATTTTTGGTAAATAATTATAAAATGTTATGTCAATTAATTAGCAATTACATTACACATAATGGGTAATTGAAAAATACCAATTATCCATTATCAACAATTTTAATTGAATTTTATTAATTTAGAAGTCAACTACAATTTTCTTCTCAATTGTCAATTGATATTTTTTAATTGCTCATGACATGTAATTAATTTTAGAAGTATTTCCACGTATTCTTAGTTTTTTGAAGCAATTAGTTATTTAAAACTTGTGTAATTGGAAATTACTTATGATAATTTATATGTAATTGGGACTAGAGAGCACAATAATATATAAATGACAATTGGTGTTTGTCAATTATCAATTACATACATATAATTAATAAATAATTACAAAATTTAATTGGTAATTCTTAAGTCTAGTGGAGGTCAAAATTCTTAGGCATATTTTCCTTAGTTAAACTCTACGAAAAAACGAGTTCTACTGCACGGCCCCGAGTTTTCCTGGGAACTTTCTCTAATTCTGGTAATGTTTCCGGTCGATTTGAAGTTATTTCTTTACACAGGGTTATTGTTTATTTGCTTACCGAACTGGAATTTGACCATCAGACAAACGTTATAGATCCTGTTGAAAAAATCGATGTTTTTGTTAAGAAATAGAGTTCATTTCTTACTTTTTTTTTAGAGAGAATAGCACAGATCATTGTCTGGGGTAAAAAATGTCATTACTACTGATGACAAAGTCAATAGTAAATTACTAAAATTTTACTACTAGTATAGGGTTTTTTATAGGTTCATAGCTATGACTTGGCAATACTACTTTATTGGACAACCGATTTAGTTTAGTTTGGTTCGACATTTCATTATGGTAGACTTAGACCAGCGCAACGCTCGCAAATTGGTTAATGCACAAAATGATATAGATATTGAATATCCATTCAATATTTTGTTTTCAGATTAAGTCCATTTTTTTATTTGAATGTCTTCCTCTTTAGTGGATGCCATTGCGGCTTAGGTTGTTCGTTTACAAAAACGTTTATTTTGAATTCGGTCACCAAACAAAGTGTAGAGGGCCACAAAGTGTAATTTGCTCAGTAGTGACTATTAAGCCACATATTAAATAACAGCATTCAGAAGCAACAAACATCAGTTCAATGTGATCACTTTTCATACAGGAAACAAATCATTTCAAAAAGATAATTGTTTTGCAGGCCTTAGTGTAACTGAGACTAAAACTTTTTGAATTTGAATTTTTGTTTCGATACCAACAACTTCACCACTGAAGTTTTTCCACAAAATCTATTCGTTCTCCACATTTTTCATTACTTTTCGAAAAGCAAAAACATTCTCATCAATTTCTTTGTTTTTCTTTTCAATTCCAGAAATTACTGTTTAACATCAAAAATTTGTTGCAAATTATTTCTTTTCTTTGTTTTTCTGGAAATTTTTTTCATTTATTTGCGGTTTTAGCAACAATTTATTTACGCATACCATACTTCCTTATTCCATTCCTTTTTTTCAGTTTTTCTTAAAATCAACAAAATTTTTGTTGTTCGCAAAGCAAATCAAAAATTTAAAATTCCAATAAAATGCAAAAATATTTTTGCCTCATCTTTATGAAAAAGCAATGATGCAGAGCACTAACAGCATCACATGCATTAGGCAAACTTGCAACAACGCATTGCATTGCATTAGTGATGAAAAATATTAAAAATTTTTGTGAAAAAAAAACATTTTGAAAATTAAACAAGAAAAATTGTTAGACGATAAATAAGAAATTAATGTTGCAATTTAATAGAAAGAAAGGAAAGAGAAAAAATTTGCAAATAAATTTACATGCCATGCAACATAAGACTTGGTTGGTTTGGTTAACAAGTTGTTGCACAAGCATTTTTACTGTTGCACATGAGAAAGAGTGTTCGATTATTAAATTGTTGCAAACGAAAATAGGAGATAGGAGAAGTAAAGATTTTAGTGTAAGATAACCGAGTAATACATTTTATACAGATACTAGATAGGTATGATGTAACCCCAGATTTCTATAACAAGATATTCGAGTATATATTCTAAGAGCGTTAATTGCTTTATATTTTCAAAGAAAAAAACTTAGGCATTAGTGTTTATGCTTAATATATTGGCTGGAAAGGAAAATAAACTAATGGGGTTAATTCACGAGATCTTTACGTGAAATTACTCTTTCACCAGAAGTTTCTTTAAGTAAATCAATTGTAGGGCACATTGTGAGGTATGTTGCTTCGTCTTGTTTGAACCACATGTCAGCAAGATTATATATTAGTTCGAATAACATTCCATCAAGGATCATGGGGACTTCTCTGAGTCAATGAGCTGCACCCGTTTCTATTTTTAAACTCATTGAAAGGGATCTACAACTTAATATGCCAGTTCCGAACGGCAGATGCATTAGAGACGTTTTCAATAGAAAGTAATACTCATAACCAGTTACTAGCTAATGTTATGAGGTATTACCGCTGTCGAAAAACTTTTTCTTTTTTAAGATGGTCTGGTCTGGTATTGAACCGAGGACCTTCTGGTTGGTAGGCGGGTGTCATACCTACCATACCACAGCGGCACACGAGCACCAGCAAGATTAATGTCAGCTAATTGAGGTACAAAAAAATTTCTAATCATATTCACCTTTGACAGTAACATTCTGACCATTATTGTATTTGAAGACATATGCATCAAACAAAAGTTTTTTGTGGATGTAATGGTGTTTCGAAAAAAAGCTTGTGGATTATCCTCAACAATTCTTCTTATTTAAGTTGCATTCAACCAAAAGTATGCTTCATCGAAGAACAAAGTTTTGAGTTTTGAAGTTTAACGAACAGAACTATTATTTTGATAAAAAATTTCAACAATTTGCAAGCGTTGCTCTGGTGTGAGTTTATACATAATAAAATTTCAAACCAAACTAAATAAATCAGCTGTTAAATCTGTTGTCAAACAAAGCAGTGTTGTTAACTTAAAGTTATGAGCCTATAAAAAAAGCATCAGATATAACGAAAGATATATTTCGTCAACCCTTTTTTAACGATTTTGTTGCCTAGAAAAGGACAGAGATCATATAAAGCCTAGAGGAGGGCGATACATTAGAAAAGACCAAAAAAGGGAAACATGCTAAAAATCGCAATAAGGCGGAATATTAGAAGCAGCTGCTCAGTCTCTTGATTGAGAGATTTGAGAAATCACTGAACTACCTATAGTTTAGAAAACTGAGGAGAAATTCCTCCATTAAGAGAAACGGATCGTAGGATAGAGAAAACTAGCCGATTACTCCAATATCCCTCAATCCCTCAGTGAGAACTTCAAGAGCTTTTTTTTTATTTCCTCAGCGAGAGAAAGTGGCGGAAGTTAAAAGATTATCTCTTTCTTTTCTACACCACGACAAAGTCGTTTATGACAGGGCAGATTTTTTTTGTGGCATTGGCTCTAAAGTCGCGACAGTTGCTAGCAGATTACGAGACCATGCTTTGGAAAAACACAAAAGAAGCGTAGTTTAAAACCTATCTATGTGCGGGAAAACACTACACGTCAATTAATAATTAGCAGCGTATGAGATCGCCATGTATGAATACGTATTAGAGCCCCCTCAAGGCAGCCCTTTTTTTAATTAGATGTGCTTCTGATAGAGTTGTGAGAGTTTTATTAAAGCAGTTTTTAGCTGCTGAGTTTTTGACCGAGAACTTCGAAAGGTTGACAAAGTGACAGGAGTCCACTAACTTGTGGCGGTATTCTCCCGGTACACAGAAGTTGTAAGATTGTTTCATCTTCTTCTATATCACGACAAAGTCGTATAGCAAAATGGAGACTTTTTCCTAGGTATGCGTATGGCATAGTGTAGTAGATAGAGCACAGACATACAACAGAAACGAAACAGGTTCGAATCCCAGCAGAGAACATAACAATAAAAAAATTGAATTGTGGTTCCGAGTGAAGAAGACCTCAATTTCCCTCCAGACAAATCCATCGAAAGAGGCACCTTGAGCTTCCAGCTTACCTCTAAGAATGATAACAAACAGCAGATCATCAAAGATCAGAAGAATACGCCACCTGCTGGCTAAAATCACAATGAAAAGTAAGGATCACCACAAACACCACTTAGTTGTTATCTTCACCACTACACACAATCATATAGAAGCGAGCTACAGTAAATTTATCTTCCACTTAGCTGGGAAACCAGCTTGATTACTAAAACCGAAACAAAGTAGTGGATGCTTTGCGGAAAGCCAATAAGGGCCCTAGAGGAGTGACAGGACAAAAATGGGCTTCAAACTCAAGACAATTCACAGCAGATCACGAACTCGCACCTAAGAAAACTAAGATTTTAACGATTGGATGGACTAGCTATATTTTGTGAGGTTTTTCCTCTCTCATTTAAGCGATTGGTAATGAAACCTACCATTTTATATCACTGGTTGCAGGAAATTCATTTCATAGCAAGTGAACGACTGTTACGAGACCAGGAAAATCTGGTCGCACTAGGATAGTCGTTGCCACTGACGAGATTACATATAAGGAGCATTAAAGGTCCTCTAGTCGCCATTCCTATATATCCTATATAATGATTTTTACCGAAACTGCAATCTTTAATAGAAGGACTACTCTACAGAATATCTTCCTTGCCATTAGCCGGCATTTGACGACTTAAGGGCAGTCATTTGAATATTTTGGATAAACTCCAAGGCTTCATCAAAACGACTGGTTGGTTGATGGAAGCAAGCCAAGAGCTGTGAGAGCTTGGTTTCGATGGTTTCCACGTGTTAGCACAACGGGATTTAATTTTTGGACGCAGGTGAGCTGTACTGCGGATTTAACCTTATCTTGAAACGATAGGGCTTTGCATTCGTAGCCTTACGGCTATAACTATAATCCGCTACTAGCTGATACCCTTTTTGACCAATTAAAATCACCAGTGACAATTTCGGAGCATTGCTAGATGGTACTATTGCTCAAAATTAAAAAATTTCGAAGCTAACTTAACTGACTTGTACTAAAATTTCAGAAAAATCTATTGACAAGAGCTTAACGGATTTTTTCTTTTTTGCTTTTTTGGGAGTGCTTGTACCGATTAAAATAATGCTTTTTCCACAACAAAAACTGCTTCCATGTGTGGCAAAATTTTCATTACACATACTGTGGGCGTCGAAATAAAGTGTACAGTCTTATTCTCTAGAATTACGTCTTTATAGATACGATGATTTCAATCATTTTATATTATTCCCAGAGTGTATTTAAGGCTTTAACAACAACAAAATTCTTAAAACAACTAATGTTATACAATAAAAACAAAAGTTACTCTATTTTTTACGCGTCAAAATAAAGTGTGCAAGAAAAAAAAAAATAAATAAAAATAGCTGAGTAGTGAAACCATTGTTTTTAAAAGTGTTATTGAGTACAAAAAGAATCGTATTTTGAAATTTTCTTAAAAACTTCAAAAATTTGAGATACGGGTAAAAAACCGGTTTTTCGTACTTTCATGCACTTATAAGCTAATGATTTCCAATATAAGTCAATTTTGAGAATCGTGAAGGATTTTGAAAGAAGAGAAAATTATTTATTAAATGGATTACTTTACTTAAGTAAACTTAAAGAATTAATGTATATTTAACAAGCAAACACATTCTTGTTCAATTCATTCCAAATTTTCCAAGTCGAAAGGAACCGTACTATTTTTCGATTTATTAAGTAGTATGTTTAGTTGTGAATAAAATTGTGCTTAATTTTTTAAAATCGGATAGAAACTGACAGAGTTATAGTACCTATTGGCTAAAGCCTACATAACAAAAACAAACAAGATCTATTTCATATTTTGGCTAAAGCCCCTATACTTTTGACACTCACAGTATGTATGTTATGTTTGTAAGCAAGAATTCTAGGATTCTATTGTATTTCGGTAAATAAATAGAAAAAGGATTCAACCATTTTTTAAAGAGTTAAAAAAATATATTTATTTTCCTAAATTGAAAAGGTGCTCAGATTTGTGTAATTTCTTTTTTATTTCGTAATCCCATTAACCATGTCCTTAAACCTATCATTCATTTATTATTTTTTTATATTTTTATACACAACAAAAGCCATCAAAAGAACTTTATATTTTGCAACGTTCACGCAAAAATGGAAAAGGTTTTTATCCGTTATATAGAAAATCAAAATGGGGAAATGACTGACAAACGTGGGCGTATCTCATAAAGTCACACGGATGGATGGTTGGATAGATGGATGGATGGATGGATGGACAAGGACCTCAAGTCCTTTAAATGATAACAAAAGGTTATATTTATTTTGTATTTTTTGCTGTTCTCTTGTTCTATTGACATTTTGAATTTTTACTGAATTAAATATGAAGTGCGTCGTTGATGATGATGATGATGATGGCGATAGCGATGATAATGGCAATGATGCTCGTTGGGTTTCTTTTTTTTATTGATTTTCCTGCATAATTTTAAACTTTTTTATTATGTTATATTTTTTTAAATATGATTTTTTTAACTCAAAAACCTCTTACAGATATCCACTTTCAGTTTCTCAATAGTTTTAATGGAAATTCAATAAACAGTGTCCGCCATAAAGCATCTTTATTGGAGGGGGTGGTGCGTAAACTTTTAATGTCAATATGCTGGTACTTTTTCTTTTTTGATACTTTTGGTTTGTGTATATTTTTGCTGTTGTTCTTTCAAAGATGAGTTACTGTTTAAATAAAATTAATCTTTTTTCATGTGTTAATGGACGGACCACCCCAACCATCCATCCATCCATCTAACAATTCAATCATAGTTCGCTTTTGCATTAATGGTATTTTGAAAGAAATTAACTACGAGGCCTGTGGGAGAAATAAAAAGAAACTTTTTACTGGCTTAGATAGTGTGATAAACGTGTTTGTACAAAATTAAATGTTATTCAGTTTGCCTATTTCAGTTTAAAATAGGCCATAAGAGATTATTGGAAACAAATTGTTTGCCTGTAAAGTTTTACGAATTAGGTGCTTAACTCCTTCAATTCGCAATCGACTAAAAAAAAAAAACGAAGTACCATCTAATCAATCCATAAATCGTACAGTCCGTATATAAAATAGAGTGAAAAACAGCTCTCAATTTGAACAAAATGGAATAAATTGTATGAAAAATGCGTTTGCTTGAGCAATGCACACAGATTCCTAAAGTTTACTTAAGTAAAATATATACCATTTAAAAGATCTGTTCTTCTTCTTTCCATTTCTGCTACAAACCTTAAAATCTTAGCTTAACATTTAGCTAAGTTATTACGGTTTTCACCCGTAACAAGATTTTGGAGGTGTTTCTCAGTATAGCTGTGACTGAGAAAACTCCTCTTTGGTAGACCAGAAGTCTCTCATCTGTATATTGAAGTCAAATCTTCTATCGTTGTGTTTGGGGATCCACCTTTTTTAACCAAAAATGATTTGATCCAAAAGTGATTTCTTTTTATGATGTTTTGGCAGCATTTCAAACATGCAAACATATATTTCAACGTATCTCGGCTCTAACTCTTGAAGTATTTAATTTATTTGCTTCTGGTGCTTGCAGACGTTTCCTAATGATTTTGAAGCACTTAAAATACAGAAGACAAGTACAGATGGGCATAAGAACACGTTCTTCTGCCAGAAGGATCTGTGCCGTCGTGACCGTCTAGCTGTTCATCTGCCACACAGTTCCCCGGAATATCGCTGTGTCCCAGTGAGAATCCCACAACGTCCGGGAGTAAGCAAAAATAGCTTACATAGATCTGATTGCCACTTAACTGTCGGTATAAATGTATATCCTCTTAGTCGTTGTTATGTTTCTTGCAAGAATACAATCTATGCGAGATCCTAAGGTTAAAATACCAGGAGGATCAAATCCCAGCAGAGTACATGGCCAAAAAAATTTAATTGCTGTTTCGAGTATTAAATAAAAAGACTTCAGCCTCCCTCCAGACAAATTCATCTAAAGAAGCCCCTGATCTTCCAGTTTACGATGATGACAAACATCGATCAGGAAAAAACGCCACCTACTGGGAAAAAATTAGAATGCTAAGTAAGGATCACCACCACTTAGCAAGTATATTCACTAGTGCATACAATCATATGTAGGTGAGCTACAGTAGATTAATCATCCAATTAGCTTGAATAATTAAACTGAAACAAAGTAATGGATGCTTTGTGGAAAGCCAATATATGCTCCCTAGAGGAGTGACGGAGAAAAGAAAAAGTCCATTTTAGAACCATCAGTGAGGAACCGTAAACTTGTTATGTCTCCCACCAGTGAATTCTGCCATGACCACATACTAGGGATATGCGTCTTGTATCTGGCTACTGACTATGATGAGGTGTGATAATTGATTCTGCTTGGGATTACATCAACGTTCTCAGTATACTGGCATGTCTAGCATAAATAAGAGATTTTCTTACACTCAGCATAACAGCACAGGTATAAAAGTAATGTGACTCTTAGATCTATTGTACAGCCTTCCATTTATACAGGGTTTCCCTATAATATCTCCCCTAACCTCGCTGATCTGAGGAATTTCAGAATGTCGGTTGGTGCCAATCGCTATAACTTCCTACCTAATATTTGACAGGCACCCAGATACTTTCTCCTAGAGTGCTTAAATCTCGATCTTCCCATCAGAGAATCTGCACATCGGACTTGATATTTTCCCTTTTCACTCAAATGTCCGTTTAGCCTACAATGACTGGTCAAAAGTCCAGTCAATATAATCAGGTTGTCTCTGGATATTCCTATGCAGGATTCAAATCTTCTCCTATTTTAGTTACCTAATAGAAGTTTCGATTGTCTTAAGCCCGTATGGCCAGAGGAGAGTACCCGTCTCTCATTATAGCCACTTTCGATGAATATGGAATTGAAGAACACTTTAAGGACATTGTCCGCTCTCGAGACTTCAACGAGTGCTGATAGTTTAATTATCTCAAGCCCGTATGGCCAGAGGAGAGTACCCGTCTCTCATTATCCCCACTTTCGCCGAATATGGAATTGAAGAACACTTTAAGGACATTGTCCGCTCTCGAGACTTTAACTAGTGCTGATAGTTTAATTGTCTCAAGCTCTTATGGCCAGAGGAGAGTATCCGTCTCTCATTATCCTCATTTCCGCTGAATATGAAATTGAAGAACACTTTAAGGACATTGTCCGCTCTCGAGACTTCAACTAGTGCTGATAGCTTAACCCTTTCTAACTTTTTCAGCACATAACTCTTTGCGTAGGTCTTCTACTATACAATAACTCCATAATAAAGTAAAGGTCTAACTATCGTGGTATAGATCCACATCAAAGATAACGTGTAGAGCCCTCAATACTTGACAACTGCTTTTTTGCTGCAGTAGACTGCAAGCGCCTTCTCTTTGACACTCTCATCAATATTTAGCTTCTAAGAAACAAAAAAAAAAAAAAGAAAAACTGTTCAGATATTGATGGAAAAAAATTCACTGTCACGATGTTTTCGTTGTTTTATTGTGCGGCTATTGTGGCCATAAATTTCTATCCCAGCCTGTGTGTTATACTTTAGTAATATGATGTTTTATTTTAAGTATTTCATGGAACTCTAGTGATGATATTAAATTTCATTTCTTGTACATACTTAGTGTTTCGTTTCAATTTTATTTTGTTTTATTTTTGTTTTTTTTTATTTATTTTTCACTTCAATCATAATAATGAAAATGGTGTTGCACTGAGTGCTTTTCCAAATAAAAATAAAATCTAAACGAAAATACATTCTAATGATTTGAAAATATTTTCACAAATAGAAAAAAAATAGGACAAAGAAAGTTTGTGAAAATTAAATAGTAAAATTGAAATTGCAGGCTTAAAAATGTTTTTTTATAGAAAATTATCTTAATAATATTAAAATTGAAAATTCAAGTTGTTTTTTTTTTTTTAAATAAATTGACGCATATCCGTTTCATTAAAAACCAGCCCTTTCTCTTGTTCTCTTTTTTTAAAATAAATTTTCTAATAATTTTTAACCCTTTGCCTTAGAAATGCATTTCACTTAAAATGCATGTTAATCTTGTAAAAAATATTTTTATTATTTTTATTTACAAATATTTTTTTTCCAATTCTTTTTGTGTTTTTGTTATGGTTTTCTTCTTATCACGTTTTATTTTAAATTTTTTATTTTAATTATTAATATAAAACGAAAGCTAAACATCTTGACGTACAGCTGGCTGCTGCCTGCCAGCAGTAACAAATTCAATTTCTGCCTCAATAAACGGCAACATTCTTATCAGTTTGACTTGTAGTGCTTAAAAGCCTTTGAAAGGTCATTTTAAAGCTGCTCATTACTTTCTGTTTATAATTGTTTATGAAAAATTAATGACTGGGGAGACCCATACTTTTGGGAGTTTTAAATTGAAAATTAAAAATTCAAAAGATTTTGAAAATGGAGTTAAAAATGTAGATTTTAAAAACGAATCAAATATTACAAATGGAGTTTTTTAGGCTTTTAAATTAAAAATATAAAGCGAATAAATTAGACATAAATATAGATCTCTATTTG
This sequence comes from Wohlfahrtia magnifica, assembly GCA_023159175.1. Taxonomy (NCBI): domain Eukaryota; kingdom Metazoa; phylum Arthropoda; class Insecta; order Diptera; family Sarcophagidae; genus Wohlfahrtia; species Wohlfahrtia magnifica. The sequence continues at coordinate 637,515 of JAKWBJ010000206.1, forward strand.
GAATATTGATAAAATTTTTATATCTTACAACACTACCATATTTTTATTAGTGTTTTCAAGGCTTTCAGATTTATTTATAATTATTTTTCAAGACGAACACCTACTTGTTGTGTTTAGACTACACAACATAGAGAAAATTTACGAATTTCTACTTCTTATCGTAGGTCAAAACCTAAACCGAAAAACTGGTAACCAGTTTTGAATGTTTTCTATTTTCGAATTAATAATTTTAAAATACTTTTTATGCAAATCATCCAAATACTTGCATTAAATTGATTATTTAGGTCACCTCACCACTACTTGTTGCTCTTGAAATATCGTTTAAACCTTCTGCAGACAAGGAGAATTAAATTTAATAAATTATTTATTTTAAATTTTCTTTTATGCTCAAATGGAGAAAGTTTTTCAAATAATTTAAAACTCGATTAACTAAAACTACAGGGAGTCATCGGAAAAAATATTTTAACAGAAATATTAAACTCCTTTGGCTATTCAGGTGGAGTCTGCTAGCGTAGGGATTGTGGTTTCGATTTTCACCAGAGACTCTGATTTGGTACACTACACTGAGCACATAGTCTTAGGCAATCCGCTCGTAAGGATTAAAATATAATTTGCAATTGTATTGTAATTCAAATAACTAACAATTAAACCTCAAACCGTTTGTTGAACAGCCACAGATAACATTTGAATTTGTTAAGTATTGGCAACCCTAAAAAAACAATTGGACAGCTGACACTTCAGGGTTAGTGAAATAAGAGCTTTACACGTTAGAACAACCTGTTTTCATTATTGAACAATATTTCAAAATGAAAGCTTGGCGGATGTAGTTCAAAAATTTCATACAAATTATGGTCGGAATACTGCTTAAACTTCGTTAACTGTGAAGAGATTAATTGAAAAATTCAGCGAGACTGGATCCGTTGGAGACGCCAAACACATTGGTCGTCTAAAAACAAATCGTTCACATGTCAATACCGAAGCAGAGCGCAAGAGTGTCGGTGAGAATCCAGGAACATCAATTCGGTGTCTCTACAGCGTATACTCATTAAAGACAATTAACAACTGAAGCCTAATGACCATGTACAACGAAGATTATGGATTATTGAACATCAACAAATGGAATTTTGGAGCAAAATCATCATTTGGGGTTCTCAGAACCCACATGTGATTGTCGAAAATTAAATGTATCACAACGTGGCACTGTTTGGTGTGGATTTTAGGCTGGAGGCATAATTGTACCATAATTTTTTGAAAATGAGACTGGTCAAGCATTGACTCTTACTAGTGCTCGATATCGTGACATGTTAACATAGTTTTTTCTGCCGTAATTGGATGACATTGATGTGGTAAATATGTGGCTTCAACAAGACGGTACCACACACCATACAGCCCGAGAAACAATTCAATTACTGCATGAAACATTTTCAGGTGGTGTACTTTCTCGTCTCGATCGTGTGATTTAACACCATTAGATTTCTTTTTATAGGGTTATTTGATATCACAGGTCTATGTCATCAAGCCTACAACCACCCGCGTATTAAAGAAGGAGATTCAACGAAATTCAGTCACATTTATGCAAAATGGTCAGGGAGAATTTCGACTATCGAGTGCATATGTAGATGCAAAGCCGTGAAGGCCATTTGCCAGATGTGTTATTCCGTAAATAACCCTATCCTATGTACTTTATGTCTTCTCCGTTTTCTATTTAATTCAAATTTTGCTTTGATTTTGGTACAGCCTTTATAAAGAGCTTTTGTGTTTCCTGGGAAATTTTTCTTTTTTTCTGGGATCCCGGAATTTGTGTAATGATTTTATTAATTAAAAACATAAAGAAATTTACTTAAAAACGAAGTTACCACTCAAATACTACAACAATCTGCTATGTTTGGAAATCTCCTATTTTTAAGACCTGTCCAATCATCCATTGTATTTACTTCTTGTATCGATGAAATAGAATATCCATCAATAGCTACTAATTTTGTTACAGTAGTACATAACTATTTTTAAACTAAAAATGGATGTGATATATGCTGAGCTTTTATTACTTTTGATGGGGATTCTCCCTGATTTTCACGTTCAGCTCTCGCATATCCTAGGATGTTTTGTGCAAAGATTTCGTATAAAGCAATTAGGCCGCTTGTACTATGTCCTTTACATTAAATTATTTAGCGCATATGGAGAAAATAGCGATATCATTAGGTTTCCTCTTAGAAGAGCTCAACTCAGTTGAGGTTTTCATATAAAATAATTTTATCTTTTACTGACATTTCAAACAAATAAAAAAAACTTAATTGTGTTACAAAAATTGTAGTATAAATTTTTTCAAAATGTATGAACCTCTGGCAGTTACCAAGAAGCACAATTCCCTAAATTAAGTCGGAAGCCAGCCTGACAGTCTAATGAATGATCGATAGCTCCGATCAGCCATCGAGTAAGAGCGAATCAAATATGAGCAGTCTACGCCAAGCCAGAGGCAGACACTGGCAAACAAAGTGGGCGTTGATCTCCTCATACTCGTTCAATATACAATCTAGACAGAATTCATTCGCATGCCTACCCGTAATACATCGAGCTGTAAGAATAGATACAATTTAATCACTGACCAGTTTAAACAATTAATTGGGTGCGCTCACTATTCAGTCTAGGCCAGGTGAGTCTAGCAATGAAACAAGATTCTTCCTCTGCCACGGATTTGTGTAAAAATATAAACAGCAGTCTTCTAAGCGTATAAATTTTTTTTTTTACTTTCCGCGAACCCGGAAAAAAATTCCGGGAGTGCCGGAAATTTCAACAATTGAAAACCATAATAATAAGTGATTAAGATGCACTTTTTATGTCGAATAGTAAATGTCCGCTCGCCTTTTTTATGCCATTGTTATGGTTATTCAATGAAATTCTATTAACACTCTTCCAATAGCCAAAGCACAAACATCATCAGATTTTTCGAAACACTGTCCGTGAATTCGAGAACAACTTAAATAGGGCCACCAAATAGTTTCAGTGTTGTATTGGGTGCTCGTTTAAATTCGGCTAAAAATTATCAGTAGGTGGTTCTAAAATATAATATTAATTGCATCTGGCAACACTATAGCTTGTTTCACAGGTGACATTTTAAGCTTCACCTTGTAAGAAGACAATATTAACTCTTGAAAGATAAAGTTATTGTTTTGCACGTTGAAGATAACGATACGGCTGATGGATATGTGCCCTTCTAAATTAAAAATTTATATGTGTGTTATTGAGATCACTCATATATTAAGTTTATTCCATGTTAACTTAAAATTTGAGTAAATCAAAAGGATAATATATAAAAAGAAATACCATAACGAACATTCTTCTTATAACAAACGCTATCTTTGCAGGGTTAAAATCGCATTATTCTGTGAAAAGTTATCCACGTGCAAAAATTGATGGAAATTGGGAAAATCACCGTCATATAGTATTTTGCTTTTCTATTACAGAAAAGGTAGGAAGCGTCGCAGTTTGTTCAAAAAATTTTGGAAGTTTACGAAGACGATACTGTAACTGAAAAAACAGCACAGAAATGATTAACTCATTTTCAATCTGCTTTTGTTTTGTTCAAGATGCACTTCACTCTGGTCGACAAATCATTAAAAAAGTCGATAATATCATAGAAAGAAAAGATTGAGAAAGACCGGCCCATAAGCAGCGTGGACGTTGCTAAATATCAAAGTATTCTTCGCCGAAGAGTTATCACTTTGAAGAAACCTGGATACACAAAGGTGCCACACAAATTAACAGCCTGCTTCTAGATGATGAGCGTAAGAAAACGTTCGTCAAACAAGTTGGGTGGCTTGTCTATTTACATTTCAAACACTAACAAAAATTTAAATAGAGAAGTCACTCAACTTGTTAGACGAACGTTTTCTTACGTTCGTCATCTAGAAACAGGCTGTAATATTGAAAAATGTTTTGGACCGAATTATAATTTGCTATTCGCTACTAAAACGAAATAAAATCGACCAATTTCGAAGGCGAATGATTAAGGACAATGAAAAGTGTAACATGTACGACAACAATGTGCGAAAAAGATCACGGGCGAAGCAAGATGAAGCTTTGCAGACGGTGGCAAAGCCAGGATTAACACCAAGAAGAAATGTTCATTATGACTTTCTACAAACTTGTCAAACGATTGATTCTGATCTCTACTGTCAACAATTAAATAGACTGAAGCAGAATTGATCAACAGAAAGTTGTGTTGTGTTCCATCATGACAATGGCAGATCACACACATTTTTGATGACCCGGCTAAAACTGGAAGGTTTTGACTGGGAAGTTTTTATGCATCCACCATCTGTTCCGGATCTTGCAGCTTCAGATTATCATTTATTTCGATCTCTGCAGAAGTGTCTTAATAGTGTAGATTTAAATTCTATAGAAGTTTGCAAAATGCAATTGGATCAGTTTTTCGCTTAGCAAGCCCAGGGACAAAATCGTCTTACACGTGATTGTATAAGAAAACATGAAAAATACCATCGAAGTTGTTTCATAATGAGTACAACTCAAAAGTTCTACATACATGATATGATATGATATTTGGTTTTATTAAACTCGTTTAAAATATAAGAAAAAGGAACAAAACTTTTCCGAACACCCAATATATTTCACAAACTTTTTTTGCTTATCGAACACATGAAATTTATTCAAAGTATTATCAACTTAGCTAAATAAGTTGTAAAAGTGAAATATAAAAAAATAATTTGTACACTGATTGAATTACTTATGTGAATTAACTTGTTTACAAGGTGCCTCCTTATTCATTCTTGTTATTTCCATATAAATTGCGTTTTAAAAACGGAGAAAGGCAAAAAAATAAACAAACATCCCTTAATAATTAGAAATTACATTGATTTCTAAGTAATCTACAGGCTAATTTAAACTGAATTATTTATAAATTGGATGATTCGCTTTTTAATGAGGAATTATGTAATTTAACTCATAGGGGGTTAAATTATGAATCAGATAGCATATTACCAAAAACTTTGCCATGTAAATATGCTGTAATTGGACGAAGCCTACTTCAGGTTCTATCGACCTCACCAAAATTGTCATAGAAGAAGAAGGTTTCAAAAATTGTTCATCCAAACAACTTCTACAATATTCATGATGTGGATAACCCATACTTTCCGATAATAGTGTTTTCGAGTTCTATCTTCTCCAACGCTCATTTATCTATTAAACTTGATATGGCAACAAGGAGAGTATTAATATCTTCATCACTATATCGGTACGGAACCTTGCTGGGCAGCACCACTTACTACCATCCTCAATCTAGTCAAAGATTAGAAGTTGACAGATGCTTCGAACAGTGGAATGCTCAAAGGAGACTTCGCCACTCCAGGGCGGTGATCAGTCCGCAGTGTGGGGGGCATAGCTCTGAGGTTTTTAAGTATGGCAGGCTGGCCTTGAAACTCCTAATGGAGATCCTTACCGACTACAGTAGGCTAAGAGCGCATCTGAAGAAGATGGCGGTCACTGATGTGAATGTTTGTGCTCACAGGCATCTGAGACACATATTATGTGAATGTGGGGTTCCTGATATGTTTAGGTGGACATAGGGTCTCATTGTGTGACATATCCACTATTATGGTATTCATTAGGAAGGCGACAGACTGCTAAACAAACTATAGATCGGAAGGGACACATGGGTTGCAGTGTCTAGCAAAAGTGCACGGCTCTTTAGTTCCGAACTCATCAGTTAGTTAGACCAGTTAATGAATTTAATTTTAATTACGTTGGAAATTAAATCACAAATCGTTAAAAGAGTGTCCATATATTAATAGTCAAAGCTTAGACTTTTAATTTCAGAAGAAATAATTTATAGGTTATTGACAAGAATTATAAATTCATCATAAGATAAAATAGTACATTTGGGTTTGACAGAATTTTTTTCTTTCCATTTTTCTCTCTCATAATTTTCAGAGAGAAAAAAAAAGTTAAAAATTAACCTGTTCATGGTACACGATGGATATCCTCTGGTTAAATTTTGTGTTGCTGTTGTTTAAATTTATTTACTCTCATTTATTATAAGTGTTTAGTTATAAATACAAAATTAAAAAACAAATTTATTTTCTTTTAAAAACAATTTACTCACTTTAATTTGTTGTTGTTTTCATATAAAAAAACTGCGCATGTATCCTTAAAGAATTTCAAGGATATCATTTAAAAACAAACGCGAGAGTTGTGGTCAAAAAACACCCAAAAGAGAGAGTATTTCTACACATAGAACATAAACAAAAAACTCTACAAAAAGACTTTTTTTGGGAATTTTTTTAAAGGAAGCTGTTTAAAAAAGACAAGGTTTGATTTGTATTTTTTTAAGGATTCGTTTTTTTTTTATAATTATTTTTTATATATTTCTTCTTTATATATATATTTTTTATATGATTAAATTTTTTATTTTACAATTTTAATTCACAATTAAAAACACTTGAATTTTTCGTACACACTTCGTTAGACAAAAAACGCTGAATTGCTCGAGTAGCATGCTAAAGTCACACTAAAATCTCTTTCTTATTGTCTGCCTTTTGTTGTTGATTATCTTCGCAATACAAAACAAAACAAATCTCAAATTGAATATAAAAACAACAACATTAAAACACGCAGCCATACACACACATATATTATATAAAAAGAATTCAAAGAAAAACAAAACAAATCCAAACACACGTTATTTATTTATACATTACGTATAAATTGTATTCTTGCCGTTGTTTTTTTTTTATTTCAGAGACCGGTATTAGTATGCAATGAATTAAACATGTTGCCTGCAAATGTCTGTTTCACTGTGTTTGCGTCTCTATAACTGTGTGTGTGAGTTTGTTTGTAAACATTGAAGTGAATATGAGTGAAGTTTTGCTTATGTTTGCCTCTTTTTTGGTAACAAGAGAAGCAAATTTAACGACGAAACTCACTCAATTTTACACTCATGCATTTGTTTATTGCTATCAATTATTTGTTTGCATTATACTCGTAATTTGAGTTGTTTTGATTATTTTATTTTTTTGTTTTAAGTCGCGTTACCATCAATATTTTCTTCAGAAACTAATACAACAGCAAGAATATATGAGAAAAAAATATATAAAAAGTAACATCAAAAACAATAACATACTCGTATACAATGTAATAAATAAAGATGGTCAAACACGACCTATAGATAGCCTACAACACGGTGTCAACTTAACAAAACTTAATTTATTTTTTGTTTGTTTGCCAAACGGCCCTGCTCATCACCATGACGTAGAGACACGTACTCCACACAGTCCGAACAATCTACATAAGTACCCATACATATGACACAAATTCAATAACCTAAAAGCAGTTTTACAAAAAATCGCCTTTTCATTGACTACACTGAGTAAATATGAATCCGATAATATGGATTCCAAATCACAGACGCATACTCCGTAATTGGTCTTACTATTGAAATTTACAACTGTTTTTTAATATGGTATACGAATCAGTCAATACCCTGGTCCATCTCTTTGCAAAACCAACAACAGATCGAACCTTACTAGTCATTATACTATCGGGTGGGCCATTTAAATTTCAAAATACAGTAAAAGAAAAACGGTTTGAAATATTGGCAAATTTATTTTGTGTTGTGAAGTACAATTGTTCCGGCTAGAAATTAGATACTATTTTATTCAGTATCCCATTTTCGAGAACTTTTTCGAATGTTTGTGGTCGTAGTTAGTATTCAACCCAGCAATGGAATACAAATTAGCCAAAGATTATAAAGCAAAAGTCTATGATCATATCGAACAAAAGTCCAGCTGTAGCGAAGAAGACTTACGCTTAGCTCAACAAAATGTCGTATAAGGATTTCGAGCTCGAAGCAGAATTTAACATGATAATATTCAGAACCTTGTATGGCAACATTGACTAATCCATATACTGTTACGAAAATAAAAATGTCTAAAAAAAGGTACACCAACTTAGTACATTTAGAACTATAAACCTTATTATTATTTATTCTATTCGTTTGTGTCAAGGCTGTCAATGCCATACTTATTCGTGTTGTTAGCTGTGTTACCAATTGCCTAATGAACGGTGCTACCAAATCAATTACATCTGTTACATTTGAATTAACGGATTCAAACAGAAGATTTAAGAAGGTTTAAGACTTTACTAGAACATTTGAAACTGATGGCAGTCAGGCTCAAAAAGAACTCTGGTTTGCCTACGTCAGTCAGTTATAGTTTAACAGCAATAGTACAAAGTCGTACTAAGAGCTGAGTATTGAGTATTGAGCATTGAGTATATATTGTATTTAGTAAATATTGATACTGTATAGTTATAATTGTGTAAATAAACAACTATATAAAGTGAAACATTATATTCATTACAAAGGAACAATATATAATAATAACTTATCCTATGTTCCTCACTTTATAACATTCACTGATCGTTTTGATGGTGTCATGCCCATATAAAATTTATATTTAGATCCATATCTTTAAAACGGTAGTCGTCAGAATTTCTTAATTAAGCTCAAATAACTTTGTGGTCAATACAAATCATCAGCCACCTCAAATACAAACTATATATTGATTTTTGTATATCTTTATAACGTGAATAGTGAAATTTTCTGAATTTTCTCTAAGTAACATCGTAGTCAATACACATCATCAATCGAAATATTGTCGAAATTGAATAAGTGAGTGTGGTACCTCCCATAAAAGTAATTATTGATTTTAGTATATCTAGAGAACGGTTAAAATAGCAGTTTCTGAACTTAGGCTAAGTGACTTCGTAGTCAATACAAATCAAATAAGTTTTAGAGTGGGCGGAATTGGAGAAGTGGCATGTTTAACGGTATTGCCAGCTTGATTCCTTTTTGTGTATTATAATTTCGTTATCTTTTGAATTTAACGTAAATAGAAAACTACAAGAATATTCGATATTGATGATGATTGGGTATAAAAGGGGCACATAGCGCCTAGCAGTTTAATTATATAGGGTATGCCATTTAAAAGTTTAAATTATAAAATGCAATAAAACAAAAACGGTTTGAAATTTTACCAAATTTATTTTGTTGTTGTGAAGCCTAATAATGGCATCACGAATTTTGGCCTTCAAATGTTCAATTGCCTCTTGTTTGTCGGCATAACGCTTGTCCTTAACGGCGCCTCATAGAAAATAGTCCAGCAGTGTCAAATCACAGCTTCTTGACGGCCAACTGACATCACCATTTCGGCTAATTAAAAGGCCATCAAACGCTTGACGCAATAAATCGATTGTGGCATGAGATGTGTGGCAAGTTTCACCACCATCCTGTTGAAACCAACTAGAGTTCACATCAATACCACGAAGATCGGGCACAAAAATTGGCTTATCATGGTGCGATAGGTGTCTGAATTGAACGCACTGGTTGCGCCGTCCTTATTTTCTAAGAAATATAAGCCAATGATGCCTCCGCTTCACAAGACGCACCAAACAGTCACTCGTAATGGGCGCATTGGCTTCTGCGCAAGACCACATTTGGTTTTTCTGAGCCCCAAATACGGCAATTTTGCATATTAACGTACCCACCAAGATGAAAATGATCTTCATTTGAAAAGATGATGTTTTTTTTTTTTTTTTGGCAAAATTGACATTATCGTGCAGTTTCTCATTGGTCCATCTAGCGAAGCCAAAACGAAGCGGATGCGGCTTCAACTCTTGGACCAATTGAACTTTGTAAGGTGTCATACCAAAGCGTCTTTTCGTAAAAATTCTATGTAAGCTGGTGCGTGAATTGTTCAATTCTTAAAATCGATGACAAGTTGATGTTGATGAATTCTCACGCACACTCGCAGCCACATCTTCAATATTTTCGGATGTAGAATGAAACCAATTTCACGATCTTTACCACCGAACCAAATTTTATATGACATTTTCCTCCAATTTTCGACCAATTGTCTTTATTTTGGAAATAATTTTCCAATAAATCCCACCGTTGCTCAAGCGTAAATCGATTCATTTCGTTCAGTGGAGATAATATACTGAACTTTGTTATGAAACAGAATGAAATAAAAATTGTCAGATTCGAAAAAATCGCTGGCTCGATAGATGGCCCATCTGATAGTTTGGCAGTCATAAGTGTAAAGTTATAACAAAGTAAAGTTGTGTTTAGGCGTAAATAAGAGCGTTGGGTATTTGCGTATAAGCGAATATTAAGTGCAAGATAAATAAGTTGCTGTATTAAAATAAAGTGTAATTGTGTAAAGTGCGGAAATAAAATAAAAGACTTTAAAGTAAGACATAAATCCGCTGCATTTATTTTATGTTACGCAGTTTAAAAGAACTCAAAGGTTTTCAAAAACGTTAAACCTTACATTACCATAAATGATATACTTATCTAGTAACTTTACTCAACATATGTATGTATGCTTCGAGTAATCGAAATTCCCATTCCTCTTGTAAAGTGTAGGAAACCGTCAAGCGACCCCTTATTTTTCGAACAATATGAATATGTCTTATAGCTACTTTTACAAAACTTCTACTACGATTTGCAGTAGAGCATAGAAATGGTAAGCGGACTTTCCGATCATAAATCAAGATCATCATAAATGGCATAAGGCATTTCGTATTGACAGCGGGAAAGGCCATAAGCAACATGAGATTCTTATATGAGCACTATATTGTGACTCTGAATTTCGTACCCATACTCAACTCTGAGTATTGGTCGGAAATTGTGCAGGCTTTCCAGAGATTAGGGTTTTATTTTAAAGTAGCCGTTAGGTTACTAATGCTGAACTTACAAACAGAGGTATAAAGCTAATAAGTATGTACATATGTGTCTAAATCTCTTACAGTGAAATATACGGTGTACAAAAATAAACAATTTAAAGGTTTTACACTTCCTGATAAACGACGATTTTTCGTTCTTTTCATTTAAAATTTAATATTTTTAGAGTTATTTTTTGTTTGTTATTTGCACATACGAACACAAATATCTAAACAAATACGACGTATGTGTGTATTGTTTATATGCATGTATGCCATTCATGAATGAAGCAGAACTGAAACCGATTCATCAAATATTGATTGATGATTTTCAAGTTGTCCGATTGTTCAATAAACACTGAAACGGACACACTACGAGTACAAGTCGTTGTGCAGAGCATTTAATATTTCTTTTTTTATTTTATCGTCGTTTAGAAGGGGAAGGTAAGAGGGTAAACGAATTGTGCTGGAAGTGTAAAATTTCAGCAAACAATTATTTGTCATACCCTACACTACCAAGGTGGTGGCAGAAAAATTCGTTTGTACTGATGTGTGCTTGGTGTTTCAATAGACTAGTGATGCTAGAAAGTCAGATTTTTTTCTAAGTTAAGTGCATCAACTTCTTCAAATTCAATAAAATTTTCTTAAATTCTTTTTTTAGATCCCCGGAAAAATATACTTACTATTGACTATAATCAGATTATGATCTTAAGACGGTCTTATTCCAACAACCAATTTAGTTTACTGACTAATAAACGAGGAGGTGATGGGTGGGTAGTGTAAGCTTTGGAGTATGGGCAGCTCTTAATATTTTGGGCATGAGAATGCTAATAAGATGGCGTTAGATTTATTGAGTTCATCACTTTTTCAGTCAGTGCTAATCTTTAGAAAACAGCTGTTAAAATTTCATGATTTTCTATTAATTGGTTTCTGAGTTATTGTGCTAAGAGCAGGGTTGCCAAAAAAACTGGGTAATCCAATTAAGCCTACCCTGGTTTTATTGGAGTCTATACAATATTTTAGCTACGTAAAGATTAAAGCCTAGCCCATAAATAAAGGTTTAAGTTTTCTGAAGCTTTTTGTTTGCGAAATATGTTGGGATGAGTTTCAAATTTTGGCTACTAAATTATCTTTTCAGATGAAGCTCATCTTAAGATAAAAAATGGTTTAAACGCCATTATGCCAATCAGGTTGGCTGTTTGGTGAAGGTTTTATAAATTCATTAAGAACTTGGTCACCTTATATGACTAGGGTTTACATCCTAGCACTTACAGGCTCATAAACACTGAATGGCCTGATAACTGAATAGACAGAAAAGGATGTTAAAGGATACTCCAAATAACTTATTCTAGTGCTTGATGATTAGGTGCAGCCTTTCTTTAAGTACCCATGGTGTTTGTTCTTTAGATCTAAATTGAAGGGTGAAACTATTTGACTTGACTGCTTGGTGCAGTTTTAAAGACTGGCGGTTTTATAGAATTATATTTTATTTCGCAGAGACAGAAGAAACAGTATTACCCTTAATAATTTTGAGTTAAGAGTACTGGAGCAGTAAACCCAATTCCACATTGCCACAGGGCTGTACTTTATCTATACAATTGGATTCGGTGCCGCCATTATAAAAGAATAATAAAGCAGCAGGCGGAAATCTTACGAACTGACAACACAACCGCAGCTGAATTATTTATTACGGCCTTATATCCCATCAGCAGGAAAGGAAGAGAGGCTGCCTTCAACTTGGAAGAAAGGCATTATTGTGAAGCTACCAAAAAGTGGCGACTTGCAATAGCTGGAGAACAATCAGTCTGCTTAACACGATATACAAGACACTAGCAGTCATAATACAGGGAAAGCTTTAGAGCAAACTAGAGAATATATTGCGAGGTGAACAAGCAGACATTCGGCCAAATCGAAGCTGTGTAGACCAGGTCCCAACACTCTACTCATCATAATAGAATTTTCACTAAAATGGCGTACCCCAATGTACCTACAGTTCGTCGATTTCAAGAAAGCTTTTGAAACCACTCAAAGGATTGCCACATGGCAAACATTGAGAAGAAAAGGAGTACCCCAGATAATAATTCGAATAATACGAGCAATGGACAAAGATGCAGAACTCTCTGTTCTTCATAACGGGAGCATCAGTCAAGCATTCCGTACTAACGCTGGAGTAAAGCAAGGATGTCCATTTTCACACCTACTATTCATCAACGTACTGGTTCTGAGAAGAGGAATAATATGGAGTCTCTTAGGATAACTCGAGAATCTGGATTGTGCAGATGATATTTGTCTATTCGCACACAAGATCTCCAACATGCAGTAAGAATTAGAAGATCTGGAAAGACTAGCTCGTAATATTATTAATTAACAACAATAGCACAGAAAACATCATACTACAGCTGTGTAGTAATGTTAGCGAAATTTTGCTGTCTGCATTGAAGAGAAAACCTAAAAAGTCAAACAACACACAACACACATCTTTTCCACAACTAAGCAAAATTCATTATTTCATTTATTATCTGCTCATTTTTGTTCGGTTGTATACACATACGCTGTAGATAATTCTCAGCCTGATAAGGCTCAAAAGAGCTTATCTGTTCAACTATGGTATGGAGAATCTTATATATATCCAGGCAAACCAAGCTCAGAATATTCAACCCAAGTGTAAAGTTAATTCTGTTAACGGCTGTGAAACCTGGATTGTGTCTGACATTATCCCACAAAAGTTACATGTATTCCCCAACAATAGCCATCATATGCAAGTTATGATGTTTTAACATCATAAGCAACACAGAACTATGGAATTTCACAAATGAAGAGCCCATACTGAAGCGGATAAGGCAAAGGAAGTGGAAAAATCCTCAGATTATTACAAGAATAGCACTTGAGTGGAATCCTCAAGAATCAATAAGTACCTAGAGATGCACAATTATCCAGGAACTGAGGTAAAAAATTCGTATATAGGAAGAGACAAAGAAAATGGCAGCAAACTGTGTAAGACGAAAATGCTTTCTTGAGGCCCTATGCTCGCAAGAGGAGAAACGGAAAAAGCCGTCATTAAAAAGCAGTTTTGCTCTTTCCTGTAAATAATGGAGAATCATTTGTGGAAGCCCTATGCTCCCACGAGGAGGAAATGAAAAAAACCTTCATTGCTCTCTCCTGTATACAATGGAGAGTCATTAAAACAAACATGAGAGCACCAGTCTGTACATAATATTAGTATTCCAGTTGTGATCATACATATGTTTGTCATGTAAATAATTAGCTTGTAAGTTAAAGTGAAGTATTTATAGCACCTTTTTTGAAAACCCGAAAAATTTGAGTTCCTCTCTCGACAACTGAAATATGTAATAATCAATTCTACTATTTTCTAAAGGCTTATGATATGCCGAGCAGAGCAGATATTTTTTCTTTTGAGTGCTCCAAATAATCTATTCAATAACACAGTGCTACAGTCATTGTCAAAAAAGTCTTTACATTCACAATATATGGTCAATTGTATGTTAAAATACCATTTCTTTTTATAACATCCGTCTTTCATTGGTTTTATTGTGTTTTTTTTTTAGATTGATGGCGATGAGAATTTTTTATTTTAAAACACTTTGGCCATTTCCGTTTCGTATTACATTTTTTTTATCAAACGATTTTAGCAGTTGCTGTCGTCTGAATGTTATGGGAACATGCTATAGAATAAATTTTTGTTTGTTTCTTTCTGATAAGGTCGGTCAATCAATATTGATTTTCAATCGAGTTCTCTCTTTATCTAATATTAAATACAGTGGAAAACACTCAGTGTTGTTTTCAACATGAATAATATTTTATTTCTCAGAGTTTTATTTAATTCTATATATTGCCTGCATAAATTGTTTTTAATATTCTGCTAAAAAGTAAAGGGTTTTTCCACAACAAGCATACACATACATAATTCCCGCGAAATCCCAAGTTGAACAGGTGGTACTTTTTTCAATCAATGAGCTGAGGCCAATTCTGGTTTTGGATTTATTGAAAGGAACCTATAGTTTAACGCCGGCTTTGAACGACAGATGCATTGATTGGAGAGGTGTTTCATAGCATAAATACTAGGGAGATCGTACAGTTATTATTCGACTGATTTTATCGAATACGGTTTTCTTAAAAAGTTAATTTTTCGAAGAGTGAATAAACCGGTTATTTTAACACGAATAACCGGTTCATTTAAATTTGTATAATTTTTATGCGTTTTCATATTTTTTATTGCAAATCTGCTTATTGTTTAAGTATTTTTCCAAATTTAATATTGGGTATATAAGTTAATAATGTCGTTTTTTTTTGCTTGAAAAATGCATTTATTGGAATAACAAAAACAAAATAAATTGATAAATTATTCAGTATATTGTACATTGGTAGCCATCACTTTTTCCCATCATTATAGTGACATATTGATTACGCACCACAAGAACTGCCCCTGTTTTGAGGTAAAGAATGAATCTTGCCAATTTCTGATACCCTGTTCTAAAGTGAAGCGTATTCCAATAAGGGAGTTCTGCATCGATTGAAGCAAGCGGTAGTCAGAAGAGGCAAGGTCTAGACTATAAGACGAGAGGGTCAAAATTTCCCATCCACGGTTTTTGATCGGTCTTTTAACATGTGGCCGAGCGTTGTCATGATGGAAGATAATTGGCCTCGTGTCTGGTCGAATATTTTGATCGTTTTTCGTTGATTGCTCTCTTCAATCAAATCAATTGTTTTTGACAGGTCCTCTGTTATCGTCTTACCCGATTTCAACAGCTCATTATAAAAAACATCTGATACCACCAAATACAGAGCATTACCTTTGCGTTATGAATATTCGGCTTCGGCGTTGATTTAACTGGTTGGTATGACTTTTTGCACGTGTGGTTATCGTAATGTATCCATTTTCATCACCAGTAACAATACGATGCAAAAACGACTTTTTTCGAAACGTTCAAGTATAATTTCCGACATGCAAAATCGCCTTTCAACGTCTCTCGGCTTCAGTTGTTATGGAACCCTACTTCCTTACTTTTGAATGAATCCCAATGCTTTTAAACTTGAAAATGGGTGATGGTATAATAATGCAAGTTCTTCTTGCGTTTGACAACAATCTTCGCCGAATAATGCTTCCAATTTATCATCTTCAAACTTTTACGGCTGACCTGCCTTCTCCTTGTCTTCTGTGTCGAAGTCACCACTTTTGAATCGCGCAAACTATCATTCACAAGTTTTTTAAGTTGGTGCATGTTGACCGTAATGTTCTACCAACAATCGATAACTTTCAGCAGCCGTTTTCTACAAATGAAAGAAGGTTTACTTCCCCGCAAAAAATCTTTTTTAGGCACAAAATTCGACATTATTATAGCGATTGGAAAAAGTGTGTGTTTACACTTTGGCGTCTATCGAATACTGAATTATAATAACAGATGTTTACCCTCCAAAATACCATATTTTTTACTATTGACAAAAACCATATGTGATAGTTGTGCCATTTGTTGCCCAAATCGACATTATTAAAGTCTTATTTTTATATCATGACTACCTTGAACGTCTCACAAAGAACTTGAAAACCATGGTAGATATGTACACTTGAACAGCAATGATGATCAAGTAGACTCATTGAAGAGGATCTGCAAACGGTAGCCCCGAACGGCGGATACATATATTAGATAGTGAAGATTTTCATTGAGTAAATACTCATAACCAGTCGTTAATAATGTTGTGAGGTGATACCGCAGATGGTGTGGCAGTAAATTGAAACGAGAGCTTCTTGGTTGGGAGGCGTGTGTCTTACCTAACATACACACATGTACACATACATGGCACACATTATCAAATACGTGGCGCACGCATTTATGTTTCTAAAGATGTCCTTTAAAGTTCGTAAATATTTGGAAACCGATGGAAAGGAAGGTTAGGTTAGGTTAGTTTAAATTGGTAGCTCACACTTCGCGAATTCACTCGGAGACGAGTTTACTATGGCTCACTTTGACATCCCGGACATGGAAGAGTTCCAAAAGAAAGATCCCAACCTAAAGAACCAAAAATATCAGTTACCTCATTTGAGCCAATCGGTACTCTTGACGAAGTTAATCAACTTCGAAAGTTACACATCCCAAAGACAGTCCAGATGATAAAAACGACATGCACCTAATTCTAAGCTCCAATAGAGCAGGACCGCAGAAAAGATGTTGTAGCGTTTCCTACTCCTGTTTATCCTAACAGTTCCCACAGTAGCCATAAGCAGGGCATCCTATGCGCTCCGACATGCGGTCCATCATACAATGCTCGGTAATTATGCCCGAAGAACCACCTTCCAAACCAAAGAAAAGAGCTAGTTTTGTGCTAGGAAAAGGAAAGCCAAAGTATTCTAGACATTCTACAACATCCTGCTCAGTGCCCATTTATCAAACAAAATCGGCGACGTACATAGAGAGGGATGCGCTTCCCCCTGTACGAGAGACAGAGAGGACCCTATATTAGCGCTCTCATCAGCAATTTCATTTCCTCGGATTTTCGCATGACTTTGAACCCATATCAGTTCGACATAATATCGTTCCAGATGAGCCAGTGAGCATCGGGTAGTCTAAGATAGAGCTTTAAGTCCATATCAGCAGAGTAGAAAGTATTTCATGTTCCTGTTTCTGTCTTCGTTTCTTCACTTATGCCTATAAGATATCCTGTCCCGATGAGCTCTACCGAAGTTCAAAGTAGGCATGGCTCAATCGGCCCGTTCACTTTTTGTAAGAAGGTACCGTGATGAAGAGAATAAGTCTAGATATATTGAGCGTCCTTAAATACCAAGCTGAAATGGCTCTTTGACACAAGGAACTATTTACCACCTTAAGTATGTCTATAAAATTGGCGTTATTGTGCAACAAGGAAAACTTGATGGTCTACCAGGTAGTCATTTCTAGGCACTGACAAATAAAACTCTTACAAAATACGCTGTAAAAAATTAATCACTTAATCACGTTGTGTTTTCGAGGAAGAAATGTTCCTTAAGGCCCTAAAACAGCCGAACGTTTTTCTAGCATACTTACTTGCTAGAATCTACAACTTTATATAATAAAGTATCAACTTTGTTTGCTAATGCAACAACCGGTTAACCGGTTATTTGAATAATTCTTATCTGAAAATCGATTTTTTTAAAATTTGGATCTTTTTGAAAAATTCGAAAACCGGTTTTTGAAAAAAGTCGATTAATCGATCTCTCTAGTACATACTCATAACCAGTCGTCAGAAATGTTATAAGGCTATAATGCTGTTGAAAATTGTCAAATGATCTGCCCTAGAATTCAACTGAGGACCTCTTGAATGAAAGGTGTGTGTCTTACCTAAAATTAGTTATTAAAATTAGACAAGTCTTTACTATGCTTAAGAGAGTTACATTTCTTTAAACACGTTATACTATATCGAGCCATAACTGCCAAAAAGACGTAAGCGACAAAAAACAAATTTTTGAGTTTTAATGTAGTACATAAGTCTTTCTGGTTTTTGCTGTAAAATCTTAACGGTACAATTTAAAGCTATGAAATTTTGTGTGAGGATGCGAATGGTCGAAACATGAAAATCGATAATCATGGCGTTTACGTTTTTTTTTTTTTTTTTTTTTTGGGCGGTTGTGGCTCGATATATAGATGTGTTTGGCAACAAATAAAATGTGGTCTGTTATAAAACAAAGTTCCTGTTGAAAAACCCTTTATTCATAGCAATGGCAATATTTTATATTTTCACTTTTTTATTTGTTTGCTTTACTGAGATTTATTATATAGAATTTTTTATATAATTTTTTTTATCAATTTTTTATTTATTTTTCTTTTTCAAATTTGCTGGGAATAATAATAATAAGTCGGCAGCAATATTCGGTTGGTATTTAATTGATAAACGCGAGAGTGATTTATTGTTAAATGCAAATACACACACACACACACAACCACATACATCGAAACTCTCTGCTTTTGAGTTCAAATATCCTACATTTACGCACACAGTCTTACCAATTGGTATTTTTTTGTTTTTTTGGTCCTTTTTTTCCATCTTCATTGTATTTGTTCAGTAGTGTTGCGTTTTATATTATTTTGGGTGTGTTTGAGAATTTTTAAAATTCATTAAATTTATTTACATTGTTGTCGCAGTTATCTTTATTGTTGTTTTTGTTGCTGTTTGTGGTAAATAATTTGTGTGATAAAAATTATTTGAAACTTTTTAATTTTTATGCGTTAAACAGAAAAGGTGCAGAACACACATAAACATAAATTAAATAAATACATTTTAAGAGAAGGAAAACAAGGTGACCAGTCTTATTTACTTCTTTTGAAATTTAAAAATTAAATTAATTCAATGCTTAACTTTAATTGGAACAACACAAGATTTCTAAAATACATCTATTAAATACAAATACAGGGTGTCCGCCGGGAAGGTACACTACTTTGTTTGTTTTTAATTTTTGATTATATGTAAGAGAATAGATCTTATATTGATAAATGTTTAATGTCGGCAATTATGTATGGAATACAATATCAGATAAATGCCCGCCTCTGTTAGCCTCACAAATGCGAGCACTTTTGAGCACATTTTTCATCACATTCTCACACATTTCACGCAATATTTCATTAATTTCATCACGAATATCTTGTTTGAGTTGCTCCAGCGTTTCTGGCTTGTTTGCATAAACCTTGCTTTTCAAATATCAAGGAGGCCAATCAACATCATCATTCCTTGAAATAATTTGTTGTGAAAAGACGTCTCACAGTAATTCCATTGTAATCCTGGCTGAATGCGATGTAGCATCGTCTTGTTGAAACCACATGTTAGTCAAACCTAAAGCATGCAGTTGTGGCATTAAAAAGTTTTCAATCGTATCACGATATCGCTCCCCATTGACAGTTACCGTTACGCCGTTTTCAGTTTCCAATGATTCCTCCTGACCAAATTGCACACCACACTGTCACTTTTAATAGATGCAAAGGTGACTGATGAATAATTTGAGGATTTTCCATTGCCCAGAACCGACTATTCTGTTTATTCACATAACCATTTAAATGAAAATGTGCCACGTCACTCATGATTTTTTCATGAAAATCGGGGTTGTCATGGGTGAGCTGTAACATCCTATTGGCATATGTACGACGGAGTAAATGGTCTTCTGGAAGATGTTCTTTTGTCAACTGAATCTTAAATGGAAACACATGCAAATCTTTGTGCAAAATTGTGATCAAAGTTGTTCTTTGAAGACCAAGCTCCTGAGCACGGCGTCGAATTGATGTTGATGAATTCTTTTGAACACTTTCTTGAACAGCAGTAAATTTTTTAGCCGATCTTGCAGTGCGTTATGGTCCACGCTTGGGACTATCAGTTACAGTCCCTCTTTCTTTGAAATCATTTACTATACGATAAATAGTGAGTCTTGTTGGTACGTTGTTTCTCCCAAAAATTTCACGTGACTTTCTCATCGTAATCGATGATTTGATTTTGATAAAATGTTTTAACGATTAAAACACGTTGGTTTACTGCATATTTTTCCATAATAAATTTGTCACGTCTCTATTTTACGACCGCCAAATATAAACTGTCAAGACTAATGGTTACCAAAATGGCGGCAAAATAAAGTAGTATATCTTCCCGGCGGACACCATGTCCGAGGGCTGATTGACATTGAACCTCCTAGCGCTAGATGGCAGCACAAACACAAAAACTTTTTCTTTCCTAGAAATCTGTCAAACGTCAGCTGTTAAAATTTTAGCCAAATTCATCGATTAGTTTATTTGTTGTAGTCGTTTGAAGTAAGCAACTTTTGTGTTTCTTGGAAATGGAAAAAAGTGAATTTCGTGTAGTGATTAAACACTATTATTTGAAAGGCAAAAGAAAAGCTTGATAAACATTACGGCGAATCTGCTCCGTCAGATTATATGGTAAAATATTGGAATACTGAATTTAAACGGGGCCGAACAAGCACTGCAACAATACCATCAACAGGAAGGCCAAAAGAGGTTGTTACTGAAGAAAATATAAAGAAAATCCTCGATATGTTTATGAATGATCACTGGGTCAAAATCCGTGAGATGGCTGAAATGGTAAACATATCATATGAACGTGTGTTCAAAATTTTGCATGAACATTTGCATATGAAAAAGCGTTTGCTCATTGTTGAACAAAAACGAGTTCAACAGATCACTTCACAGCGGTGTTTGGATATGATAAAGCATAATCCTGCTGATTTTTGGCATAGATAAATAACTATTGATGAAACGTGGGTCCACTTCTACACACCTGAAACCAAAAATCAATCGAAGCAATGGGTGGAAGCTGGTGGAAGTGCTCAGAAGTAGGCGAAAACAGCGCAACCGGCTGGCAAGTTATGGCCATTGCACTGGCAAGGTTATGGGATGCACACGGAATATTGCTCATCGATTATTTTGAAAAGGGATCCACAATCACAGGAGAGTATTATCGTGCATTATTGGATCAATTGGTTGATGCAATCAAGGAAAAACGACCACATTGAAACAAGAAAAAAGTGCTCTTTCTTCAAGACAACGCACCGGTTCACACAGCATTAGATACGATGCTAAAACTACGACAAATCCACTTCGAATTGGTTGATCATCCTCTTTATAGTTCAGATTTAGCCCCTAGTGACTTTTTCCTGTTTTCAAACTTGCAAAGATGGCTCGCAGGTAAAAGATTCATCTCAAACGAAGAAGTGATTACCGAAACTAATGCGTATTTTGAGGAGTTCCCAAAATAGTATTATTCAGATGGTATAAAAAGTTGGAAAATCGGTTTACTAAGTGTATTGAGCTAAATGGAGACTATGTTGAGAAATTAATGGTTTTTGAAAAAAAAAATGTTTTTTTCCTACTTAGGTAGCTTCAATCTCAATACGCCGTCGTATATGGATAGGTATTGACATTAAGATATTGTTACGGATATCAAATTAAAAAAAATCAACGAAAACACCTACTGTTATGTCGTTATTATCAGATTAAAGGCTTCCGACACTTTAAATAACAAAACATGCACTTAAAACATAGTACATACTCGTACTTAAAAACTCGGCACGCGGTTAAAATTTGCTATGGTTCGCTCGTTTTATGACTTGTGCTCGTGAGTTTTATTTTTTAATTCTTAAGCACGAGTCATATTTTTTGCGCAAATTATTTTTAGCTCGACTCACGAGTAAGCACCAATTTAAAATATTTTAAATTTAAAATTTGCTTTGAAATAAATTGCTCGTCTTTGATTCCTTTTCTTGTCTTCACAAAATTGTCGTTCTATGCTATAAACCCAAAGAAATTAAATCTCCTTTACGATGTGCATAAAAGAAAAATACTTTTGACTTGGATTTGAAATCATATACGCGGCCATTATTCTTAAGAAACAGAGACCACAATTAGGCCGAACACCATCAGAGTATGAAGAAAAACTTGTTTTCCGTTTAATTGCTTTATTCCCAGTAAACTGGTCTGGTTTAATGTGTTGTTGGGGACACCATCAAATGGCCACTAATTTAATTAGTCATTCCGCAGACAGTCTGCCGTTAATCATAACAAGCGCCATAAAAAAAAACGAAAAAAAAACAACGAAGAAAATTTAACTGCCACTAAGACCCACTGAATAACACAATCTACAGTCGCTCCTTTAAGAAATGTGTACAGCAGTGGCTAGAAAAATAGCATAATTAATTTTAAAGTGCTAACATACGTATATACATAATTACCCGCTACATACCAAGTGCAACAATGGGAACTTCTCCCAATCAATGAACAGTTACACACGATTTCAATTTTTGACCCGTAGACTGTAGTCATCAGATCATTGCATTACCACATACAGTTTCTGAAACAGACATACGGCTTGTATATTCTCTACAGACGCGTTTCGTTACTTACATGAAACCTGCCAGCAAACTGAAAAAATCCTATCAGACCTGCCAGAACTAATGAGATTTTGGAATAATTAATCACCCATATACCTTCTATTGAGACCTCTTTTAGCTCAGTAGCAACACGAAATATTTTACACCGTCTTCTCTTTTTCGTTATCTTGTTGTTTTAAAAAATTCAGTATTAGGAATTCCTATTATTTCGACGGTTGGTTACAAAAACGATAATAAGGGTCTTAAGTAAAACTTTCTCAAGCCAACGACATAGTCACGACATAGTCTTTTCGCTATTTTGTGCAAGAAGCATGAATCTTGATACCCTGCAGGTGGTAATGGTTCCATTGCAGATTCCTTTTGTTCAATATCCTTCAGCGACCGTGAGGTGGTAAAAGTTTATTCAGCTATGGTCCACGAGTGTCGAAAGAAGGATTCAAGTGCCTCGTTCTTTTAAGATGGTGCATGAAATACTTCGTTCCATCTGATCCTCTCAAGATTTACAAGACCCACATATATCCGAACCAAAAAAGAATACAACACTCATGTATGGGCTGGTTCTTCAAAGTCTATTTTGAAACTTCTCGACCGCGAACAAGAGAGGTCAAAGATGATTTTTAATGACGATAGGGTAGCCAACACTATTGATTCGTTGGAGCATCGTCACAATGTGGCGTGTGTTTAATTGTTCTATCGGTACTATAACGTAATATGTTCTAACGAAATAAAGGAATTGATTCCGCATAATCATATATTTCACTCAGTACTCATTTTTCCCGAAAGCACTGTTTGGTGACCAAAGAATCTCACAACGCATCGTTCTTTGGTCGCACCGTTCGCTTGTAGAACGAATTTCCAGCGAAAGTTTTTCCAGTCACGATTTGGATAAGTTCAAATCAAACGTCCATAAACACTATTCCCTCTATCCTCCTTCCCACATCCTACCTTCCCACCACAATGCACTGCATGAGTATGGATCATCTCCTGAGTGCTGGCCTTAGGGTAAAAAAAATTAGTCATTTAATATGTACGAGTATATATCGGTTGTTTTTTTAGAGATTCATAGCTTTAAGTTGGAAACACTGTTCTGTTTTGACAACTGATTTAACAGCTGATAGTTGCTTTTTGTCTAGTTTGGTTTGATATCTCATTATGGATATCCTTAAAACGGAGCAACGCTTTCTAATTATTTCTTTCTAAATATTTTTGTTTTGTATTTTTCTCCGATGAATACCATTTTTAGTTGAATGGCTACGGTAAATAAGCAGAATTGTCATATTTGAAGTGAAGCTAATCTACAAGCTTGTGTCGAAACACCATTACATTTACAGAAAATTACTGTTTGGTGCATTTTATGTGCTGGTGGAGTCAGTGGTCCATATGTCTTCAAAATGTTACTGTGAATGATGAATGGTATAGGAAGATGATTACAAATATTTTCGTACCTCAATTAGCTGGCATTAATGTTGCTGACATGTGGTTCCAGCAGGATGCTATCACATGCCACAAAGCGCGCTATAATTGATTTAGTCAAATAAAGTTTTGATCAAAGAGAAATTTCACGTAATAGTCCAATTAATTGGCCACCAAGATCGTGAGATTATTTTCTTTGGGATTATGTAAAGTCACTGCGTGGTGCAGTAGTTAGAGCTCAGGCATGAAACACAAACACTCCATGCTTGATTCCCAGCAGAGGACATGAAAATAATTTAGTTGTGGCTTCGAGTGTTTAATAACTCGAACCTCGCTCTAGACAAATCTATCTTAAGAAGCTCCCGTGACAATCCGGCCTACCTCTGACGATGATGACAAACATCAGACGAATGATTAGGAGAAAACACCATCTACGGGGAATAAATTACAATACTAAGTAAAGATCACCAACAGCACAACTTAGCAAGGATCTTCACCACTACACACAATCATATGGAGGAGAACTACGGCAGATTAATCATCTACTTAGCTTGAAAAATCAACTTAATTGCTGAAACTGAAACTAAGTAATACATGCTTTGTGGAAAGCCAGTACGTTCCCTAGGGGAGTGATGGAGAAAAAATAGTCCCTTATCTATCTTGATAAACCAAAGACAATACCTGGATTTGAATACCTGAAAATGGAAATAATGTGAAAAGTTTGTGAAATTTGGTGTTCCAGATTGCGCCATGTACGCGCCAAGCGTAGCAGTCAAATGGTCGAAATCGTATGTTTTTTTTTTGGATTACGGGTTAATTAAAAGCCTCCATAGTGTTTCATGCTGAACCTTTATTATTGTGAATTTATCATAACATTATGTTACATTATTAAAAGCCTATATTTTGATATATTTTTATCCACAACTGTGTGTGTGTCCGTTTTAATTTGACTTAAACATAAAACGTACAGTATATGTATGCCTTAGTAAGTATGTATGTATGTCTTATTTAACGCTATAAAATTGTCCATGAAATTGTTGCAGCGCCAATAAAAACAAAAAAAAAACTTAATTAATGAAACTAAATATTTTAACGAAAATACAACAACAACAACAACAACAACAACAACAACAATTACAACAAGAATAAAAGCAGCATGTGCACTATCAATTTCGAATGATAAATTCATCTGAAAATAAAGACATTCGTAGAAAAAAACACTCCATTTTGTTAACAACAAATTTTTTTTTTAGGTTTATTGCTTATGCTAATGTGCTGTCAGACTAGTACAGTAAAACCTGTGCATAGATGAACTTCAGCTACTCTAATTAGCGCAACTAAAATTATAAAATTTAACAATTGAAAACATTATTTTTAAATTCTTCGCTTTTGAAATCATAAGAAAATTTTTATTCTTAGTGAACAAAAAAAATAAAAATAAATAAATAAATAAATAATATGAATTTATAATGAGCTATGCACGACTGAGGCTTCGCTCACTAAGCTCTCTTTAGCTCTACTATGTGATAATCTATAGCACAACACACTATTGGTTATTTAATTGGCAACATATATACACATATCGGGTGTTTTTTTTACAGTTACACAAGCTTAAATTATAATAAAACAACTTTGTAAACATATTTGTAAGTATCAATGAATGGGCTTTATTTTCGGCCCTGTGGCCGCCACGGCTGTCGCTTGTAAGCGCAGTCTGCAACACCAATTTTCACAATATATGTGGCCGTACAACACGCCAACGACTTATTGATCTAGATAAGTGACTTTACATAACACCAAAAAAATAGTTTAATGAGGTTAAATCACACGATCTTGGTGGCCACTTAATTGGAATATTACGTGAAAGTGTACTTTTTTCAAAAGTTCCTTCAAGTAAATCAATTAAAGCGCGCTGTATTGCATGTGGCTCCGTCCTGTTGGAACTACATGTCAGCAAAATCAATTAATTAATAATTGAGGAACGAAAAAATTTCAAATCATGTCCCTATATTGACCTTCACTGTTTTTGAATACATATCGATTCTTTGGCGCAAAATTATCGTACGTTACAAAAACTAAACTTTACAGGAGAGCCTTTTCTCAAATTTCTTTTCTCTGTCTGATTACATCAATGTCAAATTTCAAATGCGGTACACCAATAAGTTAACATAAATTGGAAACTACTTTTATAGAAAATAAATATACAGAAATATACTGGTTTTTAGGCACATACGGTATTTTTGTCTACAAAGTTTTATTTTATTTTTTTATTTACGTATTCATTCACCCAAAAATGGGCTTCATCGGTGAACAAAATTTTGACCTATTATCTTGATAAAAAATTTCAACAATTTGCAAGCTTTGCTCTGGTGTAAGTCTATCCATAATAAAATGTCAAACCAAATTAAACAAAAACATCAGCTGAGTTGGCAGTGTTGCCAACTCAAAGTTATGAAACTCAAAAATAACACCCACTATTATGATTGCGAAGAGACATTCGTAAAAAATTTAAGATTTGAGAACCTTGCAGGAATAGAGAGTTAGAGAGCCCTCATTACACTGATCTTAACATTTTGTTTTCAAATACATTTTGAAATCGAAATTATTCCTTAGTACTATGACTCTCGAAGGGCTTGAATGTTGTAACAAGATTTTTTGCTTGAAAAATGCATTTATGATAACAACAAAAACAAAAAGAATTGATACATTATTCAAAGTATTGTTCATCGTTAGCCACTACCTTTTTCCATCTTGCCGGTAGCATATGGATTCCACGCCAAAGGAACTGCTCCGGTTTTGTGGTAAAGAATGAATCAAGCCAATTTCTGTTAGCCTGTTCTGAAGTGAAGCGATTTCCAGTAAGGGTGTTCTGCATCGATCGAAGCAAATGCTAGTCAGAAGGGGCAAGGTCTGGGCTATAAGGCGAGTGAGCCAAAACTTTCCATCCACTGTTTTCCAAATTGTTTTTTTTAGCGATCTTGCAACATGTGGCCGAGCGTTGTCATGATGGAGGATTATGGCATGGTCGTGTTTGGTCGAATATTCTGGTCGTTTTTCGGTGATTGCTCTCTTTAAACGAATCAATTGTGTTCGGTACAGGTCACCTGCGATAACGATATTGGCGTTATGGATATTCGGCTTCAGCGTCGATTTGATTGGTATGACGGGTCTTACATATGACTTTTTGGGGTTATCGTAATGTATCCATTTTTCATCACCAGTAACAATACGATGCAGAACGGAGTTCTTTTTGCAGCGCTCAACATCATTTCCGGCATGCAAAATCGCTTTTCAAGGTCTCTCGGCTTCAAGTCATATGGGATTTAATATTCTTGCTTTTGAGTGTATCGCAATACTAAACATAGGGAAATGGTTTGTTGTGTGACTTCCAATGATAATGCAAGTTCCTCTTGCATTTGACAACAATCTTAGTCGAGTAATGCTTCCAATTTCTTATCTTCAAACTTTTTCGGCTCACCAGGCCCCTCCTTGTCTTTTGTGTCGAAGTCACCACTTTTGAATCGCGCAAGCCATCGTTCGCAAATGATTTGTGTTGGTATATGTTGACCGTAAGCTTTTACCAACAATCGATAACTTTCAGCGGATATTTTCTTCAAATCAAAGAAGGTTATCGGACTTCTTCGCAAAACATCTTTTTTAAGCACAAGATTCGGCATTATTCGGCGAAATTTCTGTTTACACTTTGGCAGATGTTACCCTCCAAAATACCATATATGTTATTATGTGTTGTGTTGGATGCTTCTTGAATAAGAATTTAATTAGTTTGTAAACAGGCCCCTTGTTAAGAAAATTTTTGAGCTCTTGTTAACTTAAATGATTACAAAAGCAAACAAATTTCCTTCTGCATAGAAAATGAATAGGCCTCTAGTTAAGAAAAAGAAGAAACATTTTTTTTTAATTTTTATTAAACATGAAATTCTTTTTGTTGATGAATGTTTCAAAAGTAAAATTGTTTAAGTGTTCATATCTAAAGGGTTCGCCATCTAACGTTTTCTTTTCAACTAGTGCTTATTTCGTGAATGGTAACACGTAGCTCATGTCTGATTTGACAGATAATTAGTTTATCCTTCCGCTGAACGAATATGGTTGTGTATACGCTTGAACAACGCTAGAAAATATTGCGACATTACTTTGTCGATTTTGCCAAAAAAATCACCTTTTCAGATGAAGCTCATATTGATCTTGGCGGGTACGTAAACAAACAAAATTGTCGTATTTGGGGCACAGAAAACCCGCACGCATGCATTGAAAAGCCGATACACCCAAGACGAGTCACTGTTTGGTGCGGAGTTTAGTCAGAGGAATAATTGGGCCATTTCTCTTCGAAAATGAGCATGGAGTGGTCGTTACAGTCAATGGCGATCGTTATCGGGCCATGTTGAACGGTATTTTGTTCATAAAACTTGAAAGGGAGGATATTAGCAATATTTGGTTTCAACAGGACGGCGCTACGCGCCACACAGCAAAAGCTACACTCGGTGGTTGCGCCCTGTTTTTGAAGATCGCATTATCAGCCGAAGAGCTGATGTCGTTTGGTCACCTCGGAGCTGCGATTTGACATCGTTAGACTATTATTTGTGGGGTGCCGTCAAAGATAAATGTTACGCCAACTAGCCAGAGACAATTGACGCTTTAAAGGACAATATTCGTGAAGCCATTGGTGAAATACAGCTGCACACAATCGATAATGTGCTTAAAAATTGGACCGACCGTGTAGGCTACTGCATGGCCAGCCGAGGCAGCCATTTGAATGAAATTATTTTCCTTTATTAACCGGAAGGATTGTACTTTCAAATAAAAAAAGAAATTTAAGAAAATATTTAGTTAGTAGTTTTTGTTACAGCATTTTCAAAAAAAAAAATAAATTATTTGGCGGACCCTTTACTAAATAAGCCTCAAATCGAAAAGTCTTCTTATATGCAAATATTTCATTATTAAAAAAAAAACAAAAATCTGTACTTTTTCCGAAAAATTCTTTAAAAAATTGTTTATAAAAAATAAAACTTCATTCGAAATGTTATGATCTTGGTTTTAAAAAAACCTTAACAAGGTCGGTGACTCCCCCTTGAGCTATTTCTTTTGTTTTCTGTTTTTTTTCTGCTTTAAAGTTTTAAAAATAGAAATAAAGTTATATAATGCAAATAAAACTGAAAGAAGAAGAAAAAAAAGTTTTTTTGACTTGTGCTGTGGACAACTTTAGTAATAAAAAAGAATTTAATTTCTCTTCCCTGGGCTTCTTCTCGCTGACTTGTGTTTTTTTTACAGTCGCCGTAATGACTTTATTTTCTTGCATCCAAGTTCTAACCAGAGATGAAGAAATGAGTGGAACAGAAACCAGCCTGTCTTAGTTTGGTTATCATTTAAAAGCATCTACAGAGACCTCTATTGTTCGTTCGCCTGTGCTAAAAACAACAGATGCAACAGCATCAGCAGCAGCAGCAACAAAATAAGACGACTTTTAATGACAATAATGATGAATAGAAACATGATAATGATATACAAAGCAATAATAACAATAACAACAATTAAAATGATGAAAACAATGATAATGATGTGGCAGTTAATCGTGTGTATAATGCTTTTGTTGTTAATGATGATGATAATGATGATGTTGTCGACACAATGATAATAATGATGCTATTGGTGCCACACAACAATAACAAAATCGTTTACACACTCTTTAAACACCCTTTAAATGAATTATTGTATATTTGTGACTCATTTAGCATTATTGTTGTTTTTATTTTTATTTTAAATTTTCAGTTACCCCCACAAAACTATTGTTTCATGTCATGTTTCAGAAGAATCTTTAACAAACAAAACAAATGAAACAGCTCAACGTTGGAATCTTTTAAGTGTCGATGTACAGGATGATGATGATGATGATGATGATGATGATGATGATGTTGATGATGTTGATGATGATGATTACTGTGTGCCACACAGTAAATATTGAATTTTTCTTGAGGTCTCCGTAAAAGATTTGAGTTTCTTTTTTCTTTTTTGGTTTTGCTTTGAGTAAATCTTGTTGTTTTGGTGAATCTTCTGTTGTTTTTATTGTTCTATAAGTATTTATACAAGTACCCTACAGTATTATACTGGTGGGAAATCACCATTTCTGTAACACCTTAGAAAATCTGCCTTTAGCGATTATATAAAAACACCAAACGAATTACTGCCAGCAAGGTAGCAACTTCGTTCTGTCATCTGTGTGTCGTGTAAAAATTTTGAATTTAATGTGATGACTCCTGAAATCGTGCCATTAATTCTTATATTTGAAACAGAGTAGAATAAATGCTGGAGTTGAATTCGTTCGCAAAGAATTTCAACCGCTACTCGCGAGAAGTATCAAAAACGAAAGAATTTAAAAAAGAAATTGAGGACTCAAATCGAGTCGAAAAGCATCAAAACGAGTTGAAAACGAACAATTCGTTTTTACTAAATGTTGTTTGTGTGTGTGGTATTTAGTGATCGCTGCATCCAAAATATAGTGTACACACATACACACATACAAATGCATAGTATTACGCACTTAATCTTACACAAACAACATACACTGAAATTAATTGCTCATTTTCAATTCTTTTTTGCTTATTTTTAATTCGTTCGCAGTATAAAATTTGTGCTCACGAGTTAAAGAACAAAACTCGTAAGCACAAATTTTAAAACGAATTACTGCCAGCAAAGAAGCACAAGTCGAGCAAAATATATTTAAAGCAAAAAATGTTATGCGTGCTAACGAATCAAAAAATAGATCTCACGAGCACGAGTCATAAAAAGATACAATGCTTCGCAGCATCAATTTTAACGAATTTAAACTTAGTTTACTGAATTTCGCTGTGTCCATTTTAGCACAACTGACGCTGAACGTTCAGATCGCCCAAAAGAGCTTGTCACTAAAGAAATAGTCACTAAAATCCATGGAATGATATTCAACAATGAGAGAATGAAAATACGTGGGTGATTGAGGTCGTGTATATTTCTAGCAACATTTGTACAGTATTTGAATATGAAAACCTTAAACGCCCGATTGGTGACGGCTTTTCTTATATCCGTACATTAACGCAATCATGTAACCACTTTAAAGAGGTTCTTGGTGTTGTTTAGGCGGAATACGAACTAGTTTTTGAGTCGATTGTTAGCTGTGGTTCCGTCATAACACAGGAGATACGAATAAATAAACAGTTAAAACAGTAAGGTTAAGGTAGAACTGTCGGCCAACAAGTTTTTTTGTGAAATAAGTTGCCTAACATTTTTCTTTTATAACACAAATGTTATCGCCTAATGCCTATCGCCATCATTCTGCTTGTTTCTAAACACAAACATGTATTTGATCAGAAACTCCAACTGTTTACTATGTTTAGCCCGTTTATCGTTCAGTGTGTGGGCAATTGTAATCAGACTCTTGTCTCTATAACATCAGTTGGTCAGTCGCTTATAAATAAAACGAAATTCAATTGAATTCAAGTGCTTTGTGTATTAGAACCGAATTTCAGAGAAAAAAAAGAAAATCGAATTGGATTTTTTTATCCGTTCAAAAATGATTCCAATTTCAATAGTGCTTTTAACGTACAAGCACATACATATACATACGTATGCAACATTGAAACTGAAAAATAAAGCCATGAAGTAAACAAATCTGACAACAAAACAAAAACACAAAGTCTACACAAAATATCTGCCATTGAAATTCTCTTCATTGAAAAACAACAGCTAAATAATAAGAGAGAAAACGTAATTACTCTCTTAGCTTTAAGCTCTTTGTAATTGTGAGATTTGTAATAAAACATAGAAGCGTTATTATGCGTTAATATACGTTATTGTGCGTTTTTATGCGTTTTCCTTATAAATTGAATTTTTATTCAAATTTTTTTTTATTTTGTTTTCAACTTTGTGTTACCACTGACTTGCGCTCTCATACGACCGCCGCTACGACCACCACCATGTATTGTATAATGCTGCTGTATGCTGTGCGTATGCTTTGTTTGTGTCCATGATACCATATGTATTCGATTTATAGGCCTTCTCTACTTTTTTATCTTTGAAGTTTATAATTTTTGCATTTTATGCTTAATGTGGGAGTTTTGTTTACGACATGCTGGGGAATATGGGCAAGAATAGCACCAACAGAATATCTATACAAAATGGATTTGGATTTGTGTTTGAGACAACATCACATTAGTGGGGAAATTAATACGATTTTGGAATTTAAAGTAATTTTGTGAGAAACATTCGTACATATGAAGACATTTGTGGCAAACAATTATTTCAAGATGAAGACAGTTGGTTATAATGAAGACTTTAGATTTTCTCATGGCTATTTAAAGAGGAATTCTTAAATTCACCATTAAATAGTTTAATATTTTTAGCTTATGCTACACTACACGAGGTTGTTGGTCATATTAAGAAAAAACACTATAACTTAGCGGCTTTTTTGATATTGAAGAGGCTTTAAATAAAATTGGGAGAGTGGCGGTTATGGGGGCGCTGATTGATCTCGGCGGTTTCTAGTCGAGTGAATAGCAAGTATTTTTTAGTGCCATGGAGAACGGCAATGACGGGCTACTATCGCCCCTGTAGTGTATAGTACATCTTGGTGATGGAAGGACACTTTTTATAGCCTTTCTTTTTCTGAATATTCTCGCTCGTTGGCCTTCAGCCTCTGTTACCTCAGGCTTTTTTCCATTCTCTAATAATACAAAAAGAATGTTTCTGATGTGAAGATTTTAACTGGCGTATTATCTTTAATTGTTGAAAATGGTGATACGGAGCTTGCACGGCACTAATACTTATCAAACCAAAGCCAAGCAAAGAAGATGGAAAATCGTTTCTTTCTTTTTTCTATCATTGAAGCTACAACAGTAGTCGTCGATGGAAAGTCTAAGTCGATTTGCATGCTTACCTAGCACCCAGATGGCGGATGTAAGACCATCGCTTACCTTCTTTGGGAGTAGAATGGATGAGTCGTGGAGGAGCAGATGAGACTGTAGGGTCTCCAGGTTGCTCTGGCCTAGACTGGACCGCTCTAGGGCGGAATGTGTACTCAATCTGAGGTAGGAATCTCTCAAGATTAGGATAGGTTTCAGGACTGGGCATTGCGCTCAGAGAGTGCCGGGTATGCGGCGATACGGGGGAGCCGTAGACTGTGGAACATATTCTCTCTCATTGCCCGGCTCTTCAGGGGCACAGTTTCAGATTGCTGGGCCGGTGCCTTTTTAATGGCCTGGGCGAGGTGGCGTCAACTAAGATATGTGACCTGGAGGTCTGGGTTGGCTTACTAGGTGATGCCCGGTAATCTAGTTGGGTGTCCGTTTCTTTTTTGTAGTTTGAGTTTTTCCTTGTATTCCGTCTAACGTACTTCCTTCTCTGCCCTCTTTCTTTCCTTTTTCTTTCTTTTCATTTTTCTCCTTCCTTCCATTTTCTTCTTTTTTTGCTTCTTTTTCAGAAAAGGTCTTCCACAGTAGGCTTCTGTGCTCTCTGGGTGGGGTACTTTTTGGTACCTCCTTTCATACCTACTTACTTAGCATCCAAGAACCTCGATATATACCTTTCGTTACTGGTTGGAAGTTCCATAGTTTTTTTCTTATTATAATGGGACCACATTAACTTAGTCACTCAACAAGTGTCCAGATTGCTCCATATAAATAAATATTTTCAGCAGCTTCTTTAAGAGGCTGCGAGCTATTTTAAAATACTGCCATTTTAATCGTGCCATAGGCGAAAGTTCACACACAACAACCGCAGTGGAACAAAAGTGCAACCAAGTGCCCATGATCGTTTTCTTCCTATTCGTGTACTAAACTACAAAGGGGCAATTAATCTTTTGTCACTATGGATATATCCGAGCCGATAGCATGAACATTTTTTTCTTCGGTAGTCCTATAAGGGGCATATTGGCTTTCCATAAAGCATCCAAAGCATTGTTCCAGTTTCACTAATCAGGTTGATTTTTTTCCAAGCTAAATAGATGTTTATTCTGCTGTAGCTGTATGGTGGTGATGTTACTTACTTAGCATTTTAATTTTTTTTCCCCAGTAGGTAGCGTTTTCTCCTGATTATTCTTGTGATGTTTGCGAACGTCGTAAAAGATAAAGTTAAAACGTTAGGAGGTTTTTTTCAATGTATTTGTCTGGATGGCGGTTGAAGTCTCTTTTTTAAACACTTGCAAATGCAATTAATTTTTTTGTCATGTCCTTTCCTGGGGACTCGACCCGGACCGCTTGTGTTATATGCGTGCTCTCTAACCACTACACCACACCACTCCACTTATGTTAGTGAGAATATGTTGCGATCTAATTGAGGTTTAAGATATCACTTTGTAGAGCTTGACTTTCTGCAATTTCTATATCCATCTAAAAAAACTATCCTGTTCTAACCTCTTCTATTAAGTCTGACACATGTCACGTATCACATAAAACGAGTATTTTTCTTCCTTTATTTCGCCTTCTATTGTAAATGTAAATATGAAACTTTAAATTTTTTATTCTTTTTCTTTTCCTATTCCAAATAAAATAAATAAATAACAGCTCACAAATAGCTTTGCAATTTATCTATTTATTGAGAAATTGCAACAGCAATAGCAGCAGCAACAGTATTAGTATCGTATCGTCATCATTATCAGCGCTGTATCGTACGTATCATCTGTCAATTTATTATTTGAAAATTGTTCTGCTGATTTACATACATTTTCGTAAGCGAAAGAGAATGTGACGATCAAAGCCATTCAAGCAATTCAAATATACATATACTCAGACTCTACACTCGTTAAATGGAATATGTGCGTTCTATTTCTATATGGTGGGCGGCGGAGGGGGGGTTGGTGTATAGTGTTGTACTATGTAATGGCTTTAAAAAATATTGGGGATAAAAAGTAAAATATAGACAAAATAGAAAATAAAACATATCGTAGGCAAAACAATAAATACGAGTACAGTATTCTACCTTTGACGATTCAAAAGAGATCGGCCAGATTTTAATATAAGCTGCTCCTACAAATTTCGATTTGCATTTCAGTGAATTATTTTGCTCTTTTTGGCAAGCAAATTTAGTAGGTTGAAAAGAAATGTTTGGCTTAAAATCATTTCAAGGAACCTTTACATTAAGAATTAATCTCTTCTCGAACATCTTTTACCCTTTTTTATTTTAGCAGCCCATACACTACTACCTTAAGAATGTATATTTATCCTCTTATATCCCATACATACATACATACATATTTACAATAAATTTCGAATTATAAACAACAATTTGCATTGCATGAAAACAAATGTAGACATTCAATATGTACTATTGCCAGATCGAATAGATAATTGTGTTATGTT
Source organism: Wohlfahrtia magnifica (assembly GCA_023159175.1). Classification (NCBI taxonomy): domain Eukaryota; kingdom Metazoa; phylum Arthropoda; class Insecta; order Diptera; family Sarcophagidae; genus Wohlfahrtia; species Wohlfahrtia magnifica. The sequence continues at coordinate 672,876 of JAKWBJ010000206.1, forward strand.
TCTACAAAAACACATACCATACATACATAGGTACCGTAAATGCCTTACACACATGCATTTATATATGCAATACAAATATATGAGAATTTTAGTCGGTTTTCTAAGAAGGACGGGTTGATGAGCATCGCTCGTTTGCTGCTAATTTTAATTGACTTTAAACTCCAGGAAGTTGCACAAATAAAAGTCTAATGGGGCGGTGAGTTAAGGCCCAACTATAATATACTTTTGCTTACTTAAGCTACTGTCAAAAACTCAATGATAAGTCTGTCAAATACTTAATCAACATTTGATGGCTATAATGTATTTTTGAATAGTTGTGGTGAATGGGTATTAGCATTTTTCGTATTTGGATGAATTTATTTTTTATTAAAAATATAAAAATTTGAATATTTTGTGTAAAAATTTAAGAATTATCAGAAAAATAACACACTTTAAAAAAAAATTTAAAAATCTGCATACACCCGCTACGCATGTTCAATCGTCGTTGTTTCAGTAACGAATAAAAACAAGAGCATACATTACACAACACGTTTCTTTGTTAGTGTTTTGCATATAACACACATACAGCTGTTTACGTAAGCAAAGTACGATTGGGTTTGTTCAAAACGTAAGCAAATGAAATTAAGCGAAACTCGACGAAAAGTTTGTTAAGTACACTATAGTTACTCACATTTGACAGTCGTTTAAGCTAGCCGGCTCGTATTATAATTGAGCTTTAGCCAACAAGATCGTGAGATATAATCATACTCTGAAATCATTCATGTTAAATGTTTTAATTGTCATCCGCCAGTGGTCACGTAGCACCGCTATGCTGAAACATCATTCATATCGTTCAAATTGGATATAGTTCATCATTGTATAGCAATCGCCAGTCTTTTTTATTTGAGACCAATACTCAGAGGATGACCTCTATTCATGCATTGCATTGTGCTGGTTCTGGGAAAATAAGGTGTGAACAGGGGACAGGGAAAGCTTTAGCGAGAAGATTGTACCACAAAATAATTCTCCCTATAATGCGTTGTGCGAAGCGTTGGACCACCAACTACAAGTGGTATTAGGAAATAATATGTTTATTACTAGGGACTAATTCCCTTATTTCAGAACACATTCCGTTGTAGTACCGATAAAAGAATAAAACGCACGTCACATTGCGACGATGCTCTAACAAATCGATAGAATTAGCTAGTCTACCGTCATTAACAAACATCTTCGACCTGTCCTGTACGCGATCGAGAAACTCCAAAATAGACTTTAAAGCACCGCCCCATACATAAGAGTTGTATTTCATTTAGGGTCTTGGGTGAAGTATTTCTTACACCTTCTTAAGAAACCGAGGCACTTGAGTGCTTCTTTCGGCACTCTAAATATGTGATCGTTTCGACGAGCATCACAATGAGTTCTCATGATCATCTGACTCCTCAATATCTACTTTACTCATGGTTACAGATGACATCATACCACCACGCCTCTGTGTCAAAAAACAACCATGGATCTTGCATGCATTAATATCGACCCTGTTCGCACGAATCAGAGATTTTCGTTAGGTCACTTGTAAGCGTGTTGTTCATATTCCGCCTTTTCGCCCCAATCTCAAAACGTTCGGTCTACAATCAAAAAAATATGAATGACAAATGTTGCTGTCATCTGCTAAAGAGTAGATTGTATTGGAAGTGAGAACAATAAGAAACACAGAGCCTTGCGGTACCTCAGAGTTTAGCCTGAATCTCAAAACGTTCGGTCTACGATCAAAAAAATATGAATGACAAATGTTGCTGTCATCTGCTAAAGAGTAGATTGTATTGGAAGTGAGAAGAAGAAGAAACACAGAGCCTTGCGGTACACCTGAGTTTAGCCTGAAGTCGCCAGATGAGATCCCATCTATAACCGCTCTTATAGAGCGATCTCTGAGAAAGCTCGATATAAATTGAGAGAAGCAATAAATTCGGATATGAGAGCTCCATGTGTCTGTCAAACGCCTTGGAAATATCCAGGGCCACAATCTTGGTCTCACCAGAACCGCGAATGGAGCTATTCCACATTTCAGAGAGTAACACTAGCAGATCACCAGTAGAACGACTCTTACGGTCTCTAAATACTTCACATGGGTTCAATGCCATGCTAGACTATCCAAAAAAAAGAAAATGTTTTTTCAACAGCGGTATTACCTCATAACATTAGCTAGTAACTGGTTATGAGTATTACTATTATTAAAATCTCTAATGCATTTGCCGTTCGGAGCCGGCGATAAACTGAAGGTTCCTTTCAATAAGTCTAAAAATAGAATTGGGTGCAGCTCCGTGTTTCTTCATGGAACGTTATGTGAGTGATTTTTAGCCTTAATGGCATTGATATGAAGATCTTATAAACCATGTTGTAGGGCCTAAGTGTCTTAAAACTGAGCGATAACAATATATTGCTTGCTTGGCGAATGGTGGGTTTTGATTTTGTCCGCGATAGAGACCAATTATGGCTTAGGCGTAAGATATTTTGCATTCGGACAGCTTAGTTGCATTCTTCTATAGAGCTAACCTAACCTAGGCCATTAAGGTCTTGTAAATTCAGATAAAAAACCTTAAGTATGTGTGTTGCGGAGTTTTTGTACTCAGCTAAGCATTACCTGTTTTCAAGCAGTAACTCTCTTGACGTGCTTTTGAAGGCTGATACTTTACGACTGATGTCCTCAGAACAACATGACCGTCACTAGCAGCCTATGCATATTTGTCTCATTTGAACAACCCTGTACATTAGCAGGTATTTTGTATGTTTGTTTACAGTAAACAGCAGCAACTACAACTAAAAACTTGCTAAAGAATGTTGTTAATATTCTTGTTGCAGTTGTAGCTGTTTCTGTATTTGTTGTTGTTATTATTGCATTTATTATTTTGATTATTACTGTTGCTGCAAATGCATTACAATTGCAAATACACGTAGATTTTACGTAAAATTACATTGAGAGGTAAATGAATGTTTGCCATTCAGCCTGCTTGCCTGTCTGTCTCTTTACTTATTTGTTTGTTTGCTTGCTATACATGAGAGTATGAGAATATGTGTGCATTTCAGGTGTATTTTTGAATTTGTATCTCCGTTTCTAATGCTCAAATGGATTTCAAGTGCAATTCGTAAGATACAAGTCGTAAGTGAAAATAGAAAAATAATAGGAAATGTTTCTATAGAAAAGAGAGAAAATATTTGTATTTTTCTATGAATATCTAGCATTAGAAGACAAGCACTTAAGCACGAGTTTTTTCTTTCCTTCGTTCTTAATACGGATACAGGATAACGAACATGTTGAGGCAGGCAAAACAATTTTTTTTTCAGTTTTCTGAGTTAAAACTATTGAATGTATTTACAAAATGGAGTTTAGCAAATCTATTTAAGAGTAACAAATAAAATTGTTTGCAAATAAACAGATATTTTTTATTTGTTATTCAAGTTTGAGATGTTGTTGTTGACGATGATGATGATGATGATGATGTTGAGATGGTAATTTGTTGTGTAATAGAATAAAGCTGATTTATTGAAAAAAGTTAGAACATTATAAACTAAAAATTTGAATGTCTTATCTTCTCAACATATAACTGAATTACGGAAATAATCCCAGTTTTATAATCTTAAGTAAGAGTAAAAAATAAAATAAATAAAAAATAATTTTGTAGACTTCAGTGTTTAAATTACAGTTACAGGGCAGGGTTCATCTTGCAATTTAAACGCTTTTTAGGTTAAAACAGTTGTATGCTCCAGTATCAACGACAAAACCAAAAACCACCCTTCCTTAGAAAACGGTGTATCGTTATCGCTCAGTCCCTACAACATGGTTTGCAGGATCTTCGAATCAATACCATTAAGGAGGTTAATGTCCTTTATTAGATCGCGCCAGTAATACGCCGCCCTAATCTCGGAAAACACAGGTCTTACATCTTAACTCGGACCTACTCAATTTGAGCAGCTTATTCATCCTGTTCCCATGTTTTCCCACAGCGTCCTTATAGTCCTGCTCACCGCGACATTAGACACAACAAGCTTCTTCCTTCTACTAGCGAGGTTGTTAGCTTGTGCGCTATCAAATATTCATGCAAATGTCTACTTTTTAGACTCCGTGTTCTCAGGTGGCTCTTGGTAACCTATTTAAACTTGGGCTTAAGCTATCGGATAGATTTGTGCGAATAAGAAGTCAAGGATTTGTGAATATTGGCCAGGGATTACATTCTGATTGCAAGGGCATGTCAACTTCAGTTTCAGCGTGCTGATTAGATGAATCTGTTTAGATTGTACTCGCAGTGATTGTATGGAGTTGCACTGCATCCAAATACGGCGTATTTTTATGCAGTCCTTAACTCTGAGTAAGGAGTGTGATACTACACCCAGTAAGTACAGCCCATATCTAAAACTCGGATGCTATCAAAAGTAAGGCTCTGAAGTTGTTAACAGAGATGCATTACAGTAATACTCGATTTTAAGAGTACTGTGTTTTAAGAGGGCGGATTGACATTGAAGCTACCTAGCGCTAGATGGCAGCACAAACACAAAAACTTTTTCTTTCTTAGAAATTACGATCTGTCAAACGTCAGCTGTTAACATTTTAGCCAAATTCATCGATTAGTTTATTTGTTGTAGTCGTTTGAAGTAAGCAAATTTTGTGTTTCTTGGAAAATGGAAAAAAGTGAATTTGGTGTAGTGATTAAACACTATTATTTGAAAGGCAAAACGGCGAAAGAGACAAAAGAAAAGCTTGATAAACATTATGGCCAATCTGCTCCGTCAGATTATATGGTAAAATATTGAATTGCTGAATTTAAGCAGGGCCGAACAAGCACTGCAACAATACCATCAGCAGGAAAGCCTAAAGAGGTGGTTACTGAAGAAAATATCAAGAAAATTCTCGATATCGTTATGAATGATCGCCACTCAAAATCCGTGAGATTGCTGAAATGGTAAACATATCATATGAACGTGTGTTCAACATTTTGCATGAACATTTGCAAATGAAAAAGCTATCGGCAAGGCGCGTTTGACGCGTTTGCTCAGTGTTGAACAAAAACGAGTTCGACAGATCACTTCACATCAGTGTTTGGACATGATAAAGCATAATCCTGCTGATTTTTGGCGTAGATTAATAAATGTTGATAAAACGTGGGTCCACCACTACACACCTGAAACCAAAAATCAATCAAAGCAATGAGCTTATCTGTTCAACTATGATCTGTAAAAAAGTGATGAATGTCTTGATTGTGTAGCTTATCAAATAGTTGGATTTGGCCAACTATTTTACAGTTTCTTTGTTGTTTTTTTAAAAAAATTTTGAATAAGAAAAAATGCTTAGAAAAGAAAAGCTTCATATTAAAATTGCAAACGTTTGTTTGATCGCTTTCAAGGTAACATTTGTTATTGAATTCCAATTGCAATGAATCGAATAGAATTGAATATTTTTTTTACTTTTTTTTACTTCTTTTGCTGTACATATGTACATATGTATGTATGTGTATTGTTTTATTTCCCAAATGAAGGTCCGTTTTAAGAAATGTGCAAGGAAAGAAAATTTTTTTTACAACTTTTTTTTCAATATTTAAGTACTTGCAGCGTGTGTTGTCATAATAAGAAAAAGTTTTTAAGACATTTTATGACAAAAGAATCCATATGACAAATATCAAATGGATAACTGAAGTCTATTTAAGGTCTTGATTATTACGAGACTTTTGTGATAGAAAATAAAAACCTTTATCATGGTTGGCAAGTTGTAGTTGTTTCTCGACATATTTTTAGATAAAAAATAGATTAAAAATTTAATTTTTTAAAGAAAAGTGTTCCTACCTTGATATCTTTAATCAAGACACGAATGCTATAGGACGACTAAGACTCGCCTATTAGGATAAGGGTGTGTCTTATATTTTAACATTGACACATAGTAGGGTTTCTCGAGGCGTTTGTTTCAGTGCAGAGTCATTTCGTTTCACCTTAAACTTTTACCACCCAGTCATTTCTTTAAATTTGGAAACGGATAATATTCGCAAAAAGGTAAATCTGTATGGAATATTGTATGGGATGGCTTTTCGTAGGTCCATGTGTGCACCTACTACGCTAGATGAGCTTGTTTGTGCTTCAAATCAATATTGAGTCTATTCATAGACAGAACAACTTACTGTTTTGCTCATTTTTTAGTCTTCTGTGTGTTGTGATGAAACCTAGTTTCAACTACAGTTAAATAACGGTTCATTAACTCGTTCACTGTGTTTATTTTTATTTCTTCGTCACACCTCTAGGCAGCATATTGGCTTTCAACAAAGCTTCCATTGCATTGTTTCGGTTTCATTAATCAAGATGATTTTCAAGGTTAATAGATTATTCTGCACTAGCTTACCTCCGTGTGATTGTGTGGTAGTGAAGATCTTTGCTTAGTATTAATGCAGATTCTTACTAAGCATTGCCATTTTCTCCGCAGTAGATGGCGTTTTCTTCTGATTATTCGTCTGATGTTTATCATCATTACCAGAGGTAAGCTGAAATTGTCAGGAGCTTCTTTTAATTGGATTTGACTGGAGGGAGGTTGAAGTCTCTTTATTAAATACTCAAAACCGCAATTAAATTGTTTTCGTCATGTTCTCCGCTTGGGGTTTGAACCTTGGCGAATTGTGTTATATGTGTGCGCTCTTACCACTACAACACGCCATTTTGAACTTCGCTTTGGTTGTAAATATTGGCAAACAATCCTTTGAAATTTCATGCGATAAATCCACTTGGTTGAAATTCCTGGAGCCTTAGCCAACACATGCACTTTAATTATTCGCTCATATAATGATATTTCGTGGACTTTTATTATAAGTATACCTGACTAGACACTATTGGGGACACAGCGATCCATAGGATCTATTGTGCCCCTTCCGGTCTACAGTTTGTTTAGCAGATCCGCTACCTTCCTAATGATCATCAGCAAATCTGAAACCATAACGCTGTATATGTCACCCAGTGACATCCCCAGTGTCCATCTCCACCTAAACCTATCAAGAACACCATATTCACAAAATATGTGTTCCGCTATCTCTGATGGCTGTGAGCACAATCTGCAAACATCCAAATCCGTGACCGCCATTCTTTTTAGATGCGTCCTTAATCTACAGTGACTCGTAAAAAACTCCGTTAGTAGTTTCAAGGTTAGCCTGCCATACTTGATTACCTCAAAGCGACGACCAATTTGTGAAATATTCACCGCCTTATAGTGGCGAAATCCCGTTTCAGGAAATTTTCCAATCCTTAACTAGATTGAGGATGGTAAAAAGTGTTGCTGCATTGCAAGTTAACAGACCGATATAGGGTGTCATAGAACCTTTTATGGACAATGCATTAGCTATTTCATTACCATCTATCCCACAGGGTCCAGGTATCCAAAACAACTGAACCTTATTTCCAAGCGAAAGCTTTTGCAATGTATCGTAGCTATATTTGACAAGTCTAAATGTCATACGATTCAAGACAAGGCCTTTAAGGCAGTTTGGTTATCAGAAAATATATTAGTAGTCTTACCTTTGAGCGGACTGTTCAGGTTGATCTCCGCACATATGTCAATGGTCATGAAGACACTTAGCGATCTTCCCAGTGGGATCGAAAAGTCTCGGTTGGGTTCATGGACACCAGTACCGAAACAGTTATTCATCTTCGAGCTATGGGTGTACCAGTTTGGATCAAACTCGCTCATAGCTAACTCATTAAACCAACAAGCCAAAGCACAAATCTAAAGGCATATTATCCAGTACCGAAGATCGTTCGACGATCACCCTGCGTAGGTTAAACAGACTTTCAGATACATTTCATGACCATTTGCGAAAAAGTTGTGGTCGAACATGCCGTCACACTCATTTAATGGATGCGAAGCGGTGTTAAGCCTGTCAAGGCCTCCAATGCCGCTTGGACATGTTTTCATTGCACCAGTTATAGCAAGGCAAGCGAATCTCTATAACCTGCCTAATTTATTAATGGTGGTAGTTTCTACAGTTTTTCTCTACCAAGCTATCACTACATAAGTGATAGTGGGCCGAATTATAGCGGTATATATCCATACTACACTACTATTACAATACTACTACACTACTACTACACTACTATTACAATACTACTACACTACTACTACACTACTATTACAATACTACTACACTACTACTACACTACTATTACAATACTACTACACTACTACTACACTACTATTACAATACTACTACACTACTACACTACTATTACAATACTACTACACTACTGCTACACTACTACTACACTACTACTACACTACTACTACACTACTACTACACTACTATTACAATACTACTACACTACTACTACACTACTACTACACTAGTACTACACTACTACTACACTACTACTACACTACTACTACACTACTACTACACTACTACTACACTATTACTACACTATTACTACACTACTACTACACTACTACTACACTACTATTACAATGCTACTACCTTACTACTACATTACTAATACACTACTACTACAGTACTACTACACTACTATTACAATACTACTACACTACTATTAAGTTACTACTAGACTACTATTACAGTACTACTGCACTACTATTACAATACTAATACACTACTACTACACTGCTATTACAATGCTATTACACTACTACTACATTACTACTACACTACTACTACATTACTACTACACTACTATTACAATACTACTACACTACTACTACATTACTACTGCACTACTACTACACTACTATTACAATACTACTACACTACTATTACAATACTGCTACACTACTATTACATTACTGCTACACTACTACTACACTACTATTACAATACTACTACACTACTACTACATTACTACTATATTACTACTACACTACTACTACACTACTATTACAAAACTACTACACTACTACTACATTACTACTACACTATTACTACGCTACTACTATATTCCTACTACACTACTACTACACTACTACTACACTACTACTACACTACTACTGCACTACTACTACACTACTACTACACTACTACTACACCACTACTACACTATTACTACACTACTACTGCACTACTACAACTACACCACTTTGTGCCACCACATGGTGAGCATAACAATGGAGAAAACACTCCACCCTGAGGGCACACCTTTAAATTTCGTGGATTAAATTAAATACCTTTTGGATAACCTGAACATTTGGTGTCGTTTGTGCTATTACGATCACATCTACAGCCTGTGCTAACTAACCACCCTCTTGAATCGGCTTAATGTCTTTGCTCCAAATGCAGCAGCAGTACACAGTTATTGTTTTGTTAAAACTTCTCTCACCCCACCTGTCACGCTTAATTGTTTATCCTTCAATTTCTTAATTGCCAATTAACACAAAAAATGTTAAATCATACTTTAGTTCTAAAATTTCTTTTTTACCACCAAAATGCCATTGACTTCCTTAGAGCTCTTTAACTGCCACTCGTTAAACTCTTTAATTAAATAACGAATAAAGAAATACTTTGGTCATTAACCCGTTCTCCTACACCTTTTACATTATTTTATATTCAAATCGTTTATCATTTATCTCTTAATTTCCTTACAAATTCTTTTAAAAACTTTTATTGGCGTGTTTTTCCAAAACAAAAATTAAAAAAAATATAAAAAAACGTTTCGTATACCAGTTTATGGCAACTAGTGAACGAACAACGGGCTAACGGAAAACAAAAAAATCGTAAAAATTTCAAGATTTCATTCCTTTTGTTATTTCCTTCTCTATTCCGTTGCAAAATTACCGCATTTTTTGTTGAACACGTTTAACTTATAACAACAACAATAACAGTAGCAACAACAGTAGCAACAATAACAACAATGCTAAAGAAAAGAAGTATTATTTACGGACGTGCAACTACCAAAAATTAAAATCATTAAAAAGCATGAAAAAGAAGTTAATGTTGCATAAAAAAAGCTGCCACCACCGCCACCACCATCATCAGCATTACTGCTACACTATCACTACCAATGCAGCAGCATTACCTTTTTTTTGTTTGCTAACAAATGATGGCTCTGTAAACGTGTGCCATACGGGGCTGCATGCATGTAAATCTGTGTAGTAAGTACCACACACTGCTACCTATGCATACATGCATGCCTGCATGTCTTCTACGCTGTACGTGTTTGCTTGACTGCGATTCTGTAAAATCAACGCGCATTTTTAAAGCCTTTTTATTAATTTCATAAATTTATGAAAAAAAAAAAAATTCAATGAAATTCTGTTTTTAAATTAATGAACTTTAAAATTCACACCAAAAAAAAAAAAAACCGAAAATATAAAAAAATGGGAAATAAAATAAAATTACAAAATAACTATTAATTTTAATACATATTTAATACGATGCTATCAACAAAATTAATATTTTTTTTTCTTTTTCTATATATTAATACCCTACACTAGTGTTGATGACACTTAGCACTAGTGTTGCAATCAGTGTTGCCATATTTTTTTTTTATAGAAAAACTGAAAATTTTAAAGAAAAAAAGTGATTTTCAAGTGAAAAAACTGTAAAAGATTTCAGTTTCATTCAATTTCGGTTTACAGATCATATCCCATAATCTCATAGTGTATTTTTTACAAAAAATTATATATGAACTACAAAAATTATATGATAAATTGACACTGTTCTCGAATTAACCACTCTTTTCCGACAGCTGGGGCACTCGGCGGGTAGGCCAGATTCGAGTACACCGAATTCAGTAATGCCAACCGTTTTTGTAGGTTAGTTCTTGTTGCCAAGACATACCGTTATTAAGAAAGACATACCTTTAATTCGAAAAAAATGCAATTTAAAAAACCAGTTTTCGGTTATAAGTTTATCAAACAACCGGTTAACCGGTTCTGTTATTAAAATAAAATTTTTCTCAATTCAGTCTGAATTTTTGTCCCATGTTGTAGTTTCTAGCAAGTAAGAATGCTAGAACAACGTTCGGCTTTTTTAGGGTCTTAACGGACCTCTCTTCCATGACACCGTAACGTCCTAATATTTCATTCAGTAATTCATTTTTAACAGCGTGTTTTGTAAGAACTCTACCTGCCAGCGTCTACAGATTACTTGGCACAGAATCAAGTTTACTTGCTGCGCAATAGCGTCAATCCCATAAACATATTTAAAGTGGTTAATAATTTGTGGTGTCGAAGAGCTTTTTCTATTATAGACCACACCATCTGGAGATTTTAAACGGCGGTATCACCTCTCAACATTGCGAGCGGCTGATTTTGACTATTTATGTTTGAAAAACTTTACTAACTATAACATCTGACGTTCGGAGCTGGCGTTTGTAAGTTCCTTTCAAACAGTTTAGTTGATGATCATTTTCCATTGATTGTTGCTCAAGTGTGCATATCTTTTTTGCTCTATCATGGTTTTCACGTTATTTGTGCGATGTATATTTGCACTAAAAGATATAAAAACATATATAAATTATACATATTTAAACTAACCGGCTATTCGTGTTAAAATATCCGGTTTATTCGGGAGTCAAAAAATGGACATCTTAAAAAACCGTATTCGACAAAACCAAAAAAACCGGTTAAAACCGGTCGAATAATAAACGTTCGATCTCCTTAGTACTTGATCATTCGCACCAACATACAAAATTTTATAGCTAAAAAATTTAGTTTTATGTTCTTACACCAAAAACGAAAACGAATTATGTACTACACCAGAACAAAAAATATCTAAAAAAAACTTCTCCTGTATGGTAATTAAAATGAAGCTCCTTATTCTAAAAAATATCGTCTTGTTGCTTATATCCAAACTGGTTAATAAACACAGTATCGCAGTTCTTATGAAAGTTGGCATTAATATGCATGAAGGAATCTTTATGTAGGGTGTTACATATTCGTTCAAATATTTTAATTTTTCAATTTTTTTATACTGTTGTTATTGTAAAGCAAATATGAAAACGTTAATGAATTAAAAAAAAAAAAACAGAAAATATTACATGTGGTCATTAACTTCCTCGTTATTATTTATTATCATTTTTTAATATATTTTCTTTTCAGAAAAAAAACCACTTGATATTGGTAACTTTGGTTATAAATTTTAGTACTGTGAGTATCTGATTAAAAAGTACTACATATGTATATATTTTTTCCTCCGTCACTCCTCTATGGAGCATATTGGCTTTCCACAAATCATCTATTGCTTTGTTTCAGTTTCTTTAATCTATTTGATATATCAAGCTAAGTAGATGATTAATCCGCTGTAGCTTCTCCTCCATATGATTTTTTTATTCTTTTTTTTGTGTAGTGGTGAAGATCCTTGCTAATTGGTGGTAATATTTACTTTAGCATTGTAATTTTTTCCCGGTAGGTGGCGTGTGTTTCCGGATCATTCGTGTGATGTCTGTCATCATAGCCAGAGGTATGCGAGAAGGGTCAGGGAACCGCTTTTTTTTTAGATGGAGTTGTCTGGAGTGAAGTAGTTGAAGCCTTTTTTTTATTATTAAACTTTCGAAACCACAATTAAATATTTTCTCCGGCATGTCCTCTGCTGGGGGCTCGAACCTGGGTCGTTTGTATTGTTATGCGTGCGCTCTAACCACTATGTATATGCCACCCACATATGTATATGATTTTATTAAATAAATGAATTAAAACAGTAATAATTAATTTAAAAAATAGTTTTTGCAAAATGACAGTTATATTTCGTCAGTAATGCCACGAATTTTGACTCCCTTTTCAACAAAGGCTGCATGATCGTGGTGGCTAATTAGTAGGGCTCCTATGTGTGCCCAATAGGCTGCTTCTTACCAAATTGTACCAAATTGCTCTGTAACCTCTAACCTTTTTTTTCAACTAGTGCTTATTGCGTGAATGGTAACACTTAGCTCATGTCTGATTTGACAGATAATTAGTTTTATCCTACTGCTGAACGAATATGGTTGTGTCCAATGCGTTTTCGCTTCGCTAAGTGGACCCGCGATCGACTTACAGAAGATGCCGATTTTGCAAAAAAAATCATCTTTTCAGATGAAGCTCATTTTGATCTTGGCAGGTATGTAAACAAGCAAAATTGTCGCATTTGGGACACAGAAAACCCGCACGCATACATTGAAAAGCCGATACACCCAAGACACTGTTTGGTGCGGAATCTGGTCCAGAGGCATAATTCGAAAATGAGCAAGGAGTGGCCGTTACAGTCAATGGCGATCGCTATCGGGCCATGTTGAACGAATTTTTGTTTACAAAAATTGAAGAGGAGGATATTAGCAAAATTTTTCAACAGGATGGCGCTACGTGCCACACAGCCGAAGCTACACTCGATGTTTTGCGCCCTGTTAAAAAAAAAATTTATTTGGTGGACACTATATTCTGTCATAAAAACAAGAAATAGACACAAAATTTTCGAAAATTTGCTTATGCGTTGAATATTTGGTAAATTTTCTTATTTTTCTGGGGTGTACGAATATGGGTGTTGCGTACTGTATTATATATATTTTTAATTTTCTTAAATCAACTTGTTTTTTTTTTTAATTTTATTTTATAATAATAAAGCAATTTATATAAAAACTGTAATAAAAATGCAATTGCAATTAGTTATTAATTCAAATGGTATTTTTTTACAAACTTAATTTGCTTTTATTGTTGTTGTGGTATTTTTCTTTTTTTCTGATAATAGATTATTAAATATTTACCGCCTTTTTTACATAATTTTACACAAAAATAAATACGAATACAGATGAACGATATAAAACACGCAATCATTAGAGTCATAATTTGCTGTAGAAAAATAATAATAAAATAAAATTATATTATATTTTGATTAATGTTTTTAAACAAAGTTTTACAGGATTTAATAATAATAAAACAAAAATTTTAAATAATGAAATAAATATATCAAAAAAAAAAGAATATCTTTTAGCCACATCTTGCAAATTGATCTGTTTATGATTAAGAGGGTGGCAACTTCTTTTCAATTCCCTTGGCGTATAAGATGAATTTTCGTATAATAGATATAGAATTTAAGTTGCAATAAAACAATGATGGATTATTCGATTGACATGAATTTTATTTATCCGAAAGATAATCTTGTGGCATTACATAAATATGATTTCTGTCATATGATCGCCACGGCTAGCGCGGATGTAGTCCAATCTGGACGTCCAATTTTCGATGAGTTTTTCCAACGTTTGTGGCCGTATATCGGCAATAACAAGGCGAATGTTGTCTTCCAAATGGTCAAGCGTTTGTGGCTTTACCGCATAGCCCCACAGAAAGTAGTCTAGTGGCGTTAAATAACAAGATCTTGGAGGCCAATTCACAGGTCCAAAACGTGGAATTAGGCGGTCACCAAACGTGTCTTTTAATAAATCTATTGTGGCACGAGCTATGTGACTTGTTGCGTCGTCTTGTTGAACCACATCTCCTAGACATTATTGTTATTCAATTCAGAAATGAAAAAGTTAGTAATCATGGTTCTATACCGATCACCATTGACTGTAACGTTCTGGCCACCATCGTTTTTGAAAAAGTACGGATCAATGATTTCACCAGCATATAAAGCGCACCAAACAGTCAGTTTTTCTGGATGTAACGCTGTTTCCACATACACTTGAGGATCACCTTCACTCCAAATGCGGCAGTTTTGTTTGTTGACGTAACCATTCAACCAGCAGTGTGCTTCATCGCTAAACAAAATTCGCTTATGAAAATTGAAAAAATTGAAAACAAAAATTCACTTATGAAAAATGAAAATTACACTATTTGCAAGCGTTGTTCAGGCGTGAATCTGTTCATGATGAATTGCCAAACCAAGCTGAGAATAAATCACTTGACAGCTGTTAAATCGGTCGCCATCTTGAAAAGTAATGCCAACTTAAAGCTCTATACCTCTATAAAAAACACGCTTTACAATATTGATTTTACAAGACGGTGCAGTATGTCACAATACATATCGAAGAATACAATTTCAGCAGAGGCTCTGAAGAAATCGCCATATTTAAACTAATTTTTTCAAAAAAAAAACTTTTAAAAACAATATTAAAATGAAAACATTTAATGCATTTTCATATGGGTAATGTTTCATTCCTGACATCTGCTTATTCATTAAAATACGTTCATTTATAAAAAACAATTAATTTTAAAACGTTTTTAATGATTTTGTTTTAAATTTCTTTATATGATTTTGTTTAAATATTTCGTCGTTTTTTTTCTGTTTCCTTTTTTTGTATTTAATTGTAGCAAATGTTTTAGTTTTTTTCTATCTCTTCAACACGAACAATTTTCACATGCTTCAGCATTTTTTTTAATAATTCGTTCGTTGTTCATGCAATGCGTTCAATAACATTAAAAATTTAATGCATTTTTTTAATGCAACAGCTATTTTATTATTACGATTATTATTATTTTAAAAGTAACACTATAAAAAAAAAAAAAAAAAAATAGGTGAACATACTGAACACACACCGTTTCTCTATAAAACGTGATGTCACATAAATAAATTAAAATAAAAAACAAAATTCTTTATTTGTCAACATATTGTCCTTTCAACTTGATATATAGGATGGCCCAAACATAGTGCACTATGTTAGTTGTGAGTCACACCTTCACGCAAAGTTGTTTGCCCAATTTTATTTGACATATCATTGTTTCAGTGTTTGAAAAATTCAACCATGGAGAGGTACACAATTGAGCAGCACATTAAGATCTTTGATGCACTTCGTGCACTTCATGATTTTTGTGGTCGGGAGAATTATGCTCAAATTTCAGCAAACTAGATATGTAGGATATGTGTAAACAACAGTGCATACTCGCCACGTTTGGCAATCCCATAGGTAACTCAATTAAACCCACCCCGACTTTACTGTATAATTAAAAAAAAAAAAAAAATCAGAGTACGTTTTTTTATATAAAGATTTTCATAGTTTCCTTACGACAAAAATAAGTGTTATTTACGTATTGGGACTACAAATTTATTTGTTTCGTTCTTGAGCTCAAAAAGATAATGAAGTAGCAAATTTATCAAATCACTGCTTACATCTTTTCTTCACCTCTGAGCCCATTTTCAAATCCCGTCTCAGAAAAACGTCTCGTCTTTTAAGGCGCTCCAAATATATAATCGATTTTGTATTTCTTTAAAGGAAATGATTCGGTGACATGCTTAAAGATAAACTCATACCGCTCTATACGGCCTTAATAGTTTCTGAAAATGTAGGCGAAAAATTTAAATGCCGAATTCACGGAATTAAACGGAGAAGTCACGGTTTTTTTAGACGTGGATCGAAGTTACTTGCGCCTAAAGCGAATGTATTCCATAATTCAAACAGGCCATTAAAGCGAAATGCCGTTTAAAGTAAGCCCTTATAAAAAGGTGTGAGTAATGTTCGAAGAATACTGCGGATGCAGCATTTAATCGTTTCTAATAATTAGTTTTGAAACTTTTGCGACATGAGGTCGGGTGTTGTCATGCAAAAGTATAAATTAATCATGTTTGTCTTTATATTCCGGCCGTTTTTTCCATAATGCATGATTCAAATGAAGTAATTGCAGTTTGCTCAAATCACCTAGTGTTAGCAGCTCATAGTACACAATGCCGCTTTGATCCCACCAAAAATGCAAAATTGCACTATAAATACTAAAACAACGTGTTTGTATTTATAAACAAAGAAAAAATATTGTCGACTTGAACGAAATTTGAAAGTAGTTATAGAACCCAATAAAACCCATCAAAAATCTTAATAAAGCTCGGTGGGTGGGGTTTTTGACAAGCCAGTTCGTTCTGCAAAAAAACATTGCCGTTGCTGGCTATAGTGGCCCGTCAATTAACCTCGATAATCGTCGTGTCCAACAATTGAACATCAAACGAACACCACTGATGCGAATTTTGAATAAAGATTTGTATTTACACGCTTTCCACTGATCATTTTAAGCGTCTTCAATACGCTGAATAGTTAGTTGAACAGACAGAAGTGAACGATGACTCTACAAAGAAAATCATCTGCAGCGACGAGGCACACTTTCTCGTCAGTGGATTCGTTAACAAATAGAACTGCCGCATTGAGACAAATGAGAATCCACTATTTCTTGTCGAAAATGCCAACGCATTTACAAAGAGTGACTGTTTGGTGCGGTTTATTGGCGTCATTGGGCTGTACTTTTCTAGAAATGCAGTCGGCCAAGCAATTATCGTAAATGGTGTTCGCTATTACAAGATTATAACGGATTTCTTGTGTTCAGAAATTAAGGAATGGATCTGGACGATATGTGGTTCCAACAGACAACGAAACAATGGCTCTTTTGAGAGAAATTTAATTTTAACTCATGTCGTGGCGATATTAATTAGCCGCCACGATCATGTGATTTGACGCCGTTGGATTTCTTCCTTTGGGGATATTTAAAAGAAAAAGTGTAAGTCAATAAGCCAAGAACAATTCAAGAGCTAAAGGATGAGATATTTCGCCACATTAACGACATGGAACTTCAATTGTGTCTCAGAGTCACTCAAAATATTGACCGACGGATAGATGTATGCCACCAAGACCGTGGCGGGCATTTGGACGATATTTTGTTTCACACATAATTGTCATAGATCCTTCTATCATAAGAAAAAATATTAGGATACATCTCTAAAAGCGTTTTTTTTTTATTTACAATTAATATTGTGCGTTTTGGTTGTACCACACTATATCACCTTCTAGTCATGCTTTTTAGAAGTTGGAAAGTGTTGCCGAGTTCTTTTGTAGTTCGCCTACTTCTTCGTCTATTTTTTAGAAAATGTAGACATGAGTTCCTTAATTTTCCTTACCGTTTGCTCGTCTATGCTGCCCAGATCATGTTTTGAGGTGGAAATTTATAACATATGCTTTGCAGGGTAGCCACTTTTCACCACAGTAACTTTTCAAAATACTGCCGTCATATATAGATTAGAACATGTAGTTATGGAAAGGCACTCGTAGCAAAAAGAAGCATAAGTAGATACATTTAATAGTGTAATAAAAAAAATTCAATTTTCGCTTTGGAAACAGTGTACATTATCCTAACATGCAAACGTTTATATAAAACTATCAGCAGTTATACGTTTTGCGAACATGAAGTTTCATATGAGCATTTTATGTATTTAATGCATTTATATGATCTTTTAAGCATTCAATGCTTTTTTTATAACTCCATTCCACTGGCTTAGAGCGCTGTTACTCATATGAATTCTAATGAGCCTATTGTATTATACCATATGTACTATTAAAATTATTAAAAAAAGGGAGATAATAACAATAATACTTTTATTAAATAAATAACATGTCATAAAATAAAATAAGTAAAGTAATAACACTATGCGACAAGAAGGAAGACATTTGAAATGCCATGTAAGTGCTACTATTTTTCTGAAAGGCACTATCAAGTTTAGAATGTCGAGAATGTGTGTTTTAAAGTTTCCAAAAACGTCTAAAATTTTGAGTTACGGGTAAGAAACCCAGATTTTCTACCCTTATGCACTTAGAAATTAACAACTTTACTGAATGTTAACTAATTTTAAGTTTCTTTGAGGATTTGGAAGAGTCCGCCAAATAATTTTTTTTTTTTGAAAACGCTATAAAAGAAAACTACTGAATATTTTCTCAAATTTCTTTTTTTATTTGAAAGTACAATCCTTCCGATTAATAATGGAAAATAATTTCATTCAAATGGCTGCCTCGGCTGGCCATGCAGTAGCCTACACGATTGGTCCAATTTTTAAGCATATTATCGATTGTGTGCAGCTGTATTTCACCAATGGCTTCACGAATGTTGTAAGACTTATCTTTGACGGCACTCCACAAATAATAGTCCTACGATGTCAAATCGCAGCTCCGAGGTGGCCAAACGACATCAGCTCTGCGGCTGATAATGCGATCTTCAAAAACAGGGCGCAAAACATCGGGTGTAGTTTCGGCTGTGTGGCACGTAGTGCCGTCCTGTTGAAACCAAATGTTGCTAATATCCTCCTCTTCCATTTTTGTGAACAAAAATTCTTTCAACATGGCTCGATAACGATCGCCATCGACTCTAACGGCCACTCCTTACTCATTTTCGAAGAAAAATGGCCCAATTATAACTCTGGACCAAAATACCCGCCAAACAGTGACTCGTCTTGGGTGTATCGACTTTTCAATGTATGTGTGCGGGTTTTCTATGCCCCAAGTGCGACAATTTTGCTTGTTTACATACCCGCCAAGATCAAAATGAGCTTCATCTGAAAAGATGATTTTTTTGGCAAAATCGGCATCTTCTGTAAGTCGATCGCAGGTCCATATTCCCAGCGTTGTTCAAGCGTATACACAACCATATTCGTTAATCGGAAGAATAAGACTAATTATCAAATCAGACATGAGCTAAGTGTTAATGGTGTTACCATTCACGAAATAAGCACTGGTTGAAAAAAAAACGTTAGATGGCGGACCCTATACTATATTGCATATCATTTAAGTAACCAAAAGGAATCTGTGTGTATTTCTTAAGCAAACAAATTTTTCATTAATTTTTCCTTTTTGTTAAGTTTAGGGCTGTTTTTGTTCACTATTTTATATGAAAGCCCATTTGCCCATTTGCTGCTGTCATGTACAGACAACTGCATTGGTAGCCATGAAGTCGTGTTGTCTGCTGTCGACTATGTGTTTAATGCTTTACAGGAATAAATACGATTTTTATTTAACTAATTACTAATTATTAAAAATATTAAAAATACAATAGTACCAGTTGAAAGAAGTAGCCACTTATTATCATTTATTTTTATGATGTGTTAAAGAAAATGTTTGACTCCTAACAAGTCCGAAAACAATGCGCCAACTGCATATTTACATTTAGCTTCTTGGTGGTGACATGCATCCAGCCCGCTGGACATTTTTTAAGTTTACTTTTTTAAAGTGGTAAGAGTTTTCACCAACGTGTGACCATTTGTGCAGATATCTGCAGCGTCAAAAGCACATGTTTCTCAACAGCTGCTTCTATTTAACGGCTTCTGCGTAGTAGTACGAAGAAAATGAATTTATTTGACGACGATTTTTAAGTCTAATTCTCTTAGTCTGACTAAATAGACTTGCGTCCTGAATCTTAATAAGTCATAAGAAATTTGATGCAAAATTGTATCCTATTCAGCCATTTACACGAAACCTGCCACATCTCTGTACTTGACAAAAAAATGTTTACTAAATTGAATGCCGACGGTTCAGGAAAATAAGGTTTTGCGGGTTTTATTTTCTTAGAAGGACGATTTCGGAATAGAGGAGGTTAATCTGGGTCTTGCAAACTACTCAATTTGAACATCAAACGGCTTTTAAAACAGGGTAATTATTTTAATATCTAATAGGAGCAGATCTTGCGGCGATAAGAATACAACCTTGTTTCATACCAGCTTTAGTACTCTGTTGTATATAAGAAAAAATAGAAAAATACCAGCTTTGATAAGGACTGGACGAGTAACACTGCTATCACGGGGAACAGTTTACACTTGTTGTATAACACCAGATTGAAAGCCTCAAAGAGTCGTTTATTTTACTCGCGCTTCGATTAGCTAGACTCTTCACAATGAAGGCCATAAATCTGTCACAACAATTTAATTTAATATTTAAATATTAGACATGTAATTATTTGTTTACACAGAATTTATGTATTTTTCTAAATAGATTTTTCTTTACTCATAGGAATAAAAATTGTTCTTATTTTAGGCCCATGTATCGTTCACAATATTTATCAGATATGTATCTACTAATATTTTCCTTTCCTTACAGGAAAACCGGGACTCGAGCAGGTGGGGTTGGTGTCCCATAAAATTATTACTGCTCCACCTATTCAGAATAATTAGGGACTCGTGGATATATCAAACCACTGGGCACTTCCCATTTATGATAATGAGGAACTCGTGGTTGCAGCATAGAGCTAGCCACCTCCTAAAGCTATTTCCTAAGGTGGGATCACACAAAATTTTTTTTCGATCACCACTTAGAATTCTGCTGTCCTACCGACATATTTTAGACACCCGCAAGAAAAGATCAAATTGATTAAAGCAACTGAAACAAAGCAATGTATGCTTTGTGCTCCTTAGAGGAGTGACGGAGAGAAAAAGTTGGCACCTATTGGAACCACATATCATCCAAATCCATAAACTTCAATTTCTGACCACAAGAAGTCCGTTATCATCTCGCGATAGTGAACACCATTCAAGATACCTACTTGGCCCGACCTCATTTTTGAAGAAGCAGGGCCCGATGACGCCGTCAGCCCAAAAATCGCACCAAACAGTCACTCGTTGTGGATGCATTGACTTTTCAACAATCACATGTAGATTCTTATTTGCCAAAATGCGGCAATTCTGTTTGTAACGACAGAAAGTGAAGATGATTACCCCTGTAAAGTCACCTGTCTGTTTGACTAACCATTCGGCGTATTGACGACGCTTAAACTGGTTGGTAGGCTTCAGCTCTTGAGTCAATTAAACCCTGTAAGCTTGTAAACTCAAATCTTTATTTAAATTCACATCAGTGATATTCGTGAGACGTTAAATTGTTGGGCACGACGGCGAGTCGAGGTTGACGGCTCTTCTGCCACACTATTGAGAACAACAGCAATGTTTTCCGCAGAACGAACTCAGCGAGCATGCACAGGTGTTGCCACATTTTCTACTGCCTCGGTTTACTGAAATTTGCTTACAGTTCTCCCAATTGTGGACACATTTAACGCTCATTTTTGTAAGAGGCTTTAACAATCTTAACGCTATGGTAGAATTTGTCACACACTGATATATAAAAGTGTCAAATTAATTTGGGCAAAAAACTTGAAGTTAAGGTGTGATTCACAATTAATATCGTGCATTATTATGGTTGGACCACCCTTTACTATTAAAAAATTATTTTTGTCTTTCTTCTCTTTATTGAATAATTCATTTAAACTTTATTGTTTGATTTTTATTGCCTTCGTTAATGAAAAGATTTTTTGTTGATTTATTTTAAGCGATTTTGCTTGACTCGTAATGCTTTGAATAAAATTTATGCGTTTTTTGTCAAATTGGAAACGAATCAATAGTTTTTATATAGAGTTATGCTATAAACCCATTCAAGGCTACCAAACATCGGCTACAAGCTGTCAAAAATAGAATACATGTGTGCATATGAGAATAATTATTTTAGCGGCAACACGACTACCGACTACACGACTACCGTTGTAGCCCGTAGCCAACTTAGGCTAAATTTTATTTTTCTTGGCGGCAACAAATAGTTTAGTGCTGTCAATACAATAAGATGCATGAATAGGCCTTTTGAAAGCGCAATACATGAAATATATATTTTAAAAACATGAAAAAATGTACGCGGCACCACTGAAAAATCATGAAAATCATGAGTACATTTGTCTAAGTTTGTTTGTAGCTGTAGTCGTTAAAATAATTAAGTAGCTGGTTACTTGGCTACTTTTGGCGTCTTTCGTGGTCGTGTGGCCAATGGTCGATTGTTTTGAATGTGTTTATAGCATTAGCGTATCGTTTTGTAAAGAATTTTTGTGGAACGAATTGATCACATAAGACGAGGTCTGAGTGTATTGACAAAATTTTTTTATTCTAATTTTGTTCTTAAATATTCTTTTATTTTTTTATTTAAAGACATTTTTTAAATTTCTTTCCTTAATATTTTAAAGATTTTATTTATCTGTTGAAAGCTTTTTAAAATCTAATATTGGCTTTTAAACAAAAATGTCTTAATTTGTATTGATTTATATAAATCCCAAACCATTTTGTCTACAGCTTCAAATGTACACTTCACAGAAATCTTCTATGAATTCTATATAGAATTCAGTAATAATTTCTTTTGAATTTCTTTTATTCGACACTTTATAACATAAAAATCAATGGACAGAGTAATTTCCTCTCCTCCAAATAAACATTTCCCAACAATTTCATAAGATAAATCAATACACTCTTATCCTTTCTTATCGTTTCTTATAAATTGTTCATAAATATTAACAATAAGGACAGGACTTGTGGTCAAAATCTTTGAAAATAAATGATAATCAAGAAAATAAAAAAACAAAATATATTTCCAAGAATAGACTGTAATTGTTGCAAACCTATGGCAGGAAAAGCATTAAAGAGTTATTGTTGGTCATACTGAAGCCTGCAATATCCTACATTACAGTGGCTTATTTGGATAAATATGTCTATTTTACTGCAGACGCGTACTATTGGTGTAGAGTACAAACTACTACAGTAGCTATCCAATTGTAAGTCTGACTATATAAAAGGAAAATATTTATTTGAAAATTTTTCTTTGGCACGCTTAAAGGACAAGGCAGGCATGTGTTTTAGTTCTTTGGTTTGGATTCCTTGATTGTCCTTTATGTTTGCTTAAGTTTATTATTGTTGTTCATTATATTGTTGTTGTTGCTGTTATTATTGCTACATACGACCATAATTCATAACGACTAAAACTACATAGAAAAATTTAACAAAACATTCTCTATCTGTCTCTCATGTGCAGTCATAAGAAAAGGGTGTTTTTTTATAGATGTATAGAACTTTGAAATGGACGTGCAACTTTTTTTTATTCGAAAGATAATCTTCTGATATTATTATTTAAATAGGTCTTCTGGTATATGACCGTCTCTGCTGGCTCGAACGTCCATTTTGCGATGACTTTCCAACATTTGTGGCCGATATCGGCAATAACGCGGCATATGTTGTCCTCCAAGTGGTCAATCGTTTCGGGCTTATCGGAGTAGACTAACAACTTCACATATCCCCACAGAAAATAGTCTAGCGGAATTAAAACGCACGATTTTGGAGTTCAATTCACGATTCTGAAAAGTGAAACTATGCGGTTACCAAGCGTTGCCTTCAAAAAATCAATTGTAGCACAAGCTGTGTGACACAGCTCCTGCACATCATGATTGTTCAATTGATGAACGAAAAAGTCAGTTATCTTGGCTCGTTCTAACCAGCATCGTTTTTAAAGAAGTACGGACCAATGATTCCACCAGGCCATAAGCCACAACCAAACAGTCAATTTTTCTGGATGTGACTGTGTCTCTTAACATACACTTGAGGAGTATCATCACTCCACAATGTGAATTTTATCACTAAAAAAATCGCTTACGAAAATCAGTATCAACGGCAATCTTATTTTGGGCCCATTTGGCCGATTTGGAAGCGTTGTTCAACCGTCATTCTATTCATGTTGAAATGCCAAACCAAACTAAATATAAATCATGCTATAAATGCATTCAAGGCTAGCATTCATCGACTACACGACTACAATAGACGCTGGCAACAAAAGTAGCAAAGTAACCAGCTACTTAATAATATTACCGACTACAGCTAGAAAATAAATGTAATCAAATGCATATATGATTATGTAATAGGAACCTAGCCGTTGCTGATAAAAATGGTACACTAATAACGAACAATGATGCACAAACACAGAGATGAAGAGAACATTTCAATGAAATTAGTAACGTCACGAACACTACTGAGGACAGCGACACAGTTGAGAACATAGATGAGAAAAACAGTTTAAGAATATCATGCAACCCTCCCAATCTGAATGAGATAAAAGAGGCGATTGGTAAATTGTAAAATAATAAGGCGGCAAGAGAAGATGTACTACCAGCGGAAATTCTATGGGTTGATATCCGAATGACAGCTGAACTTCTACTGCCTCTCATCACACCAGTATGGGAGGAGGAGAGGCTGCCTCCTACGTAGAAGAAGGACATCATTGTAAAGGGGAAGCTTCAGAGAAGAATAGACAACATACTGCGAAACGAACAAGTTGGCTTCAGACCGAATAGAAGCTGCGTAGGCTATTCGTCGATTTCAAGAAAGCGTTTGATACCATCAGGCAAACGGCTATATGGAAAGCACTAGGAAACAAAGGAATACCCCAGAAGATAATTCGAATAATTAGAGCGATGTATGAGGATGCAGAACTTTCAGTTCTTCACAACGGAAATATCAGCCAACCATTCTACACCAATGCTGGAGTTAAACAAGGATGCCCACTATCACCTCAGCTATTCACCATCGTGCTGAATGACATAATGAGCAAATTCGGTTCGTAAAGAAGAGGAATCACATGGAGTCTCTCACACCAACTCGAAGACTTGGACTATGCGGATAAAATTTGTCTACTCTATTATAAGGTTTCCCATATGCAGTCGAAACTGGAGGACCTGGAAAGATTGGCTCATAGTGTTGGGCTTGAGATAAACATCAAGAAAACCAAGGCCATGAGAATAAACAATACGAGCACGGAAAACCTCATGTTACAGGGTCAGCCAGTCGAGCATGTAGATAGCTTCTGCTATCTAGGAAGTACAATGACTACAAACGGTGGCGCAGAAACAGACGTAGATAACAGGCTAAATAAAGCGAGAGCGGCATTCGAACAATAACAGTCAGTATGTAGAAGCTCACATATATCCAGACGAACTAAGCTCAGGATATTCAACTAATGTGTTAAATCGGTACTTTTGTATGGCAGTGAAACCTGGCTTGTATCGAATAGCATCATACAGAAACTTCAGATATTCATTAACAAGTGCCTCAGAATTATATGCAGAATATTCTGGCCTAACACCATAAGTAACACAGAACTGTGGAGCATGACTAATGAGAAACCCACACTCAAACAGATAAGAAAAAAAAAAATGGGGATGCATCGGTCACAACATCCGAAAAGGTCCAGAAAGTATCACTAGAATATCACTCGAGTGGAATCCTCAAGGCTCAAGAAATCGTGGTCGACCAAAAAATACCTGGAGACGCACAATTATCCAAGAACTGAGACAGAGCAACCTAACATGGGAAGAGGCAAAGTCAAAAGCTGTAAACCGTGTTAGATGGAGATGTTTTGTGGCCATATGTTCCCAAGAGGAGTAACATGCATTTTTTCGCGCTTTTAATGTACATATTTCGTGTTCACGTAAACTGTTTGTTGTCGCCGAGGAAAATAGAAATTAGCCGAAGTTACACAGATAGTCGTGTAGTCGGTAGCCGTCTTGGCGCTAAAATAATTATTCTCATATGCACACATGTATTCTATTTTTGACTGCTTATAGCCGAAAACCGGTAGTATCACTTGACAGCTGACAGAATGGCCACCGGTTAGAACTTAAAGTTCTATACATCTACAAACAACACCCTTTATTATCTAACCTAGCAAAGACAAATAATTTGATTGTATGTATGGGTATGCATGTATGTGTGTGTGTATTTGCGCTTATAGCAACACAGATAAACTTGTTGTTGTTCTGTTAGTTATTCTTTAGCAAGTTTTACACTGTGTATTGCCGTGTATTGTATTGCCGTTGTTCTTGTATTTGTTGTATTGAATGCCATTGAGTTAATTGATTATATTGAATTCCATAAACCATAAGAATATCTTTGTCACACACACACACAGAGACACAGACGCACACTAACGTATACATTAATATAAAACATCTTTAGTTGAGTAGTAAGGAACAGTGAGTGCAAAAAGAGAACAAATTAAAAAATCTTTAATTGCCAAAGCAAAAGGATTAATGTAAAAACATCATATAATCGTCTGCAGTCTTTGTGGTCCAAAGGTTGGAGGAGCTGATGTCTGATTATGTCGCTGCTGGTGGGGTATTGTCCTTTACGTAGACAGTAAGAATTATTGCTATTATAGTACTGCTAAAGACATGAAGGGCTTTTTTAACAAGCAGTTAAAAGCCTCTAACAGTGTGAGCCCTTTACCCATTAACATTACCCCGGTGTCTGTCGGTGGATTTTCCCAGAACCACCGACTGTGTATTACTTCAAGAGGCCGTCCAGAGCATTAAGCTCACGTTTGTTACAGTTCAATTGTCTGCGTCCGCTCGATCGGTTGTCGATTCCTGTGCTACTTCGCTTGTCGCAGCAGTACCCTGCGTTCCATCTCAATTATGCCAGGCCTGCCTACAACTCATTGTGTAGGGTAGCAATAGAGGCCACCACGAAGAGTGCAGATGTGGCGTACGGGTAAGAAGAACCCCCGTTGGGTTTCTTTACTAGCTTGGGCTTATCATAGAGTGGAAGCGTCATGGAGCTCTCCAGGTTACTATGGCCTACTATTCACCCTCTGAGGGCGGAATGGGTCCTAAGTCTGAGTAGGGAGCCTCATAGCACTCTGACAAGTTTTTTTACTACACAATGTGCTCTGAAGGCGAGAACTAGGTAGTGGCATGTAGCCACCTGATTTCTACATATTGTGCCTTTGCCGTGCACTTCAGTGACACAGGCTCAGGTTGTTTGGCCAGGGCAAAGAAGAAGAGCCTGAAACTGTGGAGCACATACTATGCATTGGTCTGCACTTCAGAAACACAAACTTAGGTTGCTGTTCACACAATACATCTAAGGCAAAAAAGTATGTCATTAAAACCAGTTGAGCGTGTGACTCGAGAAATTCGTACCTTCTCAAATGCCAAATTTTTACGGATAAGTCAACTGATAGGGATCACCAAAGAAATATTGGCGAAAGGGTCTTAGACCTAGTCAGTCTATAAAAAAACTCTGGCAGAAATTTAACTACAGATAATTTTTCCACTTCTCTGCAACTTTCCCAGACGTTACGTTCATTGTACCCTACACTGGTGGCAACAGTGAAAAAGAAGAAGAAGAAAAAAAAAACATTTCAGTCGTCAAATATGCTGCCTCATAAAAATATGTAAGAATTAGCATGTGGTACCCGGGTACCCTGTTATATTGTTAAAGGTGTAAAATATAAATTGATCTATCACATCGCTGAGACACAAATGTCAACAATATAAAAAATATATTATAAGCAAGAGTTAGGAGTTGCCAGAAAGTTTCAAGTGTCTAGGAATTCTGTGTATAAAGAAAACCGCAACGAAAATACGAAAAGGTACCGGGTACCCGGGTCTCACACAAAAGAGTTACAGCGAATTTGCAGTTTCTTTACTTTTAATTGTGGCCCACTGTTTTCATCTCTTGTTCATATACATTGTACAGTAACAGATTTCTAGTGTCACTCTATATAATTTCAACACTTGAGTGTTCTCTTTTGGTGTCCCCAGTAATCCTTTCTTAAAGCACGTGTGAGTTTGTATCTCTCTTACTCTGTAGGTTCCTGTAAAGATTTTTATCCTTCTTCGGTTATTGTAGGCCAGTATTTCCTTCCTTTGTGTAGCATCTATAGGTTTGTTCATTTCCTATCTCATTTCTACACACAATAGGGTCAAGATGTTGAAGAAAGAGGAGACAAGTAGTTTATTTACTATTTTCTAAAATGAAAGCAAAAAAAGTACACAATGAGAGTAGGAACCACATTAGTTTGTTTTTCTATTCAGCAAAAATATTTTTTATTTTTTTTTTCATCTTTAACGATTACTAAGACTATATATAATATTATTGTTATTGTTGCTTTATTAAAGATAAATTCGTTTTTAGCTCATCTTTCAACTCATGAACCCATAAATTGTATCAGACTTGTTGTATGTCAAGTTATTTTGAAAAAGAGTTATGGAGGCCAACATGTGGCCTTTTGTTCTCACTCCCTCTCTCTCTCTCTATCTCTCTGTCCCGCTCTATTTTATGTACCATTTTATAGACTAAAAATGGTCCTTTAACAATTCTTCTTCTGCTTCTGTTTTTGTCTTATTGCTTTTGTTATTTTTTTAACAGTAAATGATGTCCCTGTAGTTGTTTTCTTGTTACTGTATTACAATGAATTTTAAAAAAAAGTATTTTTTTGTTATTCTTTCGGGTTAAGATCTGAGAAGAAGAGCAACATCATGGATCATAAGACTGAATACTTGTTGAAATATTGGTTATAATAAAATAAAAAATTGTTGGCATTTAGAAAATTGCAAAACGAATTGTTGAACATAAATTGTTGAAAGTCAATTGCTATTAATTTGGTTATTTTATTTAAAAAAAAAAAAAAAAAAAATAGAAAATTAAGTTTTGGTGACCACTATCATAGTTTAAATATATTGCACTATGAGTACGAATTTTTATTTTTTCAGTCGAATGTTTTCATTGGTGGTGTAAAAATAGTAGAGAGTAGGAAGAGTGCTCGAACTGAATTTGTTCGTGAATAATGATTCTTCTTGAGAGTCGAATCAGAAACAAAAGAATTTAGAAATAAAACTCAGAACGCAAACCGAATGGAAAAACATCAAAACGAGTTGAAAACGAGCAATTTTTTTAGTAAATGTTGTTTGTGTAATTTGATGAAAACATGCATGTGTGTGATAGTCTTGGGTCGCTGCACACGAAATATACACACATACACTCATACGAATGCATGGACCCGCTTGACCTGGGATTCGCAATAATCGATTGTTCGCTATTAGCGAAGAATTTTCGAAACAAAAATATATATTTTTGCCGAACAAAAATGCTTCACAGAGCTTAGAACATTGCTATTCATTTCATAAGTGTTCTGTTTCTTCTCAATACACATATATACTTATGCTATTATGCTTATGCCGTCACTGAAACAGCGGCGAATGAACGCGCGTATCGGTTATATGCTCTTATTCTCCTATTTTTGTTTTCTCGTTTCTTTAAAGAAACAGGTAAACTTCTATCGTTTTTAGCATTGAGCGGCAAAAAAAAAAAAACAATGCAAAAGCAAAAGTAATGCCAAAAGCAGAAGAGAGCAAAAGCAAAACCAGAAGAGAGCAAAGCAAAGTTATTCGCCTTTGATAAAGGTTTGCTAAAGGTTTGCTGTTGATATTACAGGCAAGCGTTCGGAATCGAAAGATTTACTGCCTCAAACTGAGCGAGGGGTGAACTCTATGAGTTCTTTTTTGTTTCGCTTCCAATAGTCGTTTTCGAATGTTTTATCAGAGAAATGTTTGCCAAATGTTCGAAGATAATGTTATTATAGAATGCCGTGGTCAACTGGGGTATTACGCATATAATCTTACACAAACAACATGCTTTGAAATGAATTGCTCGTCTTTAATTATTTTTTCCTCATTTTTAATTCATTCGCAGTATAAAATTTGCGCTCACGAGTTAAAGAACAAAACTCGTAAGCACAGATTGAAAATTTTTAAAGTCGCGTCGAGCAAAAAATAATTATTATATTAGAACTTAAGAGCTTTCGATGGACCGTCCGAAGCAGAAAAGTAAAAACCCTTACAATTGGTGCTTTTGTTCTCTATCTCTTCTCCTTTTTTTCCTTGTTTTTCTCCGTCACTTCTCAGTTTCTTTAATCAATTTGTTCTTTCAAGCTAAGTAGATGATTAATCCACTGTAGCTTCCTCCATATGATTTTGCGTAGTGGTGAAGATCATTGCTAATTGGTGGAGATCTTTACTTTAGCATTGTAATTTTTTTAGAGTATGTGGCGTGTTTTCCTGATCATTCGTCTGATGTTTATCATCATCGCCAGAAGTATGCAGAAAGGTCAGGGGACTTCTTCTTTATTTTTTAGATGGAGTTGTCTGGAGGGAGGTTGAAGCCTCTTTCGAAACTACAAATAAATTTTTCTTTGCAAAAAAACGCTGGCAGCAGGAGTGGCAGGTTAGAGGATAAATGGAGCGAAGACTAAAACTTTTCGTATTAGTGCGACGTCCCGGGAGTTATTTGTTACTGGTCTTAAGAAAATGGAGGACATACGTCAATTCTGCCACCTGGGGAACCGCTTGCAGAAAGCTCGTCAGACATTTCTCCGTTTAAGATCAATTTGGAGATCATCTACTTATAATTAGCGTTCCTACGAAAATTAAAGGCAAATGTGGAACGCTGCCACACGTGATAGTTTTTGTGAACCACTGTCCTTCCAGGATCCTGGGCATTTTCTCACCGATAACTGAGTTTAATCTTATGGTTTGGTTAAGAACAGAAATATCAATTGAGATAGAGAGGCTTAAGTAGCGATGGATTGGTCACGCTTATCTTAGAAGGCAACCGAATGATTGCCATAGATTGAAATCAATAAACCATCTTATGCTCCTTTTAGGATTGAGGGAAACTTATTATTTTGTTATTATCAACATTATTAACATCACTTATTCCTTTAAATCCTTGAGGAAGATTGGGGCTCTAAAAACCATAAAGTCTTATACGGTTAGGCACCAATTTGTTCATATTATTCGAAGAGTGTTCTGATTGTTCTACTTCTGATTCTATGATTCTGCAGACCTCATGATGCAACTTTCTAAGTTTACACCACCGCTTTTGATGTAATACGAGGTACGTGAAAGAATATACAGATTCAATGTGGCTCTTGCTTATGCAAATATTTGTGGAATTGTTTGAATTGATGCTGACGGCTTTTGCCTTATCCACTTCGTAGGGTCTCTCTCTCATGTCGCTATGCTGACCCTAGAAAGAAATTTAGACAAACTTAATTCCTTCCCGAAGAATTAATTGAAGAAAAATGTAAAAAACTATTTTACATTTTTTGGAAAGCAATCTAATAGATTCCATCCAATGTCTATGATCATCAACTAATGGCAGAAAATCGCAAATACTTTAATCTCTAAATGATTTATTAAGTAATAAAAATTCAATTGCTAACCATATAAACTCTTATTGTTTAATGATTGAAACTCAGAATTTTTTTTCAATTTCCCTTCCTAATATACTGAGCAAGTTTACTTTTCTATCAGTTCATTTCTAATGAACTCTTTTCTATCGCTAATCGCCTTAATGCCAACCACAATTGTAACTTTAATTTGTTTCAATGGCAAATGTTTCACATTCTAATTCCTCATTATTATTGCAGAGCAATTGTTATTTGAAAGCTTTCCCTTATAATTCCACCTTAAAAGGCTAATTCCATACTCATTCTCACTATTAATAGCCATTCTCATTTCTCTTTTATTATCATAATTTCTTTTGTTTTCAATTTCAAACTCGTAAATGGTAGGAAAGCAGTAGATTTCCCATATTTAAAATGGAAATTTTAGTTTTTTTTTTATTCGAAAATCAAAGAAGAAATTGGCTTCATAATACTCTCATAGTTTCTTTGTTATTGCATTCAACAAAGTGGTACCTAAGCCATCAGTTAATCATTTTCATACTTTCTGGAATGTGGGCTATTTAGACAGTCAAAAACAAAAGAACAATAATTATTGGGCGAACCATTTAAAAGTTTAAATTTAGAAATGCAATAAAACAAAAACGGTTTGAAATTTTGCCAAATTTATTTTTGTTGTTGTGAACCATAGAAATTAAATATTATTTCACTCATTTGGCTGCCGCGGCTGGCTTCACAGTACCCCATTCGATCGGGCTAATTTTCGAGTACTTTTCCGAGTGTATGTGGTCGCATCTCAGCAATGGCATCACGTATGTTGGCCTTGAAATACTCAATTGTTTCTGGTTTGTCGACAAAGCACTTGTCTTTAACGGCGCCCCACAGAAAATAGTCCAACGAAGTCAAATCGCAGCTTCTTGGCGGCCAACTGACTTCACCATTTCGGCTAATTAAATGGCCAAAAAAAAAAGTTTGACGCAATTAATAGATTGTGGCATGAGATGTTTGGCAAGTTGCACCATTCTGTTGAGACTAAACATCGTTCACATCAGTACCATGAAGAGTGGACAAAAAAAATCGATTATCATGGTGCGATTGGTGTCTTCATTGACCGCAATGGTTGTGCCGTCTTCATTTTCAAAGAAATATAGGACAATGATACCTCCGCTCCACAAGTCACTCCAAACAGTCACTCGTAATGGGGGCTTTTGTAAAATCATGTTTGGGTTTTCTGAGCCCCAAATACGGCAACTTTGCTTATTAATGTACCCACCAAGATGAAAATTAATGTACCCATCCAACACTGATAATCCGCAGATTCAGTTCGGCCAATCCAATGCAAAAATGCATTGAAAGAGCCGTGTCTCATCAGTGTGAACCCCAAATCTAAGTATAGATGTCGCAGCCGAATCAACTAAGAGAACAGACACAGCAATCGCCTCTCACAATTTGCCGGCGCCTAATGGTAGTCAGAAAAATCACCCAGGCATCACCGCGTGGAGGCTTGTGAGTCGACTTAGAATGTAATGGGTAAGCATCACCATGGGTTGATCAAGTTGAACCGGTCAGAAACTTTACCTTACCACTTGAAACAACTAAAAAACCATCTTTCTGTACGGTTGCGAAACTTGGATTCTGCGATACCTGATATAAAAACCATGCAAGTATTCGTGAACTATTGCCTGCTCAAGATCCCTCTGGCCGAGGACTATTTACAATCATATGCTCTTGCGAAGAGGAAATCAACAGCCCCTTACGACATACTCTTAGAAGACCACCCAACGATATTACCCACTTGCTCACAGATTGCTGTCACAGTAAATAGCATCGAAGACAGTTAGAGTGAAGTGATGTCGTTGGCACTAAATAAAGAATTATTCAAGAAATACTACCTTGATCAAAAAGTTTTCGGGATAAACCCCGTGTAGCGGGCCCACCGTTTCGACTTAATTTTTTTTTTTTTTTGTTAGGTTGGTACATCTGTTGTTGATATTCCCGCTAAGTCTTAGTGTCATATCTTGACATTTGCAAAAGTTACGTAGTCAAGAGTACATCAATCTCTATGTGTGTTGGCGATTTTTACAATTTTAGAAACGGCTGCGGAAACGCGATTGAGGAAAAAGAAGTCACAGGGAGCCAAATCAGGTGAATTCGGTGGCTGTTAGATGGTATTTGTTGCATTTTTGGTCAAAAAATTTCGAATAATAATGGCACTGTGCGACGGTGCGTTATCATGGTGAAAAAACACAGGTTTTCTGCCCACAATTCTGGTCTACTTCGGTGATATGTTTCACACAAACATCTCGCAGCGCCCAACTAATACTCTTTGTTTACTGTCTGGCCTTCTGGCAAAAATTCATGATGCACTACACCGTTGTAATACATGAAAACCCTAATCATTGCCTTGTTTTATGACTGAAAATGGTCTCGGCTTATTTGGTGAACGCCATTTGTTTGACTTATGTCGTCTCGTCTTCAGTAATAATCCTTTTGGGGAATGAATGTCAAGCTGGACGCTAAGATTTAGCGGGAATATCAATAACAATCAACTTAACAAAAAAAAAAAACTAAAATTAGGACGATGGCACTGCCACACGGGGGTTATTCCGGTAGCTTTTTGATCAAGGTGGTATTGTGTGAATTTGGGGTTATAGGTTTATAGGTTTAGATGGAAATGTTTAGGTAGATATAGGATCTCACTAGATGAGATCCATTATCCCACCATTATGGTTTTAGATATGCTGGTGTCCATTGGAAAGGCAGTTGAAGAGACACAAGATATCCCTTAAGTTGCAATGTCCTGCAATAGTGCCTGGTCGGTATGATGATAATGGAATGATATTATGGCGTAGTGCAGTCGTTAATTGCTTGCATACAAAACCTAAGGGCTCAGGTTCGAATCCCAAAGGCGACAAACAATATTATTATCAAGGTATTGAATTTTAAGTTAATTAAGAAGCTTCATTTGCCACAGCAAGATTTGTGATCACTGCACAACATACACAGCATCCCAGATTTGCTACATTAAACCAATCACTTGGTCAGCTGGAAAAACAAAAACTGAAACAACGCGAAGATGCTTTGCCATATACTTCCAAGACGGGTAACAAAAATATAAGCACTTGAGTGAACGTGTAGTAAAGAAGGCTAAAGGTGAGACTGTATTGTTGAAATTTAATGAAATTTAATACCTCGAAAAGGACTAGACTAGAGACTAGAGGCTAAAGACTAATATTCCGAACTTTTAAGCAGTTTCAAATGCATCCTTATCTAGCGAAGGAATAGTGTTGTGGTGCTCAAAACTGTAAACTGATGTTTACCACAACTAACAAGAGTAGAATATGATTACAGAGCATTTTACCAAAAGCCTTCGCTTCAGAATAACATGTGTGTGATCCATTCATTTCAGAAAGTGTTTTTTAGTTGGTGTTGTCCAAGGTGGCTTTAATGTTACAATCATTATTACCACAACATTATACCTTTAGCAACTTCAATGCAGCTTGTATTGATTTTATGTATAATTTATCTAAACATACATAAATACATAAATGGAAATTCATTCATCGTGCTATTAATGAATTTTGTTCGTTAATGTATCAAAAGTAAATAATCAATTTATTTAAACCAACGACCAGAACCACCATTATTACAGAGAAGTTTACTTTAATGTACCCAACCACCACACCAACACACACACTACTTCTTGCCATTCTCGCGTTTGTACACACACGCACATGTTTGTCAGAGAGCCTGAAAATAGGCTTTATTAACGTTTAAGTGGTGATTAAGTAGTAACAGTTGGCATAAACGAATTCTTTGTAAGCTATCGTTGTATTTACTAAACAAATTAAAATGTTACCAGCCTTCTGTTAAATACATAATATTTCTTAAGCTATAATACCGCTTAGTTGCTCAAAAATGGGGTCTTAAAATTTATGTTTAAATGATGGCAGAAGGAGAGTAGTTGGGTGGTAAATGTTGTGGGGGGAGTAAGTGTAGATTAAATAATATTTACTGTTTGGGTATCTATTTAAGCATAAAAACGGAAGTTTTGCACAATTTTTACTTAGAACAACCGAGTGAAGGAGAGAGGAAGAGAGAAAAGTTTAACGAACTTTAACTACCGCACAAAACAACAAACAATTTACTAACGAGTGTACGTGTATTTGTATGGGTTAATAGGTGAGTGGGCGTGGTTGTATTGGTATATTTTTGTAATTGTATGCGTATTGATTTGAGAGCAAAAGTAGTCGCTTTTTTTCAGTTGATTTTTAAAAGTTTATTTTAAAATTGAAAAATAATTGCTTTGCTGTGTTTGTTTTATAGACTAAAAAAAAAACACCCTAAATTAGGTCATTTAATATAAGCAAGTAGTTGGCTTATGTTTTAGGTCAACGATTAATTGTTTGTGAAATTATTGCTTAATGGGTTAGATATGGAACAAAGTAGGATTTTTAGTTGAATAAAATGGTTATTTATGCCTGTAAAGAATGAGTTCATAGCGATAGATGTTATAGACTAATTCAGAGCAAAATATATCGGGGGAATAAAAATGTATTCTTTGCAATAATTGAAAATAGAAAATGGTACTTTCAACTGCCAATAATACAAAAATATAATGATTTGTTTATGAATAGGTTACACCCTCCTTAAACCAGACGAAAATTTTGCCAAGAAATGCCTAGATTGGAAGCCGCAAGAAAGTAGAAGAGTCGGGAGACCAGCGCATACCAGGAAGCGTCAACTGACAGCAGAACTTTCGAGATTGCGTATGAAGTGGTACAAAGTCAGGCATCGTGCTGAAGATCGTGATTATTGTTATGGCCACAAGAGCCCTCGAGGAGTGAAAGGAACTTATATAAGTATATTGGTGTTGCATTTAATCTGTGATGATATGCAAACATATTTCACAATCTAAATAATTGTCTTGCAGAAAGCGCACTGAATAGAAACTATCTACATACGTATAGTATATAAAAATGAATGTGTGTTTGTTTGAAGACTGTATACAACCAAAACGCAGAATTATTGTGTCTTTCTGGAGGAAAAGAACTTAAATGGAAAAAATTGAAAAAATTTAACAAGATAGCATTTAATAAAATATTAAAGATGGGATAGCGAAGCACGCCGGGCTTTAGCTAGTACAAACATATGTATATTTTTTAATCTTTTTTATTGAATCTACAAAATACACATATTTTCTAAAATTTATATGGCAATTAAATTGCAATTTTTTCTCTAATTTTCATTCCATTGTTTTAAGTTACTTACCATGGATTTGTGCATATCCACTATATGTACCTGCTCTTTATTTTATATTTTTTTTGTGTAAAACTGTTGTTGTTTTTGAATTTCCGTTACACTTGGATAATATGTTTCCTTCCTGTTAATGCTTGTGATTTGTATGCGCTCTCAGAACAAAAGAAATGGGAATGTGTAGGACCGTGAGTATTAAAGCTTATATCGAAACCCAGTGAACATTTGAATGAAGAATATTGAAATACAAGAATATAACATTACTTTATAATGTTGAATTATTACGTTACATTATTATGTTGAATTTTTAATTTTTAAAGCAAACTTCAAGTTTATTTCTTATATTATATTTCCTAACTTTCTTTTATTGTTTACTGGGTTATGATTTAAAAAAATCTTTTTATATATTTTTTCTATTTTTAAGATTTTCTCTCAGCTTCCTGTATGATTTTTTATTGTTGCCATTTTGTTTTGTGAATTTGTTCACTTTTTTTCAACAACTTTTTAGTTTTTTTTGTTTCAAGTGAAAAAAAGGAAACCCCAAATTCGTTAAAATTTACTCAATATTTGTCCTTAAAATATTATATTTTTATAGAAAATTTCTAAAAACAAAACACTCTGAAAGTCAAAAAATTGTTAATTTTATTAGAAAATTACGTATGTGTGCGTATGTGTATCTACAAGGTGTATTATTTCTTGTCCTATTATCGTATTCGTATTTGCTTTTGTTTTTATGAAAATCCAATTACAATTTTCCACCGCCAACATAATGAGACCAAAAACCACACAAACAAATAATTTAAAAAAAATGTTACTGAAACCACGATATTGCACATACATAACTAAGGCAGCTACAGTCGATGATAAAATTATGTATGCATTAGTGTAAAAATATTAAAAAAATATATTATGGAAGTTTATAAAACATTCGAAACTATAATTAAAGATTTATTCGTCATGTCCTCTGATGGGGCTCGAACCTAGGTCGTTTGTGTTGTTATGCAGGCGCTATAATCACTACACTACGCAACTCCATTTGCTCAGGATGTTCCATTTTAATTCTTTGGTGCAAACAATCTAGTTGTCAGCAGTAGAGAGGGAACAGCATCCAATCCCGACATACAAACAAGATTTTCCTGTTTGCCATTGATCGAGGATTTGTAACCATCCACAAAGGTTACCGGCCTTTACCGGACCTAGACTACAGTAGCGTTTTTCAGGCGAAGCTATCAGCCATACGATAATGATTATTAGAGAGGGTAACTTCTCCAAGAGAGATATTAGCATATTTTCAGATAGCCAGGCGGTTGTGAGAGCTCTGTGAGCTCTAAAGTTGACCTCCAGAACATTTATCGACTGCCGTAGATCTCTCAACGAGATGGATGAGCAGTATAATATTCATATTATATGGGTTCCGGGACACAGTAATATTGGAGCAAACTGTAGTGCTGATAAAGTGGCCAGGTGCCACGCCTGGCTCTCGAAATAACGAGAGAAATTTTCCACGTTGGGAATCCTATTGGAAATTTGTAAGCTTAATGAGGTAATAGACTCCGCCAACGCCGCATAGGCAGTTTCGGAAGCGGACAAGATGGCATAGCAAATCTGGCGAAAACTGGATATCAAGGGTAAAAAAGACCTGCTCAAGAATCATATTCAGCGAAGTTGTCGGTGTCATTACTGGGTATTAAATAATAGGCAATTATGCCAGGCGATTTGAATGGGGTCACCTGGCCAATGATTTCTGCAGAAGCTGCATCGACTTTGAACTGTCGAGTACGGAGATAGGAAAGCTCAACGGTATTATTATGAGTGTTTTGTGTATTCTTATGAGTGTTTTGTGTTCTTTTTGGGGTCAGCCATTTTTACCTACTACCGGCCTTTAAGTGTAACACGCTTCAAAATAAGTTCGATTCGTTCATTAATTTTCAGGAGCGTTTCTCTTATAGTAATTCAATGAATCATAGTTCTTTGCGCTAATTAGTATGGCAACCAAAATGGTTCCAAACTTTTCTGTTTCTTTTCAATGTTCTGTTAGGTTTAAATATGAAAGCAGTACTTCTGTAAGCTAACGGCTTCGATGGCCGGCTAGATAATCTTGACTACGCTGATGACAAATGCCTTTTAACTCGTCAGCAGTCCAACATGCAACACAAACTTAACCAAACTTAATAGCTACAACACCAAATCCAAGTACATAAACATCTGAAATGCAACACCATTCTCTCTAGACAATACAACACTGAAAGAAGTAATGGAATTTAACTATCATGGTAGCACATTACCACCAAACAAGACCACCACTTATAGTCTTAAACAATGTCTGCAAATCATCACAGATTAAATGCAACACAAAAATTCTTATATACGTTCCTTTCACTCCTCGAAGGATCATAGCGCCATAACAAGGTGGTTCCAGTAATCTCAATCTTCGTCTGGATGCTTGACTTGGTTCCACTTCATACTCAATTTCTAAAGTTCTGTTGTAAGTTGCCGCTTCCAGGTGTACGCTGGATTCCAGACTCCTCTGCTTCCCTGCGGGTTCTAATTTAGGAATTTCTTGGCAATATCATCTTCTGGTTTACACAAAGTGAGTCCTATTCGAGGGTGAGTCCTATTCCGCTTCCTTATTTCGGTTCTAATGGGCTGCTGGTTTGCCTCCATCTGGAGCTGGTTGCTGGATATTGTTACAGGCCACAAAATCCGTAAGATTTTGCGAAGGCATTTGACGAAATATCTGAAGGCATTGTATTATATTTCACGTGGTATCATGTTCCAGGTTTCGTATCTATCGGATGTGTCATTTAAAAGTTTACATTTAAAAATGTAATAAAATAAAAACGGTTCGAAATTTTGCAAAATTTCCTTTTTTGTTGTGAAATAAAATTGTTCCGGCTAGAAATTAAGTATTAATTCATTCATATGGCTGCCGCGACTGGCCTCACAGTACCACATGCGATCGGATCAATTTTTGACGACTTTTTCGAGGGTATGGGGTCGTATCTCGGCAATGGTATCGCTAATGTTGGTCTTCAAATGCTCAATTGTCTCTGGTTTGTCTGCATAACACTTATTTTTAACGGCGCCCCACAGAAAATAATTCAACGGTGTCAAATTGCAGCTTCTTGGCGGCCAACTAACATCACCTTTTGGGATAATTAAACGACCAGTAAACACACTTTGACACAATAAATCGACAATTTTAGACTGCATCTCTGAGAATGAGTGGCTAAGTAGACATACGTCGTCGGCATATTCTAGGTCCTCTAACCGTCTCTTCTCCTCTTACAAGCTCACATAATACTTCTCTTATGATGGCTGGTTGCCTTTTGCATTACAGCATCGAGAACGCATTTAAAAAGTAGTGGTCATATGACACAACCTTGTCTAATTACAGTTTGCGCCGTGATACTGTTGCTCAGTTTTCATATAACAGACGGCAAGTGGCATTATTGTACAGGGCTTAGATTAGCCGTGTTAGTTTTTCGGAGATGCCCTAGCATACCAGCGAGTTCCATAAGCGGTGATCTCTATTCCACTGATTGCTCAACGATAATCCCAAGACTGTTTGCTTGTTCAACACAAAATTTTCCGCAGCGAAAGCCAGCTTGCTCATTTCTGAGTGATATATAAATTTAACTCAGATGTAAAATGTGCGTACCCTATGGATGCGAAAGAAGAGCCATTGGCAGTCAGTCATTAATAGATGTCTTAGGAGTATTTTTAGAATCCATTGTCCATACAAAATCTAGAACCAAAGGTGCTACAAAAAGCCAACATATAACGAAATTAAAAGCATGAATTGGAAATGGTTAGATCATACATTGAGAAAATCTGATACAAATATTGTCAAAGTATCCCTTCAATGGTACCTACAGGACAGATCCACTCATACATGCCTTAGATAAAATTAAGCCGAACTAGGTAAGACGGTTATGCCGTGGAATGAACATTGTTAGACTTAAAAAGAATAAGTGATTGGTCCTATGTTTTACTTAGTGGTCTTTCTCCAAGTATGGATATAAGCCGGATGTTATGCCTTCAGATCTGTGCTTTGGCAGGAACTTCAGGGTTGAATTCCCTGCGATCGCTGGTCTAATGGAGCTTTAGCTCGGAGTAAGTTTGGTTTAAACTGGTGACAACCAGTGGCTTTCGGGCACGAATCGTATGACATCTACACTGGTTAAATTCTGCTACGATACGTTGCAAAGGTTTTCGCTTAGAAATGAGGACTAATTAGTTTGCGTAACTGGACGTTGTGATATAGATGTTAATGAAACAGTAGATACATTGGCTAGAAAAGGTTCCATGATACTCTATATAGATCCGGAACCTTACGGTGCAGCACAACTTACTACCATCCTCAATCTAATCAAAAGTTGGGAAATTGCCAGCTTCTTTGAGCACTGGAATGTTTAAAGGAGACTTCGTCACTCTAGGGCGGCGATCAGTTTGCAATCTGAACGTTTCTTTAAGGTTTACAAATATGGCAAGCTGGTCGTGAAACGCCTAAAAGAATTTCTTTTTGGCGACTGTAAACTAAGAGTGCATCTGAAGGAGATGGCGTTCACAGATGTGGATGTTTGCAGACTGTGCTCAGGCAGGCATCAGAGACAACGGAAAACATATTGTGTAAATGTGTGGTTTTTGATAGATTTAGATGGAGAGACATAGGGTCTTATTGAGAAACATATCCACCAGTATGGTTTCAGATCTGCTGTTGTTCATTAAGAGGCATCAAATCTTCTAAACGAACCATAGACCGGAAGCGGCTTAATAGATTCCATGAGTAGCAGTGTCCTGCAATAAGTAGTGCCTGCTCGGTATGATGATAATGCTAATGGTGTTGATGTTTGCTAACTGCGCCATCTCCTGTCATTTACTTTCTCTGGCCAAAACTACGTCTGTCTTTCATATAAGCATTTGCAGAGCATTGGCAGTGAATTAAAGGATTCTCATCACCAAAGGTGTAACCTAAAATGTCACAGTTCAAACGCATGTGAGTTTGGCATAATCAGTGACACGAATAAGTGTTATGTGGGTATCAACATCATGCTACGCCAAAACAAATGAGTACTTAACAACAGCTATTGGAGAAACTTATTCTCATGTAAAGAAAATTTTGAAAATTATTGTCTAATTCTATTATGATACGAAAACAAAGAGAAATGTGCGGCAGTTATTGTCCAAATAATGAGACTCCTGTTTTTAATCTTTCTTTACCATTTTCTTCTTTTTTCCTTTTTTTGATAAACTTTTGCCTCCCACTGTAGTATTTATTAAAACCACACGTAAAGCCATCACCAATTAGTTGAAATCGTAGTGATTTCACACAAAAACTTTGCTAATTCCATTAAGTATTAAAAAAAAATTCTAAAAGTTATTAAATAAATAGAAACAAATAAAAAAATTTATTTCCAAAAAATGTTTCTTCCATTGCAGGAAGATGTGTTGAAATTCATATCCATGACTAAACCTATAAATGAAAATTTTTAGCGCCAACCGCATATACTCGTTACGCCGATAAGGAAGTTAAGTTAATAAAATTTTTAAAAGAAAATTTATCTTGAACTTCTTAATCTACTTAATTGAAGGCAAATGTTTCAGGAGATATCGATTACATGTTTTGCTTTTAAACTGTTTTGCTTTCAAAGAAATTAAATAAAACTTTAACAAAAAGTCCTATTCAAAAATGATTTAATATTAAACTATTTTGAGGTTTGGTTTTTGTTTCTTGTAGTAAGAACTTATTTAAAGGTTCACAACATCGAGTTTGCAATAGTGCTTTTTTGACAACCGATTTCACAGCTGATAATTGTTCATAATTTAGTTTATTTTGACATTTTATTGGTTTTATAGTTAGACTTACCAGAGCATTGCTTGTAAATTTCCGAAATTTTTTAACAAAATAATGGTTCTTTTCGTTAAATTTCAAAATTTTGTTCTACCATGAAGCCCATATTTGCTTGAATAGGTACGTAAATAAGCAGAATTGTCACATTTGAAGTGAGGATAATCCACAAGTTTTTGTTGAAACATCATTATATACACAGAAAATTGCTGTTTATTGTGCTTTAAGCTGGGATCACACGATTGACTGAAGTACACCGATCTGATACAAATTTTATTGTGACAGCTTAGCGACAATAATTAAGTTGTCCCAATTAAAAATTCCGTATTCACACGGATGTTTTGACAATAATTGTCCCAACGCTGTCACACGATTGTTCTAGTTTACGGCAACTCTATGAATCAGCTGTTGTGGTAAATTAAATATTTTTTTTTTGTGTTCCAAATAGTTCGTTAAAAAAAAAAAAAAGAAAATAGCGTCATCTTTATTTACAAATATTGAGGTCATTTAGTGAACGAATAAAAAAAGAAATACAAAAAAAAAAGAAAAAGTGTGTAGGTCAGAGATTGGCTCACAAGTAGGGCCATTGATGGTGCATATGAGAAAATATTTCAATGAATTAAAAAAATTTTTTTTTTTCACTAAAATACTTATTTATTTAAATTGGAATATAATTACAAATTATATTTAATTCTCTAAAGTAAAGATGATTTGTTCTCTAAAAATACAAATTGCATTGGCTTTGATGATCAGGTGACCGCTTGATAAAAAAAGTAAAAATAATGAAAAAGAGATATGGTGGAAGCTTGTGATGCAATTTACATATAAATAATTAAAAAAAAAATTCATATTTAAG
The DNA here is from genome assembly GCA_023159175.1 of Wohlfahrtia magnifica. Taxonomy (NCBI): domain Eukaryota; kingdom Metazoa; phylum Arthropoda; class Insecta; order Diptera; family Sarcophagidae; genus Wohlfahrtia; species Wohlfahrtia magnifica. Next base: position 716,300 of record JAKWBJ010000206.1, read on the forward strand.
GGATGACAATTATTAATACCGTACAAACACTTGTTTTTTCAGAAAAAAAAAATCAATTAAAAAATAAAAATCGGTGATTGCCAATAAAGCTTTCACACGATTGTCGCACCAGGGTTGCATTTGATTGGGGTAAATAAGCATAATAATATTGTGAGTTGCCGTATGAGCCAATAAACTGTGTCATGTGATTGGCATACAGAAAACACTAATTATTGGTACATTACGGTAATCGTGTGATATATTATGGGCTGGCAGAGTCATTGGTTCATATATTTTCAAAAACGATGATGGTCAGAATGTATGTAATTGTCAATGGTGTACGTTATAGGGACTTAAAAATTAAAAATTTTTTCGCACCTCAATTAGCTGGCAATAATCTTGCTGACATGTGGTTCCAATAGAATGAAGCCACATGCCACACAGTACCCGCTACAACTGATTAACTTAAAGAAACTTTAGATGAAAGAGTAGTGTGATTTAACCCCATTGGACTATTTTCTATGTGGTTATGTTAGCCCACTTGTTTACGTCAATATACGCATATGCTGCAGAAAGTTTGTAAAAATTGGTGTTCCAGATTTTGCCTTGTGCGCCTCAGTCGTGGCAGCCACATAGCTCAAGTCATAATTAATGTTATTAAATTTTCTATTCAACAAAGCCCGTTTCATTGATATTAAAAATATATTTCTTTGTCTTATTATGATTTGAACTTGTGTTACTTAAAAAAAAAATACCCGATTTTACCCAGTCTGGGATAAGTTCATATTTTAATCAAGTAAGAGTAAAGTCGAACGTGGTGATAATAAAAGTTTTACCTTCATTTTGTTATCACGACTTCCGTCTAATTGAAAGCATGCACGAATAATGCCTATGATGCTTACAACTTAATTAATGCGCTATGCACAAATGCGAGCTGGCGTATCCTACGTGATGACATATAAAATGACGTCAAAAATCGTCGGCAGAAGCAGTCGTGATATAGAATCTATTTTATTTTGATATCGGTTTATCTTACTCTCTCAATTATGCTTTCACAATCTGTATGTGGTGTTGCCGTACTTTCACTGAATGTTATGCATTTTGTAAACAAATAACATATGACTTGGTTTGGAGCGAAAAAAATAAAAACAAAACAAACATAAAAACAAAATAGACAATTGACAGTAATTGAAGTTGCGGCTATCGATTTCATTATAGGCTATCTTTTCTTTAACAGCGTTCTTGCTTGAGGTTGCTAACGTATTCCGTTTCGTCCCTCAGTCGCCCAATCTTAAATAAAGCTGGCATTATACAAGAAAGTGTATAGTTTTTTTCTTCGTCAGTACTCTATGGAGCATATTGGATTTTTACAAAGAACCTATTGCCTTGTTTCAGTTTCAGTAATCAAGCTGATTTTCAAGTGGATAATTAATCCACTGTAGCTCGCTTCCATTTGATTGTGTAGTGGTGATGATATTTGCTAAATAGTGGTGGTAATCTTTACTTAGCATAGTAATTTTTTCGAAGTAGGTGGCGTTATCTTCTGATCCTTTAGTCTTATATTTGTCATCATCGCCAGTGATAAGCTAGAAAGATTAGAGTGGCTTTTATTAGATGCATTTGCCTAGAGAGACGTTGTATTCTATTTATTAAACACTCGAAATCGCAATTAAATATTTTCTGCTGGGGATATGAATCTGGGCCGCCTTAAAGAAACAGGAAAATTTCGACTGATCGTAGTGGAGCGCTACAAATATGACAAACAATGAAGAGAAAACAACAGCTCTGTAGAAAATAAATTGAAAATTTCTTACAACCGTTTCAGTCTGAATGATCTAGAAGAAACCATCGATAAACTGAGGAGCAATAGGAATAACAACTGAATTTCTACCGGTTGAAATAAAAAACGCAGCCGGACTCCTAGACTTTACATCACATACTTAATTTAGATAAAAGACTCTGTTGTAAGGTTACTAAAAAGTGGCGACTTGAAGTATTACAGCAAACGGAGGGGAACTGCTTTGTTTAGCACTATATGAAAGATACTAGCAGGCATAATAAAGGGAAGAATCCAAGATAGAATAGAGAGCAATCTATTAGATGAACAAGCAGGTTTTCAACTACGAGTATATGGCAGCTGGATCAGACCAACACCCTATGTATCATAAATGAACAATCCCTAGAATGGAGTGCTCCCATGTATCTACTATTTGCAGATTTTAAGAAAGTATTCGATACCATCAGACGGAATTTCATATAAAAATAATACCCCAGAAAATAATTTGAATCATCATAGCTCACTTCTTCACAATGGTAACAGCAGTAAACCATTTCATATTGAGTATACAAGTTAATAACGTCGATTTTTTGCTTGAAAAATGCATTTATTATAATAACAAAATGAATTGATACATTATTCGAGGTATTGTCTATCATTAGCCACTACTGTTTCCCATCTTTCTGGTAGCATAGAGAATCCGCGCCAAAAGAACTGCTCCGGTTTTGATTGCTCTCTTCAAATGACTCAATTGTGTTCGGTACAGGTCCGCTGTGATCGTCTGACACGATACAATACAAAGCACCCTTCTGATCCCACCAAATATAGAGCATTCGGCTTCGGCGTTGATTTGGCTGGTTGGCCGGGCTTTACTATGACTGTTTAGGCTTGAGGTTATCGTAATGTATCCATTTTTTATCACCAACAACAATACGATGCAAAATGGACTTCTTTTTGCAGCAAAATCTCCTTTCAACGTTTCTCTGCTTCAGTTCATATGGAATCCAATTTCCTTACTTTTGAATGACCCCATGATTTTAAACGTAGTGAAATGGCTTGTTGTGTGACTTCCAACGATAATAAAAATTCTTCTTGCGGTTGACAACAATCTTCAATCCACAAGCTTTTTCGGCTGACCAGGCCTCTCCTTGTCTTCTGTGTCGAAATCACCATTTTTGAATCGCGCAAACCATTGTTCACAAGTTTTTTGAGTTGGTGCATGTTGACCGATAGAAGCTTGCAATAATCGAACATTTCCCCGCAAAACATCCTTTTTAGGCACAAGATTCGACATTGTTATAGCGATTGAAAAAATGTGTGTTTACACCTTGGCATTTATCGAATATTGGATTATAATGACAGATGTTTACCTTCAAAAATACTGTTGTGAAAATGAAAATTCTAAAGAGAAAATTCACCACTTCAGGGACTTATCGTGAGGTTTTAGCTATAAACTTCGTTGGTTTGTGTCAAGGCTTTATTATTACCATAATTGTCTGTATATTAAGAGTGCTACTATCTGCATATGTAACGGTGTTGACAGTTGGATTCGCTTTTGTGTATTATAATTTGGCGTAGCTGAATAGAAAGTTTGAGTGTTTACTAGAACATTCGAAACTAATAATGAAATGCTATAAAAGATGGCGCATTGCGTTTGGTGAGAGTAGTTATTGTTTGGCTGTCAAAAGTAAAGTCGTGCTGAGACGTAAATAAAAAGTGTTGCATAAACGAATCTTAGTTGCTGTATTAAGACAAACTGTATAAAAGTTAAAGAAAGACAGTAAAAACTGTAAAAGAACAACAAAGAGGTGTTTAATTTTAAAAACTGTTTTAAAAAGCTTAAAACGTAACAATAGCATATTTGTTGTTGTAGGCACAAACCATATGTGATAGTTATGCCTAGCGTTGCCAAATGTGCAGATTTATCTGTATTTTGCTGTTTTTTGAAGCATTGACCAGTTTTGAAGTTTCATGTTTGCTATTAATTGTGCAGATTTTGCGGCTTTAAACATTTTAGTTGTTACTTTTCGGCTTACTGAACGTTCCCATACGTGTACATGAATATGCTTTTTTTACTTTTTTAAGTATGCGTAGTTTTTTCACTTCAAAATTAGTTTTTCTTTTCTTTTTAGTTGTAAATTTTTCTAAAAAAAATTATGGCAAAACTGGTTATGCCATGTGTTGTCCAAATTGACATTATTAACTTGTATACCCAATACAAACGATGAAATAAAGCCAGGAGGCTCTCCATCACCTCAGTTATTCATCATTGTGCTGGAATTGTAGGCTTTATAAAAGCGAGAAAAAGGAGCATAAATTTATTTTTGACTTTCGCGTAGGTGTAGTTGGTCTTGACCGATTATAACGTTCTCAATTGTTTGTTTGTGTTTTGTGTGTATGTGTTATAAGAAAATACAAATAAAAATTTTTCTTTTTCATTGTGTTGTAATTATTGTTATGTTATTTAAGCATAATTACGTGTAAAAACTGTAATATTTCTATTCTCTTAACTTTTCTACTACTTGCTACCACTGCACTCTTTTTAAATAAATTTCTCCATTATTTTCCCAAGCACAGCCATAGTCAGGACTATAGACATAAAGTATCTACCACTTGTGTGTTTTTAATCAGAAAAGTAAAGTAAATGTGTGTGTATGTATTGTTCTATTATACTTTTATATTTATATGTGAGTGGATATTTTAAATACCAGAATGAGATTAAGGTTTCGTTTAATGTCCTTGTTTTTTTTTTCTTTGTCTTTTCATTCCTTTTACATTACTTTGAGCCTTTCAACACATTAATTTCATTATAATCATAATGATTAACTTTAACTTGTAAATTTTCACGCTCTTCCTGTTGTTTAAAGTGTCGGTAATACGGCTGCTTTAATTATTGATTTCAGCTCTTTATTTTATGGGTTTCAAACAGGAAATGACAAACGCTGTCATCAACCAACAAACGAACAAGCAAACATTTCCAATTTACATATGAGTGGGTGTTTAAATCCTATTAAAATGATTGTGTCAAGTATTAAAAAAATAACTTTTGCTATAACGCTTTAAAAATTGAAATTAAAATAAAAGGGAAATAGCAAGCAAGCAAGGTGTGTCATATAAGTTTGTTAATCTAAAAACAAACATAAAAGGATATGAAGATATAAATACATAAATGGCATTGATCGTTATATACCAGTACCGTACCATAGCATATGATAAAATGAAACTTTACTTCTTTCATTTGAGTCTTTAGAAATTTTAAGGAATTTATTTATTTCTCTGTTGATAGTAGGGCTTTTTCGGGATTCCCGTTCAGCTAATTACATTCCCTTTTTTTACAGCAAAGAAATCAGGTAAAGATCTCATTTTGTTATTAGCGTTGTTACATGTGGGTCTAGTTTAAGTTATTATGTTTCGAAGTCCTTAAGAGGTACAGTAACGGGATGTGTAACAAGAAAAATGAACATTTTAAGAAACTGTTGTTGGAATTCTCAAATGAAAATAAGATTATGAATTTTTTTCTGCTTTGAAAAGATTTTTTTTACAAACTGTATAAGCGCTCAAAGATTTTTCAGTAATCAAAACTTAAAAATTTGTATTTTTTCCGAAAATTTTTTTTTTTTATAATAGTTTTTCTGAAAGAGAAACCATTTTTCAACAGATTTTTAATGCAATGAATATGTCTCCTTTTGCGCGATTCGTGGCTGCTGGAGGGTCTCCCAAGTATCAGTGTGTTTGTACAACTTTTATAGAATGTAATGTACAATGAAGTGCTAAAAATCAATTTACCGGGTTAAGCTCATAACAGGTAAATCAAGTCTAGCGTCCAATTGGAATAAGCAGAGCATAAAACAGTAGCTGTCGTCATATCCAAGTTATAACTACGATCGGGTTGGAAGATCTTTAGAAAGAAAGATCTATCGAGTAATTGTTGTTGTTTAGAAAGTTGTAAATAGACGGAGTAATTAAGAATAAAAATTGTTATTGCCTATAAAAAGATTAAAAGCAGTGGTGCACATAACTGTGTTGAATAAAGGTTTTTTTATTAAAACCAAACACAAAATTTATTTTATTTTAACTACAATCTACGAACTCATAGATACACGTTTTTAAAGAGGTAAAAACGTAACAATATTTTAAAAAAGCGATTTTATTTTGGTCGATTTGCAATTGTTAAGTGTCACCACTGAAAAATATTTTTCTATAACCAATATTTTTCTATAGGTGCTGCTTCAGAAATATTTATGAAGTCGATGGCAGAGCAGCAAGTGCTGCCAAGGACAACTTGCTGCTTACTTCCATGCTGCTTGCTGTCGGTTATGTGTTTAATGCTTTATGCATTAGAAGAAGCATTATCCATTTGGGTAAGTGTAAAAATATTTTCATGGACATCTGCAAGTATCTAGGCGTAGTGATGGATATCAAATTGTTGTAAGGTTGCCTCATCCCATTTTTTATCTCCGTCACGCCTCTTGGGAGCATATTGCCATTGCCTTGTTTCAAGGATTACAAGCTGAGTAGATGATTATTTTTCTGTAAATCATCTTCTTCTGTTTGCGTAGTATTGAAGATCCTTACTAAACGGTGGTGGTGATCCTTACTTGGCATTTTCCATAGAAGAACAATTAAGTCTACAAGTTGGCACCACTGAAGGTGTGTTTTGCTTTAAAAAGCACAACATTTCTACAATAATCCCGGTGGACTTGTTTGCTAACGAGTGTGTCTTTGTAGATGAGGAGAGTATTACGAAGAAGTTCGATTGAGAACAGCGTAAATTTAGAAAGGAAGATGACTCGTTACCAGAAAGGACTGATGAATCAACTTACTTATTTTTTCCCCTTACTTTTCTTGAAAGCATAAGGTTTCCACAGATCTTTGCCTTAATTGAGTCTTCTAGCTAAGCAAGAGATGGGTCTATTACATAATATCTAGTCATCGTTGCCTAGAAAAAACACCTTCTTTATATTTGGTGTGGTGGTGAGGAATCTTGGCTGCTTATCATATATATCTAATACTTTCTCTCTTTTCTCCAAGGAGTGGCGCTGTCTCACCTTCATATAATGTTTGTAGTTAATGTTGTTCTTGGAGGATAAAGTGGTTCCAGAATGGATCATAAAGCTTCTTAATTATTCAAAATCGGTAGAAGGTATATCCAACAGTAATTGAGATTGGAGATAGGAGTGAGTGTAATATATCATCGGATTGATTAAGGTCTTAATGAAAAGATAGAGGTACATAGCAAATTTAAAAAAACTCGGGCTATGCTCTATTAGGAGCAATAAATACTTGAGTTATCCAATAATATATTCTGTTGTTGCGTTTGTATAAAGGCGTTTGATGTGAGAAAACAAAAACAAAATAAATTAAGTGAAATACTACTTCTGCTGGAAGGTGAAGAAATGCTTTGCTGTGCTACCGCCAGCTGAAACTTAACGCTTGGAGTGTGTTAAAGTTTCGCACATAGTTTCCTGATGGTTTTACTTTTATTAAAAAATACAACTTTACAGCGACGTTGAATGGCTAGTTAAAGTGATAGTTTACGTGATAATACTAAGGTTGCCATACATATACCGCCATATTCATAAAAACTATTTTCGTTTTATAAAGGGTTTATAAAATAAGTTTCCATACAAATTATGTTTTATAAACCACTAGAATAATCCCTCCCGTGATTCTGGAAGCCTTTGTGTTGTACCTGCTATTTGATTGATGTGGATAGATAACGAAAGCCTTAACTGTTACCGTTCCTTACACATGCAAAATTCCATATTTTTTTAAGTGATGGTTTGTATTGACTGCCAAGTTATTTAAACCAAATTTAAAAACTTAAACTCTAAACATTCTCAAAATATACAAAAATAGTTATTTAATTTGTATGGTACAAAGCCCACTTATTCGTTTCAGTTCACTATGTTCTTATGATTGTAAAAAGTCATTTAAATCAAATTCAGAACCTTCCATTTTAACCGTACAAAAATCAATATTTAATTTGTGTGGAAGATGCTACACCCACTTATTCAATATCGGTCATATTTCGATTGATATGTATACGTACTAAGTCATCTAGACCACATTCAAAACCTTCCACTATTTCCGTTCCAAAGATATATAAAAACCAATATTTAGTTTTTATGGAGGGTGCTAATTCCACTTATCTAAGTCGGTCCAATTTTTGACTGATGATTTGCGTTGATCACAAAGTTAGTTGGGCCAAATTTAGAGACTCTTACTATCACCGTTGTAATGATATATGACATATAAATGGAAACTTTAAATGGGCGTGGGAACGCCCACTTAAACAATAGTGAATCCATACGCCAAATGAAGCTTTGTACATATGATTTTTATATACACAGTCTTAAAAATATTTTCTAGTTCACACAAAACTTGAATGCTGTAACAAATTTCGTTTTCAGATAAAACTTTCAATAACTTGTGAACCAATACACCTACTAAAACCACATATATATGAAAACCTTGGTATTGAATTCACCTTTCGTTTAGGGGCTTAGAAAATCAGTTGGCGATTTTAGAGACCATCAATTGCAACGCACTTTATAGTCCTTTCTTATATATGCATATATAGAGTTATTGATCGAAATTATTTTTATGAATATGGCTGTTAATGTTTTACATGTTCATGATTGTATTTCCCGTTGTTGATGTTGTTCCTGTTCCTTTACACATACATATACTGGTGTACAAAAGCCAATATGTGTGTGTATTGTATCCCAGATTAAATTTTATCCTTTTGATACCCAACTTTACTGGGACTTTTGCTTGTTTGTTTTGTTTTAGTAAAAGTTTACCACTCGCTTTTATAACTTTTGCGTTTTCACAATTTTATATGCCGCAAATAGGCCTTTGTATCTCTAACCAAAGTATTGTTTTTTATTTGTATTTATAATAAATTAAGTTTTTAAATAATTGTAATTATTAATGTATTAAATTATAATGTGGCTTTTGTTTGTTATTCAGTCAACCGTTGATTTATTCAGCCATTCATTCATTCATTCGTACACATCTAATGACCACAAAAACAAATATTTTTTCTCAGTTCAAATATTCAAATTTCCATTTTGATTAGCGTTAGGGCTTAACCTGTTTTATCTCTGTTTTAATTCAATTTTTTTTCGTTTTTAGTTTTCTTTTTTCTAACACTTTGCTGCTGTTGTCCTTTTTGGCAGAATGTGTCAGTTTTTGTTCAAAAACTTTTCGGCAAGTTGAGAGAAGGCTTATATTTGTCTTCTGTAGGCCTTTCCTTTTTCTTGTTTTCTTCTAGAAAAGGGTCTAAATAACCTTTTTAAGCTTTTGGTGTTAAAATAGTTTTAAATTACAACTAAAAATGTGTTTAAATAGAGGAAGAAATGGTTGTATACATATGTATTTAAGTATAAATGCTGTAGGAACAGTAGAGGTTGTTGAGTATATATGTGACATGTCAAAAAAAAAAAAAAAAAAAAAAAAAAACATATCCTTGTTTACTCATTTTACCCTACAATAGAATGGTCTCCTAATCCGCTTGCTAATCTATAAATTTCTTTTTATGGGTATCTTCGTTATAACATTAACAGATCTTTCCAGTATGTAGCGAGTCCATTTGCATATCCTCGAACTAAACGAGTACTTTGTCTTAAGAGATGGTTTGGTGTTTCGTGTGGCCAGAGTATTTTCAGAATTCGCTCTAAGCCCCTGAATAGATCTGAAGTTCTTAACTGGTACACATTCAACGACTTCTGTCTTTTGCCATACAAAATTTTGAGGAATTAACAGAGCTATTAACAGAGGCGTGCTAAGCTTCATGAAACCAAAATATTTTAAGAAATTCGTATTTATAGCAATTGATATCAATTAGAAACCAGGCACAAACTACTTTCGTTCTATGCCACATGGTCATAGCCATTTAAGGTTAGGTAAGGTAGGATGGTGGACCCCCTAGAGGATAGGGGTATCACTTAGGCCAGATATTTGGCACCTTGTGATACCGCAAGCATAGAAGCTAACCAACATTTTGAAAATTTCAATGAGCTGGACCCTGACATATAAGTTGAGAGACAGTCTTCGCCTCCTCTTCAGAACCACAACTCCAGCAAAAATCGTGCGAGAGGATGCGTGCATCTTGCTTTCCAATCAAGTAATTACCCTTAAGGATCGCAATTGTGCGATGGATGGCCATGCGACTGAGAGAAAGATAACATTTAGTCCTCTTTTTATTGAGGTCACTCCAGCAGAGCCTGGCAACACCGCACTTGCTCCCGCCATACAAGGACTGGAGAATATCCAGCCTAACCGTGGCAACAGACACCAAAGATAGGCTCTTGTTCGAAAATATCATATATGTGTATACTAGTAGTATAACACGAGCAACGCAATTCCCGACATTATACCTGTGTCTCGGAACCCATATGAGAGTTTCCTTCGAATGAGCCGAGATTTGCATGAGAATCCTGCGGCACGAGGATAGAAGTATAGGTGACGCTAGCAATGGACTTGATCATAATTTTTCAGTTCTGCCACTCAACAAGCATTGTAGAGCCCTCAATATGGCCGTGAAAAAATGGTCATTTACGTTGAAAAAAAAGTGTTTACTTCGGCTAGAATATCGCCTCACTGCTGTCAGTATACGAGAGAAGTTTGAGAAGTTCAAAGTGATTTGAGATGGATTTGTGCCATATCGACTACAAGCGTTTGCATCCTTACCTTGGCCTTTATGTAATTGTACTTTTTTCTTCATTCGAAGAGGTTCGTTTTTGGAAGTACGTGCAAAACGCTGCCGTCTAGGCTCTATCTCTGACTGTAATTGCTTAGGTTCCCCATTTTCAGCAGAAAAATATATACCGTTAGTCTCGCTGATGTGATGTGATTTTTGCCCACTGGAAAGAAATGTTTTCTTGTTTTCTGAGATCGTAGACCAGTTTTGGATTAAGTAGTCTTTATCCTGATAAGAGAAAAAATTAGAGCTGTTGAAGCCAAGGGAGATTTTTTGGAGGTCGTTAGTTTTTTTTCTGAAGATAGGGAATTCGGTACAGACTAAATCTAAATTACTTTACCAGCTTCTAAAATAGAGTTTTAGATATGATTAAACTTGAGGCTGTTAGGTAACTGATTTTTAGTAACCATATTGTGGCCCTTTGAGTTACCGGCTTGACGCTTTTTAAATATTGAGTACTAATAGCTTTCTACCAGTAGAGCCTGTACTATAACTGTACAAGAAAATATTTAAGTTGCGTACACCTTAGTACAGCTCATAATCTGCACTGGAGTTGGGTATTGGAAGAATTGTTCTGTTCAGAAGAACTGCTCTCACCTGAAGACAGCAGCAGAACACCTGCCGGCTTTTACAACAACAGATGCTAATGGATTTTGTGCGACCATTAGCCATTTCAGGCAGGCAAACAAACCACTAGAGATCTAGATTATCCTTCACAAGTAGGAAAGACTGACCATAAAAGTGGTAGTTTTAAATAATGCTCCGTACAGATTCCTCGACAGGGTTGGGTTTAATAGAAGTATGAACGATACTACTCGGCTTTTACATTTTTTGCACATAAATCCTTGCATTGCTTTAATATGACTTACCTTTGCGAGAATTCAAATCAACATTTTTTTCTGTGTCATTTCTCCAGGGAGCATTTTGGCTTTCCACAAAGCATCCAATGCTTCGTTTCAGTTTCATTAGTTAAGTTGGTTTTTCAAACTACTACTGTAGCTGGCCTCCATATGATTGTGTAGCTGTGAAAATCCGTGCTAAGAGGTGGTGGTGATACTTGCCTTGTAAATTTTGCCAGTAGGTGGCTTTTTTCTTCTGATCATTTGTCTGATGTTCGTCATCATCGCTAGGGGTAAGCTGAAAGGTCAGGTGCATTCTTTAGATGAATTTGTCTAGAGGGAGGTTGAAGGTATTTTCTTAAACACTTGAAATTGCAATTAAATTTTTTTCGTCATGTATTCAGCTGGGGATTCGACCCTTAGCTACTTGCGTTGTATGCACCACGTCAACTTCAACCAACAGCATTGAATATGTTAAAAACTTTGTTTTATATTATTTTTAGGGTAATAAAGGTTATTTACAGCGCGAATATTTTGAAAAAAATTGAGACCTCGACCTTTTATGAAAAACGGTTATTCAAAAGGCTTCGACTATATTATTTTGGTCTTTGATTTATTGTGGTGGATCCATGTTTCATTGACTATTAAAAATGTCAATAAAACTCTTTCGGATTATACCGTAACATCACCATAAGCTTCTTCGAAGTGGTTACGCAGTTTTACCAACGACCGAGTGTGAGAAATTTTGACACGATAGCGTTTTCAATGTGATGAATACGCTCCACTCAAATGCCCTTACCCCCACCATATGTAAGGGATATGTTATGAGCTACCTAATAGTTGGGTGTCTTAAGTGCTGGTACGACCATAATAGTAGTACCCATTTAAGTCGTTATTATCAGTGCTAATACTAACACTACTAAAATGTCCAACTATAAAATATTTTCCTTTTTATTTCCTCTTTACGCAAAAGGTTGGGTAGATAACCTCTCATCCCAAAATGTGTCATAAAATGTTGTCAAATGTCCCATTAATACTCATCTCACTCACTCACTCACTCTCATATTTTAAAGTTTCTATCGTAATGCGGGTGTTTCGAGAAAGGCAAAATAAACTTTTAAACAAGAAATTTAATTTAATTACAGTTATTTTAACAAAATTCTCTTATAAATTATAATCCAATGCAATTTACTTATTAAAGAACTCTATTATAGGCTTTGTTAAACAATAATTTATTTGTTAATTAATATTTATTACACGATATTATTACATTTAACCCATAAATGGATTAATTAGGATAAGAAACACAATAATCGCTTCAATCGACTGTAAAAGCTTTAGGAATAAAAAAAGAAACACTCGATGGTCTAAAGCTGGGATCACACGATTGACTCAAATGCGCTCATCTGATACAAATTTTATTGTGACAAATTAGCGCACAATAATAAAATTGTCACAATTAAAAATTCTGTATTCAAATGGTTGTCTTGTTTTATACAACATTTATTGTCACAAGATGGCGCGAAGCAATGTATTGACAATAATTGTCCCAACGCTGTCATACGATTGTTCTAGCTTACGGCAACTCTATGAATCAGCTGTTGTGGTAAATTAAATAAATTTTTTTTTTGTGTTCAAAATGGTTCGTTCTTTGAAAAACATAAAATAGCGTCCTCTTTATTTGTATTGAGGTCATTTAGTAAGCAAATAAATAAAAAGATATACAAAAAAAAAAGAAAAAAAGTGTGTAGATTAGAGATTGGCTGACAAAAAGAGCCATTGATGGTGCATATGAGAAAACATTTCAATGAATTAAAAAAAAAAATTTACACTAAAATATTTGTTTATTTAAATTGGAATATAATTACAAATTATATTTAATTCTCTAAAGTAAAGATGATTTGTTTTTTAAAAAATACAAATTGCATCGGCTTTGATGACCAGGTGTCCGCTTGATAAAAATAAAATTAAGAATAATGAAAGAAAGAAATGGTGGTGTCATGCAATTTAAATATACATAAAAAATTAAAAAATGCATATTTTAAGGCATGACAATTAAAAACACCGTATAAACACGTGTTTTTCAGAAAGAAATCAATTAAAAAATAAAAACTGGTGATTATTGTCTACTTCAATTGCCAGACAAGAATACAATAAATACTGGTGTATTTTTGGAATTTACATTGGTTCATGATTGCCGATAAAGACTTTACATGATTGTCGCAGCAGTGTTGCATTTTATTGGGATAAATAAGCACAATAATATTCTGAGTTGTCGTATGAGCCAAAAAATTGTATAATCACACGATTAACATATAAAAAACACTAATTATTGGTGCATTACGTCAATCGTGTGATCCTACCTTAACAACAGACACAGACTATCAAAGACTTGGTTCCAAAACAGATTTTATTTTCACACGTACGTACTCGTACGCATAGCCAAAAAATAAACAAAATATTAACAAAGAGAAGCAAATATTAGCAAAGTGGCGTGAGTGAGAGACTCAAATTACTACCACAATTTTTATTAGTTTGCCTGACGCTGTTCTAAAAAATAAAGTAGAAATAATGAACTTACAGACAAAAGAATGGCGAATGACGTTAACTGGTAGTAAGTTCTGCTAAGACAATGGCGCAATCTTATTATCTTCACACTTCGCAGATGATATGCATTTGTAATGTCGACAATAGCCGGACAAACGTGATTGACCATCATTTAATTCGTGTGCGTTTATAAGATGAAAATATGATTACACGCATAGGTTGTGTCTGACAATTTTTTATCTTTTAATTCACACAAATAAAATGTTAGTCAAACATCTTTGCCCGTCTATCACCGACCTAAAAAGGAGACATTTTTAGTTTTTTCTAGGGCCGTTTAATAATTTTATAATCTTCTATATCTTCAACATTCATTGCAATACCGTAACAGCAGATATAAAACTAAACGTTCAGAAATGTTCTATAAAATCTGTGAAATAATATAAAACGCAATTTTAAGAATCGAATAGAATGGCAGAAGTTGTGGGAACCTTAATCGAGTACATTACATATATCCATTTCTCCTCCTCTAAGGAGACAGTGCATGATATTTTATATTTAAATTTGAATATGTAAGTGCTGTATTTGACCAAGCCGACCATCAGTGGAATTGTGTTACAACTTCACAAAAGTTTTTGAACACAGATATATCCAGAAGGTAAAAGATTTATCAAATTGCGCTTCTACTGCGACATAGCGAGAACCTTAAGTTGGTTCCTAAACATGAGGCCATTGAGCATGTCCACTATTAAAGTATGAAATCAACGAGCTGTCAATTTGTATAAAAAACCAGGAAGGGCTAAACTATTGTCATAATGTAATCTAACTGATATATTGGTGGTGAAACCCGGATCAAGGTAAGGTTTCGGTGTACCTTAGATCGAGATTTCGACTAATATGAAGTGAATTACGAATTGGCTCACTTGGCACGAGGATCTGCCTCTGGGTAGACTTTTACCTTCGTTAGTGGCAGAACCCATAGGGATTATTAAGAAAGGCTCTCTCGACTATTACTTTCAATGGTCACATTTTAAGTAGAAGACAATTGGTTCCTATAGGATCTCAGGGCAGATATGGTCGGAATAGAATCGTGTACAGGCTCCAGGCAGTGGCCGCTTGGCGACCATACCCGCCGGATGGGAATAGAATATAACTATCACTGTCGTAGCTGTGGTGATGCGCAAAAGATAGTCGAACACTTCCTATATAGTAACCCAGACCTTGTTAGCCGCCACCATAATGTCTTCGGTAACTGGAGTTACCACGTGTTGATCCCGATGACATCCTCAAATACCACAATCTGGCAAACTGGATGTGAAGAACACGCAATAACATGTGGTTACGAATGTTGTGATATTTCTCAAAATGGTGTCCCAGTGCACTATCTAACGCTCTAGTTGAACGACCACGTGAACCAACCAACCATTAACCAATTCAAAATCACTTTATAGTCAATAAATATTAAGTACTTGCAAGAAATGGCAGCTCCATCATATTGCTCATCTAGTCTCTCGTTTCGTTTTCTTGTTCATTTCTGTTCTTACTTCAGTTTCTAATACAATTTACAGTTATGACAGGTGTTAAACACATACGCTTACGTGTTAAAAAATAAGTGTTTGGCAGTGCAAATAAAAATTAAAAAATAAAATTTATTTCTAAATCAAAAATAAAATAAATCAATAAATAAATAACGAGCAAATAAAAATACAAGTAAAACTTTTAGTAATAGTAAAGGGTCCGCCAAATAATTTTTTTTTTTTTTTTGAAAATGCTATAAAAAAAAACTACTGAATATTTTCTCAATTTTTTTTTTTTTTTTATTTGAAAGTACGATCCTTCCGGTTAATAACGGAAAATAATTTCATTCAAATGGCTGCTTCGGCTGGCCATCCAGTAGCCTACACGATCGGTCCAATTTTTAAGCACATTATCGATTGTGTGCAGCTATATTTCACCAATGGCTTCACGAATATTGTCCTTTCAAGCTTCAATTGTCTCTGGCTTGTTGGGGTAACACTTATCTTTGACGGTACCTCACAAATAATAGTCCAACGGTGTCAAATCGCAGCTCCGAGGTGGCCAAACGATATCAGCTCTGCGGCTGATAATGCGATCTTCAAAAACAGGGCGCAAAATATAGAGTGTAGCTTCGGCTGTGTGGCACGTAGCGATGTCCTGTTGAAACCAAATGTTGCTAATATCCTCCTCTTCAATTTTTGTGAACAACATCGCCCGATAACGATGGCCATTGACTGCTCATTTTCGCCCAAATTTTGGCCCAGTTATGCTTCTGGACCAAAATCCGCACCAAACAGTGATTCGTCTTGGGTATATCGGCTTTTCAATGTATGCGTGCGGGTTTTCTGTGCCCCAAACGCGACAATTTTGCTTGTTTACATACCCACCAAGATTAAAATGAGCTTCGTCTGAATAGATGATTTTTTTTTTGGCAAAATCGGTATCTTCTGTAAGTCGATCGCACTCAATATTTCCCAGCGTTGTTCAAGCGTATACACAACCATATTCGTTCAGCGGAAGGATAAAACTAATTATCTGTCAAAGCGGACGAAATAAGTTCTAGTTGAAAAAAAACGTTAGATGGCGCACCCTTTAGAAGCATTTATCAGCAAAATTCAATGTTGCTGTCCCGTTATGTATCTTGATTCTAGCGCAATTAAAATTATCCTTATTCTACAGTCGAGAAAAAAAGTCTACATAAAATTGAATGAGTAAATATTAATTTTTGTATATCTAGAGAACGATTAGAATGGCAGTTTCTGAACTTGTTCTAAATGACTTGGTGGTACTCAATACAAATCATTAGTTTTTTTATAGGTATAGAACACAAAGGCTTCCAGCAATGCAGGAAGGGATAATGCAGTAAAATATATGTAAATAAACTTCTGCCAGCACGCTATATCCCTGCAAGGGTATGTCTGCTATATAACGTCAACTCATAGTTAGAGTATCTACTTTAATCTCTTGAACTTAATGTTATTAAGCACATGAGCTTATATCTTAAGATAAGAACAACAACTGTCATCTTTTCAGCAATTTACGCCACTTCTAATCGAAGAATGGGAGAAGTTTCTCCTAGAATTTACCATAAGCAACTGACGTACTTGATGCCTAATAGACTAAAAGTGATGGTAAAGTTAAAAGAAGGTTCCACCTGTTACTTAAAAACTTATAAAGTATAGTCTGATATAGTCGTCCTTATACTTTTGATAGCTAACAAAGATTCAGCCTGCTCCTAAGATACTGCATCGGAATAAAAATTTATTTGTAACTTTTTAGCTGCTCTTGTTCTAATTGGTATTTGTAAAGCTTATTTTTGAAAATTTTTTGATTTAAAGTTGACATTAAACAACTTTCCAATTTACAAAACCACACATCTACATAATTTTAAAAGAAGAGTTTTCAAATTGCGATTCCGCATTTCAATCAATTAAAAAGTGTCGCATTCCATACACTTGTATGAACACTTCATTCAATTTCAAAGTCGTACACTTTTTTGTCTCTAATCTTTTAGCCAAGTTAAATCAAAAAGTTTCCGGCTGCCACAAATCGCTTAAGTTAATATCATTAAACAGAAAAGTTGATCCGCTTTACTCGTACGCTTTCTTTAAAGCGTTGCATTCTGCATATACGCGAGGAGTTCTCTACAACTTGCAGTGATTGAATCCTTCATTGTTTTTTCTCCTTTTTTTGTTTTTGTTTGATTCCTTTTAAATTGTGCTGTTTTTTCTTCCCTTCCATTTTTTATATTTATGTTTGTGTGCTTGTTTTAGAGAGGAAGTCTATTAGTGCTCCGAATGTGTTCCTTTTGGTTTTAAATGCAAAGTTTGCTTGTCTCTTAACCAAGTTAACATGTACGTGCTGCAATTGTCAATAAAAGGATTTGCTGCTACGACAAGAAAATATTTGTTCTGCTTTTAACATTGTGAACAAGAAAATAAGGGAATAGAATGGCTACGGTAGGAGTAGAAAGAAGCTCAACTGAAAATGTGTTTTTCTGCTTTTTCAATTCAATTGAATGAAAAAAATCATGTTTTTTGCCTAAAAAATCAATAAAAAAATTTCTTTGTTATGAAAAAAATATATATATGTATGTACATACATATATACACACATATATAAATACATCCATACATACATATATATAGGATGGTCTAACAATTTTTTTCTCCGTCACTCCACAAAGCACTCATTGCTTTGTTTCTGCTTCTTTATTCACTTTAATCCTTTAAATCTTTCTTTTTCTTAATATGATTTTGCGTAGTGGTGAAGATCCTTACTAATTGGTGGTAATCTTTACTTTAGCGTTGTAATTTCTTTTTGCTGTAGGTGGCGTGTTTTCCTGATCATTCGTCTGATGTTTATCATCATCGCCAGAGGTATGCGGGAAGCAGAGGAGTTCCTTCATTATTTTTTAGATGGAGGAAAGTTGAATCATCTTTATTAAACATTCGAAACCACAATTACATTTTTCTTCGTGATGTCATGTGCTATGGCTTGAACCTGGGCTGTTTGTGTTACTATGAGTGCGCTCACCACGCCACCCCCGGTCCAACCATGATGTGTGATGTTAATTGTCAGTCACACCTTTACATCAAGTTTCTTAGCTGCCCAACTTAATTTGACATTTCTTAGTTTCAGTGTTTGACAAATTCAGCCATGGAAGGGTACACAATTGAGCAGCGCGTTAAGATTGTTGAAGCCTTTTATGAAGATGCATTTTGTATAATCAACCAAATGTGTCCACAATCGGGAGAATTATGTGCAAATTTCACCAAAGTGGGGCTGGATGAAATGTGGAAGCACCTGTTCATGCTCGCACAGATCGCTCTGCGGAAAACACTGCTATTGATCGCGATAGAGTGGCAGAATAGCCGTCAACTTCGACTCGTCGTCGTGCCAAACACTTTAATATCTCATGGACATCACTGAAGCAAATTTTGAATAAAGATTTGAATTTATACGCTTACAAGGTTCAATTTACATATAAGCGGAAGCTTCTAAATCGGTTAAATGATCTTGGATATGCTGATGACCTTTGACTTCTCTCTTACCGATACTTCGATATGAACATGCAACGGCAACGACTTACGGATCTGGCTAAGAACGTTGGTCTTATGATTAATATTGGTAAAGCTATAGTGATGCGAATTAAGTACAGAAAACTCAAACATCTTTACAATTGCTAATGAGCATCTGGAAGACGTTAATTCGTTTTGCTATACAAACGGTGCGAGTGCAGATATTGCCAATCGAATAAAAAAGGCTACTCAAGCCCACGGTCAACTTAATAAGATATGAAACTCTTCAACTATCTCCCGCCATGTTAAACTAAATATCTTCAACTGCAATGTCTGATCTACATTATTATACGGATGCGAAACGTGGAATGTGGCCCCACGTGATGTGCACGCCCTGCAAGTTTTTATAAACGAATGCCTTAGAAGAATTTGACGAGTCTTTTGGGCACAATATCAAACAACAGACTATAGCATCAAACGAACCAGTCTCCCATAACTATAGAGATGCGAAAGCGAAAATGGAAACCGAAAACCGATCACAGATATTGCTGGAACAGCAATCGAGTGGAGTCCACAATGCAGCCGTAGAAGAACTCGACCAGCTCATACATGGCGAAGAACAATCGCAACCGAAGGGACAAGTATGTAAACTAGTTGGAATGAAGTAAGACACATCGCTATGAACAGATCCAGATGGTAGGGTTTTGTTGAGGTCCTATGCTCCTTATAGGAACGACGCAAACATTTATAAAGGACGGAAACATATATAAACAAGAACGCACGATGTTAATTGTAATTAAAACAAAATATTTTCGGAGAATTTTCTTAATATATATATAACAATTGTGTGCGAAATAAAATATTTGTCAAATGCTTGCCACGGCTTCGGCGGCATACCTCCACCCGTCGGTCCATATTTTCAATGACTCTGTGACATAACTGAGTTTCAATGTCGTTAATATACAGAATTATCTCATACTCTAGCTCTTGAATTGTTCTTTACTTATTAACGTATACTTTTCTTTTAAATATCCCCAACGGTGTCAAATCACATGATCGTGGCGGCCAATTGACAATGCCACGACATGAGATAATACGGCCAATGATTTTTTTGCGCAAAGACCCATTGTTTTGTTGGCTGTGTGGCAAGTGATACCATACTGTTGGAACCACATACCGGCCAGGTCATATTCGCAATTTCTGGCCACAAGAAGTCCGTTATCATTTCGCAATAGCGAACGCCATTCACTGTAATTGCTAGGCCGACCTCATTTTCAAAGAAGTACGTCCCGATGATGCCGACAGCAAACAGTCACTCCTTGTGGATGCATCGGCTTTCAACAATCACACGTGGATTCTCATTTACCAAAATACGGACAATCTGCTTGTTAACGAATCCATTGAGGTGGAAGTGTAAAGTCATCATTCACCTCTGTCTGCTCAACTAACCACTCGGCGTATTGACGACGCTTGCAAGAAGTTCCCAACCAATAACTCTGTTAACTGACATAGCATGGCTTATGACAATATCCAACACAATGTTAAATAAAAGTGGTGACAATACGCAACTTTGCTGTACTCCAGTACCAACATTCATATATATCTTGAAATCTATTGAAATTTTGAAACAATATCAGTCAAGCGCATGGCGATATACTTTTCAAGAACTTCTTTAATTTGCACGTTTGCGGCTCTATGTACACGATAACTTTACGAATTCCATCTTCGAAGTCTTGAATCGCAAACCAAAGGAAAATCGATTGTAGGTATTGCGAAAAATACATTTCAACCTTAAAAAGATCCTATTATTGTCCAGGATATGAAAAAATTTTCATTTAATAGTATGAATTCCTAGTTGTATGCTTTGACTTCATTTAGTTTCTCTTAGAATTTTACTCTTTTTTATATTAAAATTATTGGTTTCCTGCACCTTAGTTTTATATCAATGACCTTTCGTGTTTTTTTCGATTTATTTTTTTTTTGTAAATTATTCATAGCAGTCAGCCTTTATACGTTTCGAATTGTACCCTAAAGTGTATGCTAAATTTTTTTTAAATAAATTTTGTTTGTCTCCCTTTAAGCAGACTATACTCTTCCAAAAAGGTTTCTTTAGTTACTCTTTCAAAGGCAATAATGTTATCATCATGCATGTTAACGTTAAATGGTTAAAGGCAATTTAGTTTTATTATATTTCAAAAATCTTTCTTTGTTTTCTTTTTTTAAGTTTTATAAACAAATCCTTGAAATCAATATCGTAATATTAAAAGCCCTAAGGTATGCTTTACAAAAAAGGAACGGTCTTTGTTTCAACAAAGAAACAAATCTGTATAAACATTTTTTTATATTATTTACGAGTAAATATTATTATTTGTTCGTTCGTCTGATGATATATGTTCAAGAAATTTCCGGTTTGTGTCTGCAAACGAGTCAACATGGAAATATACTGTGGCCCAACACCCAACTTTAATTACGAATATATGGATCAACTCAGCATCACCTTTGAAATTTAAGTAATTTTATGCAAGAAAACCTCTTAGAAGGACATTTTAATTTAATGTTGATAAAATCTGTGTATATTTTTGTATACATATTGCTACGTTTTAAACTTTTTAAAACGTTTGAGTTCTTTTAAATTGCGTTTAATTAAACAAATAACGCGTTGTGGTTGGTTTATACAGCCCTTTTTATTTTCACACTCTTACTTTATACATATATAACTATAATATTTCCAACTTATTTAATATTCGCTTAATACACCAACTGCCAAACTATAAATGAACTGCTAAGAATGCACCACCTTTTATATAAGAAACACATTACTTTCGAATGTTCTTGTATTTATCAAGCATTCTGTTTCCGTTATTTCAAATGTAACAACCAAAACCGGTACGGTAGAACCGTTCAATACGTAAGTGGTAACACTGTTAATTGCACACATAATGTGGTACAGCGAATATATGGACCGCCTTAAGCGCACTTGGCTAGAATTGCATGACATCAAGACTGGTAAAATATTTCTACGATACGTAGCAGAAGCTTTCGCTAGGAATAAGGTCCAGTTGTCTTGGTTAGCTGGACACTGTGGTATAGAAAAGTTTCCATGGCACCCAGAACCTTGCTGTGCAGCTCCTCTCACTTCCATCCTCAATCTAATCAAGGATTGGGAAATTGTCAGATGCTTGGAACACTGCTCAAAGGGGTTTGCAATTCGAAAGTCGCTCTGTAGTATGGCAGGCCGGACTTGATACTCCTAACGGAGTTTCTTACGGGCCACTGTAGACTGAGGGCGCATCTGAAGAAGATGGCGGCCACGTATGTTGATGTTTGTAGACTGTATTCAAAGCGGAATGTAGGTTTCTTGATAGGTTTAAGTGCAGGTGTTTAGGTAGGCTTTCAGATCTGCTGATGTTCTCTAGGAAGGCAGAAAATCTGTTGAACAAACTATAGATCGGAGGGGTGCAGTAGATGCCATGGGTCGTAGTGTCCTGCAATAGTACCAGGTCAAGAGGATCGAAATCTAGAACGTTCCTTAGTAATTGCATTCGCATATCTTAGGGCATTGTGCAGTAGCGAAGCCACACACAATGGTTGTTATTTAAACTAAAAAAAAAATAAATATGAACTTTCCAGCATAAAAATGAGTCTTCTACATCCAGCGTATTCTGAAACCTTCTTTATTAATATCATTTGAATACAGCACTGCGTTTGTGTGTTATATGGCAAAAGTAATTTTTGTTGTATCTTGTGTGCGGTAGTTAAGTCACACACAGTGGTTTGTCTGTATAGTTGTTTTTAAAATTCCCATATTTGCTGCATTCTCTTCTAATTACATTTCCATGACAACTTTATTAGGATTGCTTTTATGTAAATCAATGCCTAGTCCACTTTTTTCCTATTTTGTTAGAAACTATTGATTTTCTATGTAAAATTTTTATTTTATTGTATATATTCAATATCATTGTTATCTCATTAATTCGATTCCAGAGTTGGAAATATTTTAAGCCACATATGGAAATTTATTTTTTATCCTGATTTGTATTTAAATCTATTATGTATTATTTATTTAAGCTTTTCTCTCTCTCTCTTTTATGCTTTTTTTGGGTTAAACAATAAACGCCAATAATCAAATTCATATATCAGGATATACTTTATCATTAAAAAGGAAATTATATTTTTATCATTATAACTGTTTAAGTACAGTGATGCACAGAAAAATAACTTACAATTGAATCTGGAAATATTTAATAAAGTTTTATAAAAATATTTAATGTTTGTTCACAAAAAATAAGTACTAGACTCAGCTTGTAAAAATATTCCATAGAAATGCAGTAACAGATAAGGAGATCAGTATTGCATTGAGAGGTATTGTACTGAAATTACAAAAAGTCATGGCATAACAAACTAACCTCGTACCTTAGTGTAACCACAATACTATATACGAGGGCAGATTGATATTGAAGCTACCTAAGTAGGAAAAAAACATATTTTTTTTCAAAAACCATTCACTTCTTAACATAGTCTCCTTTTAGCTCAATATACTTAGTAAGACGATTTTCCAATTTTTTTATACCATCTGAATAATACGCATTAGTTTCGGTAATCACTTCTTCGTTTGAGATGAATTTTTTTCCTGCGAGCAATTTTTTCATGTTTGGCAACAGGAAATAATCACTAGGGGCTAAATCTGGACTATAAGGTGGACGACCAACCAATTCGAAGTGTATTTTTCGTAGTTTTAGCATCGTATCTAATGCTGTGTGAACCGGTGCGTTGTCTTGAAGAAAGAACACTTTTTTCTTGTTTAAATGTTGTCGTTTTTCCTTGATTGCATCAACCAATTGCTCCAATAATGCACGATAATACTCCCCTGTGCTTGTGGATCCCTTTTCAAGATAATCGATGAGCAATATTCCGTGTGCATCCCAAAATACAGTGGCCATAACCTTGCCAGCCGATTTCTCTTCTTCGGAGCACTCTCACCAGCTTCTACCTATTGCTTCGATTGATTTTTAGTTTCAGGTGTGTAGTTGTGGACCCACGTTTCATCAATAGTTATTTATCTATGCCAAAAATCAGCAGGATTATGCTTTATCATGTCCAAACACCGCTGTGAAGTGATCTGTCGAACTCGTTTTTGTTCAAAACTGAGCAAACGCGGCAT
Organism: Wohlfahrtia magnifica; assembly: GCA_023159175.1. Classification (NCBI taxonomy): domain Eukaryota; kingdom Metazoa; phylum Arthropoda; class Insecta; order Diptera; family Sarcophagidae; genus Wohlfahrtia; species Wohlfahrtia magnifica. The sequence goes on from JAKWBJ010000206.1 coordinate 740,346, forward strand.
CCATCTTGCCGATAGCTTTTTCATATGTAAATGTTCATGCAAAATGTTGAACACACGTTCATGTGATATGTTTACCATTTCAGCAATCTGACGTATTTTGACCCGGTGGTCATTCATAACGATATCGAGAATTTTCTTGATATTTTCTTCAGTAACCACCTCTTTTGGCCTTCCTGTTGATGGTATTGTTGCAGTGCTTGTCCAGCCCCGTTTAAATTCAGCAATCCAATGTTTTACCCTATAATCTGACGGAGCAGATTCGCCGTAATGTTTATCAAACTTTTCTTTTGTCTCTTTCGCCGTTTTGCCTTTCAAATAATAGTGTTTAATCACTACACGAAATTCACTTTTTTTTCCATTTTCCAAGAAACACAAAAGTTGCTTACTTCAAACGACTACAACAAATAAACTAATCGAAAAATTTGGCTAAAATTTTAACAGCTGATGTAAGACAGATCGTAATTTTTAAGAAAGAAAAAGTTTTTGTGTTTGTGCTAACATCTAGCGCTAGGTAGCTTCAATGTCAATCGGCCCTCGTACTTGTGAAACCAAATTAAAAAACTCAACTGCAGTCCTGATTTTTGCTAAAAGCTTTCTCTGAATTCAGTTTTACCACAGTTCAGGTTCTGGTTTTAACGAAAACAATCTGATTACGTTGGCTGTGTATAATTTTGGTTAAAAATTGTATTTTCGATTATTTCTTTAACCCCAAACCTCCTGACAATAGTGTCCCGGTACCCAAACGTTCTTTAAAGTCAAAGTTCCGTTAGCTAAACATTTTTTAAGCTTTTTGTCATTATGGGATCTCCTGATTTATTTGGGTTCGCTGTAAAGCCACCTTACCCAAGTATCCGTAAATATCTTATTATGTTTTGTATGATAAAAGTAAAAATAATAGAACTTTTTGGAGGAGCAATTATTTTGCTATGCATCTTGTATCTTGCTATTTACAAGCATTGCATAATTTTAGGGGTTTTCGTTTCGAATTCGAATCATCAGTTTTGCAAAGGTAGCAACGATCCTTTAGTAGCAAATTTTATCCCGCTTAGAAGTATTTGATGGGCTTATAGCATTCTGGAATTGTTTGATCCGATGCTGATGGTCTTTGTCTTATCAACATTAACTCTCAGGCCATGTTTCTTTGCCTCTTCTACCAGGTCATTGAGTTTCTGCTGCTTTGTCACTATGCCTAACCGACGACAGACGAATGTCGTCGGCATAATCGATGCTGCTCTGTAAATGTTAATGGTAAGCTTCTGTTTCGTCCATCCACAGATTTCTTGAGGATGTCATCTAAGACCATAAAAAATAATTAGCATGATGAGTGAAATTCCAATTTTTCACAGAAATTTAAAAAAATTGCGATATTTACCTTTAAAACTGGCCGAATCTACTGCTGCCACATCTCTACTGAGAATCAATGAATGTGGTCTTAGAATATTGAAATACTCCTCCGGCCTACTGCAGCGGATTAGCTTGTATCCCGTGAGGACAAACTACTGTATCCCGTACCTTTTACCAGCGACCAGTCTTAGAAGATATATTCCGTATAGAAATACCTGCAAGGGAGGGCACGAAAAGTATCAGAATTTTCACAAATGGATCAAAGCTGGATGGTGGCATAGGCTATGGCATACATTCTCTCGATATTAATATTAATATGTTCTACAGGTCGCCGGATAACTGCAGTGTGTTTTAGGCAGAGGTGGCCGCTATTTGTGAGGTTGCTGGCTTGTCAAGGAATAGTGTTACAACGATCTTATGCACTATTAAATCCTTAAGAACTATGTTCACTAAGTCCCTGACAGTAAAGATATCTTATTGATCACTAGGTGTGATGGCTGAGTATTTCGATATCAATTTTATTTGGGTACCGGGTCACAGTGACATTTCGGGAAATTGAAAGCAAGCTCCGACTTGTAGACAGGCTAGAACTCTCTGGTCGATGGTGCACAAAAAGAGGTCTAAGAAGCTACTTAACTTGCCGAGATGCAGGATATCTGCGGTTATAGCAGTACTATAGGTAATTTTCTAGTGTGGTGACACGCTCGATTTTGGCGGGACTTAGGTTCAGGATATTCAGTATGCATTTAGTTAGTATTGGGGCTCTACAGAAAATCCTGTAGGGTTGATCAGCAAGCTTATAGAGGCGGTGAATTGGTTAGATAACTAATCAGTGGCTCACGGGCGGAAGATATGGGTATCACAATAGGCTCTAAGGAGCCTAAGTGTGCTAGATGTGTGTCTGGCGGCCGCTTTTAAGCTAAGCTAGCCTTTAAAACTGTAATTCCCGCTACAAACACAATCGGTTATTTGGGTTGTAAAGAGTCAACGTATGTAAATGCCATCAGTATGGTCAGGGTTAAATGTTTTGAATTCTACAAAGATTGTCAAATTTTTTTTTTTAATTTCTATTCCTTTTGAAAAATAAAAAATAGAAACACTTCCACACATGATCTTTGGCTGCTAATTAAACAAAAAAAACAATTCTGTCTATCGTCTAAACTAATCGTATTGTGAGTTACTGTAAAAAAGAAAACAAAAACAAAAAATATTTAAATATTTTTTATTAAAAAAAAGAAATAAATCCACTTCAGAACACATTTTTTCTCTTCTCACATCAATTCATATATAGTTAGGCCACTCAACGTATTCCAATGGGAGATTGCTTGTCGGTGTGTAGAGGTGTAAGCATGTGCATGAGTGTATGTCAGTTTTCACTATTGTGTCAATGAGTAAGTAGTACGTGTGCATGTGTGAGTGCAAAGTTGATATCATTTCCTTTATAAAAGTTGTTGAGGATTTTTTTAATTTTTCGTTACTTTATAAAATATATACTTTGTTGTTGTTGTTTTTATTGTATTCTAACGGATATGATATGTGTGTATACACATATACACATACATATGCAAAATATATTTTATGTTTTTTTATATGTCTGTTTGTGTATGTATGTAATTTATGCAACATACGATATTTCAATATTTTAACAGTTTTAGTTTGACACCCTACTCACGATATATTTGATTTTGTGTCGATATTTGGCAACTCATAAATAAATTTATTTCAGTAATGTAACCATGGCTTAGTCTCAGCCTGAAAAGGCCAGTTTTGATATATTTATGTTATTTCGCAACCCAATTTTAGTAGAAAATTGTTTCTTTTCTTGGTGTCTAGGACTTCGCTGAATGCGATAGAAACTGATTCAGCTGATACTCTAATGTATTGCTTGTGCGACTGGCTAGGCTAATGCCTGGACAACTTGAAAGCTTCCCTATGTATAAGAGAATTACCTGTTGGAATATCAGCGGCTAATGGCTGAAAAAGTGACAGTATGCTGCGATTGGATTATAATGTAGGCTACCGTATACTCTGTCTTCACCAACTTTTTGTTGTTATTGTTCTCCTGTTATATTTTGTTATTATTTTTTTCAGTTTTTTCTTTTTGAAGATTCTTTGCTATATTTCCAGTTGACACCATGGGGAGCACGTATATGTGTCTATCTGTGAATATGCGAGTTTCGGTGTTTTTGTGTGTGTGTGTCTAAATTTAATATCATAATGTTATTTGATAGTTAATGTCACTCTGTATTGCTGTATAAATTTGAGAAAATAGAAGTATATGTGTAGATGTTAGTCCTGATACGAGGGCAGATTTCACATTCTATGAAAAGCTTGAGAACTTAAAATAATAAGACAAGACAAAAAAAAAAATGTAAGAATGAAACTGTTTTTATTTTATTTATTTTTTTCTCTTGTTTTTTTCTTGAGACTACAATCTAGGGGATAACTCTTACGCATGAAATGCATTGTGCTGATATTAGAAAAATAGGTTGTGGCAGGGAGAATAGAGAGAGTACTGTTTATGGATGCTCGATTTAAGTTTTCTCATGTCGTCAATGGCAGGGAAGACGTTCACGGGAAGATTGTTCCACAAACAAACAGATCGACTAAAGAACTAATTCTTCCTATAATGCGATGGGCGATTCACTGCATAATCAACTATAAAGGGATGCACTTCAATAGCATTCCTCACTACATAAGAATATGTGATTATTAGGAACTAATTCTTTATTTTATCAGGACATATTCCGTTATAGTACCGCTAGAACAGTGAAACACACGCCACATTGCGATAATACTCTAATGAATCGGTAAAATTGACTACCTCACATCATTAATGAAGCACTGGCCCATACATCAGAATTGGATTTTATTTTGGATCGGATAAAGGTGTGGTAAATAATAAGGAGATCAGATGGAGTGAAGTATTCTTGAACCTTTTTGACAAACCAAGGTTTTCGTTGAAGTGAACATCATAACGAATCCTCATGCTCAGAACATCAAGAGCATCTGCTTCTCGAATATCTACATTAACCATAGACACAGATGATACCAAACCACCACGTATATATGTTAAAAAACAGTATTGGGTCTTGCGTGCATTAAACTTGACCTCACTCGGAGATTTTCTTCAGGTTACTTGTGAGTATGTCATTCATATTTATCCTATTCGCCCCAAAACGCTCGGCATACGATCAATGAATGAATGACAGATATTTTGTCATTTGCTAAGAGTAGATAGGATTGGAAGTGAGAAGTAGAAAGTTATTAAGAAATATTAGAAATAGAGTGGGCAAAAGCACAGATTCTTGTGGTACCCCTGAGTTTATTGCGAACTCGTCAGATGAGACCCTATCTATAACCACTCTTATAGAGCAATCTTTGAAAAAACTCGATTTTACCAACGTAAAAGGTTTTGGTAGATTATCTGATAGATAATTTCGTGTCATTTATGTCTTAAACATGTTTCCTAACATATGTCAGCCACGGCTACGAGTTACATGGTCCATTCGAACAATCTAATCTTTGATTACCGTTTCCAATAATTCTGGGCATATAGCATCAATGGTGTTTTCCAATGCTTCAAGAGTTCCTAATTTGTCGGCATAAACCAATGTCTTAACTTAGCCCCGGAGATTTTATTTCACACGAATGCTAAGGCCAGTTGACAGGACCAAAACTGAATCAAAATTTCTTTCTACTTTTTATACTGACTATGATTCCATTTAAAGGATAGCTATAATAATTGCATAAAATTCTGTCACCGGATTGCTTGCTTGACGTATGGCAAGTTACGCCGTCTTGTTGGAACCAAATGTCGTTGATGTTTAGCTGATTAATTTTTTGAAACAAAAATTTTGTCAGCCTCGCTCATTGCGCCATTTACTATTTCGAAAGAAATAAGGACCGATAATGCCGCCGGCATTTAAACAGTCAATTTTAATAAATGTTATGGTGATTAGGGTACCTATTGGCTTTCCACAAAACATCTATTGCTTTGTTTCAGTTTCTTTAATCAATTTGATATTTCAAGCTAAGTAGATAATTAATCCGCTGTAGCTTCCACCATATGATCTCTTTTTTTTTTGTGTAGTGGTGAAAATCCTTGCTAATTGGTGGTGACCTTTACTTTAGCATTGTAGTTTTTTCCCAGTAGGTGGCGTGTTTTTCCTGATCATTCGTTTGATGTTTGTCATCATCATCAGAGGTATGCGAGAAGGGTCATGGGGGCTGTTTTTTCTTTATTTTTTTAGATGGAGTTGTCTGCAGGGAAGAAGTTGAAGTCTTTTTTTATTATTAAACATTCGAAACCACAATTAAATGTTTTCTTCGTCATGTCCTCTGCTGGGGCTCGAACCTGGGTCGTTTGTGTTGTTATGCGTGCGCTCTAACCACTACACCACGCCACCTCGTCAGCAAGTTTAATGCCAGCTAATTCAGGGGCGAAAAAATTTCTAACCATGTCCCTATACCGTTCACCTTTAACAGTAACATTCTGACAATCATCGTTTTCGAAGACATATGGACTAACGACTCCGCCAGCCCATAAAGCGTATCAAACAGTAATTTTCTGTGGATGTGATGTTATCTCGGCACAAGCTTGTGGATTATCCACACTCCAAAAGTATCAATTCTGCCTATTTACGGACCTTTTCGACCTAACACGGGCTTCATCGAAGAACAAAACCATTATGATCAACAGAAGCATAATTTTGATAAAAAACTTCAACAATTTACAAGTATTGCTCTGGTGTTTTGAAATGTCAAACTAAGCTAAACGAAAAGCAACTATCAGCAGTGTTGCCAATTCAGCGCTTCTCGCGCTATAATTAGGGCGTTTCAACAACCGAAAAGTCAAATTTTTTCCGTTCAGCGCTTTTTTTAACGCGCTAGCTAAGCGCTTTTCTATTTGAACTTTATTTAAGAAATTTAAAATCACTAACTTGAATAAACTCACTAATTTATACAAACTATGGGCTTAAAATGCTTCATGCTTTGAAAATTACGTTACTCCAACTAACATTTGTACAAAAATTAATAACGATTGTGTTTTTGGAACGTATATAAAATCTAATATCTAATCGATTTGCCAATACTTATGTTATTTTAAATAAAGAAGAAAAAATTAAAATTATTGTTGTTGGATCCCTTTCAGATCCCTAGGGATCATAGGGCCATAAGAAATTCTTTCTATCTATAGTATGTCTATCTAAAGCCAATAATCTAATTGGACTGCAAGTCATTCCATGGGAAGTAGCTTCTCTTTCAATCTTAATTCTCTAGGAATGCACTGACCTTTCAATTCTTCTTCTTCCCTGCGAGTTCCATTCAATGGCCTGTTTCGCTAAGTAGTTGTTTGGTTTCCTCAGAGTGTGCCCAATTCATTTCCATTGGTGTGATCTTATTCCTGGCCAGAATATTTTCAAAATAAGTCGCATATAGCGTTTTATAAATGCCTGAATGGAATTGATATCAATCACAGCCGCATTCCATAACTCGAAATCATAGAAAATTATATTTCACATACGAGTTAAAGATGTTCGTTTTAGGAAGATATGTAGAAAACATACTACAGCATTCAGTCGACCAAGGTTCAGTCTGTTCCGAATATCAACACTGGAACCGTCGGAAGTTGTGATAACAAAAAGACGGAACATCTCACAAATTTCTGATCGTTGAGTTCTTAATGTTGATTCGCATAATTTTTTTTTTGGAAATGTTTATCTGCAGGCCAGATCTGTGTACTTCCGCTGTATATAATCTAGCTTTTCCTGCATATCGCAATGTCTTTTAGCCAGGAGACATATATCGCCTGCGTTCAGGTCTTTCAACTTTGTATTAAGTCTACAGGTTATACACGTTGCAACGTACAATCGAAGACAATTTAAAATAGCAGTGAAGGAGGAACACAACCATGTGTATTACTAGCTCTGATAGGTAGTATCTTTATGTTACACATGAGCCCAAAAATGAAGAAAAATCTTTAATTTATTGTTTTGTTCTAAATCGTTTTTAATTTTCTTTTTTATGTAATCGTTCAAGTTATTAAAAAAATTATTGTTTAAATGGAAATTTGAATCACTTTTTTTTAAATTTTATTATATTTTTCTATTTTCAATATTATTAACGCTTTTTTACAACGCGTTTTGATTATAAATAGTTCGGTAAATAATAATTTAATGCTTTTTGGCGCCTTTTGAGTAGGAGTTCTGCGCGTTTTTATTATAAAAAGTTGGCAGCGCAGACTATCAGCTGTTAAATCGATTGTCAAATAAAGCAGTGTTGCCAACTCAAGGTTATTCAGCCCTGTAACTTTTAATGCAACACTGCTCTCATCGACTGCTATTTATTATTAGTAAATTTTGAACAAGCTGCGTCTATTAGTTTATATTGATAGTCCTTGAAGAAAATCAATTTCGTTACCTTTTACCAAAAGAAAAAAAAATTGTTTTTCGAAAGAATTTCAAAATATTTTTTATTTTTATATAAAAATTTTTTGAAATTTTTCTAAGCACCCTCCTTAAAAATTTCCGTACATGCAAGTCCTATATGGCGATAACTACCAATATATTTATTTATCGTATTTCAATATATTTTTCTGTGCATATTATACTTTTTTCATTCATGTGTTGTTAGAAATGAAATAAATATTTCATTTTCATTTTGGGAATAGTTTTCATATTATTATTGTATTTTATATTCGATTTCTGTTACTTTTTTTCTAGTTTTCTTATTTGATTATTTCCAATTTCTGTTTTTCTTGTTTTTTTTTTTTTTTTTTTTTTTGTTGGTTCTTCCATTTGCCTCTTTACACATTTGTATCAGGATTTCTATTTCCTTAACAATTTTCTCTTGTGATTTTTATTCATATGTTGTGTGTGTGTGCTTCTCACTCACTCTCTCTCTGTACATTTTCCTTTTCATGGAATTCAAAATTTATGCATAAGTTTGTGATATTTTTTCTTATTGTTGTTGTAGATTTCCTATCAGTATCATTCGTTTATTTAAATGTGAAAAAAATCTTTTATACGAGAATACTTTACAGCTTTAAATGAGACAAAGAAGAGTATGCAACATTCTGTTGTTGATTATTTGCAACACTTACCAAAAGAAACCGAAAATATAATATAAAATATAATTAAATAAGCTAATGCTGCTGACCTAATGCTGACCTAGTATTCTACACCACAATGTGGTTTTTTTTTTTTTGTCGAAAACATAATCTCTTATCCAGATTTGGTTTCCTATACATGGTTTGTCTTTTTAATAACGTATTTTGGAGGGTAAACATGTGTTACTTAATCACGCCTAGCCATTGAACAAACTGTGTAAACAAAGTTTATTTTTGGCTTCAAAGATATTAAATTTGATAACAAAAAAACATAATTAGTTGTGGGAAGTTTCTGTTTTATTTATTCAATTTGAAGAAAAAGAGACCCTGAAGTCCATCGATTGTTTACGGATTCATATCCTGAATGTGTACCATAGACTAAAACCTGCGAGAAATGCTTTGTACAGTGCAGAAGTGACGATTTCGGCATAGAAGGCTTGTGAAATCATTGGGAGCTACTCAACCAGCAGTTTTAAAAGATTTGTAAGCAGCAAGAGTCTACCAAACAGGGTTGGGTCGGTTTTTATACCTAAAGGTTTTCGTAGTTTATTTGTAGCAAAAATAATTTAAATTTACGTTTTGGGAGTACAAATTAATTCGGTGTGTTTTTTTAGAACAAAAAACAATGAATTAACAAATTCATCAAATAACTTCTCGTATTTAAGGATATGCAGTTTGAAGCCGATCTTATATATCTTCAAAAAAAGTGATTCGGTGACATGCCAAAAGATATTGCATTCGTCGAGGCAGCCAATAGTCAGAAGGAGCAATGTTTGGAGAATACGGCGGGTGCAGCATTTGATCGCTTTCAGCAATTGTTTGGCTACTTTTGCGACGTAAGACTGAGCGTTCTAATGCAAAAAGAAAACTTTATCTGTCTTTATATTTCGGCTGTTTTACTCATAATGCACGGTTCAAAGTAATGGCAGTCTGTTCCGGTCACCGAGTTATAGCATCTCATGGCATTCATGTACTTACAAACAAAAAGTATTGTAGAAACTAATGATAAACCCGGTGGTTTGGGTTTTTTTTTTTTTTTTTTTTTTTGAAAAAATTCGGGTTTTTGCCAACCCTGCTACCAAAAGCAAAGAATTTGGGTACCACACGAGTTAAAGTTAAAAGACTTTGCATATTCGAAATGCTGTTTGAACCCCATAAAAGGCAATAAGTTTTGCATTGAATCATTACTTACTTTGAAATCAAACCTATTACGACAACCCAAACCCCAAGTAGTCGTATATATATAAAAATAAAACAAGGGTCCCATTTAGCATTGCCAGATTCAACATTGATTGCAAAGTTCTTGACATTTATAGAAAAAAATCTTGATTTTAAAAAAAGGTTAACAGTCACAAATATTGCTGTTCCAAAAACTTCGATTACAAATTGCCGGTAGATTGTGCTAAAATATGTATCTCTGGTAGTATTATTTGCATCAGGCACTACAGCTTGTTTAAAAGGTAACATTTTTTATTTTGTTAGAATTATTCTGTGAAAAATTATTTACGTTTGAAACTGAGTAAAAAAAATCGTCATATTTTCCTTTTTCAGCGTTGCTGGTTGCTGAAAAAATTTGTGAAGTTTCCAGAGACGTTGCTATAACTAGGAAAACGGCAACGAAATGGTCGGTTCGTTTTCGATCTGATAATTTGGAGGTTAAAGATGCACCCCGCTCATGTAAAGAATTGGAGAAGACTGACATATAATCGGAAGGCTTTTATGGCTTTACCTCAAAAATGGCAAAAGGTTACCGATAAAAACAGCACATATTTGGTTAAAAAAGTTCGTTTCAGATATAACAACAGCTGATAATTGCTTTTTGTTTGGATTGACTTACACCAGAGCAATGCTTGCAAATTGTTGAAATTTTTCATCAAAATAATGATTCCGTTCGTCAAATTTCAAAATTCGAAATTTTGTACTCTGGGTACAATGGGTACGGTAAATAAGCCAAATTGTAGCATTTGCAGTGAGGATAATAATCAAGCTTTTGTCGAAACACCATTACATTCACAGAAAATTACTGTTTGGTGCGCTTTATGGGCTGGTGAAGTCTTTGGTCTACATGTCCTTAAAAACGATGATGGTCAGAATATTACTGTCAATGGTGAACGGTATAAGGACATGAATAGAAATTTTTTTCTTTTGCCAATCAGCTGGAATTATCTTGCTGATATGTGGTTTCAATAGGACGGAGCCATATGCCACATACAATTAATTTACACAAAGAACTTTTGATGAAAAAGAAATTTTACGTAATGGTTCAATTAATGGGCCACCAAGATCGTGTGATTTAACCACATCAGATTATTTTCTTTAGGGCTATGTAAAGTCACTTGTCTACGTTGATAAACCAGAGACAATTAAATACCTAGAAATCGAAATTCGAAAGGACCATCTGGCAAATCTAGTCCCATCTATCATTTGCCACTAAAATTTAGCCAGGCGATTACATGAGACTGTACAGAACAAAGACGTGGATTGGTCGAAAAATGCCCTGTATATTAGCAGTCAATACTGTCAACGGCTGATAACTAAGAAAGCGATAGTAGTGGAAGGATAATTATTGTTATCATTTGATCCTTTAAAGATCCCAAGGGGATCATAGGGACATAACAAATTTTTTTCATTTGAGCCCATGACAAGATAATGGCTCCAAGTTATTATATGGTAAGTAGCTTCTCTCTCACTTCATCTATTTTCTATAGGTATGTTTTCCCTGCAAGTTCCATTCTATAGCCACTTTCGTTACGTCTTTGTTTGGTTTTCTCATTGGGTGTTCCCAATCCATCTTCATTTCCTACTTAAAATTTATTTAATTAGACAAACTTGATATGGTCCTTGCCATTTGGAAAATTTGAAATTTGTTTCTGTTCAGAATATTTAGGAAGCGCGGTAGACAGCTTTTTATAAATGCCTGAATGGAATTAACATCCCCCACCGCTGCATTCCACGACTTCACACAGAAGTTAATGAGGTGTTTTTCCATTTTTGGATAGATGTGTGGAGAACGCTGTACAGCATTTAATTGGCCAAATACTTGTCTGCCACATTTCAAAAAACCAATATTTCTATCTTAAAGCCAATATTTTTCATTGTTTGCAAAGTTGAATTTTTGTTGCAGCAAAGGACCGAATTAAATAGTTGTCTGAGATACATATATTTGGACTTTTTCAACTCACAACTCTATTACAAATTCATTCTTTAAGTGTTTTAGGTAAAAAACAAATTGAGGTCAAGAATTTTTATAAACATTTTTTAATTTATTTTGTTTAAAGTTTCTTAAAAATCTTTTTTTCATGTCGTTATTAATTAAAGCTTTTTCAGTGTCATTTGTTTCGTGTGTAATATGTACTCAGTATACAGAGATTCCCACAATAAATTTTATTGATGCATATAAGGGAGATCGGACGGTTATTATTCGACCGGTTTTAACTGGTTTTTTTTGGTTTAGTCGAATACGGTTTTTTCAAAATCTTCATTTTTCGAATACCGAATAAACCGGTTAATTTAACACGAATAACCGTTTAATTTAAATAAGTATAAGTATATATACGTTTGTATGTTTTTTTTATTGAAAATATGCTCATCGTTTAACTATTTTCATAAATTTAATAATTTTTGTATATATGACAACCTTGAACGTCTCACAAGGAACGTGAAAACCAAAGTAGATCGAAAAATATATGCGTACTTGAGCAACAACAACTTTTTCTCATCTTCTTTAAATTAATATTGATTTCTTGTATGTTAAGGGTCCGCCATCTAACGCTTTTGTTTTCAACTAGTGCTTATTACTTAGCTCATGTATGATTTGACAGATAATTAGTTTTATCCTTAGTTATCGGGCCATGTTGAACGAATTTTGGTTCACAAGAATTGAAGAGGAGGATATTAACAACATTTGGTTTCAACAGGATGGCGCTACGTGCCACACAGCCGAAGCTACACTCGATGTTTTGCGCCCTGTTTGTGAAGATCGCATTATCAGCTGCAAAGCTGATATCGTTTGGCCACCTGGGAACTGCGACTTGACAACGTTGGACTATTATTTGTGGGGTGCTGTCAAAGATAAATGTTACGCCAACAAGCCAGAGACAATTGACGCTTTAAAGGACAATATTCGTGAAGCCATTGGTGAAATACGGGTGCACACAATCGCATGCTAATTCATGGCCAGCTGAGGCAGCCATTTGAATGAAATTATTTTCCATTATTAACCGGAGGGATTGTACTTTTAAATAAAAAAAAGAAATTTGAGAAAATATTCATTATATATTTGGTGGACCCTTTACAATGATCAATTAGGTTCATTCAAAGCGACCCACAAACGCTGGCTCCGAACGGCAGATATATAAGTTAGTGAAGTTTTTCACAGCGTAAATACACATAAACAGTCGCTAGTAATTTTGTGAGGTGATATCGCTGTTGAAAATTATGAGACGGTGTGGCCTGGGATTGAACCGATGACTTCTTGGTTGGAAGATGGGTTTCTTACCTAATATACCACAGTGACACAAACACTATTAAATACGTGGTGCATAAATTTACATACAGTGCTGTCTGAAACCGAAGGAACTTTTCTTGCCGAGGCAATTAAGGACTCGTGTATTACTAATAGATTTATTTAAAGTAAAACATTTCATTTTTGTTATCTTAGGCACCTAAATTAGAACTATAACAACAAACCTTTAATTCCATTCTCTATCAAGTAATACAACAAAAACGAAATTATCTCTTTCAGTAGCTGTTCGAAACTTAAGTATTTTTCAGTACTTTGTGTAATAAAGTTTGTTTTTATGGCTTCCGCTCGCCGTTTTGGCCTAGTTTTTATGAGATTTGTTAGAATTACGGTTACTATTGATTGCCACTTTAATTTCTGCTTATTTTTATAACGAATGAAAGAACCGGTTAACCGGTTATTTGAATTATTATTAACTAGAACCCGATTTTTTTTTCGAATTATTTGAAAACCAGTTTTTGAAAAAAGTCGAATAATAGATCTCCCTAATGCGTATATATACATACAGTGGGTGGAAAAAATAAGTTGTTAAAACCAATGTTTCAGAAATGGTTCACAGTTCTTAATTTTTTTTTCTTAATTTGTATTATATACTTCGTAGTTTTAAACTAAAATATATTTTATAACAAAAACAAATCTTATTTCAGTTTAGAAAAAGAGAAAAATAATCAATTAATTAATATCCACAGAAACTTGTAGGCTCACAATAGCGACATGATAATATGTAGGTGTGTTCACTAAGTTCTTATAAAATTCTTATAAAATTGCATATTTCTACGCAGGCTGGTCTTCGGTCCAGTATGTTATGCCTTTGGATCTGTGATTTGGCAGGAGGTCCAGGGTTGAATTCCCGAATCGGGATTGTTGGTCTAATGGGGCCTTCGTTCAGAGTGAGTTTGATCTAAACTGGTATACCGATGGCTCAAAGATGAATGACTGTGTCGGTACTGGTGTTTGTGGAGCCAACCAAGACTTGTCGATCCCACTGGAAAGTTTACTGAATGTCTTTCGTATGTACGGAGATCAAACCGGACAGTGGGTTCAATGGTAAGACCATTAATATATTCTCTGAAAGTCAAGCTGCCTTGGCTCAAGTCGTATGACATCTAAACTGTTCAGATATTGCTACGATATGTTCAGAAAACTTTTGCTTAGAAATAAAGTCCAATAAAGTTATTCGTATTAAAATAACTGGTATATTCGGTATTCGACAAAACCAGAAAAACCGAATTATAGGCACAATAAAACCCATGGGTCACAGTGTCCTTTAACAATGCTTGGTCAGAGTAATAATAATAACAATGATCTCCGTAATAATAAGAATAGCATCTGATTTTCTTTCATTATAGAACACATAGGATATGGCAATGTATGGAATAACAAACACATGGTGCAGATATAAAATTCTGTAGCGGATTTGTTGAGATTACTTTTTGATCTCAAATAAATCCACAGTCTTATTAAAGCCATATATTGGCATTTTAAAAAAATGCATTCCATTTCTCGCTTGTTCACTAATACCATCTTTGAAATGCTTCTTGTCTTATTTCAGAAGAGTTTTATAGAGTTTTGAGGGTTTCATGCTCATAAAGAAACAATTGGCAATCGCTGATTAACTGAGTGTCCTTCCAGTTTCTTTAATCCATGAATATCTTGTTACTTTCATATTGTATGCATACATATGTGTGTACATATATTCATATATGAATATATACATACATTCATATATACATACATATGTGTATTTCTTTACATACATATTCCATTATGAATATGTATTTTATGATCAGTGAGATAAAACACGTTCTCAATTACTAAGATGTTACTTATACTTTGTACTTGTTGTTTTTGTTGTCGTAGATGTTGTTATAGCTGTGTTGTTCAGCTTTACTATCTGACAGTTTATATTTGAAAACGTTTACAAAGAGATTAAATCCATGAAAAGTCATTAAGAAACAAAATATTTTTTTTTAAATTTTTTTTCAAAAGAAGGATTTCCTTCATTATTGCTTCTGAACTGTGTCTATAACTTAAAAATTTATTATTTCTGACATAGTTTGGGATTTTATTGTGGGATTTATGTATAATACAGTTTTAGTCAAAGTTTTGGCCATCGTTAGATAAAACCTATCTTTCCCATCTTTCCTGGCAACATATGGACTATGCACCAAAATAACTGTTTGTTTTTTGAAGCTAAGAAAAATCAAGCCCAATTCAGAATCCTTGTTCAAAAGTGAAGCTAATTACAGTGCTAACGTTTTCAATGATCGAAATAAATGATAGTTGTACAAGTCCCCTGAAATTATTTGGCCTTGTGCTCCCACTAAATACAGAGCATTACCATGCTTTGTCAGATTTGATGTTGATATTATTACTTGGTAAGGCTTCACATACGAATGGATCCACTTTTAATCCCTAGTAATAGTCAGACCAAAAATTACTTCTTTTTATGACATTCAATCAATATTTTCACTTGGCTCGGCTTGAACTAGAATGGTGTACAATATCCCTGCTTTTGGATGCTTCCAGCTGTTTGTAAGCGTTTTAAATTTGTTGCTTGAATGGTTGCCTTTGGAATAATGATTCCCTCTATTGGTCCGGAACCTTACTGTGAAGTATCACTTACTACCATACCCAATCTAACCAAGGATTTGGAAATTTCCAGATGTTTTGAACACTGGAATGCTCAATGGCGTTCAGTACGCAATTTGGGTGTCTCTATGAGGATCTCAAGTATGGCAGACAGAACTTGACACTCCTAAGGGAATTTCTTACATGCCATTGGGGACTTAGAGCGCATCTGATAACGATGGCACTCTCAGATGTGAATGTTCGGAGACTATGCTCGCAGACATCCGAGACAGCGGAACACATATTGTGGCTTCTTGATATGTTTTGATGGAAATATTTATGTAGACATATGGTCTCACTGGCTGACAGCTGAAGAAACCGGAAGGGTATAATAGATCCCATGAGTTGCAGAGTCTTGCAATAGTACCTGGTCGATATGATGATAATGTTATTCTTTTCTGACTTTTATGTTTAACCTTGGCGGTCTTTGTCTTCCAGGTCAACATCATTTCTAAGCTGCACAAAGCGCCTTCTCGCACATTGAAGTCGATAGAATATGCATATCTTGGATGAGCTTCGGTAAACAATCGGTGTGCTTTAGCTATTTTGTCCGAATAAGTAAATCAAAACTTCCCACAATTAAAGCTTGGTCGGTATAAAATTCGTCATTTTAGAAGTAGTAACAAAAATTTTCTGATTTAATCGGACAGTCGTGCTAGGATCGGGTTTCTTGCGAGCGTCAACTGGACATCTATCCTTGTCCATGAATGCCACAGGTTTCTCATGGAAATCTCGGCTCATTGGAAGGTAACTCTCATATAGGTTCTGTGACACAGGGACATCGTCGGAAATTGCGTTGCTGACGAACTGACTAGGGCGGATATTGGGCTCGATATTTTCGAACAAGTGCCTATCATTGGTGTCCCGATTGCCTCGGATAAGCTGGATATTCTCCGGTCAGTGTATGGCGATGCTTAATATCGTTGGCGGCTTAAGCGCACGTGCGCTATCGCTAGGCTCTCCTAGACTGATCTCGATGAGAAGGGGACTAAAAGTCTCGCAGAGTCGCATGGCCATCCATCGCAGAATAGCAGTCCACACGGATTACTTCCTTATTTAGAGGCATGCCGATAGTCTCGCCATCCCTTCCTATGATTTTTGCCGGAGTTGTGTCTCTGAAGAGGAGGAGGGGGCTGTTTTTCACCTTATGTGTCAATGTCCAGATCTTACTACCAGATGCCGAAAATTTCTGGTCTCCTATATCTTGTCATCTTGTCACCGCAATTGCAAGATTTATTTTGGTATCAAAAGGGTTTTGTATGGAGACTATTTGATCCCCGAGTTAGCTACTATGCTTGTGGCATCACAATGGCCTAAGTATCTGGCGTAAGTATCTAAGTATCCCTCCATCCCTCCAGGAGGGTTCACCAACCTACAATTCAAAATGCCATATAACTTATTAAAGGTGCTCCATTTTTTGTGAATCGCGTATTTTAAGGTTATTCACCTAAAATTATACAAGAACCTGCATTATTTTATAAAGCATTTCTTTTTTAATTAAAACACTTAAGAAATAATTTTTTTAATACAGGGTGTCCACCGGGAAGATATACTACTTTGTTTTGCCGCCATTTTGGTAAGCTTGACAGTTCATATTTGGCGGTCGTGAAGTAGAGATATGGCAAATTTATTATGGAAAAATATGAAACATTTTATCAAAATCAATCATCGATTTTCATGAAAAAATCATAATGAGTGACGAGGCACATTTTCATTTGAATGGTTATGTGAATAACGGAATAGTTGGTTCTGGACAATGGAAAACCCTCAAATTATTCATCAGTCACCTTTACATCGTTAAAAGTGACAATTCAGGAGGAATCATTGGACCTTATTTCTTTAAAACTGAAAACGGCGAAATGGTAACTGTCAATGGGGAACGATATCGTGATATGATTGAAAACTTTTTAATGCCACAACAGCATGCTTTAGGCTTGACTAACATGTGGTTTCAATAAAACGGTGCCACATAGCATACAGCCAGGATTATAATGGAATTACTGCGAAACCTCTTTCCACAACAAATTATTTCAAGGAATGGTGATGTTGATTGGCCTCTACGGTCGCCTGATTTGACTGCTTCGGACTTTTTTTGTGGGAATATCTGAAAGCACGGTTAATGCAAACAAACCAGAAACGCTGAAGCAACTCAAACAATATTCATGATGAAATTAATGAAGTACCGCGTGAAATGTGTGAGAATGTAATGAAAAATGTGTTCAAAAGGGCTCGCATTTGTGAGGCTAACAGAGGCGGGCATTTATCTGATATTGTATTCCATACATAATTGTTGACATTAAACATTTATCAATATAAGATCCATTTCTCTTTCATATAATCAAAAATTGTAAACAAACAAAGTAGTATACTTTCCCGGCGGACACCCTGTAAATAATTTTAATAAATAATTTATAACTTTATTTTAGATTTGAGGTAATAATGACAAAGTAAAACTAAAATAAAATTATTGATCAATATCTTTTGGTTGCAATGAATTTGAATTTGCCTAAGACTGATTTTCATTTAAATTGAACTTATCTTTTGCGTTACATTTCAATTAATTTTAATTAATGATTTTTTTTCGAAGTTTTTTTTTTTGCTTCAAAACTCAAATAATTAAATTTATTATCTTGGTAAATATTTAACATTTATAATGATTATAATCATAAATTATACAACATTTGTATTCAAACACTGTAAAACAAAAAAAAAAAAAAAACGGAGTCGAGTTCGAACACATGGTATCAGCCATCATGGATACCAATTCGTTACATTTAATAGCCATAGGAAAATTCTCTGATTTTTCACATAATTTCTTGAAGCCCGGGTCCGCCATCTGACGTTTCTTTTTCAACTAGTGCTTATTTCGTGAATGGTAACACTTAACTCATGTCTGATTTGACAGATAATTAGTTATATCCTCCCGCTGAACGAATATGGTTGTGTATACGCTTGAACTTCGCTTCTATAAGTGGGCCTTCGATCGACCTTTTTGCCGATTTTGCCAAAATAAATCATCTTTTCAGATGAAGCTCATTTTGATCTTGGCGGGTATATAAACAAGCAAAATCGTCGCATTTGGGGCACAGCAAACCCACACGCATACATTGAAAAGCCGATACACCCAAGACGAACCACTGTTTGGTGCGGATTTTGGTCCAGAGGCATAATTGGGCCATTTTTCTTCTAAGATGACCAAGGAGTGGCCGTTAAAGTCAATAGCGATCGTTATCGGGCCATGTTCACAAAAATTGAAGAGGAGGATATTAGCAACATTTGGTTTCAACAGGACGGCGCTACGTGTCACACAGCCGAAACTATACTCGATGTTTTTCGCCCTGTTTTTGAAGATCGCATTACAAGCCGCAGAGCTGATGTAGTTTGGCCACCTCGGATCTGCGATTTGACACCGTTGGACTATTATTTGTGAGGTGCCCTCTAAGATAAGTGTTACGCCAAAAAGCCAGAGACAATTGACGCTTTAGAAGACAATATTCGTGAAGCCATTGTTGAAATATAGCTGCACACAATCGATAATGTGCTTAAAAATTGGACCGATCGTGTAGGCTACTGCATGGCCAGCCGAGGTAGCCATTTGAATGAATTTATTTTTTATTATTAACCGGAAGGATTGTACTTTCAAATAAAAAAGGAAATTTGAGAAAGTATTCAGTAGTTTTTTTTCTCATAGCATTTTCAAAAGAAAAAAAAATTATTTGGCGAACCCTTTATATTCTTGTTGATATTCTTGAATTCTAATATCTTTTTTTTCAAAAAGAGAGATGAAAATATTGAATCTTGAATTAGTGCTCGTTCTTTTTGAAAAATTATACAGAATTCATACGATCTTCTGGTGAAATTTCAGCAATATTGATTTTTAAGGTCGTATATCTCTTAAACGCTTTGCATGATCGATATAAGACCTTTTTCCTAATTTTCTAGATTGATTTTTTACACCAAAAAGCTGTAGAGTTTTTTTAAAAGACTTATCAGAAACAAAATTATTAAAAGACTTACGTAGAAGTCTTCGGGTGAAATTAAACCTATTTGGAAAAAGGTTTACGGTCATATGCAAAAAAATTAACAAGCCTTTGTTAAGCAAAATGCTTTAATGTTGTATGCACAAACGGTTATTAGTTTAAAATCCCCTTGTTAAGCCTACGTTAACTTTAGATATTTTAAAGTTGGAGGCTACCTATTTTAAGTGTATATTATAGTAACCTTTATGTTATGAATATTTAATATAAAAATAAAAATAGCATGTTTTGGCGCCAAGGGAATTTTTTTGTAGGCATAAAAATTTACCCAAAAAAAAGTCATATTTTGGTGACATGCTGATCTAAGTTAGCCCGCTTAAATTGTCAAAGAATGGCTGTTGCAACAGAAATTTTAGGTAAATAATAACCGTAAAGCCCTAATTCTAATTCAATGGAGAATTTTTGGACAATAGTGAAAAAACGCTTGGAAAAATATGATTGGACTTCGTGGAGCATGTTGAAGCTATGGCCACAAATATAATATGAATGGAACCAGACTTCTTATCTATATTCTTTAAAAATTCCACAAAAGAAGGGGTTCTAAAAATAGTGTTAAGAAATATAAGTTCCTTTCTATTTAAGCGAAAAGTGCAAAACTATGTAAGTGCATTGCCTTTCTCCCATTCCAGTGCTTGAATACAATTTTTTGATAATGTTTTTTTGAAAAGACCTGACAGTGAATAAATATGTGAAGTTTTGTTTTATTTGATTGAGTATTTAAATTTTTATAGGAACTTTTCTGTTCAACTTCAAAATATGGTCTTAGTTTTGCACTCCACTGTATGTATATATATTTTTAGACCCACTTTATCATTCTCGGTATTATTTTCGAATCCTTTTCTTTTAAAACTAATTTTTTTCTAATAAATGTTTTCATTTAAGCACAACAAAAGCATTTTTCCTTTAGTGCTGTACATAAAATCAAAACAAATACACGAGGCTCGTTATTCGGATATATATTATTCCACTAATAAAATTAATTGTCTTAATATTTTAGTATTTTAAGAATTGTTTGCAATAACTACACTAAAACAGATTTATTAAAAAATATGATTTTATATTAAATTAATAAAAATAAATCTTTTTTCGTTCGACTACTCGTACTCGTATGTGTGGTACTAGTTTTTTGTATCGCTGATACAAAAAAAAAAAAAAAAAAAAATAAATGGTATTGCCAGAATGAAAACTTAAAATTAAGTAAAGCAATCATTAGATAATATATGGTTTTTGCATACATTTTTTTAGCAAATGTTTGTTAAGCTTAAAATGTGTGGTAACTAATGTGCACTACAACTCTACTTTTATATTATTTTTTGCATATGACTGTTATTATTTGATATTGAAATTTTTTAATGACAGAAAAATTAGGTGGTCCATTGAGCCAAGTGCTATTGGAAATATATTTATTATATCTCAATGCAACCATAATCTATATATAAGAGGATTAAAAAATGCGTTTTAATTCATGTTTTCTGAAATGCGCCAACCGATTTACAAACAAATACATGCATTGGAAAGGAGTTTTTGGCTGTGCCACACCCATATAAAATTTTGTATGTATATGTCTATATCTTTAAAACGGTAACTGTAAGAGTTTCTAAATTTGGTTCAAATAACCTTGTGGTTAATCCAAAAAGTGGGCGCAATTAGATAAGCGGGAGTGGCAGCTACCATAAAAGGTAAATATTAATGTTTGTATATCTTTGGACGATAATAGGAAAACTTTGTAAGTTTGGTCCAAATAACTTTGTGATCGGTATAAATCATCACCCGAAAAGTGGGCGGAATTGGTTAAGTGGGAGTGGCGCCTGGTAAACAAAGCAAATATTTTTTTTTGTATATCTAGAGAATGGTTGGAATGGCAAATTCTGTACTTAGTCCAAATGACTTGGCAGTCAATACAAATCATTAGTTTTAATGCATTTTTTTAAATTTTCCTTATAAGGAATACCTTTTATAGGCTCCTAGCAACGCGGGATGGATTACTCTAGTGTGGAATACTTACGAGTATATTAGCGGGCGTATATAAATCACACTACGAGTCGCCTGCGTAATGAAGAAACGGAAAGACCAATATTTCGTTCAACGTTGTCGTTGAAACTAATTAAAAATCTTTCTCGAGTAATGAGATTTGATAATAAAGCTAGTAAAGCGAAACGCTGAGCTCGAAAATAAGGTAAGCCCTAAAATTAGGTAACTTGCATATATGACATAAAACTTTGGGACTTTGCATAGCGTCACAAATATCATTCATCACAATAAACAGATATCAGCTGGAAGAAAAAGAAATAATTTCTTTTTATAATAAATGGAGAAGGGGTTTTGACATTTTGGGTTAGTTGATAACTACTAACACAGTGTTTTGCGATATGATAGACATGATAGACTTAGACATACATGCGTACTTTTTGAATGAATTAAGCCCAAAATTCAGCGCCAGTCATGTTTACCAAGTTCCGATTATTAATTCCCATAACATTCCATGAAGAACATGAGGACTTCTCTCAATCAATGAGCTGCACCTGATTCTATTTTTAAACTCATTATAAGGGACCTACAGTTTAACGCCGGGTCCGAATGGCAAATGCATTTAGAGCAGTTTTCAATAGTATTTATACTCATAATCAGTTACTAGCTAATGTTATGAGGTGATACCGCTGTCGAAAAACTTTTTTGTTTCTTTTTTTAAGATGGCCTGGCCTGGTATTAAACCGACCACCTTCAGGTTGGTAGGCGGGTGTCTAACCTACAATACCACAGCGGCACAATACATCAAATTCTGATATTGAAGTTATATTGTTCAACACCATACGCCAATCAGAAAAAGAACCTTTTACGTCATCATGTGGAAATATAGAATACAATTTTTCGGTATTTAAATGTAAACTGTGTCAAAAAATAAAAAATAGAAAGGCCTATTCGGCATGTACGTCTTGAAAAAGTTTAATTGTAGGCAGCATAAATTTGCATATTTTATATGCAAAAATTGTAAAAACAATAAGTTACTGATACTTTATCATATAACTAGAATTAAATGGACGTATTTATTTTTTATTTTTAAGTATTTCTTTTTAACAAACTTAATTAAAAACCTTGAATTGAAGCAAAGAAAAATAAAAGATAAAATAGAATAAAATTCAAAAATCAGTGAAACCTAATACTGGGTGATTTTTCACCAAAATGACTTAAGTGATAAAATTTTTGAGGAATGTATGAGGGTTAAACTTATGTTACAATAATTTTTGTATTTTTTATCTATAAGAGACACAACGTCTAAGCCATAATTTATTTAAAAAAATTATTTTTGTTTAACAGTGTAATTTAAATGATAGGTATCTAAAGAGAGCAAAAAAGTAAACTTAAATCGGAATTTAAATAAATTTTATTTATTTACACAGACTGATTTATTGTTTTGAAATATTTTATTGTTTTAAAATATTAATATCTATTTAATTGATAAAATTCATAATGTTTACAATCAACACATATATACATACTCGTATATTCATTCATTCATGTATTTTTTCATTTATTTATTCATTAAATTATTTATAAATATTTTTTTTGTTAAGTAAAAAATAAAAAATAAAGTAAAATATTAAAAATAAATAATAATTATAACGACAATGTTGTGCTTATCGCTGAATGAATTGCTCTAGAGTGACCAGATGATATACTAATTTATATGAAAGCTGTTTTATAGCAATTAACAGGCAAACCACAAATATGCAATTGCATGTATTTTTTCATTTATTCGTTTCATGAATTTTATGATTTTTGGCATCGATTTGTTAGTGCATATTTCTGCATATTTTGCTTATAACAGCATTTTTTTGCATATTTAAATTTTAAGAGCATATTTTCGTGGTTTTGTCGTATTCGAAGAGCATTTTAAAGCCTTTTGGTGCACGTTAGGGCTTTTGGTGCTCTAACATATTTTTACAACAAAAACAAAATTTTTGCTTTAAATCCGAAGCGAGTCTTGGCTTTTTAACTATCTGTCAATTACCATCTTTATCTTAATAAAGTTTGTTACCGCTTAACAGGCGGGTAGGTTCTGTATACCGAAAATTATTGAAATGGAAATCGAGTAAAAGTTTAAAGGCTAATAAATTAAACGAATCAAGAAACAGAAAAGGGAAAATATGAAAATCTTATCTTATTTTCATTCGAGATCATTTTACTCGATATCGGTTTGGGTACAGAACATGCCCAAGGATCTTAAGCAATTTTGTATGACAAAAAAAAGAAAAAACAATCTTTACGGATTCCAGCAGTTGAAACAATAATGCCCCTGAAAAAATATGTCGCAAATATTGTTTTAGGTCTTCTTCATTCTGGCCAAGAATTGAAGCTTCTTCTAAAATTCTTAAGCGACAAAACTAATTACTACACAACTTTATGTTGATTCGTTAAAGATATTGGACGTAAATTTAAATTTGTAATTGCTTATGTGATACGCTGGCATTTAAGCCTTAAGTAGACATTCATAATGCCTTCAATGTATAAAAATTTGCTCAGATGTAGTAGACAACGCTTTCCATTTAAAAATTTAAGCCAATGTGTTGTTGTTTATTACAACAACAAATATATATCAATAAAAACAATCTGTTTTATTACAAAAAATCTAAAAAATTTAGGCAAAGGTTGTCCAAAATTGAGTTGTGATTCTAATTTTAATAAAAGAAGACTTTTTCTCAGATATTAAAAATATTTTTATTTCAGTTTATTCCCCTACTGCCTCCTAAATAAACTCCTCCTCCTCAATAAACTGTTGTCAATGGTTGATTGCTATTCGATAATGTTTGTTTTAAGCTTTTGAATTTGCTGTACACTTTCGATTTTAAAAAAACCCCACAAGAAAATTTGAAGATGTCATATCGCACGACCTTGGTGACCAATTTACTCCTCCTCTACGATAAATAATGCGATTTTCGAACTTTACTTTCAAAAGATCCATTGTTTCTCTTGCTGTGGCACCACCCTGTTAAAACTACATATTCTCTATGTCTAAATCATCAATTTTCCGTCACAAAAAGGCTTCAGATCATCTCTCTGTAGCGATTTCCATTGACCGTCATGGCATTTCCATTTTCGTTAAAAAAAATATGGTCTAATGACCATAAACCATGCCAAACCTTAACTTTTGTTGAATGTAATGGTTGCGTTAAGATAACTTTTGGATTCTCGTCGCCCCGAATGCGGCAATTCTGCTCGTTGACGTAGACATTGAGGTGAAAATGGGCTTCGTCGTATAAGCTTATTTTGTTAAAAAATTCTTATTTTATTCTTGTTTTTCGATGGCCCGAGATACGAATTGTCGATGTAACGCTTGGTCAGCTGATTCTAAGGCCAGTTGCAAAATGTTGAATAATGTGGATCGTTTAAAGTTTAATTGCTGCAAGCCATGACGAATGGATGTTCTTGGATCTTTTTCAACACTTTTGCTCACAGCTGCCATATTCTCAGTTGAATGATCAATATGTTGATAAATTCTGTTTCTGTTGTCATGAACGGATCCAGTTTCTTCAAATTTCTCAACCATCAGCTTGATGGTACGATCTGTTAGAGCTTTTTCTTCACCGAATTTTGTTTTAAATTTTCTAGTTACGTTGCCACTTTCAAAAAATATTATAATATAGGGTCCGCCATCTAACGTTTTTTTTTCAACTAGTGCTTATTTCGTGAATGGTAACACTTAGCTCATGTCTGATTTGACAGATAAGTAGTTTTATCCTTCCGCTGAACGAATACGGTTGTGTACACGCTTGAACAACGCTGGGAAATATTGTGACATTACTTTGAAAATCATAGTAATGTTGCAGAATGTGTGCGATGTGTTCAGATGAAGCTCATTTTGATCTTGACGAGTATGTAAACAAGCAAAATTGTTCCACACCCAAGACAAGTCAATGTTTGGTGCGGATTTTAGTCTAGAGGCATAATTGGGGCATTTTTCTTCGAAAATGAGCAAGGAGTGGCCGTCACAGTCAACGACGATCGTTATCGGGCCATGTTGAGCGAATTTTTGTTCACAAAATTTGAAGAGGAGGATATTAACAACATTTGGTTTCAACAGGACGGCGCTACGTGCCAAACAGCCGAAGCTACACACGATGTTTTGCGCCCTGTTTTTGAAGATCGCATTATCGGCCGCGGAGCTAAGTCGTTTGGCCACCTCGGAGCTGCGATTTGACACCGTTGGACTATTATTTGTGGGGTGCAGTCAAAGATAAGTGTTACGCCAACAAGCCAGAGACAATTGACGCTTTAAAGGACAGTATTCATGAAGCCATTGGTGAAATACAGCTGCACACAATCGATAATGTGCTTAAAAATTGGATCGATCGTGTAGGCTACTGCATGGCAAGCCGCGGCAGCCATTTGAATGAAATTATTTTCCATTAATTACTGAAAGGATTGTACTTCCAAATAAAAGAAGAAATTTGAGAAAATATTCAGTAGTTTTTTTTTATAGCATTTTCAGAAAAAAAATTATTTGGCGGACCCTTTACAATAATCCTTCGTGTAGCGTTCCATACTAACTAGACGGAATGTATTTAGAATCTGAAAATGAAAATTTAGAATAAAAATCACAAGTAGAAAAAAATGGCAGCAAAATTAAATTGATACCTCAATTTTGGACACCCTTTATAATTTTTGTTTTTTATTCCGTTGCATTATGTTTCAGTATTGTTACGATATTGAATTGTTGATTAAACCTTTATTTCTATTAACAAAGAAGAATTTTTTAGAGCATATTTTAAAATTTTTAGATCATATTTTATGCGCATAAACATTTTCGTAAGTTTCGCTGGCAATTAATTACATTCAGACTCAACTCTAAAGCTGCAACCTGAACAAGAACTTCTTTCATCCAGCGAATTCTAGAATCTTCTTTAGTAATTACATTTAAATACAGTAGTGTGTGTGTAATATGGCAGTTATAGGTGCTGTTATTTTTGTATGCAAAGGTTAAATTAAACCCCTTCGAATCGTCAAATGACTTCGCTTTCAGTATGTGCTGATTCTACTAAACATTACCTCCTTCTGAGAATTTCTCTATCCAGAACTGGGTCTGCATTACTTTAGATAGAGACTCATAGCGGCTTAGTCACGATCATCTAGGTCATACTTCTCCAGGACATATTCCAAGTACTTTTTCACCTTCCTCCAATATTCATTTCCTTGTAACATTTTGCATATCAAACAACATGCCTGTATTTATTGTTATAATGCGATGAATATTCATTATTCTTGATAACAACGTAATACTGTCTAGCATAGTGATGATAGCGACATAATAATAGGTGTTTCCGTTGTGTTTCATCAACGTAACAATATTATTGAAATAGCAGCTCAGTTAGACCCTCACCGGCTATGCCAACAAGCAAAATTGAATTGAGCGAACTTCTTGCATCATTAATGCAATGCTAATCATTAATGTTTTGGGCATGAAAACACCATCAAGACATCGTTACCATTTGAAATTATCTAAAACCTCTTTATGTGGCCAAAGACGAAGGTATATGTATCTTAGCTGTGAATTTGACAAGATAAAGCATGTCATACTATCGCCATTACTTCTGAGATCATAAAACGTTTATTATTTGGCTGAAGCTAACGTGTGACTTAATACCATTAGTTTTTAGTTTTAGATCTTAGTCTACTCTAACAAAACACCACATATGCTTAAAGCAATGGCTGTAAAACTAAGGCTTTTTCTTTTCAATGTTGTATTCGCCCATATACGAGTACAAGAATAAAAAAAATAATTTAGAAGTAAAGCCAAAATCGTTTTAATTGCCTACTTCATCTGGTCACCCCATAATTAATTAACTGAATTATTAGAAAAGAATCGCCCACAATAAATAAATTAAATCAATATTTATATTAAACGAGACTAATAAAAATATGTTTCATATTTAAAGGCTTATGCAGCAGCATTACCGATTATCGTTAACTGTGATATACGATACCTTGTTAGTGCCGAAACTAGATTTCATTGAAAAAATTCTTCTTGATAATTCTCACTCCTTCGGTTATTGTTCATAGCAAAGTTGTAATATTATTTCGTGAATATCTTGTTTAAAAGCTTGAAATATAAGTATATTCTTGAAATAGTTTTCTTTTAAGAATAATATGTATTTTCACATTCAGCTACTAAAACTCAGAGAATGACCCCTAACCATGCAATGAATTTAGTTAGTAAAATGGGAAAATGGGTTATGGAAGTATAATTATGGATTTATTTTTGCGAAAAGATTGAAATGATTTATACCTCTGACAGATAATGTAATCTACTGACAAATTGATCATAAATAGGAGAGTGTTCTTAATGAAATACAATAAGTATCGATAGAACAGTGATGAAACACTTTCAATACTGCATTAATATTCTACTGTCATTAGTAAACAACTTTGCTCTTTTTACCATGCAGCCGAGCATCATTAAAACAAACTTTATATCACCAGCCAATACACTAGAGCCGTATTCCAATTTTATTTGGATAGATTGGATGTAAATAGCCAATAGATCAGATGGGGCATTTCGAAAACCGAGTCACATGATTGTCTCTTTCATGATCAGCAAAGTATGATTGTTACAGCAAACAACACAGTAAATTACGATGCGAAGAACATCAAAAGCTTCTGCCTGCTTTATATTCTTATTACCTCTGATTACATATGACACGCCTAGAAGTCAAAAATTAACATTTTGCTTTGAGTGCCTTATAGTCGATCCTGTATATGAATATTTCCATCAAAATGTAAAGTAACAACATATCATATTTTTGCTTATATGTAATGTTACGTTTTAACCATTTTCAGACGTTTGAGCTCTTTTTAATTGCGTTAAATAAGATAAACGAAGCTAATTTGTTATCTTATACAATCTTTATTACAAATTTATCTTTATACACAATGTCCAACTTATTTAATTTCCACTTAATACACAAAACTTATGTATTGAACTTAACTCTTGGTACGACTTAAATTTACGGCTTTTAAATTATAACTGACTGACTGATGATGAGAATATCGCATCTTTATAGTAAACAGTCATTAGTTACGAATGTTCGAGTACATTCCACAACCTACTATTCAGTTGGCGTTAATGCAAATGTAAAGATTTAATACCTACAGTTAAATTGGCTGCACTGTTCAAATGGTTACATGGCAGAGTGATCGTAGCATTGACACCAACCAATAGAATAACTTCCATTATAAAGTTTATAGCTTTAAATGTTGGTGTATCTTTTTAGGTGTTTTAATTTTAAAAACCGTCTCTTCTAGCCCTTTGGCTCGATTGTTCTTAATTTTTTACTTAAAGAAGTGTTACTTAATTGTTATTATTACTCGATAAGAAATCAGAAAGGGTTACCATAATTGTTAGGAGAGTTGTGTCATCACCGTACCGTATATTATGTAAATATGGTATAAGCCATCTATTGGTTTAAATTTGAACCAGCGGTTATTTCAAATCTGGCAATACTTATATCATTCTATTCTGTCACAAAATTCATTATATTATCGCCACTGGACGAAATAAATCGATTTACGTTTGGAATTTATTGGAAATTTATTTCCAAACAAAAACACTTGGTCGGAAATTGCCTAAAAAACACAAAAAATAAAAAAAATCATCTTCTCGGATGAAGCTCATTTTCATCATTGAGGCTACATTAAAAGGCCAAATTGCCGTATTTGGGACTCAGAAAACACAAACGTGGTCTTACAGAAGCCAATGCTCCCATTACGAGTGACTGTATGATGCGGCTTGTGGAGCGGGGCATCATTGGCCCATATTCCTTTGAATAAGAGGACGGCGCAACCATCACGGTCAATGGAGACACTTATCGCGCCATGACAAGCGGCTTTTTGTGCTCGCTCTTTATGGTATTGAAGGGAACGATGTTTGGTTTCAACAGGATGGTGCAACTTGGCACACATCTCATGCCACAAGCGATTTATTGCGTCAAGCGTTTGATGGCCGTTTAATTGGCCGAAATGGTGATGTCAGTTGGCCGCCAAGAAGCTGCGATTTAATACCGTTGGATTGTTTTTTGTGTGGCGCCGTTAAAAACAAATGTTATGCCGACAAATTAGAGACAATTGTGCGTTTAATAGTCAACATTCGTGATGCCATTGCCGAGATATGACCCATATAATCAGAGAAATTCCCGAAAATCGGTCTGATCGAATGGGATACTGTAAGGCCAGCTGCGGCAGCCATATGTATGAAATAATATTATATTTCTAAGCGAACCGATTGTACTTCACAAAAAAAAGTAAATAAATTTGGCAAAATTTCAAATCGTGTTTGTCTTATTGAATTTTTAAATTTATACTTTTAAATGGCCCACTTGGTATTAACCATATACTTCGATGCCTCGAGTACCTTGATATGATTTGATTACTTCCTGAATTATTCGTTGAGAGTATTTTTTCTTTTTTTTTTCTTCTTCACTCCTCTAGCGAGCATATTGGCTTTCCACAAAACATTTATTGTCTTGTTACAGTTTCATTAATCAGGTTGAGTTTCAAGCTGAGTAGATGATTAATAGTCCACTGTAGCTCGCATTTATATGATTGTGTGTAGTGGTGAAGATTTTTGCTAAATGGTGGTAGTTGTGATCCTTACTTAGCATTGTAATTTTTTCCTACTATGTGGTGGTTTCTTCTGATCATTCTTCTAAAGTTTGCCATCATCTCTGGAGGTAAGCTGGAAGGTCAGGGGGGTTTCTTCGTTAAGAGTGAATATAGCACAAACGGCATCAGTATACAATATCTTACGCCATTATGGATATCAATTTGATTGATCACTATATCTCTGAGGCTAACCTCGCAACTTAGTTCCAAATAGAGCCTTTGCTATCTTCTGACAGTTTGCTTGTCAGTCTAACCAGATACAATATGTCATTCACTTTTTCTGCAACTGGCTTAGGCTAGTCTGGACTTATCATGAAGTATTTTAACATTTTGTTTTAAGTTTGAAACAGTTATTTGCTGATCAAACTTTATATGCTTTAAAGCCCTACTAAATATGAGCTGAAATTCTGAAAAAACTGACTTGATTTCATTTCAAGTCAACACGTTTCGTATTACAAGGCTTACATGGACACGCAAACATTCACACTGCTAATTCATTAAAATGAATCTCAAGCTGCTTGTTACAAATTAAATCGCTTCGCAAACAAACATCCGACATTTACTGCAAAGCAAAGTTAAAAAATAAAAAAAATTATGCAATTCTTATCAGTATTTAAACAATTTGTGCTCTGGTTTGTAATGCAGTGGCAAAAAACAATAATTTTCAAAATTTATAACCACTTTGTAGTCCTTCTTTGTGCTAAATATTTATTTATTACAACATACTTGCATAAATTAACCCCTTAATGGCGCTTGTAACAATTTCGAATGGGGTGATAAAGTTACACAAAGAATTATGATGAACATTAAAATGCTTAATTAAATAAACAAAACGGCCTTTTGTGGTCCACGAAGTGCATGAAAAATCGAGTGGAGTTACAAAATAAATCAACAACGTGGCAGAATGTGCAACAAAAATATGAATGAAGAGGGTAAAGATGTTTTTCTGTGATGCTCTGTTGGGTGGTGGAAGAAGCAGTATTATTCAGTAAGTTTTTTGACACATGGTAATGATGGCGTCGTATCGCCTATGTCTAAGGGTAGTGCAGATATCGAGGAGTCAAATGCAATTGATGTTCTTCACATAAAACTATGATGACTATTGGAACGATCATATTTGTCTAGTGCTGAAAGTAGTATTCAGGTGCTATGGTTTTTCGAAATGATACAAGAAATACTTGTGTGTGTTAGGTAAGACACAAGTCTAACAAACAAGAGGTCTTCGATTCAATCCCAGGCCAGTCCATATGATGTTTTTTACCAGAGGTATCACTGGCAATATTTGCTAACGACTAGCTAAATAATGCGACTATCGTTTGCAGCCGGTATTAAGCTGCAAGTTCTTTGCAATTAGTCTAAAAATAGAATTTGGTACAAGCCACTTCCGGGTAGATAATGAGATATCTTTTTTTTCTCCGTCCCTCCTCTAGGGAGCACATTGGTCTTCCACAAAGCTAAATAGATGATTAATTCGCTGTGGGTTCTCGATATGATTTTTTTTTGTGTAGTGGTGAAATCCTTGCTAATTGGTGGTGATCTTTACTTTGGCATTGTAATTTTTTCCAAGTAGGTGGCGTGTTTTTCCTGATCATTCATCTGATGTTTGTCATCATCGCCAGAGGTATGCGAGAAGGGTCAGGAGGGTTTTTTTCTTTATTTTTTTAGATGGAGTTGTCTGAAGGGAAGAAGATGAAGACTTTATTTATTATTAAACATTCGAAGCCACAATTAAATTTTTTCTTCGTCATGTCCTCAGGTTCGAGCCCCAGAACCTGGGTCGTTTGTGTTGTTATGCGTGCACTGTAACCACTACACCACACCACCCCCAATGAGACTCTGAATGAGGTAAATTCTTTCTGCGATCTTGTTGCTTGCATAACAAATACTGCGAGGTTCAGCGCAGATATCTCTTGTCGGATTAAAAAATCCACTCAGTCGTTTGGACTGCTCGGTAAAGTTGGAAAGTTCAACGATTCCAATTATAATGTGAAACTTACATTATTGTTTAGCTGCGGAATGCAGGTGTGAAGGACATCCAATCGCTTCAAGTTTTTGAAACTTTCGGCTTACAAACTGCACCAAACAGTTAATCATTGCCAGCTCTTGAACTGCGTCTACCTGCAATTGCACCAAATTCGTCCTCTCTGCTTGTTACGTATTCATTGAGCCTAATGAGTGGCCACACAGTACCCCATTCTATCGGATGGACAACTTTTCGAGTGTATGGGCTGGTATCGCGGTAATGGCATCACGAATGTTGACCTCCAAATGCTCAATTGTCTCTGGTTTGTCGGTATAACACTTGTCTTTAACGGTGCCACACAGAAAATAGTCCAACGGTGTCAAATCACAGCTTCTTGGCGGCCAACTGATATTACCATTTGGGCTAATTAAACGGCCTTCAAACGTTTGACGCAATAAATGGATTATGGCATGATATATGTTGTAAGTTGCACTATCCTGTTGAAACCAAACATCGTTCACATCAATATCGTGAAGAGCGAGCACAAAAAAATCGGTTATAATGGTATGGTGATGTCTCCATTGACCAATATAGGCCAATGTTGCCTCCGCTCCACAAGCCGCACCAAACAGTCGCTCGTAATAGGTGCATTGGCTTCTTGAAGACCACGTTTGGGTTTTCTGAACCTTATTTACGGCAATTTTGCTTACTAACTTACCCACCAAGATGAAAATTAGCTTTTTTTGTTGTTTTGAAAATAAATTACCAATAAATCCCAACGTTTCTCAAGCGTAAATTTATTTCGTTCAGTGAAGATAATGACAGAAGTATTGCAAGATTCGAAAGAACCGCTTGTTCAAATTTAAACCTATAGGTGGCCCACTACTTATATACTGAACTCCTTGGTGAGAGTACAAAGGTCGGTACTGATTGGTGTTGGTACGGCACTGTATACAACAAGTCGACTGCTTCCATGTGTCTGATGAGATTCAGGAAATGTGGTCTCGGAGTACTCAGCTGAGCTGCTTCATCGGATTGAATTGTCTTCCGTGAGGACGGACTACTGTAGCATGTACCCATTACCAATGATCAATCTGAGGACATCTATTCCGAATAGGAATACCTGGAAAAAGTCATTGGATGGGACCACGGATGGGTCAAAGCTGAATGGTGGAGTATCCATAGCCTTCATTCTCCTGATCTCAATATCAACAGGTCCTACAAGTTGCCAATGTGTTTCAAGCAAAGGTAGCTGCTACTTGTGAGGTTACTGAATTATTAAAGGATAATGTTACAACTGTTCGGAAAGTTTGCATTTGTATGGACAGTCAGTACGCTATTGAATCCTTAGGAGCTATGTTCACTAAATCACTGACGGTAAACAAATGTTACTTATTACTGGGAGTGATGGCAGAGTATTTCTATATCAATCTTATTTGGTTACCGGGTCACAGTGACATTCAGGGTAATTGTGCTGCGGATGAGCTGGCTAGACGGGGCACTATGGATAGGATTTTTTCGGCGTGACAGAGGTTTGGTATACCGATCTCTACCTGCCGTCTGCATATGAGAGAAGGAGACGGGTTTTAATTTGTAGAAAAGCTAGAACTCTCTGGCAGAGAGTGGATAAGAAGAGGTCTGGACAGATGCTTTACTTCCCGAGAGGCGGTATATCTGCGATAATAGGAGCACTAACGGGTTATTGCTTAGTTGGAGACATGCCCATAGATTGGACCATAGCGACTCTGTCATATGTAGGTGCTGTTTGGAGGAAGATTAGGAGACCACAGAACATCTTCTTTTGGAATTTCCGGCGTTAGCGGGACTTAGGTTCAAGATATTCAGGGGGCATATATTTAGTATTAGAGCTCTACGGGAAATTCGTGGGCTAATTAATGAGTTCACTGAGGGAGCGAATTGGTGAGATAACTGATCAGACTGTTATGGTTATCACAATGGGTTCTATCGAGTTTAAGTGTGACGAAAATTTGTTCGGCGGCTCTTCTTAATCTAACCTAGTGATGGGAGACATATGTTTATTCAGTAGCTGAACTTAATATTTTTTTTTTAGATTTTGATAAAATTTATGAAAAATTTTGCTTACAGCGGCTGTCAAAAGTAAATTAATAGATGCAGTATTGGAAAACAGTTTACGAGAGCAGTGTTGGAAGGTTACTGTTTATACAAAAACTCACAAAATTATTAAAGTGACCATAGGGATTTTTTCTCTGTCCCTCCTCTAGGAAGCATATTGGCTTTCCACAAAGCATTCAGTGCTTTCTTTCAGTTTCATTAATCAAGTTGATTTTTCAAGTGAAGTAAATGATTAACCCACTGCAGCTCCCCTCGATATGATTTTTGTAGCGGTGAAGATCCTCGCTAAGTGGCTTTTACGTTGATAATCTTTTATGTCTGTTGTTAGTGGTCATAAGAAATTACTGGTAAACCCCATCTAATACTCAAACACACAAAGGCATACACACATACACATAAACCAAATTGTTAACAATACATTTTTATTTATTTTAATGCAATATAAGCCAGACATGTAAATTGGCGTTAACAATGATGAACCCAATTCTGAAATATCAAAAAAGAGAAAAAAAAAACAAAAAGAAAAATGAAGTGAAACTTTTTCTCTTCATTCATAAAGTTTATTGTTGCAACAAAAAAACAACAAAAAAACCGAATAAGCGAAACAACAAAGTTTTCAATGAAATAAAATTTTCGTTTTATGGCAAAATAAATGAAAAAAAGTAATTTTTTCAACTCCTGTTTTATAAACGGAAACAGTCATGTTGAGTTTTTCTCCCTCTCTCTCCCTGCTCTTCTACTTATTTTTCTACGATTTTTATTGTAGTTTTTGTTTTTTAGTTCAAAATTTCTATTGTTGCTTGAAAGAGCCGTTACAGCCACAACAAACAATAACAAAAGCAATAACTATGGCATTAACGGCAAAGGCAATAGAGGCAACAATAAGTCTGAACAAAAAGGAAATAAAAGAGGGAACAACAGCAAGACCAACAATAACATATACAGCAGCAAGTAAAATAGACCGACCACAGGCATTGCAGGGTTCGTTGAAGTTTTAACCAATTTCTATTTGTGTGTGTATGTGTGTGACTGACTTTATGCATAAATATAAAATTGTCGTTGTATGTACTTAGTGTTGTTGTTGGTATTGTTGTTTTGAAAGCATTTTGCTTTTTATATGTGGTTTTATTCTACATACTCACACATACACACATATATTTTATTTGTTTATTTAATCGCATATATACATATAAATATCATATGTATGCCTGGATGTATGTATGTATTTGTGTATGTATAAGCAATGTTCATAAATATTTACACAATACAAAACTGGACTATGGTTTTGAGGCATAACAACACAGAAAAAAACACAACAACAATAAATAATACATATGGTATATAATACAATGCAATGCAACACAATAAAAGTCATTCTATTTTGTGGCATCAACAGATCAACAGTGCGAAGCAATTTAATAGTGTTCCTCACTAATTAACGCATGTGAAATATTACAAAAAAGCTACATTCAAATATTATATATAACCAAGGTCCCATTGTGTTAAACGCTCATTGCCAACTATTACACTGTTGCCTATTGTCGGGTGCTACATAAAAATTGAACTGAATACACAATTGCAGTCAAAAATGACGTTAGACAAAGCTAAGTATTATTGTCTCTTTTATTTAGCGTTGTCCTTGACACCAGTATCAATCACACCCACACGTCGCCGGAGCACTAGTGCCTCCTGGGGCTTTTGAAAGACCCAGTTTACACCACGATATCTATTTTCTCGCACACTGACTTTCTGATGTGCAGGAAAAGTTAAGAACAGTCGAAGAGATAATCTCCAAAGTAGAACTGAATATAAATGTTAGGAAAACCGAAATGATGCTCATGCATCCATTGCACGACCCACAGTGCGTCGTATTTAAATTAAATTTCGTATAGACATCTGTTGGACTAATGTTACGTTTTTTTTATTTTTTGTTTTGCTCCGTCACTTAAATTTTCAAAGTGAACTGTTTATTTTTCTTCTTCCATTAGCTATTGAAAACTACTCCACGGTAATCGAAGAAAATAACAGAAAAAGTAACAAACACTACTGTTATAAGATAAAATATGAAATCTTTCAAAATTACAAAAATATACTTACTTTTCGCTATACAAATTTCCTATCTCTTACCGTATTTAAATGTACTCTACTATACTGGTCAGACCTAAATGTCATCTATACGGGCTTTAGTGAATGAGTAATAAAACTGCATTCAGTTTGAAATAATATGCAAAAAGAAAAACGAAAAAAGAACTCGAGACTTCCCCTCCCTCTCTCTCGCTCTCATACAGTTCAATGTAAATGTACATTTCGTTGTAACGCGTTCTATGAAAATATTTATTATTTAAGACTCGTTGCGTCGTTCATAAAGCCAATTTCGAAGTAATTTACAAAACAGTTCATTCACTAAATTCTATGGCCATTATACTCCTCAGTATAGATGTCCTTAGGCGTAAGGACAATATACAGAAATAAATTAATTTTATTTGAAAATGAAGAAAATTGGTTTTATAATTCAAATACAAGTATAAGTTGGTTGTTTGGTTATTTTTTTGTTTATGACATTGGCTATGGAATGGAATTTTTGACAATTTTTTTTTTATTATATTATTACATCTCAGCAGGCGACAAATTTAGCAAGTGTCTAGCATAAGTATGGTTTTCACTACGCTCAGATAAACAAACTTTCAAGAACTGACACAAATCTGACTTAGATTGCTAATGCGAGCTTAGCGCACATAGCAGCAAGTTTAGTAAAAAACATACTTATGCTCAGTGTTGCCATATTTTTTTTAAAGAAAACTGGAAATATAGAAAAAAACTGATTTTCAAGTGAAAAAACTTCACATACTTAAAAAAGTAAAGCAATGTACATATACTCCAATTATTTTAAGCTTTTGACAATCAAAGAAGATATTTGAAATGTAATGTAGTAAGAAGAACAAAATATCAAAATCTTGTCTGATTTGAAAACTATAGTAATTTGACGTTCCATTCGATTTCAATTTCACTCGATTTCGCTTTACAGAACATACCGGATAATTTATATTATAGTGTATATTTTATTCAAGCATAACACATAATTAAATTTGATGTACACAAATGGTGATATAATAACACTATGCTCGAATATTACACTTTTTTTCCCGACAAGCTTGGCACCCGACGGGTAAACCAGTTTCAAGTACGCTGAATCCAGTAGTGCTAATGGCTGTTTTGAGTTAGCTCCAGAATTTTGAAGGTGTTGCGACAAATTTTAAAGTCAGATTCTTGTTGTAGTCGATACCACCTATCAGAAAAATGATATAACTTCCCAGATATTTCTACTGTTTTCTTTCTTATCGCATAAGCTTTTGCCTGGCATACTTATTTCTGACACGTAAAATATTATTTTTTTTCATTTTTGTTGTATAATTTTAGTTGTTGTTTTTATGGATTTTTTAAGGCCGTAAGTACAGTCTTAGAAAAATACAAAGCGTTGAAATTTATCGCATCTTAAAAGTCTGAAATCTAAGCGAAATATTTACTTTTTTTAACTCTCACTGTAGATGACGTCACTAGATTTTTTCCATATGATTTTTATTACCTGTATAAATTTGACAGCAATCTGACTGTTGATTCGTCAGCAGCGTTGACGTTTTGGTTATTTTTAAACAAAATTGGTTTTTTTTTAGCTTTGATGTGTAGATGCGTACTTTCTTTTCAGTTTGGTTACTTTTTTCTCGAAGTAAAAAATAAAGGCAATGATTTCTTTT
The DNA here is from genome assembly GCA_023159175.1 of Wohlfahrtia magnifica. NCBI lineage: Eukaryota > Metazoa > Arthropoda > Insecta > Diptera > Sarcophagidae > Wohlfahrtia > Wohlfahrtia magnifica. The sequence continues at coordinate 778,453 of JAKWBJ010000206.1, forward strand.
AACGTTTATTACCGAGGCTCTTACTGAATGTATCTCTTTAAAAACTGGATTTTTGGCAAACTTAGGCTTTTTGTTGTGAATATGCTATGACCTTTCACATGCTTCCGGTAACATATGCATTTCGTGCCAAAAAACTGCAATATTTTTTTTTGGGGCCAAGAACGAATCGTACCAGTTTCTTATATTCTGTTCTAAAGGGAAAGGTACTCCAATCGCAACAAATGGTAGTCTGACGGTCAATGTCTGGATTATAAGGCAGCTGCCACTATTTTCTAAATAGTTGTCCTAATGAATCTATTTTTCATCGCAGTTAATGATTGAATGCCGCTACAATTTGTTGAATAGCTTTTGAGTTTGAAAGTAATCTTCATAGAGTAATGCCTTCAATTCACTATCTGCCATCATTTTTGTCTAACCTGGAAGATCTTCCTTTTTTATGTCAAAATCATTACATCTGAACTGCATCAATGACATTGGGCACGTTGAGATCGGTAGAACATATTCAGGATAAGCTTTGACAAGCAATCAAAGCAATAAAACTTCATTGTTTATACTTCAGTGGCTAAGTGAGCATAAATATCAGATATATTCCACTTCAACGCTATTGTGTGGTTCGAGTATTTAGAGATTAATTAAGATATCTGTTCTTGAGCTAAAACTATCCACAAATAATTTTTAAAACCTCATCATAACTAAACATATGAGAGAACGATACTTTCTATTTTCTAATTTAAATGTTTAGAACAAATTGGAGAATATGCCCCATCAATTGTTGTACTAAATTTTGTTGAGCAGGCTATATTCACTCAATACTGCTATAAATTTCTATATATAACATTATATTTTAATGTTTTTTTATTAAAATTATGATTCTATATTTTGGGTTATTTTTTGGTTACTTTTTTATTGAAATTTGGTTACAAAAAAATCGAAGTTGTGGCAACGCTGTTCGTGAGTTATAGCATTGATTTTTGTATAACTTGAGAACGGTTTAAGTGGAAGTTTCTGAATTTGGTAGAAATAACTTCGTAGTTAATACAAATAATCAGATAATAAAGAGTCAGAATCGTATGGGCATGCTACCTGCCATACAAATAAATGTTGATTTTTTTGTGTCTCGAGAACAGTAAAAGAAAAATTTTCTGAATTTGATCTAAATGACTTGGCAGCCATTAAAAATCGATAGTGGGCGGAATTGTATAAGTGGGCGTGGTATCTCTTATACATAGTAAGAAGTCAATCAGTAAATAATCACTCTGAGAAAGTATCCAACAATTGTTGTCCTTAAATAGCTGGCCACTACTGTGCTTGTGTGTATGTATATAGATTCCCAGGCAAAGCCGGATGGGAAAAGCTAGTATTTTTATATAGTCTGTTACTTAGTTTACTTTTTTGGATAAATTTGTGTAATTAATTTATAAGGTAATCACTGCCTGTACTAAGAACAATAAGTTATATCCCGAATCTAGTTTAATAAAACTGTATAAGACTGACTAAAATGTATTCCTTGCCATATGCCTAATGCCCAAAAATCACTTTAAAAAAATTAATTTTGATTATAGCCTATGTAATGGCTTAAACAATTAAAACGTGAAAAAGAAATATTTCTAAAGACAAAAACAAAAAACGCAGTTCCGAAAGGGTTAATGAGAAAAAGTGAATACTAATAATTCCAATATTTGTTTACTAAAGTAAAAACCTAAAGTCAACATTATGTTTACATAATAGTTAGGCACGACAAGATTTTCTTAGCCAGCTTTGTCATCTAGTGACTGAAGAAACTCTTGGAAAGATAGAGATGATTTTTACATGTAACTGTATGTGACAGAGCGAAAATTGTTGTAGTTGCTAAAAATTTATGAACTCACGTCAGATGTAGTTTCTGAATATAGACCAGAAATGTCTTTATGTTTGTTTTTGAAATATAATTAAACGAATTTACAGTTACATATACAGTGGGGGAACAAATAATAGTGACACAGTTTAACAGTTTCTTAATTTGTTATTTATTAAACTCAAATAAAGTATGAATTGTAACTAAAAGAAGTTCGTACATAAGATTTTTCATTTCACCCAAACAATTTAATCTTCGTTTCGTCAAACTATAGCATGTTGTGCTCACAATTGTATTAGAAAAATGATACATTTCGAGGACTATTACCCATAAGTCATAAGTCTTCCATAAGGTTTCTATTTCGTTATTGTGCGGCATAAAAGAGAAGCAATAAGTTCATTTGTGAGACTTTTTGAAGACTTAAAGGGATTAATCTTTGAAATATGCATTAAAAGTTTATCAAAACCGACAGTTGTTCTACGCTTTCTTCCCATAGTCTCTGCAATTTTTTTTACTGGATCGTATTAATTACAGGATTACTCTTCCATTAAAAACTTCAATACATTAAATCTTATGACATATAGGAAGAAAAAATAAAGTGTCCCTATTATTTGTTCCAACACTCTACCCTTATCTAAAGATATAGAACCATTACACCTATTAAACAGATTTGATTCAAAGCTGTTAATAATCCGTTTATTTTCTCTTCTTTCTCTTTAATTGTTACCATTATTGAAATAAAACAAAATATTTTTAAATTCACTTAAATCTTGGCCTTTAGTCTTCTTCGGCTTGCCACAGGTATTTTTGACCAATTGATTCTCTTCACATATGTAGCCAAGTTTATTTGTACAGGGATAGTCGTGCCATTGAAAATCGGTCCACATTAATATGCAGGGCTCATTTTTTGTAGTGTCAGCTGGCTGATTTTGGCCCCAGTTCGTAAATGTAAAGGCTTGACCCGTAGTGGCCCATTCAAAACGTAAATGTACGGCATTATCGTGACCGGCTATCCAAACTGGTGGACAGGTATCTGCAAGTGGAATATTTTTATAGTTGCTTCTTGAGATTTTATATATTTTTATTATTTTGAATGTTAGCTTACTGTATAATTTTCTTAATAAATTATCAATTTGCCGATGCTTATCATAAGTATCAATAGCTATGAGAGACATATTTTTTCGGGCACAATCACTCCAAGCCTCAAACCAATTGTACTGAAATTAATAGCAAATAAATTACAGGTTATTTTCTTATTTTATTTCAGAAATAAATAAATAAAAATATATTTGTTTTCTAATCCTGAGAGTCAAAACATATTAGCAATGTAGCGATTTTAATAAAGCAAATAAAGAAACACAGTCTACACCAGTCTATGGCAATTCCAATTACATTTTGTAATTAACTAGCGATTCAATTACAAACTATATATACTGCAATTGGTAATTAGGGACGCCAACAACAAATTACATATATACGATCTAATTGAAAAATCAAAATTAAATTGAATATGCAATTTCGAAAATGGCACATTTCGCACATTTTAACAAATGCGTTTTTTCGTATCAATGAGTCCCAAATGCTTCCCTGCAACTACTACGCTTTAAAAACTAACATACCTAGCATTCTTTCTACTTTAGACGTCATGGCACATAAGTCACAACTCTAAGAGAGGTGCGCTTTTCGAAATTATTGTTTAGACATATAGTACAAAAAAAAAAAAAAAAAAAATTCAAGGCAACACCGCTTTTTTTGTTTAACTCGCAAAACCGTCATTTTTTCTTTTTCTTTCTTGTAGAGACAAAAGTACCTATTATAGGGTCCGTCACCTAACGTTTTTTTTTTCAACTAGTGCTTATTTCGTGAATGGTAACACTTAGCTTATGTCTGATTTGACAGACCCTAAGTTTTATCCTTCCGCTGAACGAATATGGTTGTGTATACGCTTGAACAACGCTGGGAATCTGGGCCTGCGATCGACTTACAGAAGATGCCGATTTTGCCAAAAAAAATCATCTTTTCAGATGAAGCTCATTTTGATCTTGGAGGGTATGTAAACAAGCAAAATTGTCGCATTTGGGGCATAGAAAACCCGCACGCATACATTGAAAAGCCGATACACCCAAGACGAGTCACTGTTTGGTGCGGATTTTGGTCCAGAGACATAATTGGATAATTTTTCTTCGAAAATTAGCAAGGAGTGGCCGTTACAGTCAATGGCGATCGTTATCGAGCCATGTTGAACGAATTTTTGTTCACAAAAATTGAAGAGGAGGATATTAGCAACACTTGGTTTCAATAGGACGGCGCTACGTGCCACACAGCCGAAACTACACTTGATGTTTTGTGCCCTGTTTTTAAAGATCGCATTATCAGCCGCAGAGCTGATGTCGTTTGGCCACCTCGGAGCTGAGATTTGACACCGTTGGACTATTATTTGTGGAATGCCGCCAAAGATAAGTGTTACGCCAACAAGCCAAAGACAATTGGCGCGTCAATGCGATCTTCAAAAACAGGGCAAAAAAAATCGAGTGTAGCTTCGGCTGTGTGGCACGTAGCGCCGTCTTGTTGAAACCAAATGTTGCTAATATCCTCTTCTTCAATTTTTGTGAACAATAATTCGTTGTAACGGCCACTCCTTCCTCATTTTAGAAGAAAAATGGCACAATTATGCCTCTGGACCAAAATCCGCACCAAACAGTGACTCGTCTTGGGTGTACTGACTTTTCAATGTATGCGTGCGGGTTTTCTGTGCCCCAAATGCGACAATTTTGCTTGTTTACATACCCGCCAAGATCAAAATGAGCTACATCTGAACACATCGCACACATTCTGCAACATTACCATGATTTTCAATGTAATGTCGCAATATTTGCCAGCGTTGTTCAAGCATATACACAACCATATTCGTTTAGCGGAAGGATAAAACTAATTATCTGTCGAATCAGACATGAGCTAAGTGTTACCATTCACGAAATAATTAATAGTTGAAAAAAAAAAACGTTAGATGGCGGACCCGATAGTTATGTAAGTACATATATTTAATGTATAACACGGTGCGACCAAAAAAAAAAAAAATACCTGGCAAGTTATCATACTTTTCTGATAGGCGTCTTGAATAGAACAACACCTACAAAATCTCGAATTCCGATTAAAAAAAAAGTTTTTTGGACCTTCATGCACTTATAAGCTAATAACTTAAGTGAATATTAACCGATTTTAAGTTTATTTATGTATTCGGTACTCAACCAAGTTAGTTATAGTATGATAGAGTAGACTTTTCATTGGGCCTTCATTGGGCCTTCATTGGGCCTTTCTTCTGGCTTATTAAAGAGATAAGATGTGTCTTCGTCAGGGTGTATAAGAAACAAAATGAAAGTTATATTCATCTATACTGTCTAAACCTGAATCACAAATCCCATGTCATATATGAAAACATTTTTTTTTTTCTTTTTTGTCTTAAATTTAAATCTAATCCGAACAAAAATCAAGAATTTAAGTTGAAGATTAATAAGCAGGGAAACCAGAAATATGCAATTGTATGATTTTCCTTATGCATCCAATCAAGACGAATGATACGAGAGATACATATTTATTAGTTCTAGGAATTTTTATGAATTTTAGCATTGATATGTTAGTGCATATTTTTGCATATTTTGCTCATAATAGCATTGAGTTTTTCCAAGCTTTAACTTCATTATGCAATATGCACATATGTATATACACTTGCATATATGTATGTACATACATATGTACTTATTGGGTTTTCGAAAAAGTTCACTTACAAATTTGGCCAAAAATTAAACACTTTTTTTATATTTGATTAATAAGCTTTTCCATTTTTGGTGGTAAAGCCATTAATCCATCAGTGTAGCATTTCTGAGTTTTCTGAGACAAAAATTTATCCAATTAAGTTTTACAGATCTCTACAGAATTTAAATTTACACCATTAAGGGAGTTCTAGAGAGATCGAAATAAATGACAAACTGATGCTTCCAGGTCGGGGCTACATGGTGGATGCATCAAAACTTCCAAGCCAATCTCAGTTTCTGCCGGGTCATCGTTGTTTTGAGAGAACACAATACCTTTTCTGTTGATCCGTCTTATTTAAATTGCTGGCCTTAAACTTGTTAATTGTTGACAACAGAGATCAGAAGAGAAGTTAATAACGAACAATTCCCTTCTAACCCCACCAGACACACAGCATTACCTTTCTTGGTGTCAATCATGGGTTAGCCACCCTCTGCGAAGCTTTATCGTACTTCGTCCATGATCTCTTTCACACCTTATTGTCGTACATGATCCAATTTTTATCGCCTCTGATCATTCGCTTCAGAAATAGTTCGTTCTTGTTCTATTTGGGCAGTGAATAGCAAATGGAAATTTAGTCCATTAAGTTTTTCATTGTTAATTCATGTGGCATCCAAACATCAAACTTCTTTGTGTATCCAGTTTTCTTGAAATGGTTAATAACTGTTTAGTGATCAATGCCCGGTCCCACGCTGCTTATATGCCGGTTATTCTCAATTTTTTCTATGATTTCATTGACTTTTTTGAGATGGGACGACCAGAGCGAGCTGCATTTTTAACATTTAAATTGTCAAATCGGAAACGAACAAACCATTTTGTTTTTCTTGTTACAGCATCGTCGCCGTAAACTTTACAAACTTTTTCAGCAGCCTGCGATGGCGTTCTTACTTTTTCTATATATAATGGAAAAGCAAAATTTACCTACAATTTGTAACCGAACTTTTTCCAATACATAATTTCATTTTGAATTTTACCAATTAAAGGTGAAGTTATCCGTACAACAACTAATTTTTGTACAAAAACAGGCAATATTTTTTGTATATTGTATTGCAATAGTACGTCTGTGCTGTACCAGAAAATATTTTGACAGTATGTTCACACAAAAAAGGCAATCAGCCGGACAAACCACTTCACCTTATAAAATTTCATTATGTATAAACAAGAAACAGCTAAATAGCACTCTGAAGAAACATAGGTAAAAAAATAGTATTGTCACACAATATTTTTATATGAAAAACAGCAACAACAATACAACAAATAGGACTGGATGGAGCACTTTTTGAATTGGCTAAATTTGTTGAAAGCATTCCATTTTATATTTTTACAAATTTTGGCAGCTTTTTTACATTAATTTTTAATATTTTTTATTTCACTTAAAAAGTCACTTCAATTGTTTCTACCTTATTAGCCGTCTCAATATAAAATTTACTGCCATCTTCACTTTCACGCCATTTCTGTTCTGGTACACAAATAACCAGATTTATCAAAAATAAAATTAAAATTAAAATTACGCTCTTCATTGTCATCACTTTAATGCGATTGAATTTCAAATCACTCTTGTATTTATACAGGTTTTCTTTAATTTTTTTGAGTTATTACGTCTTATCGTAATGAAGTTGTTTTTATATTTTTTTAATTGATAAAATTAAATTTCTCTTAAAAAGAATTTTTAAAATTTAATTGTAAACACAAATCCTTTGGTATATAAGAGCAACAGTTGTACCCTAAATTTGTTAATTTTTATTTTTTTACTATTGTAATTGCTTGCTATTTATAATTTTGCTATTTGGTTAATCAGAATAAATTTTTTCAGTTTATGAAAAAGATTCGTGACATGTACTCTTAGAAATGCTAAAAATGCTCCAATAAGGTTTGCAATTGCACCATGAATAGACTAACAAACGAACTACGCTTGCAAATCATGGAATTTTTTTTACCCAAAAAATGTGTTTCTGTCGAAAGTTTTTTCTAATTGGGTATTTTAACAAACAAAATTGTCGAATTTGGTATGAAGAGCAGTCGCAGGTAGTTCGCCGGCACTATTTGTGGGCCGGCGCCATCATTCAACCACACTTCTTTAACAACGATAAAAACTGCAACGCTACAGTCAATGGAGCAAGGTACCGTAAGATGATTACTGACCTTTTTATCTCAAAATGAAAGAATATGACTTGATTGACATGTGGTTTCAACAAGGCGATGTCACATGCCATACTATTAACCTACTCAGAGGCGAATTTATTAAGCAATAAATCTTATCTTATCTTGATTGACCGCCAATAACGTGCGATATTGTAGGGACTCTTGTTACAGTCAAAAGCCAGCCACAATTTCAGCCCTGGTAGACCACATTACAGTTGCCATTGCGGAGATATAGGCCGAAATACTGAAAAAAACGGATGTACCATCTACGTCGCGCAAAGCGTCGGTCATATAGAGCGAATGGACAGAAATACAGGGTGTCCGCTGGGAAGCATACTACTTTAGCTTGCCGCCATTTTGGTAAACATTAGTCTTGACAGTTCATATTTGGCAGTCGTGAAGTAGAGACGTGGCAAATTAATTATGGAAAAACATTTAGTAAACCAACGTGTTTTAATCGTTAAAACGTTTTATCAAAATCAGTCATCGATTTTCATGAAAAAATCATAATGAGTGACGAGGCACATTTTCATTTGAATGATTATGTGTATAAACGAAATACTCACATTATTCATCAGTCATCTTTGCAGTCTGGTGTGCAATTTGGTCAGGAGGAATCATTGGACCTTACTTCTTTCAATATGATCGTGATATGATTGAAAACTTTTTAAGTTACAACTGCATGCTTTGGGCTTGACTAACATGTGGTTTTAACAAGACGGTGGCACATCGCATACAGCTAGAATTATAATGGAACTACTGCGAGCTTCTTTCCACAACAAATTATTTCAAGAAATGGTGATGTTGATTGGCCTCCACGGTCGCTTAATTTGACTGCTCCGGACTTCTCTTTGTGGGGATATCTGAAAAGCAAGTTTTATGCAAACAAATCAGAAACGCTGGAGCAACTCAAACAAAATATTCGTGATGAAATTAATGAAATACCGCGTGAAATGTATTAGAAAGTAATGAAAAATGTGCTCAAAATGGCTCGCAGCTGTGAGGCTAACAGAGGCGGGCATTTATCTGATATTGTATTCCATACATAATTGCCGACATTAAATAAAACATTAATCAATATAAGATCCATTCTCTTTCATATGCAAAATTTTAACAAAAGAGGACGATGGACACGCCCACTGCCCACATATATTTAAATCAAAAAAGCCAATCCTAAGATACCATTTTATATCTAAATTTTTTAATAAAAAAGGTCAGTTTTAGCATAGAGCTGTGTTACTTACTGATATAAGTAAATAAATTCCAAATAATAACAAGTTTTTAATGCATATAACTTTTTTCTGGCCAAAATACGATATTATATTTGAAATTTTGCATTTAACTTATAATTTGAATTGTTTCTGGGTTAACCCATTATTATTATTTATAAACTGATAACCCACATTATTTTTAATTTTTACTTTTCTTAAACTACTTAAAATCAGTAAAAGTTATGAAAAATTCTCTAATTTACACATTTTTAAAATTTCAAAATTTTTAAAGTTATAGGACAAATTTGGTTCAAACTTTTTTCTTTGACAGAACATATTATATAGTTTCAAAAACCGTAATAAAAAATATCTATTTTTATATATATTTTTATGATACTCCTTCTAAAGTTCGGTAATTTCAAACTTTTAACTGAAATAAGTGCGTTTTTAAAAGCAGTAATAAATAAAAGCTATAATCAAAATTTAAAACTTTTTTTTTCTATTCCGTTTATAATATTGTCAAGTAATTAACAAGCCAAACTTTTGCAAATTTCTTAGATAAATAGAGTTTTTATAGCAATTTTTGTGAAGTACAAAAATGCAATTATTTACATAGTATGTTTTTATAAATTAGTTAAGTTTAACGCCCTCTTGCAACAATATAGAGAAGTAACCGAAAAAATAATCGTCCAATATTATATTCAGTCGATAATTAGCTTTCAAAAAATGTATATATTTTATCAATATCCGTGATGAATATTTTTTTTATTTTTGTCTATGGAACAACGTACTGTGCGTCGTAACCGTGGGCAACATTTACAGGAATTCAGTAATTCAGGTATTCATTTATCGCTCCAAATTAGTATTTCATTCACTTTTGCAAAACTGTTTGTGTTTTTCTTTTTTAAATTTTCATAACATGTCATCAGTATTAGTTTTCAGCCCAATTTTTGGTGTTTTTTCTCGACTGTGATCGCTTTGCATTCAATTTTCTTCACTATTTTTCAAGGATATATAGCATTTCTTCTGGTTTCTTTTTCCACAAAAGCTTATATTGCGGCTAGAATCAATTAATGAGTGATCGGCATCCAAATTGGTGCATTCCATTTTTGAAAAAGTTAAAAGTGTTTTTTCAAACCAGTTAGAATATTAAGGTGTGATATTCTTATAATTTAGTTTAGCGTACCAGCCCATTAAACTAATGTTCATAACAGCAGAACACGCTGTACAACAGTAATAGGAATACAACAACTAACAGTACAACTGATAATCTAGCTTAAGAATTAAATTAAACCGCATTTACCCTATAACGTTGGTAAATGATTTTTATAAGTATAATCGATTTCTAAAGGGTATTGACCATAATCACAACACACAATATCACTCACAAGGTAGAACGCTTTTACCATCAATTCAGAGGAAGTACCTTTACGCTGTCGACAATCTTCAACAAAATTGCAACACAAATAATTAACAACAATTTTGTATTGAAAAAAATAAAAAAATACTTAATTATTTCATAATGAATACACAAAGTATACGGCGATCAAAGTCAATAACCTCTGTTTTTTATCAATTCATATCTTATATGTACATACTGAATATTTATATTGTTTATATATGTACATACTCGTACATACATATAATTTTTTGTCATTTTATTTTCACATATGTATTTATAATATGTTCTTATTTAATTATATTTTCATTATTTTATTATTTACTTATTTTTATTTAAATTTATATTATGTATTCAGATCGTAATATATATACAGTGGCATGCAAAAGTGTAACATGATTTTATGCTTTCTCGCTGTAGAAGCAACCAAGGGAAGTCTGGTAAGATGTATCAGAATAATTTAAAAAACACACATCCGATATCCTTAATCGCATTCAGGTTTTTGCCGCTACTACTGTCGTTGTTGTTGTATTGGCATCAAACTGGTTTTGGAGGAAGAGGACATGTGTACCTATAATACCATACAACAAAAAATACTTAATTCATTTTAACTTAAAAAAATACAGGGTGTTGATATGTGAAAGGACGAAATCATATTACACTTTTGCACGTCACTGTATGTATAAAAATTATTGTGTGTTTGTTTGTTCGTTTGATGTCTATAGACAGCTAAACATCTGAAAAATCTCTTTGTATGTCTGGACGGACAAGGCGGTGTCACGCCTATACAAAGTAAATATTTATTTTTCTATACCTTCAAACTGGTAACGGTAAGATTTTCCAAAATTAACCCAAATAGATTCATTGTTAATATGAAGCAGCACTTAAAAAGTGGGCGAAACTGCACAAGTAGGCGTGGTAATTCCCATATAAAGTAAATTGTGATTTTAATATATTTTGAGAACGGTTATAGTTAAAGCTTCAGAATTTGGTCTGATTAAGCTTATATTCAATACAAATCATCATTAAAAAATTGGGAAGAATTCGACAAGTTGGCGTGATACCTCCCATATAAACTAAATATTGATTTTATTATATCTTGAGAACGGTTAAAGATGAAGTTTCAGTACTTGGTACAAATAGCTTTATGGTCAGTAAAAATCGTTAGTAAAAAAGTGGGCAGAATTGGAAAAAGAGTCGTGGTAGCTCCCATACTAAGTAAATGTTGATATTCGCATATCTTGAGAGCGGTAATACATCAGTCAGTAACTGGGTGAAATAGATGAGTAGCGTGCGCTTCTATTCATACTAAGTATTGAATTTTGTAGCCAAAAAGCGGTTATTCCAGAAAGCACACTGGACAAAAGCTATCTATATATGTATCTTATATACAAAAATAAATGTGTGTCTGTTTGAAGACTGTATACAGCTAAACAACAGATTCTACAGCGTCTTTCTGGAAGAAACTACTCAAATATTTGGATTTTAATCGGAAGGAGACAAAAGGTGGAAAAAAAATTTAACTAAAATAACATTTAGGATAATAATTAAGATTGTAGCGAAGTACGCCAGACCTTAGCTAGTAAAATATAATGATAAGATTAATAAATAATTAAGAAAAAATTGTTAAGTAATTGAAAACGTGGTTTTGGCCAAGTTTACTGTAGAGATTTGCTTAAGTATAATGACTCCTACAGCTATTAAGGTATTCGTTCCAAAGACAGAATGTTCTTTGTTAATTAAAAGTGTTACAAACATGATGACAATTATGTACATCTGCGAAATGTGTAGGGTAGACAAATATTGTTTAATGCAATTCCAAACCTCAAAATATCAATTGTGGTTTTAATTTTATTTCTTTGAGGGAATTGATATAAAAAATTTTTATTTTTACTTTAAAAACGATAAATCTTAAATGTATGTACGTCTACACGTGTATCTAAATATGTATATAAAAAATAATTTTTAATTACATACATATGTCACATTATTTATAAAAAAACATATGTACATATACGAGTATATGTATGTATATAAGAATTATTTGAAAAATATTCCATTTATTCGAGCAATGAAAGCCTCCACTGCATAATTGACAGCATTAGTTGCAACGATCATCGATTCAATTGCCTTTCTTCACGATTAAGGCTTCGACCCCTGCGATTGTGAGTGTTATTGGACACTAGGGTCTTCCGGCAACCATATCACAATTAGATTTCTGGCCAGAGCTCTATGGTCTTTTTTTTCCAATTCGAACATCATATTGTCTAGGGGTAGGTAGAACCTACCTGAAGCGGAATCTCAAACTCATATTGTGATAAGTCACAAATGGTTTTGAGACTTGTGATTGGTCTACCAATAGTATAGGATCAGCTATAAGAGAGCTACAACCTTTTACAATAAAGCCGTGTACGTGTCAATAACGAATCCCACTCTAGATGTTTCATGACATGAGCAGTTAAAGGAAACGTTAATAGAGTTAAGAAACCGAAGTTGGAAAACGAATTTGTTGACCATTGAAGAAATTTTTGATAATGTCAGCAGCTCAGTTGACTCATATCAGGCGACATTTTTTAGCAATAAGACATTTCCATTTATTTATTTACTTATTTCTCTACTGATCTTAGCGCAACAAAATTAACATCTTCTGAATGAAGGCCCTAATAAGAATATTCATACATGATTACGGTTCAAAGTTTTAATAACAAATATGAGTTGTAATCCGATAAAAAATCAAGAAATTGACTCACGTAGACCTATGTTATAAACTTATCTATCTATCTATGTTAATACAGGGTGCGCCATCTAACGTTTTTTTTCAATTAGTGCTTATTTCGTGAATGGTAACACTTAGCTCATATCTGATTTGACAGTTAATTAGTTTTATCCTTCCGCTGAACAAATATGGTTCTGTATACGCTTGAACTTCGCTTCGCTAAGTGGGCCTGCGTTCGACTTACAGAAGATGAAGACTTTGCCAAAAAAAAAATCATATTTTCAGATGAAGCTCATTTTGATCTTGGCGGGTATGTAAACAAGCAAAACTGTGGCATTTGGGGCACAGAAAACCCGCATCATACATTGAAAAGCCGATACACCCAAGACGAGTCACTGTTTGGTGCGGATTTTGGTCCAGAGGCATAATTGGGCCATTTTTTTCGAAAATGAGCAAGGAGTGGCCGTTACAATCAATGGCGATCGTCATCGGGCCATGTTAAACGAATTTTTGTTCACAAAAATTGAAGAGGAGGATATGAGCAACATTTTGTTTCAACAGGACGGCGCTACGTGCCACACAGCCGAAGCTACACTCGATGTTTTTCGCCCTGTTTTTGAAGATCGCATTATCAGCCGCACAGCTGATGTATTTTGGTCACCTCAGAGCTGCGATTTGACACCGTTGGACTATTATTTGTGGGGTGTCGTCAAAGATAAGTGTTACGCCAACAAGCCAGAGACAATTGACGCTTTAGAGGACAATATTCGTGAAGCCATTGGTGAAATACAGCTGCACACAATCTATAATGTGCTTAGAAATTGGACCGATCGTGTAGGCTACTGCATGGCCAGCCGAGGCAGCTATTTGTATGAAATTATTTTCTATTATTAACCGGAAGGATTGTACTTTCAAATAAAAAAAGAAATTTTGAGAAAATATTCAGTAGTTTTTTTTATAGAATTTTCAAAAAAATAAAAAATTATTTGGCGGACCCATTACAAGCAACCTTAAGTTTATTAAAATCACTGCTGAAACAGTTTACCGCCGTAGAGTAGAACAGGTAAGAGGTATATTTTTGCAGGCAGTGTCCGTATTTTCAGAGTCATTAAATACTTGACGGCCTAGAGGTATCTCAGCATTCCACATATTCACGATCTGGTTAGACCATGAAAGTCTGTTGTTGAATAATACCCCTAAGTTTTTACAGACATTTGTAAACTCGGTAATATTACTTAGTTACTCGCTAATATCATTGTTATTTTGTATCAATGAAAATATATTTTGATTTGTAGGCATTAATAAACAGTACATTGTCCATAGCCCATTTGTTAACCCAAGCCAAATCGCTGTTCATACTGTCCGCACAAGTATGAATATCGTTCGCCTCACCACTCTCATATTTCCTATAGTACAGACAGAATAGTAAAGGTCTAAAAATTAAATCCTGTGTAACATTTCCATTTACATTCAGGGCTTCTGAATATTTGCCATTCAATTTAATTAGTTAAGATAGTCACTCAAAAGTTTGCAGGATGCTATTGACAAATAAACACTTCCTTATTTTCTCCATTAGAATCTAATAATCTTCTGTCTCAAAGGCCTAGCTATGGTGTAAAAGTATTAAAAATGACACCATGCTCCTGTCAAGATACGCTATTGTATTTGCAATCAAATCCGTCAGAGCTGTAATACAACTCGTACTTATCACAGTACCCAATCGCCTATCAGAAAAACGTTTCAATTTCCTGAGATGTTCGTTTATCTGCTTGCTCATAATGTTTTCCATAACTTTAGATATCAAAGGAAGGATATCATTTGGTCTATAACCATTGTACCGTAATGATGACATTAGTACTAGGCTAGTACATTAGTACTAAATAATTACTAAATAAAAATTTATGAATGAAATAATTATTTTTATATTGTTAAGTTTATACTTTTTTAAAACGTTTATTTATGAGCTCGTAGCTTGTAGTTATGTGCACCACTGTTTGCAACCTTTTTACAACCAATAACAATTATTCTTTTTTAACTTCTCCCTCTGTTTACAACTTTGCAAGCAACAACAAGTACTCAACAGATCTTTCTACCTAAATACAGAATAGGCAAATTTGAGGTTAGAAAGTAAATTGGCTGTCAAATGACGAAATGTTAAGAAATGAACTTTCAACCTTTGACATTTATTTAGTAAAAAATTGCGAAAATTTAAACTATGAAACGCCACACTCTTAAACAAAGAATTTTAATTGTGAAAGTTTACTACCAAAATGGTGAAAAATTTACTGTATCACTTCGTAAAATTCAAGCAACTATTTCTTGAAATCAGGCTGCTTCTGAGACCGCTATGCCTAATTTAATCGCTAAATTAGAGGCTCAGGGTAGTGTTCCTGACAATAGATCAAAACCATACGGTCGTAGTGGCTGTAGTAATGCAAACACAGCCGCTGTACAGCAAAGTGTTGATAATGAGCCTGGATCATCAACTTGTCGACGTTCGCAACAATTGGGCATCACCAGAGAAACTTTGAACAATATTTTGCATCTTCACGCTTATAAAGTTCAACTCTTTTAAAAATTAAAGCCAGCCGACCATCATTGCTTGCGTCGAACGTTTGTGGATTGGCTGTTTGAAAAACTGAACAAAAACCACGCATTTTTCAACACAATTATCTTTAGTGATGAGACCCATTTTCGATTAGACGGTTTTAACCGTTCTCAAGATACAATGAAATTAGTATTTAGTTTGTATGAGAGGTACCACGACTACTTGTCAAATTCCATAAAATTTTTGCCTGATGCTTTGAATTATGTATTAAGTTATTCAGACCAAATACTGAGGCTTAAGCTTTAATCATTCTCAAGTTATACTACAATCAATATTAACTTTGTATGGGAAGTACCACGCCCACTTGTCTAATCCCGCCCACTTTTTGACTGATGATTTGCCTCGACTATGAGTCTATTTGGGCCAAATTAAGAGAATCGCATATGGGGCTCCCAAAATCCACAAACAGTAATCGAAGAACCATTGCATTCAAAGAAAATGACCGTATGGTGCGGCTTGTGGTTAGGCGGCATAATCGTCCTGTATTTTTTTCGAAAATGAGCAAGGAAATGCCGTCACCGTGAATTCTCTGCACTACCCAATCCAAATAACTGACACTCTGAAAGATGAAATTCGGCGCTGCATTGACGAGATAAGCGACGTTATGTTGCAAAATGTGGTACAAAATTTTGTGAAAACAGCGGACGTCTGGCGACGTGGTAAAAATATATGAATTTTTTTAACAAAATAAGCACATACTTCGCGTTACTACTCGTATCTAATAAATTTCTAAAAGTGGAGTTATTCGATCATGCGCGCATTAAAAATAAGTCATTTTTTATTTGTACTATATAAACTTGATTGTTTTTTGTTACGATTTCTTAGACGATTTTTCATAACTGAAATGACCATATTTTTGAAATGTACCGGAAAAATTACGTTTTTCTGCAAATTTCATCTGGCAGCTCTGATGGAAAGGTAGAGGTGATGGAGTAGCAAGCACATCAGTGATCGTTTTTATTTTGGTTGATACCTACCTTTCTCTTTAACTTTTAGTTTTTTTTTTTTTTATAATTTAAAAAAGTAAATAATAATTCGTTTTAAACTTTTTTTAATTTTTATTGATCAGTTTAAGGATACAACTAATAATAATCATATAATTTTCTTGTTGTTGTTGTTAATACTTTTAAAACATATAAATTTATAAGAAAATGTTGTCATTTTTTAAATTTAATTTTTTGTTAAAATTTTTGGATTTTTTTTTTATAAATTAATAATTTTTTTTTTGCAATTGATTTTCGATCATGTCTTATTAAATAATTATTTTTCTTTTTTTATTCAATTATACTGAATTTTCTTCTTCTTTTTCAAGTTTATTTTTTTAAGTTTTAATTTATTTTGTATGAGTAGGTAATTAATAAATTACCATATACGAGTATTTATGATGATAAGTGAGTAAGTGAGTGAGATTGGAATGCAATAAAATATGCCTTCTTATGGTTAAGAAATGGTAAAAAAATTTATTTAAAAAAAATATATATTTTCTGCCCTATGCTATAAAGAATGGTGAGAAAAATTAAGGGAGAAATTTTTGAATGAAATTTTTGAAATTTTTAAATTAGAACTGTTTATTATGTAGGGTAGGGTACATATATGAATGAAATATGATTATTTTTTATTTTATATCAAGGATTGATTTATGTTTTTTCTTTAGTTTATTACTATTTTAGTTTTATTTTTTGTTTTGTTTATGTTTTTAGCAAATTTTTATGGGTTTTTCGGGTAGCATATCCTTTTCTGTTATTTTGTTTTTAAATTTCTTTAATGGTTTGGTATGATTTTCCTTTAAACTTTTGTTTGTATCCAGTTTTTATTTTCTCTTTATTTTTTTTTTTCATAGCAACTTTTAATGTATATAATCAATAATTAATTTTAGTTTTTATTTTTATTTATTTATTAATTTTTTTTATTTTTTAATTAATAATAATTTAAGTATATTTGTGTATAATTTTGTTTCTGTTTTTTGTTAGTTATTCAATAGTATTTTATTTTATTTTCTTTAATTGTTGGCTAGAAAATTGTTTTGAAAAATCAAAATAAAAATAAAACAAAAAATTAAAATAAACCTGAAAAGATGGTATATATTAAACATATAAAACCCATGTTAAGTAATGTTGTGGTTGTTGAAATTGAATCTGGCAGGATTGTTAAAGGAGTTGTTGAAAGGATTTGTTTTGGATTTTAAGGTTGTTGTAGTAATAAAATGGTTTTTGGTTTTGTTTTTTTTTCTCAAGAGTAAAGTTTTTCCTTTAATATGGTTTAAGTAGAAATATTTATAATTTTAATTATATTTTATTCTCATTCTTTTGTCTTAAATTTTTTATAGGTTATATATAAATAATTTTAAAAACTATTTTCTTTCGATTTCTCGTTTTCTTTTTTTGTTCTGGTATTTTATTGGAAAGGTTTTTTTTTATTTGAGTAATAATTGTTACATCAACTATTTTTTGTATTTTAAAATTTTTGTAAGTTTTTTTTTCATTTTTTGTTGTATAAGTGGTATTTCTTAACTTTACTCAATAATTTTTTTTTTACTTAAAATTTTAATTTCTTTTTATTTTTATATCTCATATTGATCTTTATTTTTGTTTCATTTTCTTATTTTTTTTAAATTTTAATCTTTTAAAACAGAAATATGTCGCTGGGTGTCTTGTAGTGAAGACTTAATATGAAATTTAGGCACGTCCTTTACGGGCACCTGCAAAAATCAAAATAAATACCAAATTTTATTAATTAATTAATTTAAAAATCAATTAAAAAATATATCTTTTAAAGTCAATAAAACTTTGATTTATTTTTATAATTAATTCTTTTGAATCTATTAGTTGCATAACTATGACCTAATATATCGCTCATTTATTTCTTAGAAAAACAAAATTTTTAAGTTATTAACGAAGTTAAGTTATTTAACTTTTTAAAACGTTTGACATCTACTTAATTGCGTCAAAATAAAATAAGCCCGACTTTACTTTATGACTGCAAAACAATAACTATATCGACGTAGGCAAAGCAGCCTTCATATACCTAACTGCCTACAATTTGGAAAGTTCCGGAAATGTCTCAAACACTCTCATATCCTCCATTTTATATCCGTTAATTTTGAATATGTAAGATTGTGTTACACAAAGATGGTCAAATTGGCAATACAGTGAAATACACAAATCAGTATGACAATACCAGGGTAACACAATATCAATCTTGACACAAACCAATAGACAAAAAACCCACGAAGGCATTAATGTGGTGTATTTTCTTTTTAGGCATTTTTATTTTTGTATGTTTCTCAATATCATTTATTTCTTAATATTATTTATCTCATTTATCTCTCTCTCTTGAAGGAAGTTCATCAAACAAGCCGTAAATTGGTGGAAAAAAGGAACTGCTGTCATGAATCGATCCTTAATTGTCTTTATTCGATGGTATTTGCCAAAAAAATAGGTACTTGTATGCCTGACGAGCTTAACGATTGCTTTTCGACAATTTGACCGCAATCGCCATACATGCAGTCCATCGTTTTTTGTACCGAATCATCACGGAAGGTGAGGAACGGTGCCTTTTCGTAAATATGAAGCAAATAAAAAAGTGCAACTCTCCAGGAGATACACCAAAGTCCAGAGTCGAGACTGCTCTCCAGTCAAAGAAGACCATGAACTGCGTTTGATGAATGCTCGAAAGAAATGCCATGGTGAACAAAGAGTTTTATGAAGAACAACTAGACCGTATGAAGAGGGCTATTTGACAGAAAAGGCCCTTCGACAAGACCAAACCAAACTCTTTCATGACAACGCAAAGTTTCATGTTGCGAAATTTGTTGAAGAATGCGACGGATTACTATCATTTTCGCACTCTGTTGAAACATATCAGAACGCGATAATAAAGAGAACTTTTAAAACTGAATCAACAAGAGGTCGTAAACAACAACGCCGAATACGTAATTGAATTATTGTTATTTTAGTCACTCTTCTTGGGAGCAAATGACTTTTCAAAAAACATCTATTGTCGTATTTCAGTTTCATTAATTAGTTGATTTTCAGTCTACTGTAATTGGCCTTCATGTGATTGTGTAGTGGTGAACGCACTGAATTGACGGTGAGGGTTCCTTCAGCGTCATTTTCGTAAAAAAAAACAGCCAAATGACTCTAGATCGTAAGGCGTCAAACTTTTTCCGAATGCAATGTCAACAATAGTGAGAAATAAGCTTCATCGTCGAAAAAAATGTTGTTCGAAAGACAAAAATCAGTGGCCACTTTTAAATCACTATTTTCCTAGTAAGTTTTAACTATTTTTATGCTTTCTACGGATTTTTAATGAGCCATATTCGTAAATGGCTAAGCTTTCATTAAATAAATGATATTTTAGAAGACAGATAGTTAACAGCTGATAGCCTTGCTAGACTGGAAAGGAAATTATTAAATGTATAAACCGAAACAACAGTTTAAATATTTTTCTTTTATTACTATTTAATGACTTTTCTGAATTTCGTAAAGTTTAAATCTTAAAATTTCATTAAAAAAGCTATGTGTGGTTTATGTCAAAGTATTTCCTCCTTAAGAATAATTAAAGATGCATTATCAACCAGAAAAGTCTTTTAAAAGTTGGCAAAAGTGAACATCATTGTTTTTTCTTCTTCTTTGTCATGCAACATGACTAATTTCCACAATTACTTTCATTTTAATTTTTTTTTAATTTTAAAATATTTTTTTTGTTAAACTTTTCGACGCCATCAAAGTTTCTTTTGTTTGTTTGTTTTGGCAACCGGTATTGAAAAATTTCTTATCTCAATAACAAACGAATCTATTGAGTACGAGTATGGGATTGTTCTCGAAACTTTTTATATTTTTTCTCTTTAACTACTGATTTTATTTCCTTTCAAAAAGGAAAAGGAAAACTTTTCATCTCTCATCTGCCCATTTTAATTTGTCTATCATTTTACTGCATAACGAAAACGGACTTTTGTGAGACACAACTCAATCAGTTGAGAAGAAAAGAAAACTGTACAGTTCAGCAAAATGCAGTATGTGTGTGTCTATCAAAGAATAACTTTTTTATTTTCTTATTTTTGGCACCACCTTTTCAACAAACTAATTAAAGTTGTTTTTATGTTTTGTTTTGTTTTTCTTAATTTTTTTATTTATTTTTTTATTTTTAAAACAACCAAATGGTATCTTAAACCAAAACATTGTCAAACAGAAATGAAGCGAATTGATTTTCTTGCTAAAAAGAAAAAAACTGATGAACAAAAAAGAGCTAAAAGGCTATATGAGCACTACGCCTACAAAACTATAAACTAAGGCTGAATGCCATCCGCAAGCATTGCGATGATATCATTTGAGCAGCCATTTTAAAACTTGGTAAGTGTGCATGCCTTTAAAAGTAGCAGAGGAAATTTTTAAAATTTATTTATGAACAACCTATGAGTTTCTAAATAAGTCGCTTTAAAGTTTATAGGGATTTGCGGGATCACAGATATCTTCGCATCGATTACATGGTGCATCTTATTTTTCTCAATAGGAGATTTGACTTATTGTCTAACAAACAGGAGTTTCCTCAAAATGCCACCGAGGCCTATAGCGTTGGGTCTAAGATGCTGGGCAGAGTGGATTGTGGTATATTCATAAAGATTTCTGACAATGCCTTATAGGTTGCCTGACCACTGCAGTGAATTCCAGGCGGAGGTCATGCCTATACTGAGGTCTGTTCAATGCTCGTTAAATGGCGGAATATTCCCTGAGAATCTTTAGATTTATTCGAACAGTCGGGTTGTGATCAAGTCCCTTGCGAGCGTCACGCTCATGGAAATCTCGGCCCATTCGAAGGTAACTCTCATATGGGTTATGGGACACGGGGATTGAATATAGTGGCTGATAGCCTAGCTAGAGCGTGTGCTGAGCTCGATATTTTCGAATGGGGGCCTATTCTTGTCAGGGTATGACGATGTTTAATCTCATTAGCTGCATGAGGGCACGTGCGGTACCGCATGACCATCTATCGCACAATTATGGTTCTTACGGGTCACTGCCTTATTGAGAGACATGCCTATAGACTGGGCATCTCCTCGCATGATTTTTGCAGGAGATGGGGTTGTGAAGATGAGGAGGAGATACTGGCAACTCATGTGTCCGTGTCCCACTAGACGTTGAAAAGTCTTGGCCTTCTATTTCTTTTTATCTTTGACTGAACTGAACTTTCCTTTCGCAGAATTATGAGATTTTTTTGGAGTCAAAATGGTTTCCTATGGAGACTGTTTGATCTCCGGGTTAGCATTTATGCTTGTGACACCACAATGGGCCCAATCTCTGGCCTAGGTGGGACTCTCTCTCTCTAAGGGGTTCCATCATCCTACCAAACACAATTTATAGGAATTTGACCGTCATATGTAAATTAATTTGTAAATCATCAATCGCTTCGAACTCGCTAAGTGGGCTTGAAATATCAAAATAATTTTTTTCTTTCCTAGATAAGGACGTGTCCTTGCAAGCCAATATCTTTACCGATATTATTGATACCTGCCGAATTCTCTGAAAATAATCTGAGTTAAGATGGAGATATTGTTTAAAGTAAAACAGCATGGTTTAAGGCCCGCATACAACACAAGCAGGCCAGATTCGAATCTCAAACAGAAGACATTACGAACAAATTTAATTGCGGAAATTTAATTGCTTAATTAGTAGAATTCAACCCCCTCTATACAAATCCATCCTTGACATATCAGCTTACCTCTGGCTATGATGACAACAACATTAGATAAATTCAGTAGGAAACTCTTAGCCAGGATCTTCATCACATAATCACATGGATGCGAACTACGGTAGATTAATAATCAACTGACTAATAAAACTGAAACAAATCAATGGATGCTTTGTGGAAGGCCATATACTGCCTGATACCTCTGTAATCTTTGCATTGACTTCAATTGTCCTTTTTCGGAACTGTGACCAAATTCTTGCAAACCCTTCTCTGGACAACTCCTAATGGTCCCATATTTTCGAGAACAGCGCGAATAATAGACTAACGGTGGTTCTAGGTTAGGCCTATAACATCTCGTCGATATATTGTGACCTCGTCGAGGTAAATGGGGTTTAAAGTTTTTGAAAAGTGTTTTTTGAATAACTGAAGTTGTTCGTCCTTAGGTCGCCGAGATTGGTGATATTTTCTTTCCTGATATAGAGGTTTTAAAACGCCATATATACCCATATACGTTGCTGTTGACATATGGGTTAAAGTTAAACCAACAATCAAAACAATTCACCTAAAAAATTGCTTTTAAATTAATTAAATTTCTCTAAAACTTCTCTAATACTGCCGAAATTGAGTTTCACATTTTTCTTTACTATCCACTAAGTGCCTTAAGTAATAGATTAAAAACAAGAAGACAAAAATAAAATAATTATCGTTTAGGTTTAATTAAATAGACAATTTAAATTAATATTTGCCCTAAGCAGATAATAAACAACTAAACTCTTAAAAGGAAAGAATAAAAACACAAGAGGAAAAATGTTGGAAAATAGCTAAGAAGCCCCTATATTTTCTTACAGTTTCCTTTTAATTTTCTGCGTTTTTTTTGTTTTTCTTTTTTGAGCAATTAAATAATTTTTATTAAGCCCAAGTAAATTTACTTCCATGGCTTCACTAACAACAACATAGCCATTATAGTTACTCGTACCATCATGACCATCAACATAATCATCTTCATTTGATGAGTTTGTCATTCGTTCTTGTAATTTGTAAGTTCATTTCACAATTTCAACTTAATTACCATAAGTCGTCCAACAATATTGTCATCATCATCATCATCATTGTTGCTATCATCGTCATGATGGTGATGGTGTTCTTTTACAAATACTTACTTACTTACTTACTTACCTTTATCTTTATTTTTACGTTGTTCCTTGGCAGTCTTATCCTTGGATTTGCCTGGTTTGCAATTTTTCTTAATGACACGTGTTGCTTCACACGACGGATCGCTTGTTGCCTTCAACTTATCAGCCCGTGTCATTTGACCAGTAGCACATTCAGACCAGGAGCCCTTCTCATAACGGCATGCTGCAATGAAATGAAACGAAAAAAAAACAATTAATTTCTTCAAAAATAAAAATAAGAAAAATCGTTCTTAAGAAATGTTTTAATGTCTGCTGTAATAATCTTGTAAATTAAAAAAATTTCTTTCTTTTCACAAAGTAGTCTTGCAAGATTAATTAGTAATTTTAATTGTGTAATGTAATGGCATTTAAATCTAATTTATATTTTACAGTTACACAAGTTTAAATCATATTAAAACAAAGAAATATTTTTAGTATCAATGAAACGGGCCATGTTGGATAGAAAATTTTCAGCATAGTACGTAAAAACTCGGCTCGTGAGCAGAATTTTCTTTGGTTCGTTCATTTTATGACTCGTACTCGTGAGTTTTATTTTTTTAATTCGTGAGCACGAGTCATGTTTTTTGCTCAAATTTTGTTTGCTCGACTCGTGAGCACAAATTTAAAATTTTTAAAATCTGTGCTTACGAGTTTTGTTCTTTAACTCTTGAGCACGAATTTGATACTGCCAACGAACTAAAAATGAGCAATAAAGAATCAAAGACGAGCGATTTATTTTAATGCATGTTACTTGTGCAAGATTAAATGTGTCATACCATGCATTCGTATGTGTGTATGTGTGTATATTTTGTGTGTTGCGACCAATAGGTATCACACACATGCATGTTTTATATTACATTTACTAACAAGAAATGCTAGTTGTCAGCTCGGTTTGCGTTCCGAATTTTATTTTTAAATTCTATTTTTTTTGATTCTTCTCACGAGTCGTATTTAAATTCTTTTAAAATTCCGCTTTCAAGGAGATTTGTTCTTTACGAACGAATTCAATTCGAGCACTCTTCCTACTCCGATTTTTAGGCATTAATATTTAAATATGATTTGTGCCATGTGGCCGCCACGACTGGCGTGTACAAGGCGCAATCTGGAACATCAATTTTCACAAACAGAAACAAACAGATATCAGAAAATAGTCCAATGGTGTCAAATCGCAGCTCCTTGACGGCTAACTAACATCAC
Source organism: Wohlfahrtia magnifica (assembly GCA_023159175.1). Lineage (NCBI taxonomy): Eukaryota > Metazoa > Arthropoda > Insecta > Diptera > Sarcophagidae > Wohlfahrtia > Wohlfahrtia magnifica. The sequence goes on from JAKWBJ010000206.1 coordinate 803,229, forward strand.
TATTTCGGGTAATTAAACGGCCATCAAAAGATTGATGCAATAAATCGATCGAACAAATCAAGTTCCACCATCGTGTTGAAACCAAACATCGTTCACATTAATACCATGAAGAGCGGGCACAAAAAATCGGTAAAAATCGACTATAAGTGTCTCCATTGACTCTAATTGTTGCGGCGTCCTCATATGGGCCAATGATGACTCCGCTCCACAAGCCGCACCAAACAGTCAATCGTAAGGGGTGCATTGGATTCTGTTAGATCACGTTTAGGATTTCTGAGCCCCAAACACGGCAATTTTGCTTTTCAACGTACCCAAAAAGATGATTTTTTGCAATTTTTTGATTTTTTAATTTCCGACCAACTGTTTTTGTTTTGGAAATAAATTTAAAGCGTAAATCGATTCACTTCGTTCAGTGGAAAGTGGTATGCTGAACTTTTTGTGGCAGAATAGAATGACATAAGTATTGCCAGATTCGAAATAAACGCTGTTTCAAATTTAAACCAATAGATGGCCCACCCGATAATAAAAATACAACCAACACCAAGGTCTATTAGTTAAATATCTAATATACCCCATTCGCAGTTAAGCATATAAAGAGGAAATTTTGTTTCCATCTATTCACAATAAGCATCTATGGGCAGGCAACGGAAACTATTTTGATTGTCGTTTCCAATCAACCTCTTTCTACAAATAAAGTTTTATCACAACTGATCTCTATTTCTATTGCCTTCGGTACAAATATTGTAAAAACACAAATATATTCTCAAAATGATGGCTTAAGCCCATTTTCAACATTCAAATAAGCTCAGCAAACAAACCTAAAAAAGCCATTTGTATGACAGTTTCCTAAACAAATTCTCTAAAATTTATGCAAAATAAAATATAAAACAAATGTTAAAAATTTCAAATATAGGCGAACATTATGCTTTCGCTGTAAAAAAAGTTTCAACTCAAATAAAAACAGAAAACGGCAACTAAATGTCGGATTTTTAAAATTCTATGGCTTGACTTTAAATGAAAATTCGTGGTCAGATTACGATAAAAACTTACAATTCCATGCGTTTGCAAACAAATGGAAGGGATATTTTCTTCTTCTTTTTCTCTATTTCTTTTTTTTCTTTTGTTCAGTCATCGTCGTTTGTATGTGTCACCGAGAGGATAAAAATGGAAATAAAATGTAAAAGCGTTTCTTCTGTGCTGAAAAACTGCTGCTGTGGCTTATCGCGCGTCTGAATATATTAACATAACAATTTTCCTACTCTGGATGTTTTGCTACCCCCACCCTCCCTTCGCACTCTTTTAATGGCAATGTTATTGTAAAATGGAATATGGAATTTAACTGAATATGACATGACCCAACAAACGATGATTTTTTTTTAAATTTTTTTTTTTTTGGGAAAAAAGTAGTCAAAGATAATATATTCTCATGTGTCTTTTATGGTATTTTAAAATGTTTTTGAATGTATGAGTGTTTAAATAAAATGTAAGTGTGTGTGAGTGTGACAGCAGTATGGATTTTTTACGTTTTTTGCATGTGGTTTAAAAGAAAAGGATAACTTTATCCTTTTAATGTTTTACAGTCAGTCGTTAGTTTTTTTTTTTTTTTTTTTTGTATTGCTTTTTGTGAAATTTTGATAAGTTTTTAAATGTTGTTAAATGCAAATTGACTTGAACAAATTTATTTTGTACAAATTTCAATAACAACAGAAACAACTAAAGAATTTCCATAAAACATCATGCTTAACATTTTGAGAGGAAAAATAAAAAGAAGTAAAAATATGAAAACTCATAGTTTTTGTTGAGAAAAACCCTGTGGTATTAAGAACGTAAGTCATGGTGTGACTCTGTGGTATGGTAGGTAAGACACTGGCCTACCAACCAGAAGGTCGTCGATTCAAAACCAGACCAGACCATTTAAAAAAAAAAGCAAAAAGTTTTTTCGACAGCGATATCACCTCATAACATTAGCTATAGTAACTGGTTATGAGTATAACTAAAGGGTCCGCCCTCTAATGTTTTTCTTTTCAACTAGTGCTTATTTCGTGAATGGTAGCACTTAGCTCATGTCTGATTTGACAGATAGTTAGTTTTATCCTTCCACCGAACGAATATGGTTGTGTATACGCTTGAACAACGCTGGGAATCTGGGCCTACGAACGACTTACAGAAGATGCCGATTTTGCCAAAAAAATCATTTTTTCAGATGAAGCTCATTTTGATCTTGGCGGGTATGTAAACAAGCAAAATTGTCGCATTTTGGGCACAGAAAACCCGCACGCAAAAGCCGATACACCCAAGGCGAGTCACTGTTTGCTGCGGATTTTGGTCCAGAGGCATAATTGGGCCATTTTTCTTCGAAAATGAGCAAGGAGTGACCGTTACAGTCAATGGCGATCGTTATCGGGCCATGTTGAACGAATTTTTTTCACAGAAATTAAGGAGGAGGATATTAGCAGCATTTAGTTTCAACAGGGCGGCGAAGCTACACTCGATGTTTGGCGCCCTGTTTTTGAAGATCACATTATCAGCCGCAGAGCTGATGTCGTTTGGCCACCTCGAAGCTACGATTTGACACCGTTGGACTATTATTTGTGGGGTGCCGTCAAAGATAAGTGTTATGCCAACAAGCCAGCTTTAAAATTGGACCGATCGTGCAGGCTACTGCATGACCAGCCGAGGCAGCCATTTGAATGAAATTATTTCCGATTATTAACCGGAAGGATTGTACTTTCAAATAAAAAAAAAATTTGAGAAAATATTCAGTAGTTTTCTTTTTATAGCATTTTCAAAAAAAAAAAAAAATTGTTTGGCGGACCGTTTACTATTGAAAACTTCTCTAAATGCATTTGCCGTTCGGAGCCGGCGTTAAACTGTAGGTCCCTTTCAATGATTTAAAAAATAGAAACGAGTGCAGCTCATTGACTGAGAGTATTTAATATATAAGTCATAGCAATAGCATTTTACAGAGAGAACAAAAAGTTTTAGATTCTCTTTTTTAAACCTAAATCTACTAATAAAAAACAAAGGTTTGATTAGTCCGTATAAACCTAAACCAGATGACTTTTAAGGAACAAAATTCTTTTTCAGTTAGAAATACTGTTACAGTTTATTCCTCTCAAAATGTTTGACTTGTTTAAAATTGTGTTAAATAAGATAAATACACTAATTTGTTTGCTTATGCAGTTCTTTTTACTTGTACACTTTTATTTTATACAGCAGGTTCAACTAAATACACAAATTACCCAACACTTTTACTTACATCTTAGCACAACTTTACTTTATGACTGTAAAATTATAACTGAACACAATGACTGCCAAACCGTAACTGAACTGTTCAGCGCAATGTGCTAACTTTTATAGCAAATCATCATCAATTCAAATGCTCTCGTAGTTACTATAAATTTCTATTTACGTGAAATTCAAAAGGTAAAAAAATCATAATACAAAAAAAAGGCATCGAACTGGCAACACCGTTGAACACGCAAGTAGTAGCACTGTTAACAGCACAGACAATTAGGGCAGTGACAGATACATAAGAGCCTTGACACAAACCACTAAATGCCATAAAAAAGCTTAAAGCTAAGACTACTGCTGTACTAGTTTAGTGCATCTTTTCTTTAGGCACAGTTTATATTCGTAGCAATACTTACTAAAATATTTTGATTTAATTATTTACACATACAGAAATAAATATTAAAATAAGGAGCTAGGCTAGAATATACATAAGTTCATAAATCACAAATTTTGTATTAGAAAATATTAATATTCAAGCGAAAAAAAAAAAATAAACTTAAACGGATATCGTATTAAATCAAAATAATTATGAAAAACATAAAAAAAATTTCCAAATTAATCAAATATCACAATTAACAAATCATCATTCCAAAAAATAAAAATAATACTCTTACTTATGACCTGTGAACAGTGCGGAATATCGTTCCAGTGACTGATCGCATTAACAAAGAGCTGGTACTTAGAAATCTGGGAGTAGTATTTAAAAATAAGTAATCTTCTGCCCTTACTTTGTGTTGAAAAGTTCAACGGTGCGTAAAAGTGTGCGTGTATATAATCTTATGCATTAGGAGCAAAACTCTCAACTTTAAATAGTCAAATACATTAATTCTACTCACATAAGACGAAATGTCATCATCTCTTCCTATGCCAAAAACATAACGAACAATATTATTAAAAGTTACATTAAGTTTTCTTTCACTATTACTGTCACAACTAGCAAAAAGTTCGCATCCGTAAAGTAAAATAATCCACACCAAACAGTACGTTCTTTGAAAGCATCGGCAGTTCTTGGAATGCTTCTGGCTGCTCTTCACACCAAATACGGCAATATTGCTTGTTCAAGTATCCATTCATCCAGAAATGGCATCGTCGCTAAACACAATTTTCCGATAAAAAAGCATGAATTTTGAACATGAATTTCGATAGTACAATTCAATATTCTGCAAGCGTTGTTCGTATGTAAGTCCATTCCTGGTTAAATTATAGACCAAACTGAACATGTTTTACAGTAACATGTTAAACGAAAACAACTGAGCGGCCAAAAAGAAACTTCCTAAAAAATTACCCGATATAAGATTATATTATATTATACCGATCTACATATATATGAACCTACAGTATCTTATACGAGATCATGTCATTGCGAAACTCGATGCAATCACCAATCCTCGAGTCACGATTTAAGCTGAGAGATTTGATGGCAAAAAGATTTCGTCTAACATTTTTCAAAAGAAGTGTTCGGATCTTGTATGCAGAATAAGTCTCCTTGCATGCACACCAGCTACGAGATGCCGAGTGATGTTAGCCAGCAAATGCGTAGCTTATGTGGCGGCTACGTAGTGTGCGAAAATTGCCTCGGCACAGAGTAAGTGTGTTGATCCTTTCACCGCCTATTTGCTCTGCTCGACAAGTGCCGCAGAATCAGTAGTCTGCAAGAGAAAAGTGTCATCTCCTAATCGCTATTAAGAGAGCCAGCCCTTGCCTGCTCTAGCCAGTCCATCCGCAACGAAATCTCAAGGTGTGAATGTCGTGCCTTCTCGGTTAGAGTTGCCCGCTATTCGCATACCAACAATGGTGTCGAGTAGACACCGAAGAGCGTCCTAATTGTAGCCTGATTGGCCTTACAGATGTGAAATCCTGTAGTATATCAACAAGTTTACTGTTCTTATAGCCGAGACCTCAGCCTCTAAAAAAATGCAGTGTTCCGGGTGCAATTAATAAGCCGAATTCATCATGAAAAATTTAAACTTTTGTCAGACATGCTTTTGGACTTACAACACGTGAGAAAGATTTTTTTTCTTAAATAAATTTATTTAAAAAATATTTGGGCGGCATGTCTTTTTATATTTTACACAAAAACATTAAAAGAAAAATAAAAAAAAGTTTTGAACTGAATTCAATGAACAGCATAAGCAAACATTTAAAGATTTGATTTTCAAATCAAAGCACGTTTAAAACGTTTTAAGACGCATTGTTTCGCCGGTAAATATAATACAATATGGCTCCGAATGTAATTTATGCAGAATACACAGGTAATTAGGGTTTCCTCACTCTCTCTCTCTTTCTTAACCAATAATTATTTTTTAAAGAAAATTAAACAAAAAAAATAAAAAATAATTCAAATTTTATTTAAAAAATTTCAGGTTTTATAATTTAAAATTTCTATGTTTAAGGGATGCCCTAAATTTTTTTATATTTTTTCATCAAAGGAATCCACAACAATTTGTAAAAATTCGCACTCACACGTACTGATTATAAAATTTGTAACAATTGTTTGCAAAATAAAAAAGTTGCTGGCACACTAGGCGGCGGTATGCATGAAAAATAATTTTTATTTAAAAATTATTCGTTTCCGTAATAGTTTTCATTGAATTCTTTCAATTTAATACAACACATTAACGAAACAGAACTGCTGGATGCAAAAAAAGCTACAAAACAATTAAAGATATTTAGGCTACAGGATAACAGAAATTAAAAAAGAAAAATTAAATAAATAAAAAAGCGAAAACTCTTCTAAATTTAATTTCTTAAGCAATATCCTCTTCACTTTTGTTGTTATTTTTTATTTATTACACTTTCTAACTGTTATGAGTTGATTTCAATATCAAAAAAGCCCCAACTCGAATGGCAGGATGTAAAGAAGAACATCAACCATTAAAAGAAAATAAAAAAAAATATTTTCCTTTTATGGATTTGTTTGCTTTGTATTTAAGCTCCAGCAGCATTGCCTTTATTGAAAAGGCAAGGAAACGCAATGAGTCCAGAGGGGTTCTACATATATTGTAATAAAAATATATGCCGGAAATGGCCTATACAAATGTTCTTTAAAGCCACATTCTTTATTGTTATGACTTAAGCAATATAAAAAAAAATAATAATAAAAATATAAATTATAGTGTGAATAAAAGATTTTAATGACTACAATGGCTTTCCTGTAAGAAAAGCCAAAGAAATGCCGAATAATTGAGGACCATGAAAGCAGCAGAAGCAGTTAACAGGGGCTATAATACTGCAGGATTTAATTCAAATTAAATTGCGTTTTACTTGCAGCAATGCTAGAAAATGAAATGTCCTTGCGCTATTTTTTCGAGGATATGTTACGAAAAAAATATACATTTTATTTCAAAGAAATTATACATGAGATAATTTGTGTTAAACACAAATACAATCTCTTGCAGTCAAATTACCCTTATAATTATACTGTTACGTTTTTATCTTTTTAAAACGTTTGAGTTCGTTTAAATTAAATTAAAACAAAATAAACACCGCTATTTTTATTGTTTTACAGTTATATTTTTATTTACTACACAATAACTTTTATACCGTTTACAACAACTTAATCTTCGTTTATACAACACTTTAATTTCCGCTTTAAGACGTCTTTATCTAATGACAGCCAAACGATAACTAACTGACGTGTTGGTAAAACAGCCCTTTATATATTTAATTGCCTGCAGTTTAGAAGGTTCAGGAAATATCGACCATCTTCTATTTCCATATCCGTTAATTCAAATGTAACGTAAAGATAGTCGATGTGACAGTGCTGCCAAATTGACATATACAAAAATCCCACAATGCAGTGTTGTATTATTATTTTTGTAACAATAAGTACAAATTTTCCTTGACTTGACGTTAAAAAAATATTTTATAAAGGGTACCCCATTTTAAAGTTTAAATTTAAAAAGGCAATAAAACAAAAACCATTTGCCAAATTTATTTTTTGTTGTGAAGTACAATTGTTCCGGTTAGAAATGAAATATCGTTTGATTCATATGGCTGCCGCCGCTGGCTTTACAGTACCCTATTCCATAGGACTAAATTGCGAGAGCTTTTTCGAATGTATGTGGTCGAATATTGGCAACAGCATCATGAATGTTGGTCTTAAAATCATTAATTATCTCTGGTTTGTCGGCATATTACTTTTCTTTAACGGCGCCCCACAGAATACAGTCCAACGGTATCAACAACTGACATCTCCATTTCTGCTAATTAAACGGCCATCAAAAGTTCACATCATCAAACATCGTTCACATCAATATCATAAAGAGGGGGGACAAAAAAATCGGTCACTCTTAATGGTTGCATTGGCTTCTGTAAGTCCACGTTTGGGTTTTCTTAGCCACAAATACGGTAATTTTTCTTATTAACGTACCCACCAAGATGAAATTTAATTTCATCCGAAAAGATGATTTTTGTAATTTTATTTTTATTTCTTTTTTTGCAATTTCCGACCAATTGTTTTTGTTTTGGGAATAAATTTCCAATAAATTCTAACGTTGCTCAAACGTAACTCGATAGATTTCGTTCAGTATATAATGACATACAACCGCTGTTTTAAACTTAAACCGATAAATGGCCCACCCGATAGATTTTGTTTCTCAAAACAAGAATTTCTTTCAATGATGGCTTGTTCACTTGCCTTAAGCTTGCATTGTCGTGTGAACATGACATTAAATGGCTCTCCAAGACCAAACTAATAGACTCAACTTGCTCCATATGTCTCGTAGTCTTGTATATAATATTAATTAGCAGGTGCGTATTTCTAGATACACTCAGACCTTGTTTTATACGAATACTCCTGGGACGAATAGACTGCACTATCTCCATATAAAAACTACTGATTCGTTTTTGAATTCAACAAAAACGCTTAAATTAAGTCATAGCGTTAAAGTCAGACAAAATCACATAAAAAAGTAAACAAAAAATTTATTTAATTCCCGAAAACAATAAAAAAACTAATCTTATAAGATTAATGCATTAAAAAAGGGAAAAAAGGGAAAGTTTTATAATATTTTATATATTAGATTCGTTAACTATGTTAGTATGACCATCAAATTAAATCTACAACCTTATTCTCTAAAATACAGTGTTCATTTCAGTCTTTTAAATTACTGTTACGTCTTAATCTTTTTAAAACATTTGTGTTCTTTCAAATTGCGTTAAATAACATAAATAACACGATTTCATTGTTTTACTTTATACGGTCTTTTTCTTTCCATACTTATACTTTGTGTAGTAATTTATTTCACTTCCACTTAATACACAAATTACTCAACACTTTTACTAACTCCTTAGTAAAACTTTACTCTTAAAAGTAAAACTTTACTGCTTAATTACGACTGACTGACTAAGCACAATACGCCATCTTTTAAAGTAAGTTAACATTAATTTCAAATTTTCTAGTATAAACTATAACCCTCTATTCAGCTACGTTAAACCAAAATGAAAAATCTTGATACACAAAATTAAATTGGCAACGCTGTTCAAACAAATGCAGCCTTGACAAAATTATCGCAGCCTTGACACAAACCAATGAAATATATTCTATAATAAAGCTTACAGCTTTAAATATACAAGTGCTGGTGTATCTTTTAAGGCATTTGCATTTTTGTAACAATAGCATAAATTTAAATATTTTTTACTCGTTTAAACTCTATTAAAGCTTAACAAAATTCTTAGAAAAAAACAACAAAACTATTATAACAACTAAACTTAAGCAACAAAAACCAAAGGCACTCTATTATTTAGGCGTCAGAGCAAAGTGTAGAAGAAAAAAGCTATGGGACGAAAAACAATGAAGCAGAAGTACCTCGGAAGTGTTATAATTTTTCTGATAGCTGCTATTGAGTACAACAAGAATCTGAGAATAAAGTTTTCGTAACTCCTTCAAAAAAAAAAACCGGGTAAAAATCGGTTTTTCATATCTTCTTGCACTTGTAAGCTAAAAACTTAGCTAAATATTAACCGATTTAAAAAATCTTGGCAGATTTTGAAATAAGAGGAATGTTGTACACTCTATTTAAGTAAACTTAAGGAATCTGTGTATATTTCTCAAGCATATATATATCTCAAGCATATTTTTTGTTCAATTCATTGTAAATTTTCCGAGTTTAGAAACGTTTGTAAACGCTATTTTATACAGGAACCGTACCATTTTAGAATTTTTTAAAGTATTATGTTTAGTTATGAATAAAACGATACTTAATTTCTTTTTAAATCGGATAAGAATCGAGGGAGTCATTCAGTTATTTTGTAAAGGCCATTAAACAAATCATGCGATTACTAGCAAACAACAAAAACAAAAAATGGCTCTATATTTTAGGGGTGGAAAAAAGTAAAATACCCCATGAAAAAATCCTGCGTTTAATATAAATTTTTACACTTTTTCCAATTTTGTATTGACAATAATATCAGTCTGCAATATATTACATGATGTGCTTCACCCACTAAGTGCTATATCTCCGTCAATTTCTATCGGATTTGAAGAAATTAAGTATAATTTTGTGCATAACTAAGCATACTACTTTAATAAATGAAATAAATTGGATAAACAAAATGTGTCTGCTTAAAAAATATACACATATTACTTAAGTCTACTTAAGCAAAGTATAGACTATTTAATAGATATGTTCTTTTTCCTCCTCCAAGGGTCTTCAAATCGCTTAACGTAAACATTCCCATTATGATAGAATGGTACGGTCAACGATTTACAGGAGCTTTATATTTTTCTTCTCGTGCAAAATAAATTGTCATCATACTTTGGGAGATTGAAATATTCAGCTCCGGATATCAGAAAACAGATTAATAAAATTTGGAAATTTCATTTTGTAAAACATTAAATTTGTTAAGAACTTCACAAATTTTATTTGATGTAAGACTTTAAACTATTTCTTCGCAATCACTTCGGCAATTGCCTTATACATTATCTGTAGTTAAATAGGTAATGTCATCGGATACTTCTACTAGTACTACTTAATTACTATATTCAGTAATAAAATGAGAACAATCAAGCCAAAGGACTTAAAAACATAAGTAAAATTGATCTGGTGTTACTTTACTTTACTTTTGGTGAAAATGCGCATATGTGGATTAACATCGCACAAAACTTTTTTTGAGTCTATACAAAATGTCGTGGAATTATCAAACAGCAGTCATTCACCAATCTATTAATTAGGTTTTTTTCTTAAACATTTTCTGGGTATTTTTTTACAGAGGTATAGAACTTTAAGTTGCAATAAAACAACGATGGATTATTCGATTGACATGAATTTTATTTATCAGAAAGATAATCTTATGGCATTAGATTTTAAATATGATTTCTGGCATATGACCGCCACGGCTGGCGCGGATGTAGTCCAATCTGTACGTCCAATTTTCGATGACTTTTTCCAACATTTGTGGCCGTATATCGGCAATAACACGGCGAATGTTGTCTTCCAAATGGTCAAGCTTTTGTGGCTTTACCGCATAGACCAATGACTTTACATAGCCCCACAGAAAGTAAGATCTTGAAGGCCAATTCACAGTTCCAAAACGTGAAATTAGACGGTCACCAAACGTGTCTTTCAATAAATCTATTGTAGCACGAGCTATGTGCCATGTTGCGCCGTCTTGTTGAAGCCACATCTCCCGAACATCATGGTTATTCAATTCAGGAATGAAAAAGTTAGTAATCATGGCTCTATACCGAGAACCATTGACTGTAACGTTCTGGCCACCATCGTTTTTGAAAAAGTACGGACCAATGTTTCCACCAGCCCATAAAGCACACCAAACAGTCAGTTTTTCTGGATGTAACGGTGTTTTCACATACACTTGAGGATTACCTTCACTCCAAATGCGGCAGTTTTGTTTGTTGACGTAGCCATTCAACCAGAAGTGCGCTTCATCGCTAAACAAAATTCGCTTATGAAAATTGAAGAAATTGAAAATTGAAAAAAAATTTCACTTATGAAAAATAAAAATTGCACTACTTGTAGGCATTGTTCAGGCGTTAGGCTATTCATGATGAATTGCCAAGCCAAACTGAGAATAAATCACTTGACAGCTGTTAAATCGGTCGCCATCTTGAAAAGTATTTCCAGCTTAAAGTTCTATACCGCTATAAAAAACACGCTCTACTTGCATTAAAATCGGTCGAGTCGTTTTCAAGTTATGGTGAAATGTATTGACATAACTACCATATTTTGGGCGAAAAATTTGCCACGCCCATATAATAAAATTTGTGCCCGATGGAAAAAAAAACTAAAAACGGAAAATTACCCTAGGAAAGACATTTGGTTGCTTCAGTCTAACACCCTGTTAGCCAGTGTTATATGCTTTGAGATCAATACCAAATTTTTTTTCAAATGATCAGAAAATTGTTTCATCCGATGTTTTTGTTCTTAGACAGTTGACAACCATGAAGGAATATAGTATGCAAAAACAACACCAGCAGAACTGAACATGTTTTCGACCTCATCTATGGAAGTCATCATCAGGGTACTATGTGTTGTGCATATTTACTTTTCGGAACAGCAACTATTAAACTCATATGTATATCCCAGAAATTGCATATTGAAATTATCAATTTCTATATAGCATGTGAGTTAGCCGAAGCTCTGTTATCACGCTCAGATATTAAAGCAAATAATTAAATAAACTAGAAATTGTAAATTTAACAGATCACTAAAGACTCGACCTCGGTTATCCGGTACTAATAATTTTAATTACCATTCAACTTAACTCTCAGATAGCAATTTTCATGTTCTCACTAACACAACTATTCGAAAAGTACATTATAGCTACCAAAAAAATTGACTAAGTATTTGACTGGCATTTCGTTGAGTTTGTGACAGTAGCTTAAGTAAGCAAAAGTAGCTTAAGTAAGCAAAAGTATATTATATTAACGAATAAGCGTTTTTTTTACAAGACCAACCAAAGGCAAACGATTCTGTGTGGCTTAACTACTACACACGAGAAACAGCAAGAACTATATCTGCCGTATTACACACACACACACACACACACATGAACTACTGCATTCAAAGACAAATAATAACGAAGGTTCGATGATTCGCTAAAGAAGTGTTATGTTTAAGTTTTCTAAAGTTCTTTTGAAGAAATAACAAAAGTGGTGACAAAGGCAATTTGGAAATAAATGAAAAACAAGCAGATCAAAGTGGCTAAACAGAAACAGAGGTATTGCTGACTTTATGTGGCGGTGTGTTGAAATCAATTAAGTTTTCTCAAGGGTAACTCTCTATCTTTGTCTTGCTCTGATATATTAATTTAATTAAAAGAAAAAACTTACCTTTCTTGCATTTCTTTTGTATGGTTCGTGTTTGATCGCAGGCTGGATCACCCTTCTTAAGGGTCAACGTTCTTGAGCGTGTATTGGTTTTGGTATCGCATTCAGTCCAGGGATTCTTGCCATAACGACACGAAAGACCTGCAATTGCAAAAAAAAAAAAAAACAACTCGTTTAAGTAAAATAACATTTTATTCCTTAATCTTAAATTTCACTTGAATTTTATATGTCCTTGCAGCAGCTATAAATTGTTTATTTCAAATTTTATTGCTTTAAATTTATATTTCAATCCTCTAACTCTCTATCGCTTCTCTCGTGTTGTATATTCTTTCTCTCTGTCTTTTCTTGGCTTATAATAAACAGTCTGTGAAAGATGTTTATGTGTTGGCCATTTCCTATTTCCGCCATAGACATACGTTCGTATCGTTGTTGCCTGTGATTTATTTTTTAGTTTCTTGTTTATTTATTTTCATTTTTATTTCCACTTTCAAGTTTTCTTTGTCACTATTAAAAAAAAAAAAAAAACAAGAAGACAAAGTGATATAAAATAGTTTTATGGTTGAGCATTTTCTTTATGTTGACGGGGTGGTGCTGATTCATTATTTTGTTGCTGACTATGAGTTGGAGAGTTAAAGACGGCGAAGGCCACATAGATTTAATGGTAAAATTTTATGCAGATGCTCTGTTTTTTATGTGGCTTGTAATGGAGATTCAGATTTTTATATCATTGCAGGATTAGCAAAGGATTTTCTATAGAAAGTTTAGACCATAAAGGAGATAAATAAAATAATTCTTAATATTTATTTCGTTACAGCTTCAATGATTCGACGCTACAGGTAAGGGTAATTTGCTTTATAAAGACTATTAAAATACAATTTGCTAAGATTTATATCTGTTAAAAAAACACACACATATACGAGGGTGGATTGATATTGAAGCCACCTAGTAGGAAAAAACATTTTTTTTTCAAAAACCATTCATTTCTCAACATAGTCTCCTTTTAGCTCAATACACTTAGTAAGGCGATTTTCCAACTTTTTTATACCATCTGAATAATACGATTTTGGGAACTCCTCAAAGTACACATTAGCTTCGGTAATCACTTCTTCGTTTGAGATGAATCTTTTTCCTGCGAGCCATTTTTTCAAGTTTGGAAACAGGAAAAAGTCACTAGGGGCTAAATCTGGACTATAAGGTGGATGATCAACCAATTCGAAGTGGATTTCTCGTAGTTTTAGCATCGTATCTAATGCTGTGTTAGCCGGTGCGATGTCTTGAAGAAAGAGCACTTATTTCTTGTTTAAATGTGGTCGTTTTTCCTTGATTGCATCAACCAATTGATCCAATAATGCACGATAATACTCTCCTGTGATTGTGGATCCCTTTTCAAGATAATCGATGAGCAATATTCCGTGTGCATCCCAAAATACAGTGGCCATAACCTTGCCAGCCGATTTCGCCGATTTCTGCGCCTTCTTCGGAGCACTTCCACCAGCTTCCACCCATTGTTTCGATTGATTTTTGGTTAAAAGCGTGTAGTGGTGGACCCACGTTTCATCAGCATGATTATGCTTTATCATGTCTAAACACCGCTTTAAAGTGATCTGTCGAACTCGTTTTTGTTCAAAACTGAGCAAACGCGGCATCCATCTTGCCGATAGCCTTTTCATATGCAAATGTTCATGCAAAATGTTGAACACGTTCATATAATATGTTTACCATTTCAGCAATCTCACGTATTTTGACCCGGCGATCATCATAACTATATCGAGGAGTTTCTTGATATTTTCTTCAGCAACCACCTCTTTTAGCCTTCCTGTTGATGGTATTGTTGCAGTGCTTGTTCGGCCCCGCTTAAATTCAGCAATCCAATGTTTTACCATATAATCTGACGGAGCAGATTCGCCGTAATGTTTATCAAGCTTTTCTTTTGTCTCTTTCGCCGTTTTGCCTTTCAAATAATAGTGTTCAATCACTACACGAAATTCACTTTTTTCAATTTTCCAACAAACACAAAAGTTGAATCGATGAATTTGGCTAAAATTTTAACAGCTGACGTTTGACAGATCGTAATTTCTAAGAAAGAACAAGTTTTTGTGTTTGTGCTGCTATCTAACGCTAGGTAGCTTCAATGTCAATCCGCCATCATATATAAATCAATGATGTTATCAAATAGATATGCAAGAACTAAAAAAGCTTCTATCATGTGGGCCATCTATCGGTTTAAATTTGAACCAGCGCTTATTTTGAGTCTGGCAATACTTATGTCATTTTATTCTTTATTGGAAATTTATTTTCAAAACAAAGATAATTGGTCGGAAGTTGCACAGAAATGTCGTACAAAATTTGGTCGCGGAGAAGTTCAATTGGTTCAAGAGCTCAAGACGCATGACCATCCGCTCTGTTTTTGATTCCCTAGATGGGCCAACGAGAAACTGCACGATGATGATCATTTTTCGAATGAAGCTCATTTTTATCGTGGTGAGTACGTTAAGCACAATTGCCGTATTTGGGGCACAAAAACTCCAAACGTGGTCTTACAGAAGCCAACGCACCTATTACGAGTAACTGTTTAGTGCGATTTGTGAAGTGGAGGCATCATTGGCCCATATTTCTTTGAAAATCAGGACGGCACAACTACTGCAGTCAGTGGAGACACTTATCACACCATGATAACCTATCGTTTTTTGGGCCCGCTCTTGATGGTATTGATGTGAACGATGTTTGATTGCAACAGAATGACGTAACTTGCCACACATCTCATAAAACCATCGATTTATTGCGTCAAACGTTTGATGGCCGTTTAGTTAGACGAAATGGTGATGTCAGTTGGTCGCTAAAAAGCTTCGATTTGACACCGTTGGGGTGCCGTTAAACACAAGTGTTATTGCCGACAAACCAACATTCGTGGGGCCCATACACTCGAAAAAGTTCTTGAAAATTGCTCCGAACGAGTGGAGTATTGTGAGGCCAGCCGCGGCAGCCATACGAATGAAATAATATTTCATTTCTAACTGAAAAAATTGTACTTCACAACAAAAAAATAAATTTGACCAAAATTTCAAACAGTTTTTGTTTTAATGGATTTTTAAATTTAAGCTTTTAAATGACCCTCCCAATAGTATTTGCCCTTTAGTTTTAATTTACTTTGTTATGTTAACCACACAGTTATTTGCACTAAGTAGGTTATTAAAGTTGCCTAGTCATCCTTTTTAAGCTTTCCTTTATGCTCAGAAGGCTCTATCAGGCCATAATAAAGCCTACTCTACTTTATGGCGCTCATACATGGTGGACAGTGTTTAAGTATCTGTGTGATTGTAGGCTAATAGACAGTATGCACAGGCAGGCAGCTGTCCTAATCACCGGTGCAATCCACTCCAACCAAAGCTTTATGTGCTATACTTAACTGAATCCCCACCAATATTTATTTTAAACCGTTGGCTAAGCTGATGGTAGTAAGGCTAAATGCAGTCAACTCCTGGCCTAATCCAGGCGATCCTTGGGGACTACAAACATGCTCGTGTCTATTATAAGAGCCCTCATAGTTTTCTTGATAGTGGATTTGACTTCGATACACTCACGGGAGACTTCTAGCCTAACAAGCTGCAATTTTCCCAAAATGTCCTTGATGACTATACCGACGCTTCCAAGATACTGGGAAGAGTGGATTGTAGTAGATACATAGAGGGTTCTGACAGTAGACTGTCTTATAGATAGCCTAACCACCACACTGATGGCTGTGCAATGCTTGTTGAGTGAGGGGATTTTTTACTCAAGCAGTCAATCTGCGCTCAAGTCCCCTACTAGTTTCACTTCAACGTCTATCCTCGTCCGTGCATGCCACAGATTTCTTTAAATGACTTTAACGTGGGTTCCTGGACACAGAGAATTCCATTGCTAATAAACTGGCTAGGGCGGGTACTGAGTTCGATATATTCGAACGTGAGCCTGTCATTGGTGACCCGACTGCCTCGGTTAGGCTAGATATTCTCCGGTCGATATAGGGTGGGGATCGATCTCGTTGGCGTTATGTGAGCAAGTGCAGTATCGCAAGGCTCTGCTGAACCGACCTCAATAAAAAGAGGAATAAGTGTCTTCTTTTTCTAGATCGCATGGCCATCCTTAGCACAATTATGGTCCTCACGAGTTATTGCCTGATTGGAAGGCATTCCCTAGCTTGATTTTTGCAAGAGTTGTGGTTATAAAGAGGAGGAGGTGACTGTCTTTCAACCCATGGGTCAGTGTCCAGCTATTACTAATAGGCGTCGGAAGTTTTTGGCCTTACATTGCCTGTCATCTTTGACTAAACTTTCCAAAAAGAAGGTCACCGCAAATTCGGACTTATTTTGGTATCAAAATGGTTTCTTATGGAGACTGTTTGATCCCCACGTTAGCTTCTATTCTTGTGGACCAAATCTTCAGCCTAAGTGTTATATTTTAGCATAAATCTTGCACAAAAAACCCATATTCCTTACATATTGGATTTTGTTAACATTTAACTTTGAGCTTAAAAATGAACCCACCAGAATAAGGTTTTCGGTTTTGGTTTTTGAATGCCCTGCATTTTACTAATAAATTTTAACACCAAGCATTAATACAATAAATACCCGGAGCCTCAACTGCAAAGTTATTTTAAATTGCAATCTATGGCAGCACTGTCAAGGTGTAGTATTATCTTCCAGTTCAAGGTTGCAGCATTAGTCTAAAATAGCCTCTCCCCGTGGCATTCGAAGCACATGGTATTAGAATTAAGTCTTTGGTTACACCTCTATGGACGTTTTCCTTTTCTTTTAACAAAATGACATATCTCACTAAGGGTCTATGTGAGTCAGCAACGGCAGAATTAAACAGATGTAAATACAGAAGACTTAACGTAAGTATTCTCATATTTGCAATACCTTTCTTAACATTTCCTTTCTAAAATTTCCATGTTTGTTGGAAACCATGTAATAAAGTATCATGTGATTACAATGTCACACGTGAGTACAAATTCGAAGCAACTCATGTGGATATGACTTTTTTCCTGCTTAGGGATTGAATCTTATCTAATACTCCTGCACTTCTATGGGTTATTGAAAATCTAGCTGATACTCTTGTTTAGGTATAATACATCCACAAAGTAGCTCCTTAAAGTACTTAGCATTACCAGGAAGGAATCACTGTTCATGAGGCTACTAAAATCAGAAATAACTCTGAAGTCTGACCAAAGCCAAAGCCACTACGACTACTTTAGGTTTAAAGTATGGTTTTTACAGCTTAATGATAAATCCAAACATTTTGCGATTATTATATATTAGGGCCCAGCTATCAGATAAACTGATATCAGCTATCAGATAAAATATTGTTTAAATATGTTTACAACATTGCTAGACAGATATGAGCACTCTTCGGTACTATTCCTAACCGTACATCAATCAAACACAGAGGCACTGGTCGGCAGTTAGTGGCACCTAAACCAACGTCTGCATGACTTGGACTATGTCGACAATATGTGTTTGATGTTACATACTCTCGAAGATAAACAATTTAAAGATGAAATCGATAAGAATTACTTCTTTAGTAATAAATGGCGTGGCAATTGAGGACGTGAGTGGCTTCACGTATTTTAGAAGCATTAATGAAACCGACGACGGTGCTTCGGTGCTGATGTAACAACACGTCAACAAAGCGCAATTTGCATATACTTTTCTTAGGAAGATTGTGTGCCGCTGTGGTATGGTAGGCAAGATACCCGCCCACCAACCAGAAGGTCGTTGGTTCAATACCAGGCCAGACCATCTTAAGAAAAGAAAAAAAGACGGCCTTTCGACAGCGCAATCACCTCATAACATTAGTTAGTAACTGGTCATGAGTATTACTACTACTGAAAAATTCTCTAAAGGCATTTGCCGTTCAGAGCCTGCGTTAAACTGTAGGTCCCTTGCAATGAGTTTAAAAGTAGAATCGGGTGCAGCTCATTGACCGAGAGAAGTCCCCATGTTACTTAGCAAGACATGGAACTCGTCAAAAATATCAAAGCCACTCAAAATGTAAAAGCGAAAAATGGAGGCTAACCAACTTCAATACAACTTAATTGCAGGTATTTGTGAGTAACTATCTGAAAAAGCTAAATAGAATATTCGGGTCAAAGCGCATATCCGATAGCAGGCAACCGAAAATAAATTTCGATTCCGCGTGCAGTGGAACCCTCATGGAATGTGTAATGTGGGCCGCAAAAATCTACTTGGCGCAGATCAGTAGAAGTCGAACAAAGGAACAAAGTTCTGTACTGGTTACAAATAAGTTTTATGGCAAAGGACAGAGCCAGCTGGGGAATCTTTATAGAATTTTAATGGCTGGACGTAAAGCGTTATATCTTTGGATTGTGTATTAATATTTGTATTGCTTGAAACTCCATCTTTAGAACAGTGGTAGGAATAACCAACTAAAAAAATAATAATAAGGGATAGTAAAGTTTGGTTAAAATCTATTTATAATGGGTCCGCCATCTAACGTTTCTTTTTTTTTCATTTAGTGCTTATTTCGTGAATGGTAACATTTAGCTCATGTCTGATTTGACAGATAATTAGTTTTATCCTTCCGCTGAACGAATATGGTTGTGTATACGCTTGAACAACTCTGGGAAATATTGTGACATTACTTTGATCGATCGACTTACAGAAGATGCCGATTTTGCCAAAAAAAAGTCATCTTTTCAGATGAAGCTCATTTTGATCTTGGCGAGTATGTAAACAAGCAAAATTGTCGCATATGGGGCACAGAAAACCCGCCGGCATACATTGAAAAGCCGATACACCCAAGACGAGTCACTGTTTGGTGCGGATTTTGGTCCAGAGGCATAATTGGGCCACTTTTCTTCGAAAATGAGCAAGGAGTGGCCGTTGCAGTCAATGGCGATCGTTATCGGGCCATGTTGATATTGGAAGATATTAGCAACATTTGGTTTCCACAGGACTGCGCTACGTGCCACACAGCCGAAGCTACACTCGATGTTTTGCGCCCTGTTTTTGAAGATCGCATTATCAGCCGCAGAGCTGATGTCATTTGGCCACCTCGGAGCTGCGATTTGCCACCGTTGGACTATTATTTGTGGGGTGCCGTCAAAGATAAGTGTTACGCCAACAAGCCAGAGACAATTGACGCTTTAAAGGACAATATTCGTGAAGCCATTGGTGAAATACAGCTGCACACAATCGATAATATGCTTAAATATTGGACCGATCATGTAGGCTACTGCATGGCTAGCCGAGGCAGCAATTTGAATGAAATTATTTTCAGTTATTAACCGGAAGGATTGTACTTTCAAATAAAAAAGAAATTTGAGAAAATATTCAGTAGTTTTTTTTAAAGCATTTTCAAAAAAAAAAAAAAAAATATTTGGCGGACCCTTTATTTGGACTTAGTTTTCATATAAAAATTTGACAAAATTAGATGGCTTATTGTCAAATATCATCGAATTATTTGTTAAAATTACAATGAGTGTGTGTTGGTTTGAAGACTTTATACAGCTAAAAAGTGTCTTTCTGAAAGAAACAAATGATTGTATTTTGACGGGAAGGGGAGAAAATGGAGGAAAAGGGCTAAAGTGTAACTAAGATAGCATTTAATATAATAACTGAGATGGGGATATAGAAACCAGTCATGCTTCATTCGATTAAAGGCAGTAATTGCAAGTAGACGGGCTACGTTTTAAACGCATACGCAATAGCTTTCGGTTGTGTGTTTGTGTAGAACAGAATCATCACAGAAAAGCATTCAATATTTAAATTTGGTGCTATTATTTCGACATCAACTGTACTTGGAAAATTTCAAAAAGGGAATAAATTTATTTCTTTTAATTTAAATACTTATGTATTTTCTTTAAATGAAAAACATTATTTTCATTTACAAAGAATTACTTTCCATTTGACATTTTTTTTTCTCTTTTTGAATTGATGTCTTAATAAAATATTTACAGGATACTTCTATTTGCATCTCTTAATGCACGTACTGCTACGAATTTTTTTTATTTTTATTTATTTTTTTTAATTTCCATTTACCCTTAAAAAAAAGAATGATTTGCGTTTTTTTTTCTGCTTCTTTTAGTGTAATCAGAGACATGAATGAACACAGAGGAGTCATTTAGTAGACTCAGAGACTTGCTCAACATTTAAAATGCAGTTGATGACGACAATCATTGCAATGATGGTGGTGCTAGTGCTGGTGGTGGTACTGGATTTCAAGTATTATTTATACACTCGTTTACTTCGTTTGTTTTTTGTATTTTTGTATTTTTATTTTTTAAGTTGATGTTGCATCGTTATATCGTTGTAGTGCAATTGGAGACTTTAATTTTTCTTTTTGCTTTACTTACCATCATTCTTTGTGCCACGTTCATTGCGTATTAATATCTCATGATCATCCTCTTCCCAGATTTCACCCTGTGATGATGTTGTTGGCTGTGTTTGTTCACCAACTGGCAGAGCTAATGGTGTCTCTTGTACTTCTGTTGTGCCGTATGCTAAATGTGGCAACATTGACAATGAGGCCAATGCCACCACTATTAGTGTACATACTGATGATGACGATGTTGCAAGTTGATTATGGTGGCGGTAATGTTTCATTTTGTTGCTACAATACTCTGTTGTAGTCGTCGTATGCTTTCTGCTCTGTGGCAAAGTCTTCTGGGGTAACACTGAATTGATGTGCTGCTGCTGCTGCTGCTGCTGCTACTATTTCGTTTGGAGTATTGGGCTGTAATTGTGGTGCAAGTGGTGATGGTGGTGGTGGTAGTGATGTTGGTGATGGTGGTATTTGCTGATGCTAGTGCTCAGTGCCGATGAATTAATGTTGTTGATGGCAAATTGTCAAACGTAAGGGCTCCGGTGCTGTTGTGTGTGTGTACGAATGCCAACCCAATTCGTAAATAAGAAAAAAGTGATTGCGGTGTGGTGTGGCGTGTGTTGTTTAATTTTCTTTTACCGCTTTTTCTCTCGTTATTCTATTGAACAAAAAAACAGCCGCCGTTGTGGTAGTTTTTTTTTTTTCTCTAAAGAACCCTGCAAGCTGAAAAATAACAAAATTAAAGGAAAAATTGTTAATAAAAGAACGGAATAACGAATACGCTGTACAATTATTTATAATAAAAATTCAAATTAATATCACCAAAAAAAGGGGGGGGGCGGACAAAAGATATATAAAAAATATAAAGAAAATTTGCGAAAAAGGAAAGAAATTTTGGTTTCCATTACGTCGTTATATTATTAAATATGTATGTAATCTAAGGGTTTCTCTAACAATGTTTGCCAAGAAAAGCATGCCAAGTAGGCAAATATAGACACACATTCTTGTATTTTTTCTTAATATTAAAATATCTTTGCCTGTTAAAGGTAATTCATGCATAAATTAGATATTTCAACAGAAATTTTGTAAAGATTTTCAACAATAATTTTTCGGCAATTTCTTATTTGCATTATTAATTGCATTGAGTTGATTTTATGAAAATAAATAGAATTTATTTATAATTGAAATATTAAAACTAATTGTGGATTGTGTTTATGTAAATATTAATTTACTTAATACAGGGTGTCCGCCGGGAAGGTATACTACTTTGCTTGTTTAAAATTCTTGATTATATGAAAGTGATGTATAATGTCGGCAATTATGTATGGAATACAATATCAGATAAATGCCCGCCACTGTTAGCCTCACAAATGCGAGCCCTTTTGAGCACATTTTTCTTTACGTTCTCACAAATTTCACGCGGTATTTCATAAATTTCATCACGAATATTTTGTTTGACTTGTTCCCGCGTTTCTGGTTTGTTTGCATAAACCTTGCTTTTCAGATAGTCCGGAGCAGTCAAGTCAGGCGACCGCGAAGGCCAATCAACATTACCATTCCTTGAAATAATTTGTTGTGGAAAGAGCTCTCGCAGTAATTCCACTCTAATCCTGGCTGTATGCGATGTGTCACCGTCTTGTTGAAACCACACGTTAGTCAAGCCCAAAGAATGAAGTTGTGGCGTTAAAAACTGTTCAATCATATCACGATATCGCTCCCCATTGATAGTTACCGTTACTCCGTTTTCAGTCCCAAAGAAATATGTTCAAATGATTCCTCCTGAACAAATGGCACACAAGACTGTCACTTTTAATGGATGCCAAGGTGACTGATGAATAATTTGAGGGTTTTCCATTGTCCAGAAAATATGCCTCGTCACTCATTACGATTTTTTCATGAAAATCGGGGTTGTCATGGACGAGCTGTTTTAACGATTAAAACACGTTGGTTAACTGTATACTTTTCCATAAAAAATTTGCCACGTCTCTACTTCACGAGTGCCAGATATGAACTGTCAAGACTTATGTTAACCAAAAATGGCGGCAAAACAGAGTGAAGGGTCCGCCAAATAACTTTTTTTTTTGAAAATGTTATAAAAAAAACTGCTGAATATTTTCTCAAATTTCTTTCTTTATTTAAAAGTACAATCCTTCCGGTTAATAATGAAAAATAATTTCATTTAAATGGTTGCCTCGGCTGGCCATGCAGTAGCCTACACGATCGGTCCAATTTTTAAGCACATTATCGATTGTGTGTAGCTGTATTTCACCAATGGCTTCACGAATATTGTCCTTTAAGGCGTCAATTGTCTCTGGCTTGTTGACGTAACACTTATCTTTGATGGCACCCCACAAATAATAGTCCAAGGGTGTCAAATCGCAGCTCCGATGTGGCCAAACGACATCAGCTCTGCGGCTGATAATGCGATCTTCAAAAACAGGGCGCAAAACATCGAGTGTAGCTTCGGCTGTGTGGCACGTAGCACCGTCCTGTTGAAACCAAATGTTGCTAATATTCTCCTCTTCAATTTTTGTGAACAAAAATTCGTTCAACATGGCCCGATAACGATCGCCATGTAACGGCCACTCCTTGCTCATTTTCGAAGAAAAATGACCCAATTATACCTCTGGACCAAAATCCGCACCAAACAGTGACTCGTCTTCGGTGTATCGGCTTTTCAATGTATGCGTGCAGGTTTTCTGTGTCCCAAATGCGACAATTTTGCTTGTTTACATACTCGCCAAGATCAAAATGAATTTCATCTGAAAAGATGATTTTTGATTCTGCAACATTTCCATGATTTTCAAAGTATGTCGCAATATTTCCCAGCGTTGCTCAAGCGTATACACAACCATATTCGTTCAGCGGAATGATAAAACTAATTATTTGTCAAATCAGACATGAGTTAAGTGTTACCATTCACGAAATAAGCACTAGTTGAAATAAAAACGTTAGATGGCGGACCCTTTAGTATAGCTCTCCAGCGGACACCCTGTATAATAATTGTGAAATAATTAAGACTGTTGACTCTCCATATATTCAAGGCGTATGAGTAGTCAGAACAACATGTGTTTTTAATGAAATAATAATCATACGCACCCATTCCCTTTTGTATACCAAAGGGGATTACAAAAATCTTCGATTTAGAAATATGATTTATGAAAAGTGAACTAAAACGGAGGCCTAATTCTAAAATGCGTAATCGAAATGAAATTTGAATCGAAAAATATGTCGATATCGTAAAATCTTCTAATGATGTTACTCAATACTAAACGAATAGAATTATAACTTATACGGTGTAAACGGTTTAGGAAAATTTGTTTAAATAAAATAAAAAATATTCCAAAAAAAATTATGAAATTGCTTGTAGACAGAAAATAAGCAAATAAAATCGAAAAAAGAGAAATTGGTGTGGGGTAGTAGTTAGAGTGCACAGGTTCAAGCCTCAGGAAGTTTAAAATAATTGTTTTTTTTCTGTTTTGGATTTTTTTTTCTTTATGTTGAAATAGATCTTCTATTGTTTTTGTTGGCAAAAACAATCGAAAACTTTTTAAGGACTTTAATTCCTCGGCAGCGCCTTCTATGTCTGCTGCAGTCAATATTTTTCTCCCACTTGCAAAGAACTTACTATTCACTCGGCTCACTATCTGTTTTATTCTTGATTGGTGCATGTCTAATAAAAAGTTACTACAATAAATCCGAAAACATACATTTTCTTTGTATATTACTTTGCGTCACAGCTTGAAATCTTTTGTTGGTGAACCTTAGTTTTCAAATTTAAGGTTGTAAACTCTTTGCCTTTAAATGATCTTGCTCTGAGTTTGTTTTGCCATAAAGTTTCTAATTATTTTTTGTAATTTGAACCTAAAATTACTAAATTTTCTTATATAAATTCTCAACTTTCTTTTTTTAAATAATTTTCATGTGTAAACATTTTACTTTGCATGCTTCTTTGCTTACGAATAAAAACTCTTAAGCTTACGTTCGAATTATTGTTCGCTATCGAATACGGTCATCATTAGAATTTACTACTCATTTTATTCGTAATCAATTAAGAGAATTCGAAATAGTCAAAGCGTGTTCGTTGGTAAACGAATGCCAGAAAAAGCCCCCAGTTTCTAAATTCATTAAAATGAAATGAAATTATTTTCGAATGTTCGTAAATTCTAACCACCAGTGATCTGTTGATTGCAAATAAATGTTGAGATTACAACTATGGTATATTGCTTTCGGATTCGTGGCAATGATTCCAATACCAATACAACGAATGTGCAACATCAGTAAAACTAAACACGTTAGATACATCAGATACATCAGACTTCTGCGTATTGTGAATGTTCATGTTAAATATCAAATATTTAACTCACATTTTTCTAGAAATTGCTTATTGGATTTCTCGCAACTAACACTTAGATGGCGCTAGTTTTTGTTTTCATTCTCTCTGAGTATAGAGTCATTTCATTATGACAAAAATTTCTGAATTCAGATACGAAACGCTTTCCTATCCAACATACTTTCCAAGTTAAAACTTTTTGCAATTATTTCCTGCTTTTAAGTTTGATGAAATGGCTAATGGCTCAGAGATTTGCGTCACCATGGAGACATGAGAATTGGGAAAACATTAGCTATAGAAGACCAGAATTATTTCACAACCATCACCCTACCAATAGAGGAGAACCGCACAAGAGGGTACGAATGTTAATTATGTCGTAATGTGAATTATTTTGGACATAATGGTGTTGGGCATAAAAGAGGCTGTGACATGAAGTGATTGCCACGTAACAGTGAAAAGAGTAAAAGCGAATGTGTTATTGGTGTGAAGAGTGTTTATAAAGAGTAAACTCGTGAATCTAGTAGGGAAGTAAAAACCAGTTTGATTGGAGCTAACTGAGTAAAGAGAGTTAAGTATGGATAACCTCTGGTTGAAAAGGTTGTGATCGAACCTAAATTATAACTACGATCGGGTTGGAAGTTCGAAACAGACAGAGTAATTAAGAATAAAAATTGTTATTGCCTGTAAAAAGATTACAAGCAGTGGTGCACATAACTGTGTTGCATAAAGGATTTTTAATTAAAATCAAACAAAAAATTTATTTTATTTTAACTGCAATCTACGCACTCATAAAAACACGTTTTTAAAAAGGTAAAAACGTAATAATATGTACTTTGAGGAATAAAAATTTAGACAAATTTTAGACGAAATCATTTAAGCTGAAAGTAGACTCCGTTGGAAAATAGAAATCGTTTTTGTACAAGAAAGCGCTTTCCTGTATAGTGTGCTAGTTTGCTGGTGTGAAGGTTCAAGGTTTCTATTTCCGCCAGTGGCATGAGTGTAAAGTTTTAGTCAATCTGCTGTTAAAAATTGTAGCAAAAGATAACTGAATTATAAAACTGCGTAGCATGAAGTATAGAGGTTGATAGGTCTATTGCAATAATAACACATGGGCTGAACAGACCCACGCCTAACACACGTATGGTGTTAGTTTTATTGCATTCACCACCTTTTCAATCAGTGCTAACCTTCAAGAGAGAGCTGTCAAACTTTCATTATATTTTATTAATTAGTTTGTGAGTTATTGCGCTAAGAGTGATACCACTTTTGTTATTTTCGAAACAATGGATCAATGGTGGGAAAAAATACCGTTCAAGCGAAGCAATAGCTACAAAAGTGACCCCAATGCATTAGATACAAAAGTAAAACATTGGTTTGCTGACTTCTAACGTGGTCATAGGGTGATCGATGATGCAGAATGCAGTTGATGTCCAAATGAGGCGGTAACACCAGAAAACATTAAATAAATCAACAGAATCATTTTGCATGATTGAAAAGTGAAATTGCGTGAGCTAGCTGACATCGTAAAGATATCAAATGAACGTGTTGGTTTTATATTGCATAAGCATTTGACTATGAGAAAGCTCTGTTCTCAGTGGGTGCTGCATTGGCTTACCGTCGACGTGTCACAAGTCAAACAAAACAATGGTAAATCATCGTATTCACCAGATTTGGCTCTGGCTGTTCGCCTGTAAGAAATTTCGCTCAAATGGAGATGTTATCGCTAGAAATAAAATAAGTCATTCTACAAATGTGGTATTGAAATGTTCCAGCAGCGCTAGAATAATTGCATTGCTCTTGATGAAGATTACCTTCATGAATAAAACTAGTTTGGAACAAACAAAAAAAGTGTTTTCTTTGTTAGGCCCGGTACTTTTTAGCCCACGTGCTAACTTAGCTCTTGAACAGGAATTTTCATTTGCAATAATCGTAAAAATTTAACGACAAGACATATGTACATATGTATGTATGTACTTTAAAACATTTATTTTTATTAAAAAGGTTTCAACACGAATAGGTTATATAGGCGTTGCATTCACATATTGCTGAAAACAAAATATAAAATCCTACCAAATATTCATATTATATGGGTTGCGGATCACAGTGATATTCCGGGGAACTGTAGGGCTGATGGACTTGCCTTTTCGACGTTGGAAATCCTATTGCGATTGATTTACAATGAGGTAATAGACTCCATCAAAAAGGGCTGCTTCGGAGACGAGCAAGATGATGCAGCCATTTTTATCAAAGCTGGATCTTAAGCTCACAAAAAGTCTGCTTAATGTCAAAAGATGCACGCTCAGCGTAGTTGTCGGTGTCATTACTTGGCATTATATAATAGGCACTCATGCCAGGCGGCTTGGACGACGTCATCCGGCATTTGATTTCTGCAGAAGCTGCAGGGATGAGGAAGAGGAGGAAGCAATTTCTCACCTACTGTGAACATGGCCGGCGTTATGTGGCAGAAGAAAAATGCATCTGGGCTTCTGCCATGTAACTGTGCTTACGGAACTGTCGACTACGCATATTGTAGGGAAGCTTAGCGGTTTTATTATGAGTTCCGGGTGGTGCTGGGTATAACAGAATGAAGATCTATTGTGATATCACAACGGGCTATTTTGGGCCTACGTGTGTAATTTTTTGGCACCATGTATTTACAACATTTTCTCATTTTTTTTATTTTTATTTTTTTTGGAGTATGTCTACTGTGTAAAAATAGTATTGGAGTATGTAAACAAAACAAAAGACATGGCTGTTTAAGTATAGCACGTTTTTATATATTTTGTTGTTGTGAAGTAGCAAAGTGTAGCACTTTTGTTATGTTTGCTACGCCTGCAAGACCTTCAATATCTGCTTGAAACAAGGAGTGCTTTCCCCTAAAAGGCTAAAAATCTATGCTGTGGTAATATAGGGTCCGCCCTCTTGTGCTTATTTCGTGAATGGTAACACTTAGCTCATGTCTGATTTGACAAATAATTAGTTTTATTCTTCCGCTGAACGAATATGGTTGTGTATAAGCTTGAACAACGCTGGGAATCTTGGCCTGCGATCACCAGAAGATGCTGATTTTGCCAAAAAAAATCATCTTTTCAGATGAAGCGGGTATGTAAACAAGTAAAATTGTCGCATTTGGAGCACAGAAAACCCGCACGCCTACGTTGAAAAGCCGATACACCCAAGACGAATCACTGTTTGGTGCGGATTTTGGTCCAGAGGCATAATTGGACCATACATTTGATCGCCTCAGAAGACGAGCAGTTTAACTAAGACGGCATTCGGAAATTGGTTCAGAGATGTCTTTTTTGAGCTAAGAAAGGGACCGAATTTATTTGTACTTACAATACGTAAATTATACTTATTTTTGTTGTAAATAAATTACAAAAACATTTAAATAAAAAAAACTAAACCGGGCTTTATTGGGTTACCCAGTGGATTGCCAACTCTGCCCACAAATGAACTCGCAGATTGCACGTGACCACATATAAATTTATTCTTCCCCCTAAAGGTACTCTAATATAACGTAGCGTATCGTATAATACCATTTGACTGGTCTTAGCTTTCTTTTTTTGTTATTTTATTTTATTTTTGCATAATTTGTTGTAATACTCGTAAGCCCGGGAGCTAAATGGCAACAAAACATCTTTTGAACAGTAAAAGTAAATCTAAAGAAATTTTATTCATGTTTTTTAATTTTTATAACATAATGTCATGTTATGTTTAGACAAAGAAAAAAAAAATAAAGAAAAGAAAAGAAAATCTTTTGTTCTTAATGTTAGTGAAAGAAAAATAAAAATAAAAACTATTAAAACAATAATAGAATAAAAGAATAATAAATAATAATAAATTGTATAGGGTCCGCCAAATAAACTTTTTTTGTGAAAATGTCATAAAAAAAACTACTGAATATTTTCTCAAATTTCCTTTTTTATTTGAAAGTGCAATCCTTCCGGTTAAGAATGGAAAATAATTTCATTCAAATGGCTGCCCCTGCTGGCCATGCAGTAGCCTACACAATCGTTTCAATTTTTAAGCACATTATCGATTGTGTGCAGCTGTATTTGACCAATGGCTTCATGAATATTGTCCTTTAAAGCGTCAATTGTCTATGGCTTGTTGGCGTAACACTTATCTTTGAAGGCACCACACAAATAATAGTCCAACGGTGTCAAACCGCAGCTCCGGGGTGGCCAAATGACATCGGCTCTGCGGCTGATAATGCGATCTTCAAAAACAGGGCGCAAAACATCGAGTTGTTGAAACCAAATGTTGCTAATATCTTCCTCTTCAATTTTTGTGAACAAAAATTCGTTCAACATGGCCCGATAACTATCGCCATTGACTCTAACGGCCACTCTTTGCTCATTTTCGAAGAAAAACGGCCCAATTATGCCTCTGGATCAAAATCCGCACCAAACAGTGACTCGTCTTGGCTGTATTAGCTTTTCAATGTATGCGTGTGGGTTTTCTGTGCCCCAAATGCGACAATTTTGTTTGTTTACATACCCGCCAAGATCAAAATGAGCTTCATCTGAACACATCGCACACATTCTGCAACATTAACATGATTTTCAAAGTAATGTCGCAATATTTCCCAGCGTTGTTCAAGCGTGTACACAACCATATTCGTTCAGCGAAAGGATGAAACTAATTATCTGTCAAATCAGACATGAGCTAAGTGTTACCCTTCACGAAATAAGAACTAATTGCAAAAAAAACGTTAGATGGCGGACCCTTTAGAAAATATGTTTTATTTTATTTTATTTTTTAACCATATTAAAGATACCAGTACAAGTACAATATTTAACTTACACCCTCCATTTCCATTATGATGGCGTAGGTAGGTGTAGGTATAATGAAAAGAAGAAAAAACTAAACATACAAATAAAATAAAACTTTCATAAAAGCTTAAGATACAAGAAACACATTTTTTTTATGTGTGCGTGTAC
The DNA here is from genome assembly GCA_023159175.1 of Wohlfahrtia magnifica. Taxonomy (NCBI): domain Eukaryota; kingdom Metazoa; phylum Arthropoda; class Insecta; order Diptera; family Sarcophagidae; genus Wohlfahrtia; species Wohlfahrtia magnifica. Next base: position 833,413 of record JAKWBJ010000206.1, read on the forward strand.
ATGTAATACGCATTGTGTATGTGATACGTGTATTTATTAATAAATAATTCTGTCTATTTAACATAAACTGACTGTAATGCATATTCTATCTTATTTTTCCTTTCAAATATTTATGTCTTTGGGATTTTGTAGATACGAGCAAACGCTTTAGACCGACATTAGTTATTTATAAACACAAATATAAGTTTTTAAAGCTTACTTTGAATAAAATATTTGAAAGATTTGGAAAAGATTTGTGAATAATTTAAGTGCTTAGTTTATTAGATAAAAATAGATTATAATTTGAATTTTATTTGCAAAATCTTTAACATATTTTTGCAAGGAATAAAATTACTTCAACCGATTATATCCTCTACCAAGACCGTCCTCTGTGCTACACTGGCCTGAGACGTTTCCTGTTTCTTGTGCACTGTGTTTGATATCATAACTTTCCCTTCTCCGGACTTCAACAACAATTGAATAGAGAGTAAATTGTTGTTAAGTATTCACCTTGGACAGACTATCGTCTTAAGCACTTGTTCACAAATACTTTTAGGGTTTCCGGTACCGAATTATTTGTCTTCCATGTCTCGCATTTGCACAGCAGTTCCGATTTTACACAATTGTTAAAAATACAAGTCTTATGCTTGTTTGGAATTTGCTACAACTTTCATATTTCGCGGGTCCTTGTTTATGCTGCTGTCCACGCCTCCTGTCCACCGTGTTTGCTTGTAGTACTACCTGGGTAGCCATATTCATCGACATTTTTCATGAAATTGTCTCTTAGCTTTACCGGTGTTATAATATTTGTAAATGCTAAGTAGGCATCAACACTACCACTACTTAGCAAGGATGTTCACCACTACACATAATCCATTGGAGACGAGCTAGAGTAGATTAATCATCTACTAGCTTGGAAATCAACTTTATTATTGAAACTGAAACAAAGTAATGGATGTTTTGTGGAGCCAAAGTAGTGACGGAGAAAACAAGTTTCACATGATCTATGACTTCTTACTGTTGTTGCATATATTTCTAAAACGCTGGCATCTTATCTTATCATAGACGCCTACCTTTTTTTCGTTTTCCCTGGAGCTTGCGTCGCCTCAACAGTTGTATGTATTTATATTATTGGGTATACAAGTTAATAATGTCGATTTGGACAACATATGCCATAACTATCACATACGGTTTGTGTCAATAATAACAGATATGGTATTTTGGATGGTAAACATCTGTCATTATAATTCAGTAGACGATAGACGCCAAAGTGTAAAGACAAGCTTTTTTCTATCGCTGTAATAATGTCGAATTTTGTGCCAAAAAAAAAATATTGCGGGGAAGTCTGATAAGCTTCTTCCATTAAAAAAAATGGCTGCTGAAAGTTGTCGATTGTGGGTAAAAGTTTTTGGCCAACATTTACCAACTCAAAAAACTTGTGAACGATGGTTAGCTCGATTCAAAAGTGGTGATTTTGACACAAACGGCTAGGAAAGGCCTGGTCAAGCGAAAAAGTTTGAAGATGAGGAATCGGAAGCAAGATTGTTGTCAAACGCAAGAAGAACTTGAGTCACACAACAAGCCATTTCCCGACGTTTAAAAGCATTGGGATTCATTTAAAGGCAAGGAAATTGGGTCATATATGAATTGAAGCCGAGAGACATTGAAAGGCGATTTTGTATGTAGGAAATGATGCTTGAACTCTACAAAAAGAGTCATTTTTGCATCGTATTGTTATTGATGACGAAACATGGATACATTATGATAATCCCAAGCGAAAAAAGTTCGGCTAACCAGGCAAATCAACGCCGAAGCCTAATATCCATGACGCCAAGGTAATGCTCTATATATGTTGAGATCAGAAGGATGCCTTGTATTCTAAACTGTTGAAATCGGATCATACGAACACAGGGAACTGTACCGAATACAAATGATTTATTTGAAGAGAGCAATCAATCATGACAACGCTCGGTCAAGACCGGCCAAAAATTATTTGGAAAACAGTGATGAGAAGTTTTGGCTTACCCGCCTTATAACTCTTTAATCTAAATGCTTAACATCTAAAATTTTCATTCTAAAAAATGAGTTTGAGTTTTCGAAAAAAAAAATTGCTCTAATTTTGCGCAAAATATTTTTTTTTTTGAGCTAAGCTGTGAATAACTCCGAAACTGTTGAAACCACCAAAAAATTATGTTCAGGTGATTTATAGGAAATTTTATTCCTAAACATTTGATGGTACTTGCACCAATATCGGACATGTCGTTTTGAATTTATAATGAAATATAATGACATAACTACCATATTTTAGGCGAAAAATTTCTCAAGCCCATAAAAAATAATTTGAGCCCGTTGGAAAAAAAACCGAAAACGGATTTGAATTCGGCCTACTCAATTACCTTATGAAAGATATTTAAATGCTACAGTCCAAAACCTTGTTGGCTAGTGTAGTCAACTAATAGTAATACAGGGTGGGAAAATTTGAGGTTAGGAAGTATATTGGCTGTCAAATGATGAAAATCATGAATTGAGCTGTTGATACTTATTTAGTAAAAAATTGGGAAATTTTAACTATAGAACGCCACAGTCTTGAGCAAAGAATTTTAATTGTGAAATTTATTGTTTGAAAAAGCGAACGAAAACAACGCATTTTTCAGCAAGGAAACGCCGTCACCCTGAATTCTCTCCGCTATCAAACCATGATAACTAAACTTTTGCGGCCACAATTGGCTAATGTTGACATCAGTGACCTTTGGTTTCAGCAGTGCGGCGCCACAAGCCACACAGCCCGCCAAACTATTCAGTTATTGCATGAGAAATTTCTTGTTCGCGTAATTTCTCGATTTGGCGATATCGATTAGCTACCTCGTTCTTATGATTTAATGCCGCTGTATTATTTTTCTGGGGCCATTTGAAAGACCGGACTTACGTAAACCAACTAACGGGTCCGCCATCTAATGTTTTTTTTTTCAACTTGTGCTTATTTCGTGAATGGTAACACTTAGCTGATGTCTGATTTGACAGATAATTAGTTTTATCCTTCCGCTGAACGAATATGGTTGTGTATCCAATGCGTTTACGTTTCGCTAAGTGGACCTGCGATCGACTTACAGAAGATGCCGATTTTGCCAAAAAAATCATTTTTTCAGATGAAGCTCATTTTGATCTTGGCGGGTATGTAAACAAGCAAAATTGTCGCATTTGGGCACAGAAAACCCGCACGCATACATTGAAAAGCCGATACACCCAAGACGAGTCACTGTTTGGTACGGATTTTGGTCCAGAGGCATAATTCGCCTCGTTTTCAAAAAAACAAAAATTTATTTGGCGGACCCTATAAAAACAACTCTAAAAGATGAAATTCGGAGTTGCATTGACGAGATAAGCGAAGCTTTTTTGCAAAATTTGGCTAAAAATTTTGTGAAAAGAGCGGACGTCTGCCGACGTGCTACAGGTGGACATTTGCCCGACATCATATTCCATTGTTAATTCCCATATTTCTATTTTATATTGGTATGAATAAAACTGAATTTTGCAAATAAAGACATTGCTTTTAAGCCAATTTAATTCCTAACCTCAAATTTGCTCACCCTTTATAAACACATACAACTATTTACACGACAAAGGCATGAAACAAGTTTAAAGGAACATGTTTATAAAAAAAAATGCTAAAATGTTTTTAAATTAGAAAAATATATTTTTGTTATTCTGTTTAATAAATAAGTGAATTTTAAATTTCTCCCACATCATAAAGTATTTAACGTGAGCTAACTTTGTATACGTGGAATACAAGAATACGAAAATAGCTTTTCTTTTTTACTCTGTGTGTCTTGTGTCTATAAGCATAAATGGGGGGAAAAGAGAGAGCAAGAGGTTTGCAAATAGTTTCATAGATTTCCCCATGGCGCTATTACTCGTCGTATGAACAAACAAAATAAAATATGAATGAAAAGTGTGTGTTAAGAACGTTAGAGAGAACGAAAACGAAAATAATATGAAAAACCGGAAATACTTTTTGTTGTAAATTTTTTACTTTAATATTATAGAAGTTGTTATTGTTTTTATGTGTTAGGGGCTTATCAAAGTTATTTTTTTAAATAAAAAATTTTGTAATTCCGCATCAACTGTAAACAAGGAAAAACTATGGAGAACAATGTTGCAGGAACAAATTTTTGCCACAGAAATTGCCAACATTTTTGTAGGATTTTTTTTTTAATTCATTGCTAGCATTGTTTGTAGTTCGTTATAGCAACACTGTAGTAGTCATAGTTTTTTTTATGTTTTTGTTCTTATTGTTGCTTTTGTTGTTATTAAAGTCTGTTTATTAAATAATTTTTCACTTCACTAGTTGTTCATTGTTATTGAGTCTGTTTGTTTTGCTTCTGCTATTGTTAGGGTTGTTGCTAGTGCGGTGCTGTTATGAAAAGTTTTAATGCCCTATCGCCAACATCATAAGAGAGAGGTAAAGAGAATGTTTTGTGTTTGGTATTAAGTTTGAAAGTGTAAAAGGAATACAGCTGTGCGTGGTGTATACTTTTTTTAGTTCAGTGCTCAGTGGATACAAAACAAATTGTATTTAAAACAGCTTTGTCCGAACTTGCCTCTGGGTTTTGATCTGTAAATAATTTCAAAATTGTATGAGGGCGGTTCCAAAACTAGCCAATTTAAACCAATCACTTTATTGGCAATCTTATAAGTTTTTTATTGTATTTAATATCGATCAAATTCTTGGCTATTCAGCACTCCTTCGGCAATACAGGCTTTGACACCATTTCTAGGTCGTTAGAACAAAAGAGGGCAGAAAAGTCCATGTTTAGCTCATCAGCCTGTCTCTTGATGGGAAGAATTCCTCTGTGATGGCGTCAAAAGGCTACCCTTAGGGTAGAGTATTGTTATGGACGGTAGTAGTTGATGGCCTGCTGACCAGGTTGGCTCATAGGGAGGTCTCAGTGTAATTGGTTGTTATGCTGATGACTTCGTTATAACAGTCCTTGGAAAATATAACAGTATGTTGTGTGATCTCATGAGTATGGCCCTGGGCGATATGTTAAATTGCTGTACTCAGAAAGAGCTCTGGGTTAATCCTTTAAAAAACGTTGCTGTACATTTTACAAGGGGATACAAGTTATTATGTGACTGTATTTCTTTTACGGGTACCACCACCAACTTTTCTAAAAAGATTAAGCATCTTAGGTGTAATTCTGGATGTGAGGCTTAGTTAGAACCCGAACAATGGTGCCATCCAGTACAAGACGATAATTCGGCCCATTATCACTTATACAGCGATAGCTTGGTAGCGAAACGCTCATGAAGCTACCACCATGAATAAATTAGACATGGACATTAGAGACTCGGCTGCTCGGTATAACTGTGGCAATGAGAAGATGTCCGCTTCATATTTACGTTATGAGGGTGGCGGCATGTTCGGCTGCAAAATTTTTGGCCAAGGGATCCCGAAATGCGTCTAAAAGTCTGTCCATTTTACGCAGGGTGGTCGTAAAGCCATTTTCTGTCCTGTATGTTATGATATTGGATCTGTGCTTTCGTAGGAAATTCAGAATTGAATTCCTAGTCCGGACTTCTTAGTCTAATGGGGCCTTAGTTCGGAGTGGTAAACTGCTATACCGTTGGCTCCAAAATGAATGATTGTGTCGATGCTGGTGTCATGGATCCAGCCGAGACTTGTATATCCCACTGTGGAAAAAGCTGAGTGTCTTCCAGGCTGAGATCATGGAAATTGCCATATGTGTAGAGGTCAACTTAGACAGTGGGTTCAAGACTAAGATCATTAATATATTCTCTCGGCTCGAGTCTTTCGCTTCGAAATAAGGTCTCGTTGTTTTGGGTACTTGGACACTGTGAGGTGGATAGCAACAAGACAGTGAATGCATATGCTAGAAAAGGTTTCGTGATACCCTATATTGACCCGAAATCTTACTGTACAGCACCACCTTCTTCCTCAAAGTATGCAAGGACGAGAAATTGCCAATTGCTTGGAATACTTGAATGCTCAAAGAAAACTTCGCTACTCTCGGGCGGCGATAAGTCCGAAATTTGGGCGTCACTCCAATGTTCTGAAATATAGCAGGCCTGACGTGATACTTCATACAAAGTTTCTTACTTGCCACTGTAGACTAAGAACGAATCTGAAAAAGATGGTGATCACAGATGAGAATGTTTGTAGACTGTGTTCACAGACATCAGAGACAGAGGAACACATATTGTGTGAATGTGTTCTTGACAGATTTAGATAGAAGTGTTTAGGTAGACATAGTGCCTTACTGGGGGATAAATCCACCATTATGGTTTCAGATCTGCTGGTGTTTAGCCTAATTCAGCGCTTCAATCCTCTACATTGTTTCTCCAATTTCTTATGCCAAAATTTGAAAGTTCATCTTGAACCTGATACTTTCATCGGAGTTTTGGTCTTTCTCTTTTGCGCCGCCCCTCAGGTACATACTCGTAACATCTTTTCGACTACCACATTTGAATAGCGTTTACCTTCGCCTGCAAAACAGTGCAATCATCGGGTAGTCTGTGAGAGACCCTGAGGAACAGATCATCAGAGTAAAAACCCGACCCGTAATCCGTTTCCGTCTTCAAGTCATCGATATAGGTCGTGACTGTGTCATCCCGGATGACAGGTACATTGAGCTTAAAGCAGATTATTTTGGGTAATAAAGAAAATGTTTCCCAGAAATTCTTAAATTATATCCGGTTCTAATCCTTCAATCGAATTTTGTTACGCAAAAATTGCTTTTATTTTATATTTAATAAAATATGTCGCAGGGCATTACAAAGTCAAGCTTAACCTACAATAACTTTCATATTTGTTTTTAATTGAAGTTGTTTTTTGATGTTGAAAAAACTGAAAAGAGAACTAAGTCAAGTTTTTTCTTTATGTCGGCATTTATGAAACATGTTCGTTAAAAAAAAATCTTTTAAAAGTTGTTTTTACTCTGCTGTGAGAAACTAAAAATTTGTGAAATATGAAAAACAAAAATTGAAATTGTAATGCAGTTTTATGTTCCACCGTAACCAGGTTCAAAAGTAACCAAAGGTCTGCTTGCTTTGAGTGAAACACAAGGTGTTTATTTTATTTTTATGTACTTATAAGACTCTATTTAATACTTATGTTCGGATATTTATCATTTTGTTCTATATATTGTTTAAGGGTAGCTTCGTGGTGCCCTCTCATAGAAGTCTTGGTTTCGCAAAATTCGCAAAAACTTCAATAATTCTAGACGTTAATACTGGTTTGGCCACCTTTAAAGCTGCTGCACCGAGCTTTGACCACGGTCGCCTTCATACATTGTTGTCGTCTGTGATCTATTTCGCATCCACAGTCACCATCCGTTTAAGAAATTGGTCGTTCGGCTTAGCTTTCGTAGATGACAATTCGATCTATCGTGTATTTTGCTGTTACGTGGTTTTACATCCAAACATCAATTCAGCCTTATTTAAATGGCTTAAACCTATTTTATGGTCGATCTTTAGCACTTGAGTGATGCTGAGATTGCTAACATCTCGGTCAACTTTGCTTATCTTTGTGATTTTGGCAACATTTTTGACGATCTTCTATTTTGAACACCCTGTAGCTTGCAACTGAATCAACCAACCAAATGAGATGTGATATTACTGACAATTATTATCAATATCTTATGCCAACTAATTGTCTGTTTAGTCTAGAAATCAAATGCTCGATCTGGTGTATTGCATTCTGGTTTTGATGCTTAATATCCGTACCGGAATAAATAATAATATAGTTATGCTTTACCCTCTTTAAAACATTAGAGGTCTTTTTAATAGCGTTTAAATAAAATAAATGATACAAACTGATTGTTTTACTTCATACAGTCTCTTTATTTCCACACTTTACCTTTATACAGCAACTTAGTTAACTTGCACTTAATACTCAAATCTTTCACTCAACACTTTTACGTACGCCTTATCGCGACTTTACTCTTTGACTGTAATATTACGACTGACTCATTAAGCAGTAAATTGATATCAGTTTCGAATATTCTAGTATATACTACAACCTTCTATTCAGCTACGCTAAATCACATGCAAAGTTGAATACCCAAAACTAAATTGGCAACGCCGTGCAAATAAATACGCCATTCACAGGGTGATCGTAGCCTTGAAACAAACCAATAGAATAACTTCCATAATAAAGTTGATAGCGCTAAATATTCAAATGTTGTATCTTTTTAGGCATTTTTATTTACGTGACAATATTTTTGGATTGGTAAGATCGTCGCTTGGTTGGTAATATGAGAACAGGCAATAATCTCAGACAACTGTGCACAAAAAACAAAAAAATACTTTTATAAGTGCAGCTAGTCAACGGAAATGTTGGTTGATCGCAAGAATGACGTTGGAATAGGATTCCCATTAAAACAGACGACAAGGCCAACCAAAGATGGCATGACACAAAACGATATTAAAGGAATTAAAGGAAATAACTTATTCCTAAACTAGATTAGAATATTGTTGTAGAAGAAGAAAATAAAAAAGTCGTTAATTAAAATAAATTTCATTTAAGAACAACAAAAACTGCTAAACTAATTGTAAAAAAGACTTTAAATAATGGCAATAATGTCATTGCTTTAACAACAACAGAAAATCATAAATAAATTTACTCACAAAAGTATGCAACAAAAGTCAACAGCCTAGGAACTAAAAATATTACCATGGCAATAACTAGCAAAAACAACAACAACAGCAATAACAGTAAACGCAAAAATTAAAACTTAAAAACAATAACAGTTTTAACGCAGAGAGAGAGAAAGAGAGAGAGAGCAAACAACTTACAATTACAACACACTCATACACTTGAACACTTGATTGTAAACGAAAAATAAATAAAAACGAAAAAAGTAAACAAACAAACAAAACCAACAACAAGAACAAAACGAAAGAAAAACTATTTAGCTATGCAAACACGCACACTAACACACTCATAAACACACACACATTATTAGCAAAACTTTTAACAGCAAAACCAGAGACACCAGAAAAAAGAATGAAAGAGAAAAAGAGCGAAAGATAAAATATAAAAGTTTGGTTAAAATTTTTTTAAAACTATGGCAAATATATTGTTGCTATTGTTGTTGTAGTTGTTGTTTACTCTGCTTTAAGTAATTCCTACAACAGGCATAAATATTGCATAAATAAAAATCTTATTCTCCAGTAACGCTTAAATCTTTCTCCATTCTTGTTACACCTATACATGTATATACAATACATACACACACACCTATACTGTCATCAGTGTTGCCATAATTTTTTGCAGAAAAACTGAAAATTTTGAGAAATAAACTGATTTTCAAGTGAAAAAACTGCACATACTTAAAGAAGTAGAAAAAAAGACATATACGGGTATATTCTGCACATAGAAAACGAGTGAAATCGAGTAAATTTTCAAAAACTAATAAAACTTAAATGCGCTGACTATTTTAAATTTTGATAATCAGAGCAGTTATTTGAAAAGCAATTAAGTGAATTTATAAGAAAGAATATCAAAATCTTGCCTCACTTGAAAATTATTGCAAGTTGAAGATTCATTCGATTTCAATTTTTCTCGATTTCAGTTAACAGAACATTCCGGAAGAAGAAGTACACTATGAAGTAAGTGTACTTTTTATTCAAGCATAACACAACAAATTAAAAATGATATACTTAAATGATATGATATAATGATACTGTACTCATATATGATATTTTTTCCGACAAGCGTGGTACCCAACGGGTATATCAAATTCGAGTACGCTGAGTCCAGTGGTGCTAACCGCTTTTTTAGGTTAGCTCCTATTTTCGATATATACTGTTATTTCGAAAATGGCGGAGGTTGTACAACATAATGCGAGTAGCTCAAAAACGGTTTAGTTTATTGAATAAACTAAAAAGAAAACAAAATTCCTCATAAAGCTACCGTTAAGTAAGGCTAAAAAATGTTTATATCCAATATTTTATATTTTATTAGTGACGTGCATATATACGTAGTAAATTAATGTGTATCCACTATAATGTAATCCCACTGTTCTTTTAACAAAAACAAACATATTTCTATGCTGACGGCATAGAAACGCAAGTTTTTAAACCTAAATGTGTGTTTTCTCGATCAGTGGTCAAAAAACGGATAATTACATTGCCGCATTAAGAGAGGTATGAGTAAACCTTATCACATTTATATTAAGCAAATATTAGAAACTGAAAAATCTGCACAATTCACAGAAAAACTTATTTTTTAAACAAAAAAACTTCGAAACTGCCCAATGCTTAAAAAAAAACTGCAAAATACAGATAAATCTTCATGTTTGGCAACGCTGACTGTCATTTAGAAAAATTTATAAATGCAAGACAAACTTTTTGTTTCTATGCTGTTATATTTTTGCATATTGCATACATTAACAATTTACCACAAGGGAAATAGGAAATGTTTACACATATATACATACATATGTATACGTGCGGTTATATATTCGTATATGTGTTAAGGTATAGATAAAATTCTTATGCATTTTGAGTGTTTTTGCTGAGCACTATGTACCAACCAGGAATAGAAAGTAAGTAAAGAACAACAACAACAATAATAGAGGAAATAAATAGAATATATTTTCCAATTCATTATGTGAAGCTAAGAAAGGAGAATACAATTTTGTTACTTCTAATGTTTTTCTGCAATAAATTTAAATAAATAAATACGCAAATGTGAAGTTACATAGATAAATAAACAAAAAAAAAAAACTGCTTTTTTAAGGATACCTACAGAAAAATAAAAATCTATTGTGGTATTTTGCCTGCAAAATAGTGTGGTAAAGGGTCCGCCATCTAACGTTTTCTTTTTTCAACTAGTGCTTATTTCGTGAATGGTAACACTTAGCGCATGTCTGATTTGACAGATAATTGGTTTTATCCTTCCGCTGAACGAATATGGTTGTGTATACGCTTGAACAACGCTGGGAAATATTGCGACATTACTTTGATCGATCGACTTACAGAAGATGCCGATTTTGCCAAAAAAAAGTTATCTTTTCAGATGAAGGTCATTTTGATCTTGGCGGGTATGTAAACAAGCAAAATTGCCGCATTTGGGGCACAGAAAACCCGCACGCATACATTGAAAAGCCGATACACCCAAGACGAGTCATTGTTTGGTGCGGAGGCATAATTGGGCCATTTTTCTTCGAAAATGAGCAAGGAGTGGCCGTTACAGTCAATGGCGATCGTTATCGGACCATTTTGAACAAATTTTTGTTTACAAAAATTGAAGACGAGGTTATTAGCAACATTTGGTTTCAACAGGACGGCGCTACGTGTCACACAGCCGAAGCTACAGTCGATGTTCTGCGCCCTGTTTAAAAAAAAAAAAAATTTATTTGGCGGACACTTAGAAATCAACAATTGGAGGGTAATTCGCGTAATACGGCCACATATGCTTCTGGTTGCAATAATAATGATGCTCGAAAGTTAAGAGGAGCATTAACTGCATTAACAGTAACTGCGCTAGTATTAAAAAAATGTACGGAATTATGTAACTGTTCTCATATTTTTCTGCTAATATTTCTCATTCAATATTTTCCTTTAATTCCTGATAAGCCAAGTTGATATAAATTTGCATTCGTTTGGAATTGGAGGAATAAAATATTAGAACTTAAACAGCTGATTGTAAGCTTTATCAAGGTGTTTGCAATTTTTTAGCATACAGTGCACGTAAGGTTTTTAAAATTTTTTAATTTAATTTATTTTTGGAAAATAAAATATTTTGATTTGTGTTTTAACAAAAACACTCAATATTTGTTTATTAAATGCAATAAAAACATTGCCAACAATTTCAAGATTTTCCTTAATACAATAACGACACAAAAAAATGCATTCCATAAATAAAAATTCTAAAAATAGCATTTTAATGCATTTTAATTGTTGTTTAAATATTCCAACATATTCAGCATATTTTTTTCAAAGCTAGAAAAAATATTATATTTTATTCATATACGAGTATATCCCTCTTATTTTCCTCTTATTTTTAAATCAAAATGATGACCCAATTACGCATGGCTGCAGTAGAATTTTTTTAAAAATATGAGCGGTTGTTTAGCAATGAAAAATGCAGAAAAAAGGACTGAAAAAATATTTTTATTTTATTTTCTATAAATTAATTAAAATCGTATAAATAAAATCATACAAGCATATGCAAATACTAACAAGCTAAGCATACACAGCAGATATAGAAAATACTTCTCTTTTTTATTTCATTTCATTTATAATTGAAGCCTTTTTGAATATTCAAACATTGTATTGCCGTTGTCGTTGTTAGTTTTGTATTTAAAATCTAATTAACGAATGAAAAATATAATATAATTTTCAAATAGTGGATATACAGTTTTTAAACTGCAATTTTATAACTGTTTTTAAATACAAAAATAACTGTTATATCAACTGTTATCAATTACAATCGTTGTGAGTAAAACTACCACTAAAATGTTAGTTAAAGTGCTTTTTTCAGACTATTTCTTTCAAAAATTTAATTTTCTGTTCTTAATATGAAATTCGAAGAGGTGATATCATCATACTCATGGGTGATTTTAACACGAAGATAGGTAGCGACAACACTAACATCCGGTCCACTATGGGAACACACAGTCGGGGAGTCAGGAATAAGAATGGAGAGCGACTAATAGAATTGTGCCAGACATTTCAACTAGTGCAGAAGATGGAGCAGCTCTTTATCGGATGTCAGAAATAGGAGAGGAGCTGACTACGGCAGTGACCACGAGCTCATTACTGGTAAAATCAAGATAAAATTGAAATGTCAAAGAAGCACCATCAGGCAGAAGCACACAAGGCGAAGTCGGCTCTACCTACAAAAACTTAAGAACTATACAACTAGGCTCGCATTAATATTGGCAATTTGTGAACGGCTACCAACAAACCAACGTCACTCATGGGAAGATAGCAGAGTCGCGGAGAAAATACTTGGCGTAGTGCAACCAAATAGAAGAGTTTGGATATCAAATTACACTTGGAACCTGATTTCTCATAGAAGAGAATTGAAACTGCAGCTGAATAGCAACAATACCTTGAGGCAGCAATACCATCAGCTAGCGAAACAAGTAAAGAAAGTTGCAAGAACACGAGACAGAAGAAAGTTCCTGAAACAACTGGAAATGGCAGCAAAATATGAAAAAACTACAGCAGACCCCATATCTCACTAATCAAAAGTGTAATAGGAACACAGCTGTTGCTGATCGAAATGGTATACTAATAACGAACAATGATGCACAAACATTAGTAACGTCACTGACACTACAGAGTACAGCGAAACGGTTGAGAACATGGATGAGGAAAACAGTTAAAGAATACCAAGCAACCATCCCAATCTGAATGAGATAAAAGAGGCAATAAGTAAATTGAAAAATAATAAGATGGCAGGTGAAAATAAACTACCAGCGAATATTCTACGGGTTGACATCCAAACCACAGCTGAACTTCTACCGTCTCCCATCACATCAGTATGGGGGGGGGAGAGGCTGCCTCCTACGTGGAAGAAGGGCATCATTGTAAAGTAGCGATTTGAAAGACTGTAATAATTGGAGAGGAATTACTCTACTTAACAGCATATATAAGATACTTGCAGTCATAGTATAGGGTAGGGAGGTTTCAGAGCAGAATAGACAACATACTGCGAGACGAATAAGCAGGCTTCAGACCGAATAGAAGCTGCATAGATCAGGCCAACACTTTACGAATAATCATTGAACAGTCCATACAATGGCGTACCCGCCTCTATCTACTCCTCGTCGATTTCAAGAAAACGTTTGATACCATCAGGCGAACGGCTATATGGAGAGCACTGAAAAGAGAAAAGTACCCCAGAAGAAAATTCGAATAATAAGAGCGATGTATGAGGATGCAGAACTCAGTTCTTCACAACTGAAACATCAGCCAACCAGTTCACACCAATGCTGGAGTTAAACAAGGATGCCCACTATCACCTCAGCTATTCACCGTCGTGCTGTATGACATAATGAGCAAAGTCTGTTCGAAAAGAAGAGGAATCACATGAAGTCTCTCACGCCAACTCGTAGACTTGGACTATGCAGATGACAACTGTCTACTCTGGCATAAGATTTCCAATATGCAGTCGAAACTGGAGGACCTAGAAATGTTGGCTCGTAGTGTTGGACTTGAGATAAACATCAAGAAAACCAAGGCCATGAGAATAGACAATACTACACCCAAAAAATTATGCCACAAGTTCAACCACTCGAGTATGTAGATAAGTACTACTGTATGGCAGTGAAACCTGGCTTGTATTAAATAACAGCACACACAAACTCCAGGTATTTATTGACAAGTGCCTCAATATCATATGCAGAATATTCTGGCCTAACACCATAAGTAACACAGAGCTGTGAAGCATGACTAATGAGGAGCCCATACTGAGACAGATAAGGAAAAGAAAATGGATCATCGGTCAGACCATCCGAAAAAGTCCAGAGAATATCACTCAAATGGAATCCTCAAGACTCAAGATATCATGGTGGACCAGAAAACACCTGGAGACGCACAATTATCTAAGAACTGAGACAGAAAAACCTACCATGGAAGGAGGCAAAGTCCACAGCAGTAAACCGTGTTAGATGGAGATGTTTTGTGAAAGCCATGTGCTCCCAAAAGGAGTAACGGGGGAAAAAAATGACATTTAAGTAAAAAAATTTTAAGTATTAAATGCTTGCTGGGTGGTACTTTTCTACCACCAATTTTGTTCATTTTTTCTTTTGGTGAAATATGGGTTTGTTTGTTACAATAAAGAAAAAATTCGAATAAATATGCAACTTCATCCAAATACACAAAGACGAAAACAAAATTAAAACCGAAAATATGAAAATGAAATAAAAACAACATGTTTTACTTTGAACTTGTGTAACTCACACACATACACACACGCACACACACCAATATAAGTATAAAAAAATGTACCTTAAAAGCATTATATGCTTACACAACATGCTCGTTTAAAAGTGTATTTACATTTTGAACAAATTCACTTAAAGCAATATCATCGCATATGCTCTTTATGCTCTCAATACACTCTGCAGGATTTTAATAAGGCAGGTATGTATATAAGATTAAAGCACAACACCCTAAATGAAGGCATATTATGTTAGTATTCGAACAAAATGTCGTTTATTTTTAAAAGGAGTAAATCTATATTATCGATCCAATGAATTTACTTTACTTTTTTAATGTTTCCACAATGGACCTATGGGAAGCGTAAGCAGTGCCTTTTAAACCTTTAAACCTACTTTTTGTAATTTTAATTAAAAGGTATCGCAATAAATACTGCTTGTCGTTAGTATGATCGAAATAAGGAAAGTTTTTCGCTACAAGTTTGCTAAATGTAATTTATTTACTACCAGAAACTAACTAGTCTACAGTTTACTAGGCATAGAAGTCTTAGACTCGTAGAGTCGACAGCAAATGGCTTAACTATTACAGACTCAAATGGAGTGGGCTCATACTCTATAGTACAATAAGGCAATTATTCCAATGTAATCATTATGTTTGTCTACGGCTTTATGGTAAAATGTGGCATCTTAAACCCAGAATAACCCACACGTCTTTTACTACAACACCTAAACCAATTCTAGTTGATGATGGGTGGCGTGGGGTAGTAGTTAGAGCGCATATATAACCACGCAAACGACCCAGGTTCGAGCCCCAGCAAAGGACATTACGAAGAAAAATTTCATTGTGGTTTCAAATGTTTAATAAGGAGGCTTCAACTTCCCTCCAGACAACTGCCTCTAAAAAATAATGAAGAAGCCCACCTGACCTTCACGCATACCTCTGGCGATGATGACAAACATCAGACGAATGATCAGGAAAAACGCGCCACCTACTGGAAAAAAATTACAAAATTAAAATTGTAATGCTAAAGTAAAGATCACCACCAATTAGCAAGGATCTTCACCACTACGCAGAAATCATATGGAGGAAGCTACGGCGGATTAATCATCTACTTAGCTTGAAAGATCAATTGATTGAAGAAACTGAAACAAAGCAATTGATGCTTTGTGGACACCCAATATGCTCTCTAGAGAGAAACGGAGAAAAAAAAACAATTTTAACTTGTGTTTTAATTACACATTTAGCATAGCCCTCTATTGCATATTTCAGCGATGGAGCAGTCCTGCTGAAGTGGGGTTAAGCTATCAAGAGACTTGAAAGCTGGTGAAATGGTAAGGCGTTTATTTAGTAATAATCCCCTAGTAGAGAGCCCCCCGGTAGAGAGCCTCAATAAACTGACATTAATCTTGCTAACATGTGGTTCCAATAGGACGGAGCCACATCCTATACAGCGCGCGCTACAATTGACTTACTCAATGAAACTTTTGATAAAAGAATGATTTCAGGTAATGATCCGATTTATTGGCCACCAAAGTCGTGTGTTTCAGCCCCATCAGATTCTTTTCTTTGAGGTAATGTAAAGTCACTTGTCCACGTCGATAAACCAGAGACAACTGAACAACTAGAAATCAAAATTCGAAGAGCTATTAGCTAAATACGGCTGCATATGCTGCTAAAAGTTTGTGTTAATCGGTGTTGCAGATTGCACCTTTTACGCTCCAGCCGTGGCGACTACATGACCGAAATCATATTTAAATATTAATGTTGTTCATTCTGGTCACCCTAATTTTAGTTATTAATCTGTTTAGGTTTAAAATAAGATTATCTTTAAGTACAGCATTGAATTATATACCAATAAATAATATAATAGAAAAAACTGTTTTTTGTTTTGTTTTATTCCATCCCCAATTTCGAATAAACATTTTATTCTTTTCCCACTCACCCCTACAAATGTCATAAAATTTTCTATCCAACAAAAGCCGTTTCATGGGTATGAAAAATATATTTCGTTGTTTTATTATGAACTAAACTTGTGTAACCGTAATAGAAACGCCCGATACATATGTATGTATGTATTTATGTGGGGAAAATTACAGTGCTAAGTGAAGATCACCACACTTAGCAAAGATCTTCACCACTACACAATCTCATGGAGGCGAGATGCAGTACATTAATCATCTACTTAACTTGATAATGAATTGATTAATAAAACTGAAACCCGGTAGCTAATGTTTTGTGAAAAAGACAAGCTGCCAAGAGAAGTGATGAAGAAAAAAAAAGTATTTACATATGTAATATCTGACATTCAGATACTGTGAACGCTTTCTCATACTTAGAGGTAAGATCAACTTGGTGCACACAAGAGACACTCTGTAAACGAAAGAGCTGTCAGTTTAGCAAATAGAAAAGCTGGATGAGTTTTAATTTTGCCTGACTCATTCTTCGTAATCTATGTGAGATAGCCCAGACAAACAAAATTACTCCGTGGTTAAGAGACATGTTGTTCGACTATGGCAGTATGTGACACTGTGGTATGGTAAGTATGATATTCGGCTACCAAGCAAGAGGTACTCGGTTCAATCCCAGGCCAGACTATCTGAAAAACAATTCTTCTACATCGGTACTACCTCATAACTTTGGCTAACTGGTTATGAGTATTGCTACTACTGAAAACTTCTGTAAAACATTTGCCGTTCGGAGCCAGTGTTAGTGTCAAGGTCCCTTGCAATGAGTCTAAAAATAAAATTGGGTGCAGTTGATTGCCTGAGGATTCTCCGTGTTTCTCCAGGCAAGGCTCTGTTCTTTCTCCTACTCTTTTTCTAATATTTCTTAACGACTTTCTTCTTCTCACTTCTAATCCTATCTACTCTTTTGCGGATGACAGCAACATTTGTCACTTATATTCCTTTGATCGTAGACCGAGCCTTTTGGAGGTTGGGGTAAGAAGGATGAATATGAACGTCACACTCACAAGTGACCTGGTGAAGGTCTCCGAGTGGGGTCGTGCAAACAGGGTCGATTTTAATGCACGTAAGACTCAATGTTGTTTTTCAACACACAGGCGTGGTGGTGTGCTGTCATCTGTGAATGGGTAATGTGGATATTGAGGAATCAGATGCCCTTGATGTTTTGGGCATGAGAATTCACCAACGTTCGTTGGAATGATCAAATATTTCAAGTGTCGAAAGAAGCATTCAAGTGACTTGGTTTTTTGAGACGGTGCAAGAAATACTTCACTCCATCTGATCTCCTTAATATTTACACGACCTATATCCGACCCAAAATGATATACAACTCTCATGTATGGGCCGGTGCTTCCAAGTCTATTTTGGAGCTTCTCGACCGCGTACAGGAAAGGGCGAAAATGCTCATCAATAACGGTAGGGTAGCCAACTCTATCGATTCATTGGAGCACCGTCGCAATGTGGCGTGTGTTTCATTGTTCTATCGGTACCATAACGGAATGTGTTCTAACGGTATTTCTCGTAGAGCGCATCCCTTTGTAGTTGATTGTCCAGTAAATCGCACAACGCATTATAGGGAGAATTCGTTCTTTGGTCGCACTGTTAGGTTGTGGAGTAATCTTCCAGCGAAAGTATTTCCTGCCACCTACGACATGAGTATATTTAAATCCAACGTACATAAACACTACTCCCTCTGTCCTCCTTCCAATAACCTATTTTCCTAGTACCAGCACAATGCACTGCATGAGTAGGGGCCATCCCCTGGGTGCTGATCTTATATAAAAAATGTAATATTATGGAAATTATTATTTATGGGCGAATACTTATAGACTGAGATAAGCGAAGAGTTTTGTTTCACTATATTTTGATAGCTCCCGAAAATTTAACTCACTGTACTAAAGGGGCTATTTACTTAGAAAATCAAGTATTTAAAAAATATTTAATCTTTTCAGTGTAGATTTTGCAGAATATATATTGAAACACCTGAACACGTACTATGTGAGTGTTCTGCTATTTCAGTTCACAGGATAAAGTTACCTTCTTAGTTCTCATACAAAATAAAATAACCGACTTTGATATGGAGATCATATAATGCTGCACAAAGGATAATCGTGGGTCGAGATGCATTAATGTCTACTATGCAAACAACAATGTTATTTGCAATTTTCGAAGATTCTTTTCTAAGCACTTTCTGGTATAACCAATTAAATTTTCAGCAATGCAATCTTTATTTTCGTAAGCGTTGCAATCTTCAGTGTTTCAAAAGGCCAATTTAAGAACTAGACAACGTAGCAGATAGGTCAATTTGTTAGCTAAAGTACGATTTTGATATTGTTTTTTAAACAAAAAACTCAATCACATATGAATGATTAAAGCATTTCATGGCCTTAAAGCATTTACAACAACCTATTGTTACGAAAAAAAAAACGCTTAAAAAGAAAATACTCCAAATCAGATACTATACTGTGGGATTTTTGTCTATTGGCTTCTGTTAGCCTGGTATTGCCATACTGATTTGTGTATTTGATGGTATTGCCAATCCGACCACCTTTGGATAACACAAGTCACATGTTTAAAATTAACGGATATAATTTTTTTTTTTTTATATAAGACCAGCACCCAGAGGATGGCCCCTACTCATGCAGTGCATTGTGCTCTTACTAGGAAAATAGGTTATTGGAAGGAGGACAGAGGGAGTAGTGTTTATGGACGTTAGATTTAAATTTACTTATGTCGTAAGTGGCAGGAAAGACTTTCGCTGGAAGATTATTCCACAACCGAACAGTGCGACCAAAGAACGAATTCTCCCTATAATGCGTTGTGCGATTTACTGGACAATCAACTACAAAGGGATGCGCTCTACGAGAAATACCGTTAGAACACATTCCGTTATAGTACCGATAGAACAATGAAACACACGCCACATTGCAACGGTGGTCGAATTAATCGATAGAGTTGGCTACCCTACCGTCATTGATGAGCATCTTCGCCCTCTCCTGTACGCGGTCGAGAAGCTCCAAGATAGACTTTGAAGCACCGGCCCATTTTGGGTCGGATATAGGTCTTGTAAATATTAAGGAGATCAGATGGAGTGAAGTATTTCTTGCACCGTCTCAAAAAACCAAGTCACTTGAATGCTTCTTTAGACACTTGAAATATGTGATCATTCCAACGAACGTCACAGTGAATTCTCAATCCCAAAACATCAAGAGTATCTGATTCCTCAATATCCACATTACCCATTGACACAGATGACAGCACACCACAACGCCTGTGTGTTAAAAACAACATTGAGTCTTACGTGCATTACAAACGACCCTGTTCGCACGACCCCACTGGGAGACCTTCACCAGGTCACTTATGAGTGTGGCGTTCATATTCATCCTTCTCACCACAACCTCCAAAAGGCTCGGTCTACGATCAAAAGAATATGAGTAACAAATGTTGCTGACATCCGCAAAAGAGTAGACAGGATTAGAAGTGAGAAGAAAAAAGTCGTTAGAAATATTAGAAAAAGAGTAGGAGAGAAAACAGAGCCTTGCGGTACCCTTGAGTTTAGAGGATATGAGAGCATTTGAAACATTTCCAGAACTTTCCAGACTGTAGGCAATTAGGTGTATAAGGAGGCTACTTTACTTACCAACCTGAATGTAGTTATCGTTTTACTTTCATAAAATAAAATCGTATTGAGGCATATATTAAAGTGTTGTATAAACGAATATTAAGTTGCTGTGTTATAATAAAGTTTATAAAATAAAAACTGTAAAACAACAACAACAACGTGGTTTTATTTTATTTTGTCGCTGTTTAAAAGAACTTAAACGTAACACTATGATTGTGGAGCAAATAACTTCACGTAATTTCTTAAATCAAATGAAAATTATTACGATCTTTTAATTTATTTATTTATTTATTTTTTATTTTTTTCATTAAAGCCTTTTTATAGATCATTTAATGCTTTTAATGTAACTGAACGCTTTATGAATCAAAATTATTATTCGCTATCCTTTAGAGTGTTTCAGTTGCAAGCAGCGTTAAGTGTACAAATGCTGCTTTAATGGCGCCCAAGTGGTTGTTTTTCCCTCTTTTTTTATAAATTTACTTTTTATGTTGTTTTTGCTATTTTTGTACACACAGTTTTTACATTAAGGAGAGTGATAAAATATTATTATAAGTAAAAAAACAAAAAAGGATTTTTTTTTTTTAATAAAATAGAAGAAAAATACTTTTTCTTTGATCTCCTTTAAAATAAGTTTTTTTTGTGTCTGATTTATTTTAGTCCATAAAATATGAATATTTTTAAATTTATGCATTTGTGTACATTAAGTATAAATATTTATTTGGTTTTTTGATAAAGAAAAACATTATTTTCCTAAGAGAGTACATTTAAGTGAAAGGACAGTTATGATATACTTATTACTTATTGTCCTTAGAGTAATGAAAGCCTTGGAAAAATGGATACACTTTGAAAAATTCATATATTTTCTGTCAAATGCTATTAGGAATTTGGTTGATTAATTTTAGTCGCCTGGTTATTTACAGTATGGGTCAACACCAAAGCCTGTTCGACCGGGTTGTTCAAGTAAAAATATTACAGCCTTAAGCCACAGTGTTGAAGATCTGAATTTGTCATTTTTTTGACGTTCCATAACCAACACATGAAAAATTTTGAATAATTCAACTTGTACATGAATTAAAGTCCGCCTATAATTTACTTCTACTTCGATTGCCCAATGTCATTCAAAAGCAATTTGTTGGCTTGTTAGAAAAGTAATTTTGTTAGATGGCATCCTTATATCGGGTCCGCCATCTAACGTTTTCTTTTTTCAACTAGTGCTTATTTCGTGAATGGTAACACTTAGCTCATGTCTGATTTGACAGATAATTAGTTTTATCCTTCCGCTGAACGAATATGGTTGTGTATACGCTTGAACAACGGTGGGAAATATTGCGACATTACTTTGAAAATCCGATGTCGATTTTGCCAAAAAAAAATCATCTTTTCAGATGAAGCTCATTTTGATCTTAACGGGTATGTAAACAAGCAAAATTTTCGCATTCAAGGCACAGAAAACCCGCACGCATACATTGAACAGCCGATACACCCAAGACGAGTCGCTGTTTGTTGCAGATTTTGGTCCAGAGGCATAATTGGGCCATTTTTCTTCGAAAATGAGCAAGGAGTGGCCGTTACAGTCAATGGCGATCGTTACCGGGCCATGTTGAACTCATTTTTGTTCAAAAAAATTAAAGAGGAGGATATCAGCAACATTTGGTTTCAACAGCACGCTACGTGCCACACAGCCGAAGCTATACTCGATGTTTTGCGCCCTGTTTTTGAAGATCGCATTATCAGCCGCAGAGCTGATGTCGTTTGGCCACCTCGGAGCTGCGATTTGATACCGTTGGACTATTATTTGTGGGGTGCCGTCAAAGATAAGTGTTACGCCAACAAGCCAGAGACAATTGACGCTTTAAAGGTCAATATTCGTGAAGCCATTGGTGAAATACAGCTGCACACAATCGATAATGTGCTTAAAAATTTGACCGATCGTGTAGGCTACTGCATGGCCAGCCGAGGCAGCCATTTGAATGAAATTTTTTTCCGTTATTAACCGGAAGGATTGTACTTTCAAATAAAAAAAGATATTTGAGAAAATATTCAGTAGTTTTTTTTTATAGCATTTCCAAAAAGAAAATTTATTGGCGGACCCTTTACAAGCAAAATTGTCGCGTTTTCTCTTCTGAATATCCACGAATTATTGTTGGAAAGCTTCTTCTTCTAAACATGTTGCCAAATGGTGTATTATGTGGACTATAATCGTGAGTAGGTTATTCCTTTTTTCATAAATTCGACTAAAAAGCATTTAACGTATTTTAAGCAGCCAGTTGGAAACACTAACTTGGCAACACCTAGTTATTGAAAAATTATAAAATTTTTTGGCAATAGTTAATAAAACATTAGAGGAAATCACTCTTTGTTGTAAGTTTGCAATTTCCTACATAAGTTCTGAATTTCGGCAACAAAGAATGAGTAAATAAATAATAAATATTTTTTGAAAATTTTGTTAAAAAAAAATATTTGGCAATATTTTATTTATTTTAAACCAAAAATTATCTTTACGTGATTCTTTACACGGTATCGTTTGGAATTTGGCAACCGTGTAAAAACAGGTTTAAATGTTTTAGGTATATAAACAAAATAAAATATATGGCTATTTATATATAGCAAACTTGCAATGCTTTTTTGTATAGCAAATATGCATAAGTGCAGCAAATGCTACTTTCATATAATTTTTTGTTGTGACGTAGCAGATATGCTAGGTTTGCTACCTCTGCAAAACTTGCACGACCTGATTGCAACAAAGAGTGATGTCCCCTATTATGTTTTTTGGTAGTGAAAGGTGCAATAGCGAAAATCACTTTTCGTTGTAAATTTGCAATTTACTACATATGCTTTCAATTTCAGCAAAAAAGATTGAGTTTATTTTGTAGAACCTTTAGCAAATTGAATGTATTAAAACAAATAAACAATAAACATTTTTTGAATATGACAAAAAATTATATTTTTCAATATTTCATTTATTTTACAACTAACCCTGTCTTTACATGCTAACGTTTGGAATGTGTCTACCGTGTAAAAATAGGTTTAAGTGATTTGGGTATATAAACAAAATAAAAAACATGGCTGTTTAAGTATAGCAAACTTGCAATAAATTTTTCTGTAGCGAATGTCATTTTCATGAAATTTTTTGTTGTGATGAAGCAAAATGTAGCAAATTTGCTACGCCCGCAAGACTTTCAATGCCTACTTGCAACAAAAAGTGATTGCTACTCATATTAAAAATGATATTAAATTATTTTGTATTCATTAAACTATCAAATTATTTTCAAACTATTACATGGTGCGACAAAAAAATACAATACAATTTTTCTGATAGACGCTGCCGAGCAGAACAAGAATCTGTTTTTGAAATTTTCGAAACATCTCCAAAATCTCGAGTTATCGGTTTTTCGGGCCTTCATGCACTTATAGGCTAATTACTTAGCTAAGTATTACTCGATTTTAGGTTTCTTTTCGGTTTTGGAGAGCAAAGAAACATGTCAGTTAGTAGCCTTAAACAATTTTGGTGTATTTCTCAAGCAAACAGAGTTTTCATCCAATTTCGTCCACATTTTTCAAGTTTAGATGCGTTTTGGCGCACTATTTTATATAGGAGTCGTACTATTGTTGAAGTAATTAAGGAATTATATTAAGTTATGAACAAAAAAAAAAACTTACAATTTAGAAATCCGTTGGAAATTTTTGCAAATAAAATATTCCGATCACACAACTCAATTGAAATTTAAATCGGATGACCAATTCATGCTATTTCACAGGATTAGATTATTTTTTTGCGCTCTGCTAAGTATAAAGTATCAGGTTTTTTTTAGATATTCATAACTTTGGGTTAGCAACACTGCTTTAATTGAGCAACGATTTAATAGCTGATAGTTGCTTTTTGTTTAGTTTGGCTTGACACTTCATTATGAATAGATTTACACCAGAGCCAATTCGTCGAACAGGCTGAAGCACAAATTATTATTGATATTAAATTTTCATTTAAAATTGTGTTCTCCGATGAGGTCCATTTTTGGTTGAATGGGTGTGTAAATTAGGTGAATTGTCACATTTGGAGTGAGGATAATCCACAAGCACCATTACATCCACAGAAAGTTACTGTTTGGTGCGTTTTATGAGCTGGCGAAGTCATTGATGCATATGTCTTCAAAAACGATAATGCTTAACTGTTACTCTTAATGGCAAACGATATGGGGACATTGTTAGAAATTTTTTCGTAACTGAATTAGCTGGCATAAATCATGCTGCCATGTGGTTTCAACTGAACGGAGCCACATATAACACAACGCACGTTACAATTGGTTTACTCAAAGAAACTTTTGATGAAAGAGAAATTTCATATAATGGTCCAATTAATTAGTCACCAAGATCGTGTCATTTTACCCTATTGGATTTTTTCCTTTGAGTTTATATAAAGTGACTTGTGTACGTCGATAAACCAGAGGCAATTGAATGTTTGGAAATCAACAACTGAGAGTTATAGGCGAAATATGCCTCCATATGATTTTGAAAAGTTTGTGAAGATTGGTATTTTACATTACGCATTGTACACGCCAGCCGTGGCAGCTACATGACCGAAATCATATGTAAAAATTAATGTCACAAAATTGTCTATCCAACAAAATTGTCTATCTTTTTTATGATCCGACCAGCTGAGCTTTAATTTAGCCATACCTTTTCCAACATTTCAGCCAGTATCTCATCATCAATGGCATCTTAGTGTTGTCTTCCAATGCTGAAATTACAGTTGACTTTTCTCTGTAGATCAGAGATGTATCCTTACGAAAAATACTTTTGTGGGGTCTAAACGTATGATCTTAGTGGCCAATGGACTCCATAAAGTTCATTTTACCGCGTGCCGCATGGCACCGTCTTGTTGAAAGCACGTGTCAGCCAAGTCCAAATCTTTTAAGGATTTTAGACAAAATAAGTTGGTAAACATTGTACTATACCTTGCTCCATTGACTACTTATAACGTTGAGATTTTCATTGTTCTTGAAGAAGTACGGTTCAATAATACCAACATATTACAAACCGCAACAAACAGTGCACCGTTTAGGGTATATTAAAAATTATTGAACTGTCTTTGGCTGCTCTTCACATCAAATTCTGCAATTATGTTTTTTTTTTGATAATAATAATGATTTTTCAACTCTTATCCAACTTTCCTAACTCTCATACACCAAACCATTGATGTTGTGGTACATAACCTCACTTCAGTTTTTGCAGCAGCTGTATTTTGTACGGTTTCATACCGAGGTCCTTAGATAAAATTATTGTATATTCGTTAACACTAGCTGGTAATGCATCAGTATTATCCTCGGTACGCACTTCTGGGCCAATAAAGGAAAACTGGCACTAAAGTTGGTCCCAACAGCCTGTTCAGTGTCTTAATTTGGCGACGATAAATTGGACACAATTTACGAAATACATTTCTCACGCAGCACGAACTTTAATAACAAAATTCAATGATTTGCAAGCGTTGTTCGTTTGTTAGTCTATTTATGTTCTATTTACACTGAACATTTAACTTCACAATCTGCTTTTACACTGGGAAACTAAAAATCAAAGAAAGTAATTACGATGACAGGTGTCCTATGTACAACTCAATTGATCCATTTGAAACGAATGTTAAACAAACATTTTCCAGATTTCTCTCTATTTACTCTATAGTCAAAACATTGTCTTTTTCGATCATCGTATGTTTTGTTTGACAATTGGAACTTGCATTACTTGAAAACAGAGCATTCAAAATTTGGTTAACTCGTTTTTGGCCTTAAAAAAAAGTTAGAAAGGAGTTCATTGTGGTAAAAAACGCTATCATGCAGTGTGCGATTAATATTGTTACAAAAATGCAAATGCTGAAGAGAAAATTCACCACATCAAGGACTTATTGTCAGATTTAAGCTATAAAATTAATCGGTTTGAGTCAAGGCTTTATGAATGCCATAACTACCTGTACTAATTAAGAGTGCTACCATCTACATGTCTAACGGTGTTGCCAGTTTGATTCCTTTTTGTGTATTATAATTTTACACCATTTGAATGAACGTAGCTGACTAGAAGATTTGAGTCTTTACTAGTATGTTCGAAACTAATAATGAAATGCTATAAAAGATGGCGCATTGCGTTTGGTGAGTAGTAGTTAGTTAGTAGTTGGCTGTCAATAAGTAAAGTGCTCAGGCGTAAAAAAGTATTGTATAAGCGAACCTTAATTTGCTGTATTAAGACAAAGTGTATTGTGTACAAAGTGTAGTGTGTACAACAGCAATAGTGGTGTTTAATTTTATTTTAACGCAATTAAAAAGAACTCAAACGGTTTTAAAAAGGTTAAAACGTAATAATGTTGTTTTTTATACAAGTTTAGAGTAATTACATCAATTTAATTATGAAAAATAAAAACAATTTTATAATTATGTGTACCAGCAGCACATTAAATATTTATAGTGATTGAAAATCAAATTAAAAATTGTTGTCTTTTCTTTTTCATTATTTTTTTCTACTTCCTCATCTTGTCAATATCCTTTCCATGTCATAACATTTTTGACATTATTTTGATTTGTGGTTTCACAAAATTTTTGTGACATTTTTTGTGGCTAAAATAATACTCACTCCTTACCCGCTTTGTCTGAATTGAGTCAAGTATTAGAAATATTATGCGCTTAAAATGTATTTGCGGCAATGCAGGCGCTTTTACTCAACATCTCTTTGTTAAAAATTATTTATTTTTATTTTATTGTATTGTTTGCTTAATGGGTGTCTACACGACATACCACTATTAGGCGGCACATGCTATGTTTAATATTGATCCTATTATTTCATATTAGACGGGTCTTAAAAAAGGTGTGAGTTTTTGTTTACTCTAATGATAGAAATTTATTTCTTTCTCTGTTTCGTGTTCATATATGCTCATCAAACTAAAGGGGTTTCCTTTAAGGAATTTTAATGGAAGTATGCTAAGTATGCCTAAAATATTAAAAAATAACTCACATATTTACTATTTCTGTCCTAATAAAAAAATTGTATTTTTTAGATACAATTTTCTAAATTGTATTTAACACCCTAAAATATGCCTTATTTACCTCAGCAAAGGGACACCCTATACATATGCTTTAAAAAAGGTAAGCGTGTGAATTTGTTTAATGTCTTCTCATGTTTGACTATATGCGACGCACCTGTATGTTCTCTGTGTGTGTTTAGATATTCGTTGAGATTAATGGGTGTGGACGTTCATACATGTTTCCAATATAAAACTGTTTGCTCAACTACGGTCCATGGGTGTTAGACTCTTAGTATGTGTATGGGTTTGATATTGCAGCCAATGATGTTTTATTGCTTTTTTTTTGTAATTAATTGTGCACTTGTGTGCATTATTGTGGTTTTTCTTTCTGCCTCAATGATGTTGACCATGATTATAATAAG
Organism: Wohlfahrtia magnifica; assembly: GCA_023159175.1. Taxonomy (NCBI): domain Eukaryota; kingdom Metazoa; phylum Arthropoda; class Insecta; order Diptera; family Sarcophagidae; genus Wohlfahrtia; species Wohlfahrtia magnifica. Next base: position 861,316 of record JAKWBJ010000206.1, read on the forward strand.
AATAATTTGTTTGTTTATACATATGTGTGTGTTTGGTTTGTCTGTCTGTGTGTTTTGTGTTTACATTTTAAATTTTGTTTAAGTATACGAGTTAAAACAAATAATTGTTATTTGGTATTGCATCAATTTTATTTTTCATATCATTCAAAACAAGGACTGTTTGATAATTTGACGACTTTATTCATAAGATATATATTTTTCAAATAGAAAGTAAAATAAAAGTTAACACCTCATTTTATATCAAAACATGTTTATTACCTATAAATTTATAAGAACAGAAATAAATAAAAGGCATTATATTGAAATAGATTGTTAATTAAGGTAAAATTTACCCTGTTAAAACTAGGAACTAAAGCCTAACCACTTAAAAAATAATTTAATTTTTGTAAAAATATCCAATTTTTTAGTGTCGAATCACTGTAAACAGTTGTATCGCCTTCAAGAAAACTTAGTTAGCATTTTACAAAAGATGTCAACACTTTCAAAATTTGTTTATAAATAAATAAAATGGGTCAATGACGCCCAGTGCGTCGTTCCCATAAAGCGAATGGAGAAAAATGTAAGGAGTCATCGTAGATAAATGGAATTTCTTACTTACATTAATGGTAGCTCAATATACTCGTATGTATATATTTTTAAATTCTGACAAAATAGGACAACGGATACGCCCACCGCCGACATAAACCTACCATGAGGCATTTTTTTTTAAATAAAAAAAGGTATTCTGTAGCACAAAGTTGTGTTAATAATAATTAAATTAATTGATTAATTAATTATAATTATAAGTAAATTAATTAATTATAATTAGAGTTTCAGCGATTAAGTCCAATGATGACTTAAATTTCTTTCCAACAAGCATTGGAAACAGATCTCAAGAGAATTTTAACTATAATTAAAATTAATTAATTTTATAATTAATAATAATTATAATTAATTAATAATATAATTAATTATAACTACTATAATTAATTGATATAATTAATATTATAATTAATTATAATTAATTAATTAAATTGTAATTAATTATAATTAGTGTTATATAAAAAATATATATTTTCACAGTACGATTTCTCATTCTCGTCCAAATAGGCCTCAGAGTGAGCGATTACTTCATCATCGGACTTAAATTTCTTTCCAGCAAGCATTGAAAACAGATCTCAAGAGAATTATAACTATAATTGTAATTAATTATAATTATAATTAAATTAATTAATATAATAATAGTATATTAATTATATATAATCTCTATATTATATATAATCTATTAATTATATATAATCTCTATCTCTAAAAGTGACGTGTATCTTCGTGATCGCTAAACTCAACTACTACTGGACCGGTTTTGACCAAACTTAATATACGTGCTCTATGAGGTGTGAGGAGTGTTTCTGTGTAGTTTTAAGTTCGTCCAAGAGATGGCGCAATATTTAGTTTTTTAGGTTTTTGCACCGTAACTCAAGAACTACTGCACCGATTTTGACCAAACTTAATAAACTTGCTCTATGGGGCGTGAGGAGTATTTCTGTGTACTTTGAAGTTCGTCTGACAGATGGCGCAATGTTTAGTTTTTTATGTTTTTGCACCGTAACTCAAGAACTACTGCACCGATTTTGACCAAACTTAATATACATCTTCTATGGGGCTTGAGGAGTGTTTCTGTGTAGTTTGAAGTTCGTTCGACAGATGGCGAAATATTTAGTTTTTTTGTATTATTACACCGTAACTCAAGAACTACTGCACTATGCTGTGTTTCGCTGAAGGCGTTGGTTGTTAATCAGTGTGCAGTGTCGTTAATTAGACTGATACCGACTGAAACCTAACATCTTTTTGTGAAAAAAATATATTAAAAAAAAGTAAATAAATATCGATCACTCTTTTTTAAATTCTTTTTGCGCAATAAGCCTATTTTATGTTTTACTGAAGGCGTTAGGTGCTTGATCGGCGTGTGGTGGCGTTTAGCGGCGTTAAGTATCCCGACACCGACTCATTCATAACCTCTTTTCGTGAAAAGTTCGTGGGTGTCAAACGAAAATAAGAACTAATTAAATATTACATACATTTTAATAAATTAGCCCAAGGTGTTAGTGAAAGTAAATTAATTGTATTATTGAAAGCTATTGAAAATGTAAATAAGCAACAGGTAAGACAATAAAGGGCAACCTTTCTTCCCCAACAATAACAAAAATAATATATCATAAGAAACGTATATTGCAGTACACAATGCCACGCTCACGTGCAAATATTGGTCGCCGTACACGACACACAAATTATATGAGTGTGCTGCGTTCACAGCAGACACAAGAGGAATGGAGTTTTATGCCAAAATTATTCACAAGAAACAGTTCAACATAAAAGAAACATTCGGGGCCAGCAACGCGTAACGGGCCCAGCTATCAAAAATATATAATTTCCATTTGAACAATAATTGCTATATCGATTTAGTGCTCCTTTCATTCTTATTCTAAATATCAATCAGCCATAACTTTGCATGCAGACCAGACTTTCAGTGAAAAAAAAAAATTCGCAGACAAAACAACGTTTGCCCGAGTCTGCTAGTTAATTATAAAATGAGAAATCGTCATAGTCATTTTATCGCGCTCGAAGGCAACTACATATGTTGAATAATAAAATCGAATTTTGTCAAAATTTTGTTTTTTCTTACTTATCATACGTACTTATTGAGAAACCTCTTAATATTTCGTTTAATTAACAATGTTCTGTTAATTGTTAATTAAAAAAGTTACTTTCGAGTCTATTAATGGTACACTATAGCCTGCAGTTTGAATAAATTCTATATCAAATTTTATATCTTTACGTCATATAAATGCAAATTATTTTGCTTAAGGACTTAAATAATTTGCACACGATTAGTTTGAAATTATTAGAAATCCCACGCTTAGCTTCATTTCATTATAAACTCATTTGAATTTCTTATTCCCTCATCACTATTAGCATTTTATGTCTTTAATTATGGAAATATTATTTTGTATGAAAATGTGGTGGTTTTCTTAGGTTCATTAAATATCTCCAGGTGTTGGTTTAAAAAAAAATATATATTATTTAGGGAACAAGTATTTGTATTTAGTATTCCTACATAATATTAATTTAAGTATCGAAGTTTCTTAAAAAATAACTTCCACAAATTTCTATTCTATTCTAATATAAAGAGCTTTCTTATAATTAGTTTTTATAAGAAATTATGGTATAAAAAGTAAACATTTTTAAATGATCATGTAATTACTCTTGCGTTTCTTAAGAGCAACTCTTCGCCGCGTGCTGAGCTATGCTCTGTCGTTTAAGCGGTTACATGAAAATTGTGTTATGTTGAAATTATCAAATCATACGCCTCAAAGAAACGAATGGTTATCCTTTAGATTAATTTACACTCTATTGACTTTTTAGCTCAAATAAAATATTTCGTTTTAAAAATTTAACAAAATAATGCCACATAAGCAATGCAGACTGACGATAAAAACGTAAATTTGTTTGAACATGTAATTGCATCAAACGTAGGTGTGAGATAATGTGATTAGCACAATGGTATGGAAAATCAAATACTGCAAATTAAGTAAAGCTATTAACAATTAAAATAAGCCGATAATTAAAATAACGCGAATACTAGCTTAACAAATGTAGGTCTTAACTATATTATGGTCCATTAATCTAATTTTAGTTTCATTAACGAAAACTTTCAAAAGGGACTTGTAGTTTCAATTTTTTGTAAAGTCCCTTTGTATAGTCCCTGCTTCAGTTCAAAATGGTTGCGGTGCGTTAAGGTTTTGTGTTTTTTGTCCATCAAAAAAAGGCAGCGTTCGGCAAACTAATACTAATGCATCTCACAACTGTGGTAGTAATTTGAGAGTCTCTCACTCAAGCCACTGGCGCTATATTCTTTCACTTGTTTTCTCGTAAGTTTTTTTTTTTTTGTTTTTTTGCTTATTTTTTGCTTATGCGTGTGAGTACGTCTGGAAACGAAAGAGAAGAACAGCTCTTTGCTTGAATCTATCAAAAGTTGATCGAATATAGAAAATGCAAAGAAGTTACATATCTGTGTGCTGACTACAAGCATCCAGTGTCTTACTAATGTATTTAATGCGAAATTATCCATAATTTTTATTTTAAATAAATAAAATTAGAACATTAAGTTATTACATGATCCCGTATTATTACGTGATCAAGGTCACAGAATATGGGGTTATTCTGTCATGTGGATCGCGATTATATGTATATTGAACGTGTAGTAGTGCTCTTAACCCTAACCGTAAGGATAATATATACACACATAGGCTCCTGACAAAGGTTTCCGGGTAGCCGTGTGTGTTTGCAGCAGATATTGCAGTCTTAAAGGAAAACCTTGCAAGTTATGATTATTATTATTGGAATTTCACTGATCATGGATATAAACGGTATCAGCGATGACCCTTCTTTAGCTTTTTAGTGAAATTACGGTCATCTTTTATACAAAGCATCGTTAAGTCGCGATAGATATTAGAAAATTCTACGCGTAATACGTTTTGATAACGTTCCTATCTCCGATATTTGGAATATGTTGATGAAAAATCTACAAATAAAATATTATGCAGATGAAAATGTGACAGTTAACGAACAGTTATTTCCATTTAGAGGACAAATCGGTTTTACTCATTATTCTTTCAAAACCATCTAAATACGAAATCAAGATTTTTGGTTCTCCCAATAGTTAGCCTTTGAATGAAATCATTATTTACACAGGCAAATTACGAGGCTTTCCAAAATGGGCGTGGCCAAGCCAAACAGATGATATAAAACGAAACTTTTTTGAAAAGAAAATTAAATTAATGGCCAAACTTTATTTTTTTTTTTTCGAAAGTAGATGATATTGTTTCACCCGCTGTGAAGACCATACTGGGCCTCTTTTACTTACTATTTTGAAATAAAAAGTGGTCCGACCAAGACGCACAATGTTAATTCAAAATAAAACAAAAAGATTTTCAGAGAATTATCTTAATATTTTTTATTAAGATAGAAGGATCTAAGACAATTATGTGTGAAACAAAATATGCGCCAAATCCTCGCCACAGCTTCGATGACGTACCTCTAACCGTCGGTTCATATTTTCAATGACTCTGAGACATAATTGAGGTTCAATGTCGTTAATGTGCTCAATTATCTCATCATTTAGATGAGATCTATCCACACAAAAAAAAACGTCCAATGGTGTCAAATCACATGATCGTGGTGGTAAATTAATATAGCCAGGACATGAGATAACACTGTCATTAAATTTCTAGATCTAATGAGCCATTGTTTCGTTGGCTATCTGGCAAGTGGCACAATTCTTTTGGAACCACATAAATTCCAGGTCCATATCCTCAATTTCTGGCCACAAGAAGACCGTTATCATCTCGCTATAGTGAACGCAATTCACGGTAACTGCTTAACCGACTTCATTTTCGAAGAAGTATGTCCCGATGACGGCGATGACAAACACTCATGGGTTCTCATTTGCCCATATGCGAAATTCTGCTTCTTAACGAATCCACTTGCTGACCAAAAAAAATTTATCAAGGTGCACGAAATCATTTTGATTTGAACGCCCATTTTCGTAAAAGGCTTCAACAATCTTAATGAGCTGCTCAATTGTGTACCTCTCAATGGTTGAATTTGTCAAACACTGAAACAAAGAAATGTCAGTTTAAGTTGGACATTAAGGTGTGACTCACAATTAAAACCAACATATTCAATCAAAAGAAAATTTTCTGTAAATTGAAATCGAAATAGAAAGAAGTTTTCGGCTTATTCGGTCATATAAAAAGCCAAGTCTAAAAGTTAGCATTTTTGACTATATTTTTGTTGAAAACTGTTCCTGAAATCAGTGAAATATGATGTATTTTTTTTAGAGGCTCATAACTTTGAATTTCGATTCAAAATTTTGTGCTCCAATGAAGACCATTTCTGGTTGAATAAATACGTAAATAAGCAGAATTTTCCCATTTAGAATGAGGATAATGCACAAGCTTTTATCGAAACACCATTGCATTAACATAAAATTGCTGTTTGGTGCGCATTATGGGCTGGCGAAGTTATTGGTTCACATTTCTTTAAAAACGATGATGGTGAGAATATTACTGTCAGTGGTGAACGGTATAGGGACATGATTACACATTTTTTCGTATCTCAATTAGCTGTTATTAATCTTAATGATATGTGGCTCAAAGAGGACGGCCATGCCATTCATCGCGCGCTACATTTGTTTACTCAAAGAAACTTTTAATGAAAGAGTTATATCACGCAATAGTTCCATTAATTGGTCACCAAGATAGTGTCATTTAACCCCATTGAGGTTATATAAACTGACTTATCTACGTCGATAGGCCATAGACAATTGAACACCTGGAAATCGACATTCAAAGAGTTATTGGCGAAATACGGCCGCATATGCAGCGAAAAATTTATGAAAACTACTGCTCTAGATGCGCCTTGACGCGCCAGTCGAGGCGAACTCATGGCCAAAATCATATTTAAACATTAATGTCATAAAATTTTCTATCCAACAAAGCCCTTAAAATTCTCAACCACCTCGACCACATAGTGTGTATATTTGGATTTCGGGGTGCCGTAATGTAGTGGTTAGAGCACACGCATAACAACACAAACGACACAAGTTCGAGCCACAGCAGAGGACATAAGGAAGAAAGAATTTAATTGTAGTTTCGAATGTTTAATACCGAGACTTCAACTTCCCTCCAGACAACTCCATCTAAAACATAAAGCCTCCCTGATCTTCCCGGCATACCTGTGACGATGATAACAAACATCACACGAATGATCAGGAAAAACACGCTACCTATTGTAAAAAAATTACAATGTTAAAGTAAGGATTACCACCAATTAGCAAGGATCTTCACCACTACACAAAATCATGTGAAGGAAGCTACAGTGGATTAATCATCTACTTAGCTTGAAAGATGAAATTGATTAAAGAAACTGAAGCAAAGCAATGGATGAAAATGGAAAGCCAGTATGCTCCCTAGAAGAGTAACGGAGAAAAAAATTGTACAAACATCCGCTATCTAAAGAAATAGCGTATGAGATGGCACGAGAAGTGATAACGGAATCACTATTCGATACTTTTTTACTATAAATTTAGAAAATGCTCCAATACCGTGCCAAAAAATTTGTGAAAAGTGTACGGAAGGAATACTGTGAGTGATATCTGGTGCTAAGAGCAATTCGATGGATTTCAGTCTGAGCTTGTATAATCGTGGTTTTCGATGACAAGTGTATTTGGTCGATTTTTTTCTTTTCTTTTGTTATAGAACAATGCATGCGAAACATTGTTAAGCCCTTGATTTCTGCTCTTCAAATTTGACCGTTTAAAACAAACCAATCAAGAAAGAGAAACCGGAAATGTATTACAGAACAGGTGTTGTTTTCATATAACCCTTTAACTTTGCACTATTCCGCTATTTGACCAACTGAAAGTCAGCGTCACAGGTATGTTTTACAAGCTAAGAGAAGAATGACAAAATTAAATAAAATTAATAAAAAAAAAATAACTAAAAAAGATGGGGGGACTTTTTATTAACCCAAAATTTTATAGTTTTGCTAACAAAGTAAAGGTTCAGGTTATCTTATTAATAGTGATGGAAAATTTTGAAACTTTTTTATCGAAGTATTTTAAAATGTTTTTCTGCTTTATTTAACTGTGAAGAATATGACAATTTATAAAATAATATTTAAGAAGAAATATTTTAATTTTAATATAAGCAAAGCAAAAAAGGAGAAAAAACTTAATTTAATTTTCCTGCGAACATTTTTGATACACGACATCGAAATAAGCTCTTTCTCATTAATAAATCTGTCTTATCTCACATCTCTAAGAGGAGTTTACGGAAAAGAAAATTCTCTGAAATTTGTTTAGGACAATATATTACCAATGAAATCCGAAATAATTTAATCAAATCAATCTACGCAGTAAACTGTCATCAATGCCATTTATCAAAATGAATAATATTTATTTGTTAAGATAACATACGAAAAGCAAATAAAATGGAAATGGAAATGGAAATGGAAATGGGAAAAATGAATTAATAACCAGCAGCACGAATAGAAGGGAAATATATTCAAATACAAATGATTAATAATAAAAAATAAATTAAAAAAATGATAAAAGTAAGGCAACAGTATAAAAGAACCATTTAAAGGATATCAAAGAAAAGGAAAAGAAGAAAAATTTACAAAAAAAAAAATCGAAAACATACCTTTTGAAATTGCTGTTGTCACTTCGTAAGAGAGCAGGACTCTGAAACAGTTAATTTTTTATCCTTTAAGAGCAAAATAACAGGCGATGTTGTTTCCTAAAAACGTAATGTCGTTGCTTTATTGAAAAAAAATATTTGAATTTTTTCCTTTTCTTTTGGCGTTTTGCAGCTCTGGTGGTGATACTGCGTAAATATGTCGAAAGCTTAGAAACAAAATTGTTGTATATTTTTCAATATATATTTATGTACACATGTATATGTACGTATATATGTATTTATGGGTATATATAAATGTATTTATGTTTCAATTCATTTGCAGACACTCTGTGTCGGAGAGTGAATGTTTTTTTTTTGCTTTTCTTTTGATGCTTTCAAGAAAGAAAGTGTGAAAAAACCGAAATTCTTTGAAAAATTGTCACAGACACATACACACAAAATATCAATTTCAAATAACAGCTTCTTTTTCTAAACTTTTTTATGGAATCTTTCCCCAAAAAAATTTTTTTTTCGAATTTTGCTCTTTACACTTAAAAATTTTTTTAAGAAATTTTTCTTTTTTTTATTTAAATTTTTTTAGTTTTTTCCCCAATTTTTTTTTTAATTTTTTTCTTAAATTTTTACAGAAAGATTGTACGAATTTAATTAATAAACTTAACACGTCGCACGTTCGAGATGAACTGAATTTCAATTCTAACAGGGCTGTACAAGATAGACCATGAATCTTGCAACAACACCAGCAATTTAGTAGAAGAAACAAACAAAAAATAAAGTATCTTCCGGTAGTTATAAAAAAAAAATCTCATATAGTTAAAGCTTTAAGTGCTGGAATATAAGGGTAACTAAAGCTTTTCTCTCTCTCTCTCTCTCTCTCTCTCTCTCTTGCTCTCTTTCTCTTGTTTTCATATCTGAAGAGCCTTATAAGGCGCAAACTCTAAAGAAAATGTCTCCATCTTGATACAGCTGTTTGCTAACAATCCTTATGCCAGGCAGTTGTTTCGTTCTCTGACTTTAGAAGTGTAGACTTTTAGGCATAACACTCTTGTAGCTTTCGACTTAATATTATTGTCGTGTGGTTTAGACTTGGAAAAGTTGTATAGTTATGCCACAACAACGCTCTCACTTAGTAAGTAGAAAATAGACAGCATACATACATACATATTAGATGAGAATTATTTAAAGATTATCACTTCAATTTATATTCCAAACATGTTCTCTAAAACACTAGACAATCTATTTACAATAGAGACTTCCCCATATATCCTTTAAGCATAACCAACACTTCAACCCACACTCTTACAGCCATACATTTAGAAAAATTATAAAAAAAAATAGAGAGATTTTCCTTTGCCATCCTTTTGTTTAGACACCCATAAATACAGTGTTTAAACAGCCTTTATGTATGCAAAACATAATGCTTAAGTATTTGTTTGTAAGTTATTGATAGGCCTACTAAAACAAGAAAAAATTATATTGAATATTAATCCTGTTATATTTGCTTCTTTTACCTCTCTTTTTGTCTGTGTATGTATTTGCGTTCATCTTTTTTCAAAATATATTCTGGGTTTATGCTCAATGACTTTATTTTCTTAGTGGCTTGTGTTTAAAAGGATATTTGTACGCCATCATATAAAATATTGAAAAATAAAAATAAATATCAATATAAATTTTAACAAAAGTATAAAAAATAAACTATTTTTGTAAAATATTAACCACATTTATGTATGCCTATCCTGCCAGTAAATTCTTGAAAATATTTGCCAGAAATATTTCTTAAATTCCTATTAATTTTAATAATGAAATACTAAAACATATAAATACGTACGTACTTACCTAAATTCCAATCTTCATTACACTTGTAATTTATGCACTTGCACAAATACTACAGTGAGCCACAAATGAAATGGAAAACAAATTAAATCTGAAACAAAAAAAAAAAATAAGTTTTACAGGCTTAGTTTGGTTATTCCATTACCATTCACTTTCCTTATTTGACAGTCATCGACAGCTAGCAACTTCGTTAAAACTATCATCGGATTCAAAACGTAAACTTGCTCCGCATCATTGATTTTAATGGCTGAAAAGTGGTTTACTTATGTTGTTGCTTAATGGTCATACAGAATATTTGTGTTTAAAAATAATTCAGCTGCAACTCATATGGTTCCTCAAGGCATTTGTTATAATAAGGATCGCTTTCTTTAAAACAAATCTCTTGTCAATAAAGCGTTTCTTTTATTTAAAAACAGAAAATATTATCGAGTGCTTCACAGTTATAAAAGTTTTAATCATAACATAATAAAGAGATAAAGGGTCAGCCATCTAACGTTTTTTTTTTCAACTAGTGCTTATTTCGTGAATGGTAACACTTAGCTCATGTCTGATTTGACAGATAATTAGTTTTATCCTTCCGCTGAACGAATATGTATGTGTGTACGCTTGAAAAACGCTGGGAAATATTGTGACATATCTTTGAAAATTTTGCCAAAAAAATCATCTTTTCAGATGAAGCTCATTTTGATCTTGGCGGGTATGTAAACAAGCAAAATTGTCACATTTGGGGCACAGAAAACCCGTACGCATACAAGACGAGTCACTGTTTGGTGCGGATTTTGGTCCAGAGGCATAATTGGGATATTTTTCTTCGAAAATGAGAAAGGAGTGGCCGTTACAGTCAACGGCGATCGTTATCGGGCCATGTTCAAACAATTTTTGTTCACAAAAATTGAAGAGGAGGATATTAGCAACATATGGTTTCAACAGGACAGCGCTAAGTGCCACACAGCTGAAGCTACACTCGATGTTTTGCGCCTTGTTTTTGAAGATCGCATTATCAGTCGCAGAACTGATGTCGTTTGGCCACCTCGGAGCTGCGATTTGACACCGTTGGACTATTATTTGTGGGGTACCGTCAAAGATAAGTGTTACGCCAACAAGCCAGAGAAAATTGACGCTTTAAAAGACAATATTCATGAAGCCATTGGTGAAATACAGCTGCACACAATCGATAATGTGCTTAAAAATTGGACCGATCGTGTAGACTACTGCATGGTCAGCCGAGGCAGCTATTTGAATGAAATTATTTTCCATTATTAACCGGAAGGATTGTACTTTCAAATAAAGAAAGAAATTTGAGAAAATATTCAGTAGTTTTTTTTTATAGCATTTAAAAAAAATATATTTATTTGGCGGACCCTTTATAATTTCAGAGTAGAAAGCGCGCTCGTATTGAATTCGTTCGTAAAGAACGTTTGTTTTTGAGAGCCGAATTTCAAAAGAATTTGAAATACCACTCGTGAAAAAATCAAAAACAAGAGAATTAAAAAAAAAAATAGGAGAGCAAACCCAGTCGAAAAGCATCAAAATGAGTTGAAAATGAGCATTCTTTTTAGTAAATGTTGTTTGTGTAATATAAGACATACATGTGTGTTATACTTATTGGTCGCTACACACAAACTATACAGTATAAAACTATCGCAGTATAAAACTACTGCTAACGAGTTAAAAAACAGAACTCATAAGCAAAAATTTTACAAGTTTTAAATTTGTGCTCACGAATCGAGCAAAAAATATTTTGAGCAAAAAATATGATTCGTGCTCACAAATTAAAAAGTACATTAAAAAAAAAAACGAGCGAACCCAAGAAAATTTTGCTCACGAGTCGAGTTTCTACGAACTATGTATATTTTGAATTGTTTGTTGGATAGAAGATTTTATGACATTAATATTTTTGGTTAAGAGGCGTAATCTGAAACGCCAATTTTCATACACCTTTCGCAGCTTATGCGGCCGTATTTCAAAATGTATTCAATTCATCATCCCAAAGAAAATAATCAAATGGGATTAAGTCACTCGATCGTGGTGGCCAGTTATTTAGACCATTACGTGAAATTGCTCTTTTATCAAAAGTTTCTTTGAGTAAATCAATTGTAGAGCGTGCCACACATGTGAATCCGTTCTGTTGGCACCCCATGTGAGCAAGATTAAGGCCAGCTAATTAAGGTACAAATTCACCTTTGACAGTAACATCCTGACCATCATCGTTTTTGAAGACATATGGACCAATGAACCTGCCAGCCGATAAAGTGTACCAAACAGTAATTTTCTATGGATGTAATGGTATTTCACCAAAAGCTTGTGAATTATCCCCACTCTAAATACGACAATTTTGATTATTTAAGTTCCCTTTCAACCAAAAATCGGCTACAACCGAGAACAAATTTTTTTTGAATTTTGAAGTCATAAGAACAGAACTATTATTTTGATAAAAAATTTCAGAAATTTGTCAAATAAAGTAGTGTTGCCAACTCAAATTTATGAACCTTTAAAACACACCCGAAAGAATGGCCAAATTTAAAAATTTTGCTCGATGAGGTACCAGTTCCTATCATAGTAATATATGTGGTCTCGTACACTGTCTGTGCCTCATACTAATGTTGATGAATCTGTATAAAAGCTCTGAATAACATTCGCCGGTAATTATTTCGTCTTTTTCTAGGTAATCAGTATGAATACAAATTTATACCTCCTTAAAAACTTAGACCATAACTTAGTTATTCAACAGAAGCACCCTAGGATTCTTTAAAGATGTTTTATTTGTAGTTGGGTCTTAAACGGCATCAAACTCCAACATACCATCTCTTGACGTACGGATTGTACTTTAAATCGTCAGCAGCCAGGACACGAACCCTAGCTAATGCTAGAGAAACAAGTTATTCCAAAAATGTAAAGTAGCGGGTAGTGGAGGAAGATTGTTTCACATACGAACAATACAATGGAGTTAGTTACTCTTTCCGTCACTCTTTTCGGTATACTATCTAAGTAGATAAAGCGGATAAAGGTGCTTCAATATTGTATTTAAGCTCAGATACATGCATTTCTTGATACATTTCAAAATAACCAAAGCACTTGCGTCTTTCAACACTCAACAAATGTGATCGTTCCAAAGGACGTAACAGCAAATTCTCATGCCCAGAATGTCAAAAGAATCCACCTTCTGCACGAACGGGATCGGTCTACGATCAAATGAATATAAATGACAAATATAGCTGTCGTTCCATAGATGAAGAAAACTAAAGCATTCTGGATATTCTACAAGTGGTGGTATTGGTCCAGATATGGTCCATCATGTCAACAGCGGACCGCTAGTAGCGCACTCATCAGAAACTTCATTCCCTTGGATGTCCGCATGACTCGGAACGCATATTAGTTCAATGTGATTGGTTTCCAGCCGCGATAGTGAACGAATGCAGCTGAGGAAACATTAAGATTTAATCACTTAGGAGTTGAGAGCATTGATATCGGCGTGATATGCTTTGAGTCACCAAGATTTAATTCCTGGATACTCGCAACGACCCTCTCTGGAGTGTATACCTCGACCTGAAAAACAGTGCAATCATCGGAAAGTCTGAGAGAGACCCTGAGGTCTAGTTCATCAGAGTGAAAACCCTGTACTCGTTTCCGCCTTCGAGCCACAGATCGCGACTGTGTCATCTCGTAGGACAGATCTGGTAGCCCACTCATCCCCAGAAGGTATTCTACTGTCGTAAGCTCTACCGAAGTTTAAAGTAGACACTGCCAATCTGTCAGACGCGTCAGCATCGGTCCACCCACTTTCTGTAGGATAGTACCATGTCCAACGAACGTGCCTCAGTGTACCCGACTCCCTGAGTCAAAATGCAGACCGGTCTGAGAAACGGAACTTATGGCACCAATAATTGCAAAACAAGCTAACCTCTGCACCCTATTCATAATTGCCTGTTGTGACCCAATATCCTCCGCCTTCCTCCGTAAGCTCTACCGATGTTTAAAGTAGACACTGCCAATCTGTCAGACGCGTCAGCATCGGTCCACCCACTTTCTGTAGGATAGTACCATGTCCAACGAACGTGCCTCAGTGTACCCGACTCCCTGAGTCAAAATGCAGACCGGTCTGAGAAACCGAACTTATGGCACCAATAATTGCAAGACAAGCTAACCTCTGCACCCTATTCATAATTGCCAGTTGTGACCCAATATCCTCAGCCCTCCTCCAGGCAAGCGAGTCATAGGTGAGTCATAGGTCGTCCGATAACTAAAGAGATGAATACATGGCGAATAGAAGACCTTCGCGGGTTTTTATGGAGCCTGAGCCACTCTTTGATAGTTTGGTGAGATGTAATATATTGTAATGTAATGAAGGTTGCCCCTTGTCATTGACGGGCGCAACACAATTACGAACCGGATCAGCACCTTCACTGGGAGTGTTAACAAGTCCTATTTACCCAGAGTAAATGCACGTAGTAGCCTGTACTAGTGCCACACAGTTAGAGATTAAGTGCTCCATTGATTCCTCTTCCTATCGCTGTGGATTACCCCGAAGGTAGAAGCAATTCTTGGCTTCATATGGAATTTTTTGGGCTGTGAAAGAATGTCTGTGTGTGTTTCTGAGCAATGTACATTAAGACATCAGTACAAGTACAATGTCAATGCTCAGCTGGTAGCAAATTGAAGAAGCTTCAAGAATGGCATTTGATCTTTCTCCAAATAAAAATACTGGCTGTTTTCAAAGCCCCAATCTGACATGGTGAACAAATTGGGCTGTACAAAAAATCTTTTAGTGGTGCATATGACAGCAAACAATTAAGAATTGTAAGCAATAAAGTAGTCCTAAGCTCGTTGAATGAGATATCTATTTATTATCACTCCTATAGTATGATCTCAGAAAAAGCTCGATAAAAAGCGTTGCTCGTAAAATCGATTGTATGCCATCTTTTCACGTCTCATTTAATGTAATTCTTACGCTAAGATCGTTTCGGAGATTTAATAACTACTTCGGAATGTGAAGTGGTATGACCATAAATTAATAGTCCACCTTTAAAATTATTAGTCCAGAGTTACCATCATATTAATCAAGTCTTACTTTTGTGTTGTGTTGTTGTGTTTAGATTGTAGAGAAGGATATACAATAAAGTTGAAGTTAAGCTGTTTACAACTTATAATTTTTGTTTTATTTTTAATTTGCATAAAATTATAATATGGTGCATATTTTTGTCACGCACTGTTCGCTTATGTAAAATTTCTACCATATTTGAAATTAAAGTTTAATAGAGTCGTCCTTGTAATTTACTGTGAAAATCTAATTCAAAACGAATACAAAATTCACAACCCAAATGTATGCAACCTATTATGCACTCAGTTATTTACTTGGAATTCCTCGAATGTACGCACATATGAACGTACACACACATTGGCATTCATTCATTTATAATTATGTATGAATTACGTGCATTCGCATTAATTTTTGCTGCTGTTATATTAGAGAGAGAGAGTAATAAGAAATTCCTAGAAATGGCCAAAAAGTTTAATTAAAATAAGATTTAAATCAAGTCGACTTATTTACTGGGATTATATTAAGTAAACGGTTATGATTATAGTCAGTATATCGAATACTTGATACAGTTTGAATATGAATTTTTTAAAGACACGTACATTAGGGTGGAGCGAACATTTTTTGTTTTCGAATTCTGTTTCTCCTGTACAATGAATTGATGCTCCATAGCCTTAAACATGCTGAAAAAATATTTCAGTTTCCAGGGTCAATTTCTTGAGCAAAAGACTTTTTTTGAATTAAACTTTTTGTAAAACTAAAGTAATTTTATTTATTCACACAACACAGTACATTTAATATAAATAAGTATCGGGTGGGCCATTTAAAAGATTAAATTTAAAAATACAATAAAACAAAAGCGGTTTGAAATTTTGCCAAAATATTATTATTTTTTTGTGAAGTACAGTTGTTCCAATTAGAAATGAAATATTTCATTCTACCGTGGCTGGTCACACTGTACCCCATTCGATCGGACTAATTCTCGGGAATTTTTTCGAATATACGGGGTCGTATCTCGGCAATGGTATCATGAAAGATGGCATTCAAATGCTCAGTTGTTTCTGGATTTGTCGGCATAACACTTGTCTATAGAAAATAGTACAACGGAGTCAAGGTGCAGATTCTTGGTGGCTAACTGACATCATCATTTTGGCTAATTAAATGGCCATCAAACGTTTGACGCAATAAATGGACTCTGGCTTGAGATGTGTAGCAAGTTACACCATCCTGTTGAAACCAAATATCGTTCACATCAATACAATGAAAAGCGGACACAAAAAAATCGGTTATCATGGTGCGATAGGTGTCTCAAGTCACCATATTGGTTGCGCCGTCCTTATTTCAAATAAATATGGGCCAACGATGCCTCCGCTCCACAAGCCGCACCAAACAGTTACTCGTAATAGGTATATTGGCTTTTGTAAGACCACGTTTGAGTTTTCTGAGCTAAAATTATAGCAATTTTGCTTACTAACGTACCCACCAAGATGAAAATGAGCTTCATTCGAAAATTTGATTTTTTTGTTTTTTTTTTACCTTTGTTTTGGAACTAAATTTCCACTAAATCCCAACGTTGCTCAAGCGTAAATCAATTCATTTAGTTCAGTGGCGATAATATTCTGAATTTTGTGATGGAATAGAATGACATAAGTATTTCCAAATCCGAAATAATTGCTGGTTCAAATGTAATCCGATAAGTGGCTCATCCGATATTATTAATAAAAAATAGTTCATTTTGCTATACATTATCAGTCTCTTTGTTGAAAAGATTGAGATTTGGTATCAAACAATTATATATCTTGTCTAGTATGGTGGAGTGAAAATTTCCAAAAAAAAAAAAAATTTAATTTTTTTAAATCTCCTGTATTGATAATCGATGACCCAAAAAAAAAACAGCTTAATCGATGCAAAATATCAAATCCATACGACTTTATTTTGAGGTAGCGCATGAAGGGTGAAGTTTCAAAAGAAATACATGGTCTATACGGTAGAAAGTGACACTATTTTCATGACAAATGCTTTTTTATTTTGAAGGTCTTTCGAAAATTTCAAACACAGATGACGATGATACAATCTGCCTAAAATTTTTCACAATGTTTTTGGGGGGTGGCGTGGTGTAGTGGTTAGAGCGCACGCATAACAACGCAAAGGACCCAGGTTGGTACCCCAGTAGAGAACATGACGAAGAAAAATTTAATTTTGGTTTTCGAATGTTTAATAAAGAGGCTTCAACTTCCCTCCAGACACCTCCATCTGAAAAATAAAGAAGAAGCCCCTGACCTTCCCGCATACCCGCTGGCTATGATGACAAATATCCGACGACTGATCAGGAAAACACGCAACCTACTGGGAAAAAATTACAATACTAAAGTAAAGATCACCACCAATTAGCAAGAATTTTCACCACTACGCAAAATCATATGGAGGAAGCTACAGTGAATTTATCATCTACTTAGCTTGAAAGGTCAAATTGATTAAAGAAACAGAAACAAAACAATGGATGCTTTGTGGAAAGCAAATATGCTCGGAAAAAAAATATTTTTACTACAGAGAACATTTCTGAGGCAGTTACCACACAAACTTTACAAAAAAAAAAATAATAATTGGCTCAGTATCAGGAAAAGGCGTGCCCCAACCACTATTCTTGACGAAGTCAATCAACTTCAACAGTGACACATCTTGGAAGTGACATACATCCAAGTGCCTTAGTCTACGCTCCTATAAAGTGGGACAGTCACAGAGAAGGTCTCTTCCTCCTCATCGTGGCAGCTCCTACAGTAGCCATGACCATGAGCTCTGACATGCGGCCTATCACACAGTGCCCGGTGTTAATGGACGAAAGAAAAGACCTAGTCCTAGGGGAGACTTAGTCCTTTCCATAGAAAGAAAAGGCCGAAGCATTCTGATTATTCCACAAGTGGTGATAGTGGTCCACCTATGTTCCATCTGCCTCTATGCCCATCTATTCATCAAGCTCGACAACATACCATGACTAGATAATAATTAATATCTGTTTTCGAAAAGGATTTCGCTGGATTCTTGGCTTGATGGCTGTGATGACTTCCAGACTCTGTATTTATATATTTAATAAGTAGAAGATTGTTGATTTTGGCGTTGGTAGTCACTTTTCTCGCTTTACATTGAGCTTTCAAGTGGTTCACACTATACCAGTGAGCATCTTCGGATGCTTTTAGATGTAGCGTAGTGATATGCTCTACATTTCTTATTTATAATTTTATATACCTCTTCTCGCTTACATTCGGGATAGGGCTTGAAAGTAAGCTGGCCATCTATGCATAAGCATTAAAGGACTGATGCAATGTGGCATACTTTTCACTGTTCTATCGGCGATACATCGGCGTCTGCTTTAAAACCGTAAAGAAAATAATCTCTAGTAATCGTATGCTTTTACAGAACAGAGCACATCCTTTTGTAGTTGATTGCTTTGAAACCGTAAGGAAAATAATCTCTAATAATCGTATGCTTTTACAGAACAGAGCACATCCTTTTGTAGTTGATTGCACCGTAAATCGTACAACGCATTAGAAGAGCAATTATTTTTTAGTCACAACGTTCTTTTGTGAAACAAGCAACCTACTAAGTTAATTACTACATAAATTTAAATCAAATGCCTATAAATAATACTCCGTCCTTCCTCCATGCCACGAAAAATTTTCTTTCAATGTAGAATATAGGTTATTCTCTGAATATTGGCCTAATAAAAAATAGAAACAAAAAGTATTTAAGTATCACCTGCTTTAATTTAATTAACATCTTGGTCTAGTAAGGCTATAAAAATATTGTTACGTTTTAACATTTTAAATTCTTTAAAATTGCATCGAAATAAAATAAGCACCACGTTGTTGTTTTTTACAGTTTTTATTTACTTACTTTACAATACACAATTATAACTATACAGTCTCCAACTTATTTATCTTGCACTTAATATTTGTTTATACAACACTTTTATTTACGCCAAAACACGACTTTACTTTATTACTACAAAACGATAACTATATGGACGAGGGCAAAACAACCTTCTTATATACCTAACTGCCTAGAGTTTGCAAAATTCCGGAAATGTCTCAAACGCTCTCATATCCTCAATTTTATATCCGTTAATTTTAAACATGTAAGATTGTGCTACCCAAAGATGGTGGAATTGGCAATGCCATCCAATACACAAATCAGTACGGCAATACCAGGGTAATACATTATCAACCTTGATGCAAACCAATACACAAAAATCCCACAGTACCGTCCCAAAGGTACTAATGCGGTGTATTTTCTTTTTGGGCATTTTTATATTCGTAAAAATATGTTACCACAATAACGAGTTTTGTGAAATAGATGGATGGTCAATTCCACATATATAATTGATATTCTCTGAAATGCGATCTCATTTTATAAGCCCTTAAACGAAAGGTGAAGTCCATAACAAGGTTCTTATGTACAATATGTAAGTCAATTGGTTCGCGAGTTATTGACGTTTGAGTGAACCCCTTTATATTGCGGAAACTTTACTTGATAACGAAATTTGTTACAGCATTTAAGCTTTAAGTGAATGAGAATATATTTTTAAACTATGTGTGGCTTCACTATTGTTCAACTGGGCGGTACCACGCCCATATAAAATTTGTATTTATATGTGTATATCTTTCAAACGGTAATAGTAGAAGACTCCAAATTTAGTCCAAAAAACTTTGTGACCAATTAAAACCATCAGTTAAAAAGTGGACCAAATTGGATAAGTGAGCATGGTATCGCCCATACAAATTAAGGAATGATTTTTGTATATCTTGAAAATGGTTATAGTTGAAGTTTCTAAATTTGGTTTAGGTAACTTGATAGTCAATAAAAACCATCATTAAAAAAAATATGGAATTTTGCATGTGTAGGGAACGGTAACAGCTAAAGCTTTCTTTGTCTATCCACAGTAATATCAGTGGTAATCAGTAATAAAGCAGGTACAGCACAAAGGCTCCCAGCAATCCTGCATTACTGTAGTAATATTACAATTGTTTTACTGAGTCACAGAAGCTTTTATAGCAAATTTATGAAAATAAGTATGAACATTATTGTAAAGAATATATAAAAATTCGACTTGGCTGGCTATAATATTCAAGCTTTTCTGCTTCTCATCCTTTTAAATTATTGATTATAATTAATTTCCAATTTTGCTTTACCTCCCCCTTTAAATTCAACTTTATGCTGCTTATGTGGTAATATTCTAATAAACCTGATCCCTACTATTCATGTCCTTAGTTAATGAGCCCCCGGTAATAAAGTTTTAATTGATTTTTGTACTAAAACTCACTTCTATCTACATGAGCTTCTCAGTAATAAACTTCTTTCTTTCCTCTATGAACTCAAAATCGTGTTTATTGTATAATTTTCCAAGAACTTTTCTAATGATTTTTAGGAAAATTTCCAATTTTTTATTTTTTTATATTCAATACGAGTATTTACTAAAAATCATTGTTTTTTCTAATTTTATTGCTGTGCCAACGCAAATTTTAAAGGAAAAATTTCCAATTATTGAGAAGAATATGTGATTAGAAATGCATTCAAATTTAAAATATTTATAAAATCAACAACAGCAACAACTACATTTAAAATCTGTATTCCGAATATATTATGGCAGAAATAAAATTAATAAATAAATCTTAAGGGCATGAAAATAAATTAAATTCGAGTTACTTTTTCGCTTTAGATGAAAAGGGAAAAGCAGAGGGAGTAGCATTAGAAATGGAAGTTTATATGTTTACTGTTTGCTAATCAATAGACTTTTAGAAAGTTTTATTGGGTTTCTAACATTCTTAAGGGGAAAAAATGCAAAGAAAAACAAAAATTAAAATGTCGTTCATCGTAATACATTTTTGTGTTAATAGAGAAAAACTGTTTAAGTCTGCTTTGCAGATTACTAGGTTTGATACCCATAAAGGTATACTTTATTGAAAAATATGGAAAATTTTTCATCTATCGGGTTTTTTTTACAGCTACAGGTTTCAATCGTAATAAAACAGAGAGACTTTGTTGGACAGAAAATTTTATGAAATTAATGTTTAATTATGATTTAGGACATGTGGCCGTCACGGCTGGCGTGTACAAGACGAAATCTGGAACAGAAATTTTGACAATCTTTTCGCAGCGTATATGGCAGTATTTCGCCATTTTGATTTCCAGCTGTTTAATTTTCACAAACCTTTTGTAGCATATAAGGTCGTATTTCGCCAATAACTCTTGATTTCCGGGTCTTCAATTATCTTTGGTTTTTCGACGTAGACACGTGATCTTACATAGCCCCAAAGAAACAAATCCAATGGAATTAAATCATATCTTGGTGGCCAATTAATATGGACCATTACTTGAAATTACTCTTTCGTCTAAAGTTTCTTTCCGTAAATCAATTGTAGCGCGCGCTGTGTGGCATGTAGCTTCGTCCTGTTGGAGTCACATATCAGCAAGATTAATGCCGGCTATTTGAGGTGTGGTGCCGTGTAGTCACTGCTATCAAAAGGTTCCAACTTTGTCAAAACCTTGAGGTATATTTGCAGTATTTTTCATCAGATTCTGCTAAAAAGAATTTCGAAATACCCCGTATCCATCGAGACAAATGGTAGTCGAAAGGGGAAAGATTTTGTTGTTTACACGACATATTTAGTTTAATGGCTCAGTCAGAATAAATGTCATATAAGTAGTGATGTTAAAACACCAAATTCGGTTTTCTCTAGCGCCCGCCTTTCTATCCAACTCGATATCGTTATTTGATATAATTGCT
The DNA here is from genome assembly GCA_023159175.1 of Wohlfahrtia magnifica. Lineage (NCBI taxonomy): Eukaryota > Metazoa > Arthropoda > Insecta > Diptera > Sarcophagidae > Wohlfahrtia > Wohlfahrtia magnifica. The sequence goes on from JAKWBJ010000206.1 coordinate 883,202, forward strand.
AAGTATAATTAAGAAAGGGTTATAGAACCTCTATCTTATTCTTAACTTAAGTCGACTTAACCAGTTTTAAAAATGCTATGAACTTTATACCAAATTTTCTAATATGGAAATTTTATTTGCCAATGTGTAATTGAGCATATTTGCTTATATTTGCATATGCATTTAATCAATTTGTGTAGTTAATTAAATACAGCTTTTAATGTATGAAACGATAGATTTGCTGTTATTAAACACTTATGGTAATTATTCCGCCTAAAATATGTCTGTTAAGAAACTCCTTTAATAAAATCTGCTTCAAAATTATAAGTACACCAATGTCGTTTAAAAAAGAAGACCACACAGCAGATGGCTTATGGTGAATGTAATGGGAAATGGCCAGGAAGATCTTACGATTTGATGCTATTCAACTAATTCTATGTTACAAACCACAGCGACCCTCATAGCGAATATAACCCATACCTTTAGTCATACTCAGCATCATTTCGAACATATCGAATGCTCGCCACTCAGCAAATCGCGTCAGATATTTGCTCACTATTACATTCCATACACAATGGCTTCTATCGTGTAGGCCTTCCAAACGAATAAAAAATTCTGATAATATTGTTACGAAAATTAATTCGACTAAAAAGCTACACCGACATTTGTACATTTGTTTGTTTTAAGGCTAAGATCACCCTGCTAATGTTGTATGTATTTGAATAGTGCTGCCAGTGGCAGAGTTTTACAAGCACATTTGAATCTAATGTTAATTTACTATTAAAGACGCCATATTCTGCTTAGGCAGGCAGTCATAATTTTACAGTCAAAGAATAAAGTCTTGCTAAGGCATTATTAAAAGTGTTGAGTAATTTGTATATTAAGTGGAAGTTAAATAAGTTACTGTATAAATTTAATTGTGGGTATAAGAACTGTATAAAGTAAAATAACAAATGTGCTGCATTTATTTTATTCTACGCAATTGGAAATAACTCAAACGTTTTAAAGAGGTTAAAACGTAACAATATCTTACATAGACTTTGCTTTTTGTTAACCTTTTAATGGTAGATCTTTAAGGATGATATGTGGTATGTTAAAAAATCGTCACGGGAGTTAAGGAATGATTGCTTTACATAAATATGAAGCAAAAAGAGAAGCGGGTGGCGCCAGAAGATAAGTCAAAGCTGAGTATCTTTGAAGCTTTTAAGAGTAACGTAGTGATATGCTCTACATTTCTTATTTATAATTTTATACCACTTATTGTTTACGTTCGGGATAGGGCTTGGTAGTAAGGTAGCCATCAATGCATATGCATTAAAGAATGGATGCAATGTGGCATGCTTTTCACTATAAGGAAAACACAGCAAGGAAATTAGTTTCTAATAATCGTATGCTTTTAGAGAATAGAGCACATCCATTTGTAGTTGGTTGTCCAGTAAATCGTACAACGTATTAGAAAAGCAATTATTTTTTAGTCACAACGTTTTTTTGTGGAACAAACAACCTACTAAGTTAATTACTACATAAATTTAAATCAAATGCCTATAAATTATACCCCATCCTTCCTCTATGCCACAAAAAAATTTTCTAATAACCAGCACAATGTAGAATATAGATTATTGTCTGAATATTGGCCTAATCAAAAATAGAAATAAAAAGTATTTATCAGCCATCTGCTCTAATTTAATTAACATCTTGGTCTAGTACGGCTATAACAATATTGTTACGTTTTAACATTTTTAAAGGGTTTGAATTCTTTATATTTGCATCGAAATAAAATAATACCACGTTGTTATTTTTTACAGTTTTTATTTACTCACATGACAATACACAATTATAACTATACAGTCTCCAACTAATCTATCTTGCACTTAATATTTGTTCACACAACACTTTTTCTTACGCCTAAGCACGACTTTATTTTATAACTGCAAAACGATAACTATATCGACGAAGGCAATGCAGCCTCCTTATATATATAATTGCCTACAGTTTGAAAAATTCCGGGTGGCTCCAGGAGGTACGTCAAAGCTGAGAGTCAAGGCTGACCTGCATCCACTTAGGGGAAAGTGTACCGGGAAATGCGAAAAAGTAATGCTACGATCAACAAAGGGTTCTGCAAGCTTCATCTCCACCGCGTGAAAAATGTTATTTGACTGAAAAGAACCCATTGACAAGGCCTCTTGTTACACAAGTCGTCAAAGCCGCAAAACAAAAGCTTGATTGAGATGTTCTCCAACATCCTTTATTCTCTTCAGATCTTGCATCGATAGATTACAATTTTTTCCATTACTTGTCGAACCATATGAGTGGCGTTACCTTAGACAATAAAGAGGACCTGGCTCAACAACTTCTTCTTCGATAACAGACCGTGTGGTTTTTGGAGGGACAGCATCGATAAATTGGATTATTTACCTTAGGGTTTTGTAAAGTTAATTGTCTACGTCGATAAACCAGAGACAATTGAACAATTGAAAGAGTTATTGAAAATTGTAAGAATTTGTGTTCCAGATTCCGCCTTTTATGTACCAGCCGTGACGATTATTAAAACATTAATGTCATAACTTTGTCTATCCAACAAAGCCCCTTTCATTGATATTAAAAATATATTTCTTTGCTTTACTATGATTGAAGCTTATGTAACAGTAAAACTATTGATTTTCATTTAAATAAAAACGCCAACAACTTATTCTCCAACCCAATACAATATAAGCCTTAATCGATAGATAGCTTTTAAGTAGAAAGTCTTAAATTATTGTCAAAAAGCTATTTACTATCGCAACAGTCATAAACATAATTTTCCAGCAAAATATGTCATAAAATGTCCATAATTTCGTTAAATTTCCCAAAAAAAAACGAGCATTTTTAGAATTTTATAAACTTTATTATCCTTTAAGATTATGGCTGCTTAAATACAATACATACATACCGTACACACATACATACACATCATGTTTCAATACTCAAACACCTCATTACTCACACTTGTGTAAACACGCAAGCATACACGCAAGCATTAATTATTCAAACTCACCTTTATACACATACATACATACACCATATTTATTGATACAAGAATACGTAAAATAAACATCATATACTGATGCTCACAATACAAAAAAATTCGAAAAAGGAGGAGGATTAGAGAGTATGTGTGTGTGTGAGCAGAACAATTAAATGTGTGTTCATTTTAGATTGCAGGTGATTAATCTTTTATTATTGATCGATTGCAAAGTAACATGAAAGTAACAATAACACAACAATGGCAAATAGAAGAAAGTATACAAAATTACAATAACAGCAACAACAACAACAACATATAATGTAAAACAAAAACTTTTATCAGTAAAATCGAAATAAAAATACCCTTTATAAGAATAATCTTGAACCATCTTTCACGTATACCCGGAACGATCCCGAATCACTCGAAACTCATAATGACCGCTAAGCTTCCATATGTCTGTACTTGACAGCTACTTTATTCCAGTCGCATAGTAGAAGCCCTTGTGCCCGGGCATGTGCACAGTAGATGAGTAATTGTTTTCTCTTCCTCCTCATCTCTGCAGCTTTTGCAGAAATCATTGGTCAGGTGATCCAATCCAAGCCGCCTGGCAAGAGTGCCTATTATACAACGTCCAGTAATAACGCCCACAACTACGCGACAACTATGCTTCTTTGGAGATTTAGTAGATCTTTTGTGCGCTTTAGATCCAAATTTGCTAAGCCATCTTGCGCGTTGAAGGAGTCTATTACCTCATTGTGAATTATAAGCTAACAAGCTGGGATTCCAAGGGTGGAAAATTCACTCGTAAGTTCGATGGTCGTGCCATGCCTTATCAATTCATCAACAATACATATAATATGAAAATTATACTGCTCAGCCATCTCGTTGAGAGATCTCTCAACTTGTGAGATCTCAGAGCTTTTACAGCCATCTGGCTATCCGAAAGTATGCTAATGTTTCTCTTGGAAACGTTGCTCTTTTCTATGATCATCAAAACAGATCGTATTGCCGATACAATCTTCAGTGAGGACCATCCCACCATTTGCCCATTCCTTCCTGGCGTAGTCCGAAATTTCACTGAGAAGTCATAGTGTGGTGATGTGTAGTCAACTCTCTCTGAAACTTTGGGCTAATCTGGCAAAGGAAAACATCAATACGCCCTTGAAGAGTTCGATCGGCATCTTGATTAAATATTTATCAAGACCTATGGGTTATCCACATTATGACTGTAGAAGTTATTTAGATGAGCAAAGGAAAGACTGGATACAACAGCCTTTATATAACTGCCCTGATCTACAATAGTAATGGAGATCTCTGTCAAAGAACAGACGAAACATCAATTCGCAATGAAATTACAAAAACAGAATTGAAATGAAACGATCAATCGCATTTTAAAAAGAACTCAGAAAAATATATTCAAGAAGGCGAGGTAGACCTTTCGAAAACTATTCGATTTCGAGTTTCTTAAAATCGAAATGATCTAATTCGAAAAAAAGCGGATCAAGAAGTCAATATTACCACCGATTAAAAACATAACTGTATTCATTCATATTGTCTCCTTCAAAGTAATACCCATCGACTCCAATGTACTTATGCCAGCGTTGGATCTAATGATCGAAGCATTTTTTATATTCAGTTTTCGGTATGTCCTTCGGTGCTTCCTGCGATTTTCTGTCCACAATTCTGGTTTCTTTCGGCGAATTGCTTTACGCAAACACCCAAATAATACTCTCTGCTTACTGCCTGGCCTTCTGGCAATAATTCATGATGCACTACACCGTTGTAATCAATGAAAATCGTGAGCATTGCCTTCATTTTTGACTGAAAAACACGTGCGGGAATATCAACAACAGATGTACCGACTTAACGAAAAAAAAAAAAAACTCAACGATACGACCGCCACTCGGGGGTTATTCTGGGAACTTTTTAAACAAGGAGTATATATATATTTCATCGAAGTGGGATCTTAAACTCCTTAAAAAATTTTATACTTATGACTTTGCAGTAGGGAACAGAAAATAAAGAAAAATAACGCCTTTAAAGGGCAAAATCATTGCCTACCTTTAATATGATTGACTTGAAATGTTTAAGAATATATATGAGGTGTTGGCTTAATAACAATAGCATGCTTTTAGGCACATTCCCGTCTGCCTGTTTTACGTTAATTTAACAGTAAACGAAAAACTTTTATTCAAAGCTTATGAGTTTGTATCCAACTACCGACAAATTTTGTTTTACTTTTGAAATCAATAATTTTTCTTTTTCTTTAAGACTTTTGTCGATTTTTAAAGAAGTAAAAAAAAGAAAAGACTTAAAAGACATAAAAGTTTAATGAAATTCATTAAAAGCAGCAAAAACATATGTTCGTTATTTCATATTAAATATTGATGTTTTTGTTTCGTTCTATCTCAAGTAATTATTCATTAAATTAATGCTTCAAGTTCTTAAAATACAATATGTATGTACGCTTGTTGAAATTCTACGACGGTCTGCATACAATATACTTTGACCATAATTTATTTCGATTACTATTTTCGCATTTAAACAATTTTCAATGTAATTTATTGTCGTGGTTAGAGTGCATGCATAACAACAAGAGTGTTTGATAAAGAGGTTTCAGCTTCCTTGCGAATTCCCTCTGAACAACTCCATCTAAAAAATAAAAAAAAAGCCACCCTGAGCTTCCAGCTTATCTTTGGACATGATGACAAATAGTAGACTAAAGATCAGGAAAAACGCCATCTACTGGGAAAAAATTACATTGCTAAGTAAAGATTACTACCAATACTTAGCAAGGATCTTCACCACTACACATTATATGGAGGGCAGCTACAGTAGATTTATCATCCATTTAGTTTGAAAAACTAACTTGATTACTTAAACTGAAACAAAAAGTAATGAATGCTTTGTGGAAAGCCAATAATGCTCCCTAAAGGATTATTAAATTATATTAATCTGCTTCCCCATGTACCGACCATTCTCGATTTGAAGGAAGCCTTTGATACCAAACGGACACCCATATGGAAGAAAAGAAGTACCCCAGAAAATAATCCGAATAATAAGTGCAATGTACGAGGATGCAGAACTCTTTGTTCTTCACAATTTGGTTGAAAAAGATAAATGCAGTTTAGTTTTTTGCATTTACGTCAAACTTAATGCATATTAATATGGGAACAATTCACAAGTTAATTTGCATTAAAGCTGTTAATGCACATTAACGCCGTCGTCTGCCTACGGTATTAAGCGTTGTTTAAACTTAAGTCGACAAATTATTTACACGGTTTTGTAATATGACCGATATCTGATCCATCGCAACACGCCCGAAACAAAGTGCCATAACAATCAAAGAACAGTGGGCTTAGTCGAATGCAAACAATTTTTGGAATGCGTATGGCATCACTTATAAATATTACTCTGAAAAGGGAAGAACAACTTTACTTAGAGATAAGGATAAAACACGTCTGCACATGTATGTATGTATGTATGTATACTCGCTGTAGAACAACTCCATAAATCGGTCTACGAACTACTATACCATTCAACACACTTTACTGATTAGAGCCTGGCGACTATTTCCATTAGTGAAATTAGAAAAAGTCGATAAGGGGGTGGTAAGAGATTTGAATCAATCTAGAAAAACTATTAAATACATTTGTAATTTAAGAAAGACAAAAAACGCTTCTTAAGGTAGGATCACACGATTGTTGTAATGTACCAATGATTAATCTATTTTACATGTCAGTCGTGTGATTATACAATTTATTGGCTTATACGCCAACTCACAATATTATTGCGCTTATTTATTCTAATCAAATGTAACCCTGGTGCCAAAATCGTGTGAAAGCTTTAAAGGGAATCACGCACCAATGTAAATGCTAAAAATTAACCAATTTTTATAGTATTCTTGTGCGGCAATTGAAGAAGACAATACTTACCCATTTTTATTTTTTAAGTCATTTCTTTTTGAAAAAACACGTGTTTGTACGGTATTTATAATTGTCATCCCTTAAAATATTCATTTTTTAATTATTTATATGGAAATTGCATCAGAAACTTCTACAATTTTTTTTTTTTTCATTATTTTTATTATTTTTTTATCAAGCGGACACACGATAACCAAAGCCGATGCAATTTTTATTTTTTTGAGCACAAATCATCTTTACTTTAGAGGATTTAGTATAATTTGTAAACATATTCCATTTTAAATAAATACATATCTTTTTTTTAATTTATTGAAAGGTTTTCTCATATGCACCATCAATGGCCCTTATAGTGAGCCAATCAATGTATATTTTTTATTCATTTGTTCACTGAATGAGCTCAATATAAATAGAGAAGACATGATTTTCTATTTTTTTTAAAGAACGTACCATTTGTGACACCAAAAAAATTAAATTTAATTTACCACAACACCAGTGTTGTATTTTTTTCTTTAGTGTGTAGATGTGTACTTTCTTTCTATTTTGGTGACTTTTTTCTCGAAGCAAAAAAAAATTAATAAATAAAGATAATGATCTCTTATAACGTTTATTACCCAGATTCTTGTTGAGTGTATCACTTTAAAAATAGTATTTTTGCCAAACTTTGGCCTTTTGTTGTGAGTATGCTATGATCTTTCCCATTCTTCTGGTAACATATGGATTTCATGCCAAAAGACCCCAAATTTCAATACTTATACTTTGTTCTAAAGTGAAAGGCACTCCGATCGAAACAAATGGTAGTCTGACGAACAAGGTCTGGATTATAAGGCGGCTGAAACTATTTTCTGATCTTTGAACAATTGGCTGAGCTTTGTTCTAATAGATCTATTTCTCATCGCCAGTAATGATTGGATGCCGCTACAATTGTTTTCACCTTGAGTAGCTTTTTAAGTTTGAAAATAATCTTCAGAGAGTAATGCCCTCCAATCGTCATCTTCGAACATTTTTGCCTGACCTAAGAGGTCTCTCTTTTTCATGTAAAAATCCTGAAAATCAAATCAATAATACTTCGCTGTCTATACTATTTCGTTCAGTGGCTAAGTGAGAATATATTTCAGACACATTTCACTTCAATGCTATTGTTTGGTCGGGTGATTCATCAAGATACCTTTTAGTAAGGGCTATTGAGCTAAAAGTATCCACAAATAAATTTTAAAACCTCATCAGAACATAAGGTGCGCTTCAAAATGATAAGGTCAGCTTAATTTTTGCTCAATTCATCCAAACTATAAATTGTTACGTATGATCACCTTCATTCATTTATCCAAACTTTTATTAATGCAGTTCCCATTTCCTTCCACTGTCTGAAAAATACGGGATGGCATTGCACTTACTAAATTGTCCAGAACGTTGGAGCGGAATTCACGCCAGCTGCTGCAGATTGCCACTTTTAATTCATCTTTTGTCCGGTAGTGTTTGTTGTCTGCATAAATATTACGCACCAGTAGTTCCCACAAATTTTCCATGGCGTTAAAGTCGGGGGAACGTGCTGGCTAATAAAGTAGTTTAATATTGTGTTTCTCAAACCATTATCTGGTCGAGTTGTTGACATGAATTGGTGCGTTATCTTGCTGAAAGGAGAAAGTCATCATTTTGGGCCAAATAAGGCAGCAAACGTTCAGACAGAATGCCCTGGTACTCTAAGCTATCCATTCGAGTGGAAGGAGAGTAGAGTTCCGGGGTAACATGTGAGCTAAAGCCAGCCCAGACCATCAAACTAACACCGTCGAAATTCCGTTTGGAAAAAAACAAGAGCTCCTTTCTTAAATATTGCCAATAGCAATTGAAACATGGTCCATCCAGGTTACATTTTTTCTCATCAGAAAAAATTACCTACAAACCCAAAAATATATGGAATATCTTATAACCTTTTCAAAAAATTGTTTACCTGATGCCAATTACTTGCCATGTTGTTTTTCGCAAACTCCTTACGCTTAATCTTATGCTGATGAGGCAGACAGGGAATTTTTTAATTTTGCTCGAATAAGGTTTGGCTGGGTATTCTTGATATCTCTTAGAATTGTGCTTTTTGAAGCTTGTAATTTCAATTCCTTTTTTATTGTTACCGCACTTTTCATGGAAGTCAAGGCCTCTTGTTAAATTAGCCAAGTTTCACGGACAGTCAGGACTTCTAGACGACCCATGCTTTTTAATTTTCCATAATTTTCTCTGTTTTTGAGAAAATTTTACACAACACACAAAGATCGTCGCAGTTTTTTCGCCATTCCACGCCTGTTCAATCCCGCTCATGAAGTGCCGCAATTTGTCCTTGTTCATAAGGCAACAAAGGTTTCACGAGACCGTTACCGCGCTGATATTATTTAAATTAAAATTATTACAAAAAAAAAAATAAAATAACAATTGTGATACGAGTACCTTCTGTTTAGTTTAATTGCTTATTAATCACTGACCTTATCATTTTGACGCATTGAATTTTGCGCTTATTTACATAAATTTAAATAAACACAATATAATGGTGCATCTCTAAAAGCAAAACCGGCTTATTATTCACTTATTTGAACGTAGACTTTTTTGAATAAGGTGACCATACATAACATTTTATAGTTTGGATGAATTGAGCAAATATTAAGGTGACCTTATCTTTTTGAAGCACACCTTGTGAGAGAACGATATTTTTTTAGAACAAATAGGAGAATATGACTCATCAATTGTTGTAAGAAGTTTTTTTGACCAGTCTATATCCAGGCAAACTGCTACAAATTCCCTATAAAAATTATATTTTAATGTTTTTTTTTTTTTTTTGTTTTAAAATTACAATTTAAAATTTTAGCAAATCAGTTTATTTGAACTCCTTATTTTATTACTCTATGTCTTGTTGTGCTGTCTTTAAAGACTTAAATAAATAAATAAAAAATTTTGGTTATTTTTTGATTACTTTTTTATTGAAATTTGATTACAAAAAATACGAAGTTGTGGCAATGCTGCACAACAGCTAATTCACAGAGTTGCCGTAAACTAGAATAAACGTGTGACAGCGTGGGGACAATTATTGTCAATACATCGTTTCACGCCATCCTGTGACAATAAATTTTGTATAAAATACGACAACCGTGTGAATACAGAATTTTTAATTGGTTCAGTTTTGTTATTGTATGAGATTGGTGTATTTGAGGCAATCGTGTGATGCCAGCTTTAGTCAAGAATTTATTAAACAGCCATCGGATATGTTTATAGCGTTTGAACATATATTTGTGAGTTTATATGTTAAGATCCTGTCAATACTCTTTTGTCTTGTTTGTCATTTATTTATTATTTTTAAATATGTCTTCTTATCTTTTTCTTTTATTTTTTTATTTGTGGTATTTTTCCCAAAGTATAATGCTGGCCAAAGTATAATGCTGGCAGTTTAGGTTGAGATCTAAGCCCTTCATTGTAACTTTTGTTTGTTTCTTTTTTGTTTCTTTTTTTTACCACAAGTGGCCATCAATCAATCATTTTGGCAAGTCTTTACCATTATTTTGTTGACATCTTCATGAGTCTTTTTTTTTTGTTGTATTGGTCATACAATACTTTTACAAAAATATATTTTTATTTATACTTCTTTCTCTTTGTTTTTGTTTATGGTTTTTTGGCAAATAAAACATTTATTTTTATCTTTAAATATATTGTTGGTATCTTTCCCATCTTGTTATTTTGGTATTTCATTAAATAATCTTCTTGTTTTCCCTTCAAATTAATGTCTGGGCTTAAGTTTAATTTTTATTAATAACCTTTTGCTTTTATACGAGTTTTATTAGAAAATTAATTTCATTAAAGTTTATTCAGTTGTAAATGATGAAGTTAACCACACAAAGGAAGACTATATAGATGGCTCATGTAAAATGTCTACTTAATATTACTTATCGATATGGTTTTTATTAATTGCATGTCATTTATTTTAAGAACTAAAAGCGAGTCATAAATCTTATTTTTGGTTTAAAGGTCCTTGTTTCTCTTATGCTGAACAGAAAATAAGGGCTTATAAGCTCTTTTATCATTCATTAGAATTTTTATTTTTAAGTGAAAATATAATATAATAGAATATGTATGTATGTATATATATATATATATATATAAGTATATATATATATGTCATATTAGAAGACGTTAGTTAATAACTTGACTAAGGATGCAAAAAAAAAATCTCTAACGCATCACTAAACAGAAGCTTTATAACTTACAACCACTTCGGAAAAGTATGAGTGAATTAGCCACGGCTACCTGCTAGCTGGAGCCAAGTAAACAAAATTTCACTCTGTCCGACAGGATATAACGATTGAGTTACCTAATATACGAAAAACTACTGATGACATAAGTTCATTATCAGAAATGCTAAAGCTTCTGGACTGAATAATACTCAGCACGAGTTACTAAAGGCAGCACCGGAAATTACAGCCGAACTTGTTAGCAACACCCTTTATAAATTCTGGCAACCGAACGAGCTAAGTGTTGCATTAAAAGATGGAATGATGATAAATATTTCGAAAAAGAATGACCTGACATAGTGCAAAAAATGGAGCGGAATAACTTTTTTCAGATCGCCCATTAAGTTATTGCTTTAATTGTAAATAACGGGCTCTCTGAAGCTTTTAAGTCGATGCTAGTTAATAAACAAGCTGGATTTCGTCCACACAGGTCATGTGCCGTCGAATTATTATTATTATTATTTTGGGAACTAAAAAGATCCACTGAGCCAAACACTGTGGAGTCAGAAAAACTAATGCAATAGCTGCAATGAGTGAAAATCACTCAGAAGAAAGATACATTCAATCCTCCATCAAGTTAATACTCATGGATGGATGGAACAGTTTACAGAAGAATGACCTCAACTTTCCTTATGTAGACCACAATATCGACAAACCTGTTCAGGCCCAATAAAAGGGCTTTATAACCGATCGCCTACTAATGTTTGCCAAAGCAGCACATTCATATAGTATATGCTCCGTATTCTCCTGCTCCTCCTCTCTGCACAGGCAACAATCCGTGTCAGGTACCAGGTTTAAGAGGTAATATTTAGTATCCTCATAGTTGCCCTGCCCAAGTGCTGCGGCTTCCTGTTATAGATAAAAGATCTTCTCATCCGCTTCACTTGCCTTAGACCCGGGCAATGTGTTCCCATCAATCGATTTTTCTCCCGGCCGCGGACCAATTAATAGCCAACCAATAAAGAAGTTTTAAGAAGCAGAAACCAGCTCCTTCATTTTCTTCTCTTCATTTTCGTTTATGATAGCAAACTCTGTCGATTAATCTCTATTAAAGCTGGTGTCAAACAAGGTTTGTGCTCTTTTTCTACTGCCGCCTAACGTTGTCCTCTGCCTTATAACGTGCCTTATAACACCGAGAAATAGTACCTAAGGATTTAACGCAAGGCTGAAAGATCTCGACTAAGCAGACGAAATCTGTCTCCTGTCTTACAGATATAGCGACATGCAGGAGTAGTGGGCTAGCAGATACATATTGTTGTTGTTACAGTTATATTTTTTATTTACACACAATAACTTTTACATAGTTTACAACAACTTAATATTCGCTTATACAACACTTTTATTTCCGCTTAAACACGTCTTTATCTTACGACAGCAAAATGATATACCTAATTGCCTACAGTTTGGAAAGTTCCGGAAATGTCTCAAATGATCTCATATTCTCCATCCGTATTACCCAGAGATGATTTAATTGGCAGTGCTGCCAGATACTCAAATAAATGTGATATTGACTGGGTGACACAAAATATACCGAATCCTGCAATTTAGTCGTTTTATTCTCGTAAAAATATCGACAACAGGAAAATTATGAATCAATGGTAATAATAAAGAAAGCCTGCAAAATGAAAAGACAAATTAGGATAATGTTGCATCCAATGTAGGTAGGAAGGAGGGAGTAAGAGCCTCGCTGAATAAAAGCACACTTGAGTGCGCATAGCGGTCCTACATAACGCGTTGTCCTGGTGATCAATCAGAGGCACCGCACAGAAGCATTTTCCTTAATTAAGTGGGAAACCAGCCCAATAGTTAATGTCAAGAATCGATAGCTCCGAACGGCCATCAAGAAAGGGAAAGCTCACTGTGAGACGGACAGTAACAGATAAAGTCGACCATGCTCTCCTGCTCTTCAACTAATCCACAGCCACGACAGAAATCATTCACAGGTTAGTGCCTACCCATGACGCAATGACTTGTGAGAACAGCAGAGTAGATCCGACGGTTCAGTTTAATTGCTACACTTCATATCCAACCTAGGCAAGGTGAGTCTGGCAATTAAGCAATAGTTACCCTTAGCTCAAGCTCTTTCAGCCTCCAACATATACTTCCGGCTTCAGATTAAACCTAAGCTGTTGATATTTTTATATAACGATCTCCGAATATCTCTCTAAAGATACAAAATTAACATTTTTAAGTCATGTATGAAGACACTCGCCTACTAACCAAGAGGTTCTGAGTTCCATCCAAGGCAATCTAGTGAGTGTTACGCTATTAAAAATTTCTATGTCCAAAATGTCTCTCCATTCGGAGCCGGCGTTAAGTTGTAAGTCCTTTGTGGGTTTTTTTCAACTTCAATCAAATACATCTCAATGATTGGAAGAAGTCCATCTTGTTCCCGTTATACTATGTAAGTCGTGTGTAAAGTTTACACTTATGTATGGCTGCAAGTCATGAAAGGCAGCAGTTAAGGGTAATAATTCCAATATTCTAGTCAGAAGCAATATCTAACTTTATAAAGTCCCTATTATAAAGGAAATTATAGGAGTGCAATGGAGATTGGCCAATGAATGGAATGGACAAGAAATCCAAAAAATCGGTAGCCCATCCAACTTTACAAAGGTGCTACTAATGTGGGAGATATAGATTCGATTATCGCCAGAGCCTCTTTAATAATTTTAGTCACTCTGCCTGTCAGAATAAGAAAATAATTTTATGTTTTACCATATGAACACGAATTAAAAAATAAATGAAAAATTGTCATGTTTCGTGCAAAAGTTACTGTTACACGCTATATAGTATATGGCTTAATAGCTTATAATTTTTTTTTTTTATAATCCTTACTTCGATAAAACTATATACTATAACATCACTATAATCATAATGTAAATATCACGTGACCACATCTCTTTCATACTCATCTTTTGTTGTACCAATTAAAGTTTTATTATGTAATATTATGCAACATTTATTTTGTTGCAACAGCAAAGGAAACGTTTTATTAGACTTCTATTATATATTTTGTATTAATTTCAGTTGTAATTTGTTTGCTTTAGTATACTCGTACAACATTGTTGTTGTAAAGTTGTAAGATGACTACTGTAAAATTTCATATTTAGGCTTCCTTTCTTTACAACAATTGCTGGCTGACAGGAAATTGTTATGGGTTGCCAGTTATGGAATCATGTTGCCCAACATCTTTCGTAATAAGAAACAAGAACACTTTTAAAGTAATAGTTCACAATGCATAGTTTTTCTTTGCAAAATTTGAAAAGGAAACACATTTAGTACAATATTTTTAAAGAGATCTTAACTGTTTAGTACCCTGTATTGATATATAGTTTCTTAAAGAAGTTATTAAAGGGTGGTCCTACCATAATGCTGATGCTAATTGCTAGGCACACGTTAACGTCAAATTTTTTGCCCAACTTAATTCGACATTTCTTTGTTTCAGTGTTTGGCAAGTTCAACTATGGAGAGGTACACAACTGAGTAGCGCGTTAAGATTGTTGAAGCCTTTTACGAAAATGAGCGTTCAAATCAAAATGCATTTCGTGCACTTCGTTATCTTTTCGGTCAGCATAATCGACCAAATGTGTCCACAATCGAGATAAATGTGCGCAAATTTCCACGAGTTATTGTTGAAAAGCCGATGCTAGCGGCTTCGAGAATGAGGTCGGCCAAGCAGCGCTCTTCGTATAGTCGTATCTCAAACTCTGAGTTAGTTGAGAACCTCTTAATGGAAATTGAGACCGGCAATGTCTCTCCGCTATCGGATGAGGATGCCGGACAGACAGTGGTGGCCCTAAATTAACCTCCATCGCTCCAAGGTCGCTTCGTCGGGCTTGCTCATCTACAATGGATCATAAACGACAAAGTGCGGAGTTAATGCCATGGAACCGTTCGGTAGGTGATATTCACGACAAAGGTAGGCATAGGGCCTGCATTATGGACAGAGTCGTTATTAATGCTTCTCTACTTCACAGGTTCAGCGACAAGGACACTGTGACAAGGGTAATCGATCAGGTTGATGCATCTCTCTGGGTAGTGCCATCATACCTCGCACACGACTATGGTTTTAGTTTCCCACAAGACCCATAGGCCAACTGGTTGCAGAAACACATGAAGCGGGTACTCTAGTTATAATTGTGGAAGCTCGGATACCAATGAAAGAGGAAAGTGTCTTTTTGATTTTATCGTAATGAATAACTTGAATAACTTGAATGAATGTCTTTTATACGGACGGTTCTATACTCGACAACGAAGAAGGCAGTGAATTTTTTTCCGATAGGCTCAACCTTGATGTTTTTCTTCGCTTTACGGACTACTGTAGTGTGTTTCAGGCCGAAGTGATGAGCATTTTTCATGCTGCGGAGTGGATCCGTGGTATTGGCGCTCCTACCGATGATATATATATATCTGTTATGATAGCCAGGCGGCAATTCCGATTCCGCCTGTGCTTCTGTGCTTTGTCTCTGTTTGATCACCGGGACTCTGGTGAATGAAACGTGGATAACGCGTTATATGATTTCATAATCATATATTCTTACGTTGCACTCGTATTTCCTGCAGAGCGCATCCTTTTATAACTGAATGTTCAATGAATTGCTTAACACATTATAAGGAGAATTCGTTCTTCAGTGTGGAACAATCTCTCCGCGAAAGTCTTTCTTGCCACTTACGACATGAGTAAATTTAAATCGAACGTCCATAAGCACTACTCTTTCTATCCTCCTTCACAGAGCATATTCTACTACCAGCCCAATGAACTGCAGGATTAGGGTTTATCTCCTGGGCGCTAGTCGCTGCCGTTCAATAGAGCAGATTGCATGTCGTTCTTGCTCCACCAGCTGTAACACAGTATCCACTTTTACAGAAACTGACTGACCAAAATGTTGCCTCTTTCTCACTAAAACGTCTGAAACAGAAGCAGTCAAAGCACTCCTGGGACTAGCGTCTATTTGTATAACTCTATGGACTATAATTTTTTTCGCCTTGTCATTCTTTAGGGCGCATATTGGCTTTCCACTAAGTATCTATTACTTTGTTCCAATTGCAGTAATCAAGTTGATTTTCAAACTAAGCAGATGATTAATCCACTGTAGCTCGCCTCCATATGATTGCGTGCAGTGGTGAAGATTTTTGCTAAGTTGTGTGGTGGTGGTGATCCTTACTTAGCATTGTATTTTTCCCGGTAGGTAGACACGTGTTTATTTCTAAAAATTATTTCAATTTGAATGTATTTAACAACAAAATTTATGAATTGTTTTCATCCATTTACTGGGTAGGGTGATTCAAAGTACAAGTGATAAAAAAGACAGCCAAAGACCCTTTGCAAACATAGCGATACACACAGTCATAGTACTCCATCATCATCAACATCATAATCATTATTAAAATTTATTTCAGTGAACTTCATCATCTGAAAATATTTGCAGACCTTTAAGCATGACATGCAATTGAAACAGCATTTAACCAGTTGAACCCTTAGAAAATATTTGTGTTATCTGTTCGTTATTGTTATAACGGTTGCTATTTCCTCGTTGCAGATGTTCAACAGTGAGTCGGTGCCACTAACATCAGAGTGACACATTCCATGCAGACATTTGATAAGCGCTACTCGTAATGGCTGTTTGATACACAATATCAAATGGTTACCTGTCACAGTTTTTCCATCCATTCCTTTATCTAATAGTGAATGGTACTGAATGGCTCGTTCGTCTAGTTGTCTGTGTTATTATCTTTTTTTTTTGCTTTCATTGCAATTTTCTTTTTTGAACTTTTTTGTAGTAAAATTGTCTTTAATGTTGCATTTCCCGGGGCCATGGCTCCTCTGTTATAGTCTAACCAACCAGCCAACCATTCGTAAAACTAACAACTGCTGCTTGATTGGCTTTTTACAACGTTTTTTTTCTCCAGCAGTCATGGGTTTTGCTTTCAGTTTGTTTATGCTATTGAGGTGCGCTTATGTGTGTGTATGTGTGTATAAATGGAAATATGATTTTATTTTTGTAATTTTTTTATTTTCATATTTGGTTTCCTATTTCGACCATTAGCCGTTTCCGCCTAGACTACCATGAAAATAACTGTGCATTCCACATATAGACATACATATCGTATATATGGATGCATGAGTTTGTACAATTTTTTTGGAGTCACAAGTAAACGTATACCGTGTATCTATCGCCCTTTTATAAATTAATAAACATTTGTAATGCAATAGCATTAGAAATACGTGTAAATCCAATATCCCTTATATAGCTTAAATGTAGGTGTGCATCTGTATATCGGTGTGTATGTGTGTGAGTTAAATGACTATAAACAGAATACTAAAGAGAAAGCAAGTCATTGCGTTAAATATTGTATTGAGTCATAGCACCGTTGCAACATTAAGGAAGAAAGGCTAGCGCACACTAAATTCAATTGTGGTTTTATAATTTGGTTTCCTGGAAAATAATACACTCACACATACACAGACACAGAGTGACTAAATTAATTTCTAATTACTTTTGTCGCTTCATGAAATACACTCGTACTCATAATGCTTAAATATGAAATTATGATGAGCACGTTACGATGAAAACGTAGCTTTAGGAAATTTAATAAATGCTAATGAGAAATCCTTGGATTTCCTACACATTATTTAAATGGGCAAAAAGAGATATATTATGACATCTGCATATGTATGTATATATTAAGAAAAAAAGGAGGAAGTTATAAATCATTCACAAGCAATCTTATCATAATTTCATTGTTTCAAAAGACCGAGGAATATATTTGAAGGGATATACACTGTCTTACAAAAGTTTACACACCCCCCAAAAAATTTATTTTTTTTATATAGGGTCCGCCAAATTAATTTTTTTTTTTTTATTTGAAAGCACAATCCTTCCGGCTAATAATGGAAAATAATTTCATTCAAATGGCTGTCTCGGCTGGCCATGCAATAGCCTACACGATCAATCCAATTTTTAAGCACATTATCGATTGTGTGCAGCTGTATTTCACCAATGGCTTCACGAATATTGTCCTTTAAAGCGTCCACTGTCTCTGGCTTGTTGGCGTAGCACTTATCTTTGACGGCACCCCACAAATAATAGTCCAACGGTGTCAATCGCAGCTCCGAGGTGGCCAAACGACATCAGCTCTGCGACTGATAATGCGATGTTCAAAAACAGGGCGCAAAACATCGAGTGTAGCTTCGGCCATGTGGCACGTAGCGTCGTCCTGTTGAAACCATGTGTTGCTAATATCCTCTTCTTAAATTTTTGTAAACAAAAATTCGTTCAACATGGCCCGATAACGATCGCCATTGACTGTAACGGCCACTCCTTGCTCATTTTCGAAGAAAAGTTGCCAAATTATACCGCTGGACCAAAATCCGCACCATACAGTGACTCGTCTTGAGTGTATCGGCTTTTCAATGTATGCGGGCGGGTTTTCTGTGCCCTAAATGCGACAATTTTGCTTGTTTACATACCCGCCAAGATTAAAATGAGCTTCATCTGAAAAGATGACTTTTGCAACATTACCATGATTTTAAAAGTAATGTCGCAATATTTCGCAGCGTTGTTCAAGCGTATACACAATCATATTCGTTCAGCGGAAGGATAAAACTAATTATCTGTCAAATCAGACATGAGCTAGGTGTTGCCATTCACGAAATTAGCAGTAGTTGAAAAAAAAAACGTTAGATGGCTGACCCTTTATCATGCATTCGTATGTGTGTCTGTATGTATATTTTGTGTGCAGCGACCAATAAGTATTACACTCTTGCATGTTTTATATTACAAAAACAACATTTACTAAAAAGAGTTGCTCATTTTCAACTCGTTTTAATTGTTTCGACTCGGTTTACGTTCCGATAAAATTATATTCTTTCGCTTAAATCCTTTTAAAATTCGGCTCTCGAAAAGAATCGTTCTTTACGAACGAATTCAATTCTAGCACTCTTCCTACTCTGGTTTCTGCATGCCATATCGGACCTACTTGATGTAAATGTCAGTGGGCTTTCGTCGTTTCGAGCCGGGACGCTGACATGTGGGTCCGCTTGGACCCAAAATGAGCTTCATCTGAAAAAATGATTTTTTTTTTTGGCAAAATCGGCAGGATCGATCGCAGGCTCAGATTTCCATCGTTGTTTAAGCGTATACACGACCATATTCGTTCAGCGGAAGGATAAAACTAATTATCTGTCAAATCAGACATGAGCTAAGTGTTACCATTCACGAAATAAGCACCAGTTGAAAAAAAAACGTTAGATGGCGGGCCCTATACATCATTTAAAAGGTCTGTTTCTCTTCTTTCTTCAATTCGAGTTATATTCAGCTAAGTTATTAGCTTATAAGTGCATGAAGGTCAGAAAGACCGGTTTTTTCCCCGTAACTCGAGATTTTGTAGGCATTTTAAAAATTTCAAGAACAGCGCCTATCACAAAAGTAGTGTCATTTCCCAGGTATTACCACTTCGTTCGTTTTTGTCTCAGTGTATAGTTACTTCTTTTCTTTTTATTTTTAACAATTTATCTTAATTTATGGTTAGTTGAAGTTGATGTTAGTCGTTTTGACTGGCTAACAATGCACAAAAAAGGGGTAGAAAGAGCGATACACCCCTAGGATTAAAAATGTTCACATTATTTTCTAAACAAACCTCATACATACATATGTACATATCATATCATCATACCAATGTGTGACACAATCATTCAAATATTATCAGCATAGAATATAAAATGACAAAAATACAAGGAAATGACATTCAAACTCAATTAAGTGCAACAATTTGAAATATTTAAATAAAATTAAATGCGAAGGACCAGCAAGACTTTTTTCGTCAACAATGTGTAAAAATTTAATGAAAATGTCAAATACTTTAATTAACTCCAATGTTTGTTGGGTTATTTTTTTGTTGTGTACTCGTATGTGTAAATCTATTCGTCCGTCCGTGAGTTTATTTATCCAAGCCATGTTGTCTATAATTAAAGGCGTTCAAATAATTTATTTAAAACATGACACACTCAACTCATTGTTACTGATGATGTCCGATGATGTTGATGAAACTGAATTAGTTTTGAGAAAAGAGTTGTTGTTATTGCATTTATTAAAATTGTTGCCATGACACACACCGGAATAATATTGACAACGATAGCTCTCATTTAAATGAGGGAAATAGGAGTAAAATTACCCATCGCCCGACAGTGGTGTGACTGAAAGGACAACAAGAAAAACAAATTAAATGAACAGGAAACAAAAACAAAACAAAAAGCTGTTGTTGTTTTTTTGATTCACATTAAATTGGAACATAAAATTTACATTTACAACGTAGGTTGTTTTATAAGTTAAACAAGATTTTAAATTCAGATGGAAACAAAATAGGTTCTTGAGAAAAAGTTTTCAGTCGAATGTGATTATACAGGACAATCTGCACTTAACTAGCTTTTGAAACGATATTTGCTCAAAAAAAGTAGAAAATATTGCGTGCAGTACCCTAAAGTCGTCATTATTTTTATCATATGTTGGCCCACTCATCCGGAACAAATATTTATTGTTTTAATGGCATATGTTTGTATTCATTGTCTGATTTCTCATCGCTTTACTGATTACGAAAAAACGAAATCAAAGATTTTTCCATCAGAATTGATGAGTTAAATAGTACTGTGTGCTCCGCATATAGTGCAGTCTTATACCAGAAGTCCGCAAAAAATATCAAAATAAGTACATCAATATTCAAACCAAGTGTGCTGGACCAGTGTTTGGCTACCCGTTGTGACTTA
This sequence comes from Wohlfahrtia magnifica, assembly GCA_023159175.1. Classification (NCBI taxonomy): domain Eukaryota; kingdom Metazoa; phylum Arthropoda; class Insecta; order Diptera; family Sarcophagidae; genus Wohlfahrtia; species Wohlfahrtia magnifica. The sequence goes on from JAKWBJ010000206.1 coordinate 904,136, forward strand.
CATTGCTTCGTTTAATGACAATATATGACAAATATTTGCCCTCCAAAATACCATTTAGATTATTAAAAACACATGTGTGGTTTATTACGCAGCAGTCAGCTTTAAAACAAATATCTCATTAATCAGCCCTCGTATATTAATTTTCGGCCAACATGTATCATTTTTTTTTTTTTTTTTTGCTGAATCGTATTTACGTACTGCTGGTGTTGGTCTGGTCATTTTAACTTAATTACATTTGCATTATTAAATTTTATGACATTTGTTGCAAATACGATAGAAAATGTTGAATGATATCTGTTGGTGTGATTGCAGTTGTATCAACAGTTAAGGGCGAAGGGACTATACACAGACCAGCATATGTATGTGACAATTGAAGTATGGGTTACAACAGAAAAAATATTTGGCAATCATTTGGCACTCGCCACCTTTGCTGCCATAAAATGTTGCAGAGATATTTTGTTGCAACACTGCAGTCGTTATGTTGAATATTTAATATGTGAATCGTTTTTAATGTGCGTTCTTGTCGCTCTACACACATAAAATTGTTGTTGAAAATTTATCAGTTTTTTTTCTGTATATCGTTATGTTAACTGTTTTTTTATTGTTGTTTTTTGTTTTTGGTTGTATTCATTATAAGCCAAGGTTTATAATTACATTTACGGTATGTATGAGTGCGTGTGTGTGTGTGTGTCATCAGTTGCATATGATTTTATTAACTCAATACAAGTGGCAAACAATAATAACGATAATACGCAGAAGAAAAAACATCACAAATAATGCATAATAATAGCAAAGGCAAGGCAGTTATAACAAAATAATTAATTAAATTTATTTATTTAAAGAAACAAAAAAATGAGGAAAAAATATTCATTAGTGTTTAACAAGATATTACGCATAATGTTCGTAGTTGGTATTTTACACTACAATTTATTCGTTTATTCATATTACATTTTTAAATATTTTACAGAATTTAATAACGGCCATACTAGCGGTTATTTCGAATCTGGCAACACTTACGAAATGAATCGATTAACGCTGGAGCAACATTGAGATTTATTGGAATCTTATCATCATTTAAAATCATCATTTCGGATGAAGCTCATTTTTAACTTGGTGGGTACGTTAATAAGCAAAATTGCCGTATTTAGGTCTCGGAAAAACTAAGCGTGGTCTTATAGAAGCCAATGCACAAATTACGAGTGACTGTTTGGTGCGGTTTGTGAAGCGGAGGCTATATCAATCACAACCTTAGGGTCTTTAGCCTGCATCAAATCTCTACGTCTCACAAATTTTGCAGCAAAATTTGGATGATCACTGCGCGAAGTTTGTAAAAAAAGTGGCGGATACTCTTTATAAGCTTAGTCTCTTATTTCTGTCCGTTACCATAGTTCTATTATATGGAACATAAAAATTAATTTGATTAACTCTTTTGAGCGTGTTATAACAGCAAAAGCTCTCTTTTAGATATATATGCATGTCGAATGTGTTTTTAGAGGTTCATAATCTTGAGCTGATGGGGCGTTGTGTAGTAGTTACAGTGCACGCATAACAGCACAAACGACCTAGGTTCAAGCCCCAGCAGAGGACATGACGATAAAAAAATTTCATTGTGGTTTCGAATGTTTAATAATAAAGAGGCTTCTACTTCTTTCCAGACAACTCCATCTAAAAAGAAAATAAAGAAAAAAGCCCCCTAGCCTTCCCATATACCTCTGGCGATGATGAAAAACATCAGACGAATGATCAGGAAAACACGCTACCTACTGGTAAAAAATTACAATGCAGTTACAGTAAAGATCACCACCGATTAGCAAGGATCTTCACCACTAAGCAAAAAAAATCATATGGAGGAAGCTACAGCTGATTAAGCTCGAAAATATCAAACTGATTAAAGAAACTGAAACAAAGCAATATATGCTTTTTGGAAAGCCAATGTGCTCCCTAGAGGAGTGACGAAAAAAATCTTGAGTTGGCAACACCGCTTTATTTGACAGCCGATTTAACTGGTACTTGCTTTTTGTTTAGTTTGGTTTGAAATTTAATTTTGGATTAACTTACACCAGAGCAACATTTGTAAATTGTTTAACATTTTTATCAAAATAATGGTTCTGTTCATCAAACTTATACTGCCTTTGAAAAAAGAATAATCAACGAGTTTCTATCGACACAACATTACATCTACAGAAAATTACTGTTTGATGTGCTTTATGGGCTGGCGGAGACATTGATTCACAAGTTTTCAATAACGATGATGGTGAGAATGTTTCGGTCAATAGTGAACAGTAAAGGGACATGATTAGAAATTTATTCGTACATCATGTATTCGTACCTGACATCTGGTTCCAACAGGTCCTAGCCACACAGCATGTGATAAAATTGATACACTTAAAGAAACTTTTAATGAAAGAATAACTTCACGTAATGATCCAATTGATTGGCTGCCAAGATCATGTAATTTAACCCCATTGGATGATTTACTTTGGGGTTATGCAAAGTCACTTGTCTACGTCGATAAGCAGGAAACAACTGAACACCTGAAATCAATATTCGAAGAGTAACTGGTGAAATACGGGTGCATATACTGCGAAATGTATTTGAAAATTTGTGTTCCAGATTGTGCCTTGTAAACGCAAGCCGTACCAGCCACATGGCCGATATTATACTTAAAAATTTTTTCATGTTACTTCTCTTGGGAGAATAGCGCTCCCACATAGCATTTCCATCTTAGACGGTTTGCTACCAATGTCTATGCCTCTTCCCATATAAGACTGTTTTGCCTTAGTTCTTGGATAATTGCACGTCGGCAGGTGTTTCTTGGTCAACCGCGATTCCTTGATCCTTGAGGATTCCATTAAAGTGTCATCATTTAAATATTCTCACTTGCTTTGCATTATCTCTGGTGGTCGAAATTATATTTAAACTTTAATGTCATAAAATTTTCTTTTCAACAAAGCCCGTTTCTTTGATATTAAAAATATATTTTTTTATTTTATTACGATTACAACTTGTGTAGCTGTAAAAAAACACCCTATACGTTCTATAACAAATTTAGCAAACGAGTTCATTATTAGAGCTTATTGGTATTATAAATTGTAAGCTCGTATCTATAGCGAAGCAGGGTCATAAGTTTAACATTTTTCGTCATACAGTAATTTCTACTTAAGGAAACCATTTATTGTGATAGTGGCTCTACGATCAAAAATAATTTTTCCAAAACTTTCCAATAATTACTAGAAGCAAATGCTGCTTAAATATTGTAATAAATTTTTTTTATTAAAAGCTTTCGAACAGTCATACACTACACCAGGGGTGCGCAAAAAGAGAGAAACACTTAAAATAATGAATACACTGAAATTAAAACGTTGTAATAAATAGGTATTCATACATAGGACAAACATGCATAAATTTATGTAACTTATTCTTAACACTTTTCGGTGTAGAAATCAAAATTTTAGCTCCTTAAAAATCTTAAAATTAAAAAAAAAAATACAAAAACATGCGCTACACCCCTTCTTCGTTGACGACTAACAAGCCACTGAAATATTTTATGTCTCACACACATACATTTTGTTGTAATTGTGGTTGCCGTTTGAAATAATTATTCTAATTTCTTAAGTTTTTTATAGAAAAATAAAACAAAAACAATTTTTTTTAATAATGGTTAGCGATACGGTTGATTTTGGCACATTTCAGGAAAATATTTGGTAAGATTTTCTTTTCTTTTAACAACCCTTTTTGTTATAGTTACGTAGGAATAAATAAACAGCCGAAAAACTTCGTAATCTGAACGATATGGATGAGCGTCACTGCACTACACACTGGCCGACAATATTAAGTTTTTATAAAAACTGTGAAAAATAGTAAAAAAAAAATGCTTTTCAACAGTAACTCACAATTGAAAAAGACATACACCGGGAGTGAAATGAAACCGAAATAAAATTTTCACAAAGTGAGTAAGTAAATATTTCATAAAGCAAATGTCTCTTTAAAAGCCAAAAAATAGAAGGGGGAGAAGTTTTAACAACTTAAATGCCCAAAATCACTGAGGCGTATGTGGTATATAAACACATTCTCCCACGCAAATACACTCTAAATCATCATCATCTACTCTCAAATGAATGAGGATGAATGAATACACACACACAAATCCTAACACCCATGCACACATACATACACGAACACATTGTCAAAAGGAATTCATGGAAAATGTACGAAAAATTAATAAAAGAAATGGAATAAAAAAGGGCAAAGAATCGAAACCTTGTATTAAAATCATGATGCAATTTTAATGTTGTTGCTTTTCCAGCTCTAGAAAAAGGAAGAAAATGGAAAAATTTTAAAAAAAATTACGAAATATGTTTGTTCTACCACAAGTACACACACGCATACATAGGATTATATTTTGTTTTAAGTTTGCACATATAATGTCTACCCTACGCTACTGCATTGTTATACTTGCTGATAACTGCTTACAACTACACTTATATTCCGATATGCATCACACCGATTTAGGCCGTTTCAAAGTTTTGTCTTTTTGACTTTTTTTAATTTTAAAATTACATGGGTTTTTCTCGATTTGCTTCGTTAAAATGAAAATAGTTTTCGAACAAGCTTTATCTATTAGTGTCGTTTTAACAGTCTCTGAAAGCATAATGCTATAAACACATTCAAGACTACCGACCATCGATTACACGACTACATAAAACGCTGGCTACAAAAGTAGCCAAGTAACCAGCTACTTCATTATTTTAATGACTACAGCTGGAAAATAAATATAAATAAATGGACTTATGATTATTCTCTTTCAGTGGTGCCACATACATTTTTTCGCGTTTTTAATGTAACAAAAAGTTTCCGAAATAACCCCCGTGTGGCGATCACATCGTTCAGATTTGAGTTTTTTTTTTTTGTTAGGTTGGTACATCTGTTGTTGATATTTCCGCCAAAACTTAGCATCATAGCTGACATTTGCAATAGCTACGTTGCCAAGAGTACATCTGTCTCTATGTGTGTTGGCGATTTTTTACAATTTTTACTGTGCTAAGGTCGCAAGAGGCATGATTTTCGAGACTGAATTCTATTCCACATTCATCAATAAGATCATTACTAAAGACGAGACTTAGGTTTATGAGTACGACACGCAATCCAGACATCAGGCAAGTGAATGGCGTTCACCAAATGAGCCGAGACCAAAAGAACGCTCGTTTTCAGCCAAAAAGGTACGCATGCTCACATTTTTCACTGATTGCAAAGGTGTAGTGCATCATAAATTTTTGCCTGAAGGCCAGAAAGTAAACAAAGAGTATTTTTTTTTTTGGCGTTATACGACGTTTGTGTGAAGCAATTCGCCGAAAGAGACCAGAATTGTGGGCAGAAATCTCGTATATTTTGCACCATAACGCACCATCGCACATTGCCATCGTTACTCAAAATTTTTTGACGAAAAATACACAAATACCATCCAACAGCCACCGAATTCACCTAATTTGGCTCCCTGTGACCTATATCTATTGAATCGAGTTGAAAAACCATTACGGGGAGCGCGTTTCAGCAGCCGTGAGGAAATAATAGAAAAATCGCAGGAAGCACTGGAAACCGAATATAAAAAATGCAAGTATCAAGCTATGACGCCAAGATTTAGGGAGAATATCGACAATAGATGTACCAACTTCACAAACAAAAAAAAAAAAAACTCAAATCTGAACGAGGGGACTTCACACGGAGGTTATTCCAGGAACTTTTTGATCAAGGTAGTATATTTCTTGTATACCCTTTCATGCATCTCATTGTATTGACAGCACTAAACTGTTTTTTGTCGCCAAGAAAATAGAAACTAGCCTAAGTTAGCTACGAGCTACAACGGTAGAGATGTAGTTGGTACTCGTGTTTCCGCTAAAATAATTATTCTCATATGCACACATATATTCTATTTTTGACAGCTTGTGGTAGGTGGTCGGTAGCCTTGAATGTGTTTATAGCATAAATCTTTAAAAATTGCCCAAAAGAGACCGTAAACTTGGAAAGGTCCATTAAATCCATGCAATGACAGTTTCACATTAGCGTGCTTCTAATTTTTAAAAATACTAAATTCCACTATAATTTTTGGCTACGGAAAGCGTTTTTAAGGAAGTTAGGACTCAAGCTTTCCAAAAAAAACAAAAAAAATTGGTTCATAAATATAAGGAACTCCTTAGTCTTACATACATACATAAATACATATGAAAGTTTTGTTTCTTCAGAGTGGACAAACTGTATTATACATTGATAATTATTATTATTATTTGATTAACAAACAAACAAGAAGCCTATACTCTACTCCTTCATATCTCCGAGAAGAGTGCAAAAATATAGAATAAAATCGACTGCTTTTTTCTATGATAGAAATATGAGGGCACCACTGTCGTTTATTACATTTCTAAAGAATAAATAAACAAAAAGCACAATAAAAACAAGGTGCCTGTATACATATAATTAAATCGACAACAACAACACAGATATAAATGTTTACAAATAAAAATATACGGCAGCAACAAAAACACGCAGAAAATAAAATACAAACACACAGGCAATGACAAACAATAAAAGCTGAAAGAAGTAAATGCTTCCATTCGCATGGCCACATAAGAACTGCGAGGGCGGATTGACATTGAGGCTACCTAGCGCTAGATGGCAGCACAAACACAAAAACTTTTTCTTTCTTAGAAATTACGATCGATTAGTTTATTTGTTGTAGTCATTTGAAGTAAGCAACTTTTGTGTTTCTTGGAAAATGGAAAAAAGTAAATTTCGTGTAGTGATTAAACACTATGATTTGAAAGGCAAAACGACGAAAGAGACAAAAGAAAAGCTTGATAAACATTACGGTGAATCTGTTCCGTCATATTATATGGTAAAGTATTGGATTGCTGAATTTAAGCGGGGCCGAAAAAGCACTGCAACAACACCATCAACAGGAAGGCCAAAAGAGGTGGTTATAGAAAAAAATATCAAGAAAATCCTCGGTATCGTTATAAATGATCGCCGGGTCAAAATACGTGAGATTGCTGAAATTGTAAATATATCATATGAACGTGTATTCAACATTTTGCATGAACATTTGCATATGAAAAAGCTATCGGCAAGATGGGTGCCGCGTTTGCTCAGTGTTGAACAAAAACGAGTTTGACAGATCCTGCTGATTTTTGGCGTAGATTAATAACTGTTTATGAAACGTGGGTCCACTACTACACACCTGAAACCAAAAATCAATCGAAACAATGGGTGGAAGTGCTCCGAAGAAGGCTAAGACAACGAAATCGGCTGGCAAGGTTATGGCCACTGTATTTTGGGATGCACACTGAATATTGCTCATCGATTATTTTGAAAGGGATCCACAATCACAGGAGAGTATTATCGTGCATTATTGGATTAATTGGTTGATGCAATCAAGGATAAACAACCACATTTAAACAACAAAAAAGTGCTCTCTCTCTTCAAGACAACGCACCGGTTCACACAGCATTAGATACGATGCTAAAACTACGAGAAATCCACTTCGAATTGGTTGATCATCTACCTTATAATCCAGATTTAGCCGCTAGTGACTTTTTCCTGTTTCTAAACTTGAAAAAATGACTCGCAGGAAAAAGATTCATCTCAAACGAAGAAGTGATTACCGAAACTAATGCGTATTTTGAGCATTTCCCAAAATCGTATTATTCAGATGGTATAAAAAAATTGGAAAATCGTCTTACTAAGTATATTGAGCTAACAGGAGACTATGTTGAGGTTTTTGAAAAAAAAAATGTCTTTTTCCTACTTAGGTAGCTTCAATATCAATCCGCCCTCGTAAAATGAAAATAAAAAAATAAATGGAATCTACTTGAAATATCTAGAGGTTCGAGAGCTTTCGAAGTTTTGTTTACTCAGCCATATAAAAAGCACAACGGTGTGAACAGCAGTTAGTTTATTTGGTGTATACTCAGCGAATAAGTTATTGGTTTGAACTCAATGTAAAGAAAGTGTGGTTAAGCTCTGGTTGAAGAGGTTGTCATCGAATCTTACAACTACGATTGGGTTGGAAGATCTTTTACAAAGTTATAAGCAAAAACTGTAATTAAGAATAGGAATTGTTATTGCTTGTAAAGAGGTAACAAGCAGTGGTGCACAGTAAAGGATTTTAATTAAAAACAAAACACAAAATTTATTTTATTTTAACTACAATCTAGGAACTCATAAATAAACGTTTTTAAAAAGGTAAAAACGTCACAATCTGTACTAATTGTAACAATAATTGAGGTTAAATACTGGCGTGCAGAGTATGTATATTAACTCAAAAGTAGAAAAATTACAAAAAAAATGTGGGATTCTAATACGGCTTCGATTTCAGTTTGGAGTCGGATCATATTTGATCATCTCACAACATCACTTTGGCACTGAGGTTGATAATTAATTATTGTGTACAGGGTATCATATAGGCACTCTTAACCAACTATACTTGGTTTATATGCCCTTGTTTGTATGATTTTCATTATTTTTTTTCTGCTGCAAAAATTCTTCCCATTTTGGGTTTTTTTTTCTATTTTGCGTTAAGCAATTTCTCATGTGATTTCATTCATTTCTTTTGCTGGCTGGTTTAGCGCACTAAGACTTAATCAACTGCAAAAAAATAACTACTGAATGAAAATACCTTCAGGGGAAGACGATGATGAAGATGATTATGATGTTTTGTTTTTGTTTGTTTCCTTGTTTGTTTACTTTTAGGAATCTTTTCCGGAAAATGCGAATGCAAATGAAAAAAAACAAACTCGAAATAAATGGCACAAAAATGGTTTCGCTTCAGTAAAACCTAAAACAGATGTTGAGGAAAAATACGCAAAGAAAAAATCGTATGGGAAAAAGAAAAAAAATTTGATTAACGAAAAAATGTAAAATTCGAGGAAGAGCGTAGGTATTTTTGAGAAGTAAATGAACTCAAGAAAGTAATTAATTTTCATAACTTAAGAAGAAAATGAAAAAAACAACAAAAATCAAATCAAATTAAATGAATTTGTAAAAGTTCAGTTTCTTGTGAAAATTGAAATTCTTTTAGAGTTGTTGTGTTTCTTACTCAAAATGCGACAATTCTGCTTATTTACGTACCAATTCGACGAAAAATGGGCTTCATCGGAGAACAAAATTTTAAATTAAAATTCAACCATTATGTTGATAAAAAATTTAAAGAATTTTTAAGCGTTGCTCTGTTGTAGGCAATTAAAAGATAGTGTTGTGATACCACTTGTTCCCAGTGTTGTCAATTTAGCACCTTTCCCGCTAGATTTGGCGCGTTTCAACTACCGAATAATCGAATTTTTCTCTTTAGCGCTTTTTGCAAAAAAATCTAGCGCGTTTAAAGTTGGCTTTTCTCTTATTGCAATATTTTATAATAAATATCGGGTGGGCCATTTAAAAATTAAAATTTAAAAATGCAATAAAACAAAAACGGTTTGAAATTTTACCAAATTTATTCCTTTGTTGTGAACAATTGTAGATTCTGGTTAGAAATGAAATATTATTTCATTCATATGGCTACCGCGGCTGGTCTCACAGTATCACATTCGATCGGACCAATTTTCGAGTGTATGGAATCATATCTCGGCAATGGCATTACGAATGTTGTCTTTAACGGCGCTACACAGAAAACAGTCCAACGTGTCTAATAGCAGCTTTTTGGTGGCCAACTGACATCACAATTTCGGCTAATTAATCGGCCATCAAACGTTTGAAGCAATAAATCGATTGTGTCATGAGATATGCGGCAAGTTTCACAATCCTGTTGAAACCAAGCATTCATTCACATCAATACCATGAAGAGCGGGCAATAAAAAATCGGTTATATCGGTGAGTTAGTTGTCTCCATTGACCGTAATGGTTGCGTCGTCCTCATTTTCAAATATGGGCCAATGACGCCTTCGCTTCACCAGACGCACCAAACAGTCACTCGTAATGGGTGCATTGGCTTCTGTAAGACCACGTTTGGGTTTTCTGAACACCAAATACGGCAATTTTGCTTATTAACGTACCCACCAAGATGAAAATAAACTTCATCCGAAAAGAAGATTTTTTTTTGGCAAAATCGAGATCATCCTGCAGTTTCTCATTGGCCAATCTAGCGAAGCGAAAACAAAGCGGATGGTCATGCGGCTTCAGTTCCTGAACCAATTGAATTTTGTGAGGCGTAATACCGATCTCTTTTCGCAACATTCAACGTAAACTGGTGCGTTAAATGTTCAATTATTGAACGATGACCAGTTGATGTTAATGGACTCTCGTGTTTGCGCATCAACAATGAAACCAGTTTCACGAACTTTAGCAATAAACTTGTATATACCGGACACTGTTGGTTCTTCTCTGCTACTGAATTATGTGCGGCATTTTCGTGCAATTTTCGATTAATTTTTTGTTTGTTTTTGAAATAAATTTCGAATAATTCCCAACGTTGCTCAAACGCAAATCGATTCATTTCATTCAGTGGAGATAATATACTGAATTTTCGACAGAATAGAATGACATAAGTATTGCCAGATTCGAAATAACCGCTGGTTCAAATTTAAGCCGAAGTGCATTTACGTCATTAATTCATACAATTTATGGTCTTAAAGTTGAACATTATTAATGTAAAAATTATATCGGATTCTCCACTTAGTGGTTTCAAAACCTCCGTTCTGGCAAAGCTGCCAGCCGTTAAATATCTATCATCTGAAGTGTATTTTTTTTTTTTTTTTTTTTTGTAAAAAGTATTTTATTTGTGCGGATCTTTAACAAGCGGAGAAGGCAAAAAGTAGTGATTCAAACGTGACAGATCTTAAAACAATTTTTTTTTTCGCAATGAAGCAGATTTCTCACTCGTACTTTATAGTGTGTTGTAGTTATCACATATGTCAGTATTTAGCGCTTTCCAGCGTCTTTTGAATAGGGGGATTACTTGTTTTGATTTAAAAAACTGGTTGTCTTTGTGCTAGTCACCAGAGTCCAGACAGAGCATTCCTGATGATCATCCAGTGGCAACGCACAAAAGACTGATCAGACCGACAGTCTAATGGTCCGATAAGCCATCGAGAAACTAAGAGCCCAGTGGTAGAAGTCGCCGCCAAGCTAGAGACGGACACTGGCAAATGAAGTAGACCACGCTCTCCTTCTCTCCAGCCGACCAAGAACCCCAACAGAAGTCACGTATAGGTTTCCAAAGAGAACAATGTTACTAAAAAGAGCAAATTAAGAGGTTCCCCATCGACAAATTAAAAAAAAATTGTGCAATATAAGGACCAGTATAACCTATACTCGTAGGTGTAAAGTTCAACCTCAATGAGGCACGTGTTAAAATTAATATATCGATTTCAAATTATCACAGAATACTTTTTGTTACTAAAAATAACAATTTAAGATGTTCTCCATTGAAAAATTTTGTGCCATATAAGGACTAGTCGATGGCATAAGCATTAACGTTAAACTGTATTTTTCAATTAAATAAAAAGGTACATTATTTCTTCTCCTTCTTATTTGTAGTGAGACTTTAACCATTTTTTTTTCTTCTTTGCTTTCCAAGTTCATAATCAGTGTCTTAGAGTTGTGACTTCTACTCCTTATTCACTTCAAATAATTTACGCTCATTAAGCGCGTGCACTATGATTTCCTGATGACAATTTTCTATTCATCTGCTTTACTCCTTTCAATTTTTCTTAAAGAAAAGCAACACACAATGAAATTTTTATGTATTTTTGTCACGCATCTCAAAAGAAAAAGTAAAAAAAAATCTGGAAAAATTAAATAAAACTGTGATTTTTAGTTTCGACACAAAACTACATAAGACACCGTACTTTGGTTGGATACCTAATTTTCTAGACTATAAAGAAAAAGAAAAAAATAATGGAATTTAAATGACAATTTCCTGTTCTAGTCGAAATTGTTATAACATTTGTGTTAAATGTCCTTCTTCCCATTTTCTGTTTTGAGTTTAAAATTTTAAATCTTTTCAAGGATAAAAATTTAAATGTGTTTTTTATTGAAGCACAAAATTAAATAATGTTTCCTTTTTTATTTCTTAAGTTTTTCCTAATATTAACATATATATAAATACATACCTCATTATACGGCCTAGATAGGTTAGGAAAATGTAGGCCATAAATTGAAGTGCCGTAAAACGAGTACCTTTTGTTTTACTTAAAAAAACGGTGAATAATTTGTGCCGTTAAGCGAAAGTGTTACATAATTTATACAGGCCGTTATAGCGTCATGCCGTAAAAAGAAATGCTGTATAAACAGGTATGAGTGCTGAGCTCACTTATGTCAGAGCTGCATTTTCAGTCTAAGTCAATATTGCAACAATTTTCGTATTCATTGCACAATAAATAATTGCAATTTGTATGGAATATTGAGCTCAATAATGGTGTTTATTGCGATTTACGCAATAAAGGTATATGTCTGAAAAATAAATAAATATTTATATATGTTTTTAAATATGTTATGTTTTGTGTACAATATTGCTTCTAAATATGATTTTGTTAAGGAATTTCAAATGTTTTTTTAATACTCTTTCAACCTTTGCTGTAGAAAGTCAAAGTTGGAAATAATAGGCTGGAATTTCTCAGCATTATACAACATTTGCAGGAAAGCATTTTTCAATTGTTCAAAATTCAATTTTTTTTTTTGTCTTAATTCAGATCCTGTCCCTTGTCTTTTACATTCTTCAACAAAACTTATTTAACCATTCATTTATTATATCTGAAAAGGAAATAATTCCTTATATTTTGAGGATTAATTGCGCTTAAAGCTTTAAATTTCTTTTCAAAGTCCAATCTTGCCAGAATTTGGTCACACAGTTCTATACACAATAAAACTTAAAATTAAACACAATAAAAATTAAAATTAAAATTAAAATTTTTAAGAAGATTACATTTTTCTATTTCATAAATTCTTCTCTCTCATAAAATATTCTAAAAACAACATAAGTTTCTAAAATTTTCTAAATACAATCAAATAAAAGTGCTTAGGCCTCAGCAAATATATTTTTAAATAATTACTAAAATAAAAAAAAATATTAGTTTTGTAATCCTAAAAATCGCCAAAATAAGGACAAAAATAATCAAATCGTCAATATGCTATTTTCAGAGCTAAAAATCGTTAAAACAACGATAAATCATCAAATATGGCAGACCTAGATGACACACGTTTGAGTCCGTTTATATTGCGTTAAAATAAAATAAAAATCTATTTTTTTATTTTAGTTGTTTTACAATCTGTCTCTTTTTTATTAATTCCACTGTACTTTAATACACCAAATTCGCTTTTACAACACTTTTTATTTGCGCCTGAAACAGACTTAACTTCTTGACAGCCAAGTGATAACTAACTAGCTCACCAGCCACAATTCGCCGCCTTTTATAGTATTTCATCTTAGTTTTTAATGTTCTAGTACGGACATGAACCTTCGACTTCTAGACGTTAATTCAAAATGTTCTTAAATAAATTTATGAACACAAAACGTAACCGATCCATGCGTATGGTAGCACTCTTAATTACTACAGGTAATTAACAGTGTTACAGGTAAAACAAGCCAATAAATTTTTTAGCTAAAAGCTCATAATAAGCTCTGATGTGGTGAATTTCGTCTTGAGCATTTTCATTTTCGTAATTTTACATTAAATACCAGAGTTGTTAAAACTGTTCACAGGTGTAGAGGATGAATTTTCTAATGCAGAATAATAAATAGAAAGGACACCCACTAAAAATATTCCAGTTACTTCGAGAAATCAGCCTTTGGTATATTTTCATAAAAAATATATTGTTTTAGTTGATCGTCTAGATAACCTATAAAATTCGCAATAAAACACAGTTTTTTGGGAAAAAGTGCCAGATGGCCTTAAAATCTTTAACGAGATCCCATGAGTAACACTTCGACAATTAAAAAACGTAAAAAAAATATTTTTCAACATTTTCTGAAAACTTATCTCAAAAAATATTTAAGTAATTTTTTATTTTATCAAAGATTTGAAAGTGAAGAAGATCTGCTGAATAGTATTTATGTATTTAATTCATTCGTAATTTAAATTCAGTTTTAAATAGAACATTATTTCAAATGCTATAAATACCTATAAAACGAGAGATAATTCAAAAAGCATTTCATTTCCACTTTTCTCTTAACCTTTTTTGTTCTTGTTGTCGTTTTATAGAATTTATGATGTTGGCTAAAAGTAATGCGTGTGCCAATTTTAAGTAAAAACTCATCCCTGTAATCTACTTCTTTCTCTGTGAAAAGCAATTCATACACTCAGTTGAACTGAGTGTAAGCATCGTTTTATGGTTTTAGTTTTTCAGTTTCTTTACCTTCTGGTTGCTTTCCTTTTAAATGAATTTAAAGTTTTAGTTTTTCGAATTCTTGTTGTTGTAGTTCAATGTGTTTTTGCAGTTTTGTGGTTGTTGTTGTTGTTGTAGTTGGCTTTTAAACAACTTGTAACCAGGTTAATATGAAAGTGTATCAGTTTCATTGCATCTCACACTTAATGGGTCTCTATATGTAAAGATTATGAAATGCGAAGAAGGAACAGTGGGCTTAAAGAACTTAAAAAAAAATTAAAATAATAATAGCGAAACCATTGGGTAGTAAAAGAAGAAGAATAATGAAATAAATAAAGTTTGCCTCTTAAATTTATGTAATAGCCAGCTAAACCCGGCGTGCTTCGCTACCCTTTTATTAAATGCCATCATAGTTACAAATTTTCCATTTCCACATTTTGCCTCCTTCCGGTCAAAATTATAATCACTTGTTCCATCTAGAAAGACACTGTAGATTTCGCTTTTAAGCTACATACCGTCTTCAAACAAATACACATTCATTTGTTTATATATATATACACTATACTTATGCATTTAGACAGCGTTTATCCAGTGTGATTTCTGCAATTCCCGCTGATGTAGATAGATAACGAAGCCTTAATAGTTGTCGTTCTCCACATCTACAAAATCCATTATTAAGTATGAATATAAGGTGCCACGCCCACTTATCCAATCTAGCCCAGTTATTGACTGATGATGTGTATTGTTCATGACGCTGTTTGAATCTAACTTAGAGACTTCTACTATTGCTATTTAGTTTGTATGAGAGGTACCACGCCCACTTGTATAATCCGCATACCTTTTGCCTGATGATGGGTATTGACTATGAGTCCAAATTAGACCAAATTCATTTTGACTGATGTCTTTTCTAGACTATGAATCTATTTGAGCCAAATTTAAAGAATTTCTCTGTTACCATTTTGAAGATATACTTTGTGTGAACGTAGCACCGCCCAGTTGAAATTATTAAAACTTATATAGACATAGACACAAACAAACAAACATACAAACACATATTCATTTTTATATATAAGATTTTGGTTGAAAAGTTGAAAGTAGTCTTTCCCGCCCATTTATTTATGGTTTATTAAAAAATAACAATTTTCTATTTAGAAAATTACAATTTTAATTATGGTTTGTACGGTGTAATTAAGGATAACCAATAATAAGCAATTGGTAATTGCCAATCAATAATAATAAAATTACATAAAATTGATTATGGGCAACAACAAATTTCAAACTCCTAATAAGTACTGATAACGAATTATATGCAAGTAATTAGTAATTTGGCCTTTAATTAATTTCAAAGCCCAATATACACATTGACTTACTAATGACTAATGAAAAATATCAATTACAAGTAGTTGTAAATAAATTTTGCCAATTACAAATATATTTTTTAATTTATAATCCAAAACTCGCAATTACAATAACAAATAATTGGTAATTACAAGTAATTGATAGTTAATGCGCTTAAATTATATTTTACTCCTAGTTAGTAACTAACTTTTGCTAATTATCTACTACAATAATTTTTAATTTGAGAACTATTTTCTAGTACTTTTACCCAATTTCAATTTGAACAAGTTTGGTGTGGATTTTATTGCTTATAGTTGAAATGAGTGGACTGTAATATTATATAGAACACCAACTCTTGTTAAAAATATATAATTTCTCATGAATAGCAAGAATATAAAATGTGTGTTTATGGGACCTCACCTTGTATATTGTTAATGTCAGATGTGTGATTTAAAAGAGGAATTGTTAGCAATTCAAACAATTTTATTGAGTATTTAATAAAAATTATAAATTTTAATTGATACTTGATAGATATATGTATTATAAGTCCTAAGTTTAGATTAGATTTTATTGATATTTAAGATCAAAGATGATTACCAGTAAGCGGTTGAAATTATTATAAAATGAATTTTAAATTTTTTGCAGGTTTTAATTTGGAATATCTCCAATACTTATATTCCTTCTTCGGGAAATATTCCTAATTACAGTGTTGTAAATGTGTTTATAAAAATAATCAAAATAATTGTTTATATATAATAACCGTTAAATTCAAATGTAATGTATTCAAAATAATTTGTAAACATACTTATAAAATACTGTTACGAAAATAAGGTTGGACACCACAGCATTTATTACATCGCTAAAATAAATAAACAAAAGCTGCAAGAACAGCTATACGTGCTGTTTACAAATAACCAAATCTACAACAACAATCTTTAGCAACGATAAAGTAAATAAAAATTTCACGGCAACAACAATAATAAAACAGCAAGGAAAACGAATAAGAGACAATGAACAAGCAACAACAAATACTAAGAGCTGAAAGAAGTAGATGTTCACATATGCATGGCTACAAAAGAACAAAAAGAAATTAAAAGAAAGAAATGGAATCTACCTGAAATATCGAGAGGTTCGAAAGCTTTCGATGCCTTGTTTACTCAGCCATATAAAAAGCACATCGATGCGAACAGCAATCAGTTTATGTGTCGTAAACTCAGCGAGTGCAGTTTAAGTAAAGTAAACCCAGCGAGTGCAGTTTATGTGAAGAGAGTTTATAAGGAGTAAACTCGTGAAGTGAATCGTGAAGTAGAAAAAAAACCAGTTTAGTTGGGGCTAACGCAGTAAAGAGAGTTAAGTGTGGATAACCTCTGGTTGAAAAGGTTGTAATCGAACCTAAGTTATAACTACGATCTGGCTGGAAGATCTTTAGGAAGAAGGATCTATCGAGTAATTGCTGTTGTTTAGAAGGTGGAAACAGACGGAGTAATTAAGAATAGAAAATTGCTATTGCCTGCAAAAAGATTACAAGCAGTGGTGCACATAACTGTGTTGAATAAAGGATTTTTAATTAAAACCAAACACAAAATTTATTTTATTTTAACCACAATCTACGAACTCATAAAAACACGTTTCTAGAAAGGGAAAAAATCTTTTAAGAATGCAATAGGAACAAAGAATATCATGTTGTCCAATGGTTTTTGGACACAATTACATTATGCAAAAATATTATACCTGCCAATTACAAGTTAAATGGAATTATCAACAACTGCTAATGAACTTGTAATTAATAAAAAAATATTTGCGTAACTACACTGATACTGATACTGTTTATAACAATTACTTTACAATTATCAATTACATCTCATGCAATACTTAACACGAAACTTTGTATATCAATTAAAAGTAATTGATAGTACATAATTACCTATAATATGTAATTGATAAGTGGCTTTTAACATTTAGTTTTTACAATTACTTGGATAAATGGTAATTAATTTCTGGTACTTTAAACTCAATACAGTGTAACTGAATTCATTGCATACAGTAGATTACAATTACAAATCACTTGGAAACGGTAATTGCTAATTGAACCTGTAATGAATGTAAAAATAATACTGATCACTCTAAATAATTTCCAATTATCAACTACATAACAATAAATAGGTAATTGGTACTAACAATTAGACAAGAGAAACTAATAAAATTTTGCAAATTGCATACGAATCTCAAATTACAATTACAGGTTATTAGTATTTAAAGGTTATTGGAAGTATCCATTTATTTATAATTATACTTGATATTTGCAAATACTGTTTAGCATAATTGTTTGCTTTTTGGTAAAGTAAATTCAATTACATTAAATAATTACGTGTTCATACGGTAGCTCCAATTACTTTGTTCACTGTGTGAATATTTACACGAATTACACTGTTCATATGACACCTTTCATATTCATTTTGATGGCTTTTTTCTTATTTTTTTTTTTGTTTTGTTAAGGAAATTAAATAAGCAATTTTAGCATGGACAAACACCCGATAAGAGTTGAGATCACATTGATTTCTAAGTTATCCACAGACTAATTAAAACTGCTTTTCATACAAAATGGATAATTCGCTTTAAAAATTTTATGTGGGGAGCTATATAATTCGTTTTATAATTGGAAGCTATGTATGTAAGTATGCATAAGAAAGCGTGTTAAGAAGAAAACTTTGTGATGGAATCATGCTATAAAACAAAATGGATACCAAAGTTAAATTAATTTCTCTCCTTGTACCTACTGTACTTCAGCACAAAAGCCAACATTACTCTTGCGCTTACATCTTTGTAAACTTACAATGTAAGGGTCCATTACCGACTCGACTGCATTCGATCACGTTGCAAAAAGGTAATTTACTATCAGTTTAGTATCATTCTTTTTATTTTTCTCTTTCGGCCTTTTTTGGTTTTTATTTCTTGCTCTTTTTCTCTTACAATTATTATTTTTAGTTTCTTTTATTTCTTTTTGCCATTTGGCTTGGCTTGACTTGCCTTTTGTACCTTAAAGGGATGAACATTTAATTGAGTCATATTCAGAGAATTTTAGCAGGAAAAACACAAGCAAAGAACACAGGCTAGCCAGAAGTTGAAGAAGAAGAGATAAAAGACGAAACATCAAATGCAATATGTATCAAATGTTTCAAGAAATTGTTCGATTGTTAAATGCACTCTCTCGTTCATTTAACACAAACGTATGCCAATAAAATGAAATTTTTTGCCTCATTTTTTTCTGTTTCTTTTTCTTGTTACCAGCAACACCATCTTTTATTTGGATATCGTTTTCGTTTCGATACGTTTTTATTCATTTGTTTTGAAAGGAATAAAAGGAAAATTTGGTTTTATCTTCTATCAGTATAGAACCTATACAAAATTTATGGCATAGATGCTTTTCTTTAAATTCTTTTCAATTAGTTATGCCATACATACATATATTTTAAGCAATAAGAAGAGAATGGCTCTGTATAGAGAAAACACTTTTTTGTAATTGTAAAAGGAATGTATTTTTAAAGAATTTGAAAGATTCATAAAATTTTTAGAACATTTTTGTTATGCAAATTGAAATAAACATTAAACTCAGTAAAGATAGACATTATAAACAAAAATTCACTGTGAAATATAATAAATATTTAAAATAATAATATGAGATAACCGACTTCAATACATCTGAATGAATATCCCAGGCACCAAAGCAATTGTATTCAGTGTGGACAGTACTAAGCAAAAATACCTAAAATTTAATTGGACATAATGCCAGTCGCGTACTTTCTCCCTATTTTAGTCCCATCCGGACCAAGTTAAAACATTTAAGGTAGCCTTTGGTTTTCTCCAGGAAGACCCTGTAAAAATTTCAGAATAATTGATTCCGTTTTTTAGCTGTATACAGACCAGAAATCAGTAAGGAATCGCTTTTTTGCTACTCATACTCACTCATGAATTTATAAGTATAAGTGAGTGCACATCATTCATATTCAACAACTCATACTCACAATAGCGTTGATTCATAGGTATAAGTAGCAATGAGTATGAATCAAGGATTGTACACATACTCATAACTACTCATACTCATAACATTCGTACATTTTTTAGAAAGTACTCATAATACACATAAAAATTCAAGTCATTCGTTAGTACTCATGAATATTCATGAATATAAGTATTGGCTGGCTATTAAAAAAAGGACCAACAAACAATTCAATTCGAATAATATTCATTTTGCATCGTCTATGCACAATGAGTACAGATGAGTATGAATCAATAGCATCATAAATGTTGATAGGTATGGGTATAAGTATACTTCATGCTTTAGAGTATTATTACGTTTTAACCTTTTTAAAACGTTTGAGTTCGTTTATATTGCGTTAAGAATAAAATAAAGCCATTTTTATTTTAGTTGTTTTACAATCTGTCATGTTATTTCTTTCTTTATTAATTCCACTGTACTTTAATACACCAAATTCGCTTTAAAGAAAAACACTTTTTATTTGTGCCTTAAACTGAATTTATTTCTTGACAGCCAATTCAAAACTAACTAACTCACCAGCCGCAATCCGCCGAGGTGAAGAAGCTTGGCGGTCAAGCAAGCACTATTAAAATACTTTTGTGGAATGGAGCGTTGTCTTGATGAAATTTTTTTTTGTGTTGTAAGCCAAGTCGTAATTCTTGAGTTTTTAAAATCAATTGATCCAAAAGGTTCCTATAGTAATCCGAACTTATTGTTTTATCTTTTTTAAGAAAGTCGATCAATAAAATAGCTTTGTAAACCTAGAAAAGCGTTGCCATGACCTTACCAGCCAATTGATTTTTCTTTTGTCGCAAGTGTCTAGTTATGAATCAATATTTCATCAACAGTTATAAAACGATGCTTAAAAACCATTTTATTTCGCTTAAATCGATACACAGGAACTTGAGAAATTTTCGTACAAATGCGGCACCCATCTTGCAGAAAGCTTCTTCATCTGTAATTCTTGATGCAAATTAAAATGCACTCAATTATTTGAGATGCCTATTTAATGCACTTTCATGCACTTTCATTCGACGATCTTCTAATACCATACTCGTATCATGCACTTAAGCTATGATTTCCGGCGTTGTTGCAGTTTTTGAACGTCCACTGGTTCATCTTCAATGCTTGTATTATCACGTTTAAGTTCAGCAACCCGATTTTTTACTGTTGCATATATAGGAGCACTTTCACCATAACACATTCACCATATCATTATGAATTTCTTATTCCGCTAAACATTTCTTATGTAAATGTTTAATTACACCACGAACTTCTACTCTTTCTATTATAAAAAAATTACTGAAGCGCCCTTTTTGAACACCTTTCACTATACGAATGAGTTGACATATATGAATGAAGCATGAGTTCATATGACGAATAGAAGTTTCCATTATGCAACGCTTTTTGCTGTTTATACCGCCATTACTATGTCAGGCGTATACGTACTTAAACATTAACTATACGCCACAATGGAATCATTTAAAGAAAATAATTTATAGTCTTTATTTGCAAAGTAAATTTTGCTGCAGTAAGAAAATATGTTAATATTGAAACTGAAAGTTATGTCATAACGACAATGTCAGAAAGAGTTATTATAAGATGGGAAAGGCTTTATTTGATAATTTCATGACTTTTTGTAACTTTCAATGCAACATTTTAATTAAACTGAATTCATAAATTTATTTTAATTTTAAAGAAAAAATATTATTCATGAGTTTAGAATACATATTCTTTTATTAAAAAATAAACCATCAAGGAAACCAAAACAATGCTTGGTAAATAACGTGGGGACTACGTACCATCCATGTTGGTAATAAAAACACAGTTTACTGTGTAAAATTTTAAAACAATTAATGCAATTTCCTGAAAATTAAATTGTGAGTATTTTTTATTTTCACTTATTTTAAATGTATTTTTTTGATTTGAATTAATTTTGCCCTAAACATGGCAAAACGAAATGAATATTTAGTTTGAATTCCATCAATCAAAGTGATTTGCTTTTATGTTTTTAATTTTTTATCCATGCGATGCACATGTTCTGTTTTTTCATCATTCACTTTTATTTTTATTTAAAAAATTCGTAAAAAATTAAATTTTATAAAATCTATACGTGTTTAAACATGAATTGTAGGTTTGTTATAAATTTAAAAGCAAAATGCCTGTGCGCGCATAAAATATACGAAATTCGTTCACTTTTTTGTACTTTTTTTGTTTTGTTGAATTCACATAAATTCCACAACATGCCACCGTGAGCTTAATTTTTATTTCGTTTTTATTTTCATCCTTTTAAATGCCTAGAAAAAATAAAATAGACCCACACGTATAGAGAGAAACTGCCAAACATAAGCCGATTAAGACACTGCTATACTTTATTGGTTTTGTTTAAAGCACAGCAGTATAAGGAACAACAGTGGAGACAAAAAATTTAGAAGTAATTAAATGACCAATTTTTTAAGAATTTTATTTAATTATTTAAAATTTGCGTAAATTCACAACGATTTAGGAGATAAAGACTGGAGGGCGGAAACAGCTAGGACTTGAGGATTAAAAAAAAACGTTCTATGATTTTTAATTTCATAGAGATTGCAAATTAAAAAAATTACCTGACTTTTAGAAAAAATAAAAAATTTTAAATGCTTGACTTCACATGGCGGGTGCGCTAGTAGGCAAATAGTTTCGATTTCAGCCTGGGAATATTGTCTGTTGCACTACCTAGAATTTGCTGTTTTCAATAATGTTATTAGTTAATCGTCTTACCACTTTTTTTCTGCCACTTCTCTAGGGAGCATATTGAACAACACAGCATCCATTACTTTGTTTCAGTTTCAGCAATCAAGTTGATTTTCAAGCTAAGTTGATGATTAATCTACCGTGGCTTGCCTCCATATGATTGTGTGTAATGGTGAAGAACCCTGCTAAGTGGTGGTAAGTGAATACAATGATTCAACCAATGCCACCACCTATGATGAAAATCACCATTAAGTGTTAAATTTGAATGTATGGTATTTGGATACGACCTTCCAACCTTGGTAAAATGTCGGATTTATGGGTCAAAGCACCCGGCTAGGAGTATAACACTACACCGAGATTACTTTTGTCTTGCGATTTGGGTATAAACCACAGCCACCATGTTGCTCGCATAAGGGGTCTCACTATAGCCAGGAAGGGATCAAAGTCCCTGAAGCTGCTAACTCTTGTGGTACCATAATTAAGCCTCCGGCCAGACTTCGTAACAAAAATACTACTACCAGTATAATTCCCAAATGATTCCGGACTGGACAACTGACACAATCATACAACCAGACATGCACACCACAAACCAAAAATCAACTATGAACGCCCACACATACCGCAGATGATGCTGCAGAAGAACCTACCATTTCCTACTCCTAGCACCCCTTCTATTATAGACACAGCGGATCTCCGCAGAGTCACATCCGATCCCAATTTTACACTTACGTCCGCCAAATTCACCGTTACGATGAGTCCCATCGCCGCCAAATTTCTGATGTAACTATAGAGTGGACACTCCACCTACACAAGTCGCGAATCTTCTGATCGTATCCAACAGCGATCTTGGATACCTTGACGGCGGAATTGACAATGGGAAATCTGTCCATTCTACACAGGGTGGTAAAAGAATCATCTCCTCCTCTGGATGTTATGCCTTTAGATCCGAGCTTTGGCAGGGGAGTCAGAGTTGAATTAACTTGTCTAATGGGTCCTTAGTTCGGAGTGAGTTTGATCTAAACGAGTATACCGATGGCTCCAAAATGAATGACTGTGTCGGTGCTGGTGTTCAAGGACCAACGGGACTATTCGATCTCACTGAGAAGATCGCTGAGTGTCTGAAATAATAACCACTGTTATATCTTCGCAGTGAGCTCAAATATAAGACCAATAATATTTGCTCTAATTGCCAAGCTGCGTTAAGGGCACATGGCTCCCATCGTATGACATCTAGACTAGTCAAATATTGCTACGATATGTTTCAAAAGCTTCCGCCTAGAAATAAGGTCCAGTTGTTTTGAGTACCTGGTCATTGGGGGATAGACGGAATCTCAGCAACAATTACTAACATTCTGAATCTAATCAAGGATTGAAAAATTGCCAGGTGATTGGAACACTTGAATTATAACATGCCTGACTGAGACCACATATGAAGAGAATGGTCACATGTGGGGATGTTTATAGACTGTGCTCACAGAGATCAGAAAGAGCAGAACATATATTGTGTGAATGTGGTGCTCTGTAAAGGTTTATTGGGAAATGTTTAGGGAGACATATCCACCAATATGGTTTCAAATCTGCTGGTGTTCATTAAAAAGGTAACTGATGAACACACTAACAAACAAACTCAACCACCATTCTATTATCTGCACTACAGCGAAGCTGCCGTGGTGTAGCGGTTAGAGTGCACACACATATATATAACACTAGTAGACTAGGTTCGAATCCTTAGCAGAGGACATGACAAGATTTGAAGAAAGAAAATTTAGTTGCCGTTTCGAGTGTTTTATACAGAGACTCGTCCTTCCACCAGAGAAATTCATCTTAAAGAAACTCCCTTGCCTTCCAGCTTACCTCTGGTGATGTAGACAAACATCAGATGGAATGGTCAGGGAAAAGAGCCACCTACTGGGTAAAAATTACAATGCTAAAGTAAAGATCACCACCACCACTTAGCACGTCGCCGGTGACCAGTCCGGGGTCGTTGTGAGGCCGAAACTGTAGGCGGCACGTGTTTGTGTTTATACTTACGTGTCACTAAGCCTGGTCAGAGGTATTCTGGTGCTACGGGAATCGGGAGCCCCAGGGATTCCGATCTCTGTCCGATTGTAGCTGTGGTTTAGACCTAAAGCGCAGATAGTGCGCAAGCTCGATGTGGTATTGCATCTCCTCAACCGGATGCTCTGCCCATATCACGGCAGGAGCTTAGATAGTCTCCAACTCCTCACCAAGGTGTGATGGGTATGAGTGTCCTAACAACACGCCTTCGAATTGGTACTCACTTGTGACATTCACTCGTGGGTATCATAGGTGGTGGCGTTGGTGGACGCATCGTATTCTCTCGTGTCATTGGGGCACCGTGGAATATGTCGCACGGCGAAAGCTTACGTACACCCAAACAAAACTTTGGCTTTGCCTTGAGTCTGTGATTCTTGTTGACAGGCAAGTCGCGCTCAGTGCATTTTTGCATAAGAAGGGCCTTAGTTTGTCTTTTGATTGTAGTTGCGGGATGGGGATGGAGAATTCGCGGAGTGGAATGGAGTGTCCAATCTACAATAACATGGGGTGTGGAGGACGTCAGTGAGACGTTGTGTTCGGACTTTACGATGATTCGTCGAGTTTGTTCACTGTATCTTTAATAGAAAGGATGCTAAGATTTTGGAGTGATAGGTTTATTTGTGGCATGTGTAGGCGTATGTGTGGGCATGCATTGCTGATTTCTGGTCTGCTTCTCCGATTGGATCGGTGTGCTTCTCTAATTGGTAATTGTGCCATTTGTGTGATCATGAAATTCTTCGCGTGTTTATTGTTGGTTTTCATCAACTGGCCACCAGTTCAGAGTCATTTGGGACTAACACTGAAGTCTGATCGGAGACTTAATTTTGATACCAAGGCAGTCGGTAGCCTCAATGACCTTGGTCTTTGCCTGACTATGGCGAGGCCACCATGTGGGAGCAACGTGGTGGATGTGGTTTATACTTAAATCACGGGAAGAATGTTGACTTGTTGTGGTGTTACGCTCTGAACCGGGTGCCGTGACCCATAGACTGGTAGGAGTTTAGATAGTCTCCGATACTTTACCAAGGTGAAAGTCATGACCAAATAACAAGCCTTCGAATTTGGTACTCATTCGTAATTTTAATCATAGTTGGTGGCGTTGTTGGACTCATTGTGTTCAATCATGCCTCGACACCGTGAGGTAGGCCAGTGTGGCGAGACTCACGTAAGCTGTGACTTACCCCTTAAAAAAGATCTTCTCCACTACACAATCACATGGAGGCAAGCTTCAGTAGATTAACAATCAACTTGATTAATGAAACTGAAAAAAAGCAATAGATGATATATGGAAAACTGAAATGATTCCTAGAGTAGTGACGGAGAAAAAAAGTCTGAATCGACCTAAACATCATTGGTACAAGAACTTCGTATATCACTTTCTAAGTAAGTTAATTTATATAGGCTGGCTATTTGTACTTTGTAGTGTAGCTGTACTACTACGCCTACTGCTTTCTGTTCAACTGTTGTTTCTTTAAGTAAAGAATACATTTATTTTACGTCCCTATACGAGTTCAAATTGATGTTTGACAGCCTATTTTTAAACATCAAACCACTTAAATTTGTTTTACCTTTCTTCGTGCACCTTTTTCTGGTTCTTAGCCCTTCTACATATTGCTTGTAAAGACTAACGTCCCCCTTATCTCTTTTTATGATTTTTTTCTTTTATTTCAATGGAGGTTTTGTAAGCTTGTGAGTACGTATAGTAGGGTTTGAGTGTTTAATTTTTGCGCTTTTAAGTTTTTTTCTTCTTTTCTTTTCTCTTTGAGTTGATACACTCCTCTACTAAATTTGAAGTTCATCTCTTGGTGTTGAAACGTGACTTGTTTTTTGATAAAATGAATCTTCTGTGGGTACGTTCTTTTAATTTTTTTTGTTTTTTTTAGTATTTGAACTTTTACTCCTACTGAAAAGTGTTATTGTTGCCTTTACTGTGTGTATTTCTAAAGATATGGTAAAAACTTAAATCTTTTAAGTTGATTTTTAACAAGAATTTGTTGAATTGTATTACACGAAGAAAAAAAAAGTATTAAAGAAAAAACGTATTCAAGTGTTTGCATTTAACTTTTTGATTGTCTTCAGTTCGTTTTTTTATTATTTTTTACTCTAAAGTTTCTTAAAACGAAATCAAAAGAATAACATCCGATATTGATTAACTTTAGAAAGTTTATGGGGAGTAGTAGGAGCAGGGTTTGAGGGTTTTTAAGTGAAAGTTTGTTTTTTCTAAACATTGCATATTTCAACTTTTATTGTTTTCTTACAAAAAAGAATGAAAAATTGTTTTT
Organism: Wohlfahrtia magnifica; assembly: GCA_023159175.1. Taxonomy (NCBI): domain Eukaryota; kingdom Metazoa; phylum Arthropoda; class Insecta; order Diptera; family Sarcophagidae; genus Wohlfahrtia; species Wohlfahrtia magnifica. Next base: position 930,893 of record JAKWBJ010000206.1, read on the forward strand.
TAACTGGAGGCTGTTTGTAGGAAAAAAAATCGATAAATATCGTGGAGTTTACATTGTAAGAAAAAGTTTTTGGTGAATTAATATCCTGTGTTTTGAATACTGGCAGACTTAGCAGAAGACACAGATATAATATTAATAAAATTTATTAAAAATTAATTGCCTTCATTTTAAAACAATGTTTTAGAACCTGTTAAAATAAAATATTAATTTCTTAACTGTAGACATTTAAAGTAAAATTTAACAATGGCAAGCAAACACAGGCTTGCCTTGTCTTGTCTTTGTTTCCACAACGGCAGTTATCAGAAAATGTCATGGCAGTTACCATGACAAAACTTGAAAACGATATTTTCTTGTGCTTTTATCATACTGGGCGTACATCAATCTTCATGCCGCTCATGTTGTTATTCATGTACAGACATGGAGGAATATTGTCTTTTTGGAATAGACATACAGGAGCGGAACATTTATGCACACATGCTTGAACCACCTTCGGGCTGTTAGAAGTTTTTGTTTGTTTGGTTTCTTTTTTAGGAAAGTAACCCAACAAGCCAGAAAGTTTTGTACAGAAACAAACGATTTAATTTATTTAATCGGAATAATCAGAACCAGAAATATTTAATAATATCGTAACTTCTTCGATTGAAGATGCTCTATTTTAATAAAATGTGTCTTACTCTAGTTATGAAATTTTATTATTTATTTATTCATTTTTACTCTACAGGTTATTATAGCGCCATAAAAAATTCCTTTCAGTTTCATCTATCAAAAGCTTATGTTATTGTTCTATTCCTACTTATTATCCTCTCTGTAGAAACTTAATGTCTTACAGACAAGTATCCTCAGAATAGTTGAGATTATCCAGCTTAGCCTAGTGCCTTCTAGAGTAGAACATACAACAATTTTGATATTCTTGCAACGAAGAAATGAGTATAGCAAAGTAGCGCGGTAAATGGTTAAATTTTTTTAGCCCATATCGTCCACTAGGTATGGTAGGTTAGACGCCCGTATACCAACCAGAAAGTTGTTGGTTCTATACCAGGTCAAGCAATCTTACAAAAAATTCGACAGCGGTATCACCTTATAACATTAGCTAGTAAATGGTTATGAGTATTACTACTATTGAAAACTTCTCTAAACGCATTTGCCGTTCGGAGCCGGCGTTAAACTGTAGGTCCCTTTCAATGAGTTTAAAATAGATCGGGATTGTAGCCATGCGAATGTAAACATTTAACTCTCTCAGGTCTTAGTATTTGTTGTTGCTTGTTATTGTCTGTTACTTGTTTACTTTGCTGTTAGTTTTTGTTGTTGCCGTGTTATTCTTATTTACTTTATTTCTGCTAATGTTTATCGTTGCTGATACTGGTTATTTATAAACAGCACGTATAGTTGTTCTTGCAGCTTTTGTTTACTTATTTAGCGATGTAATAAACGCAGGGATGTCCAACCTTATTTTTGTACCAATATGTATTGTTGTATGTTATGTATGTTTGTATATTATGTTAGGTCAGATTAGGTTAAATGGCTCATTGTGATGCTGCATACTACAAGAAAAATAAAATCGGAACTACATGTCTACCGATTCCAAGACGGCTTTGTAGCAAAGCGACCTATATAAACTAACCATACTTCCAGCTGCAATGCGGTGTCCATAAAGTCCTGCACTTTCAACCAAGACAGACAAGCAAGTGTCTCTTGGTTGCCACCTCCTCCTCACAGTAATAACTGGACAACGTTGATTCACTATGTCCAAGACAGCATGTTTGCCCACCGCATGTTTGCCCACTAGATAATATATAGAGAGCATACTAGGGAGATCGGTAGGCTATTATTCGACCAGTTTTAACTGGTTTTTTTGGTTTTGTCGAATACAGTTTTTTCAAAATCTTTTTTTTCGAATACCGAATAAAGCGGTTGATTTAACACGAATAACCGGTTTATTTAAATAAATATTAATTCTATACGTTTACATGTTTTTTTTATTGAAAATATGCTCATCGTTTAACTATTTGTATAAATCTCGTTATTATTTTTGTATATATGACAACCTTGAACGTCTCACAAAGAACGCGAAAACCAAGTTAACAACACTAAACTTTTCTCATCTTCTGTGAATAAGTATTGATTTTTATATATGGAGAAGGATCAATTAGATTCATTGAAAGACAACAAACCCAGAAACGCCGGCAGATATATTAGTTAGTGAAGCTCTTCACAGCGTAAATACACATAACCAGTCGCTGGTAAAGTTGTGAGGTGATATCACTGTTGAAAATTGTCAGATGGTGTGGCCTGGGATTGAAACGACGACTTCTTAGTTGGAAGGTGGGTTCTTACCTAACATACCACAGTGACACACACACTATTAAATACGTGCCGGATAAATATACATACAGTGCTGCTCGAAATCTAATCAAATATTCTTGTCGAGGCAATTAAGGACTCGTATATTACTAATACATTTATTTAAAATAAAACATTCAATTTTTCTTATCTTAGACACCTAAATTATGACTATAATAACAAACCTTTAATTTCATTCTATAGCTGCTGTTCGAGACTTAAACAGCCTTCAGTACTTACGTGTACTAAACTTTGTTTTTATGGCCTCCGCACAGCGTTTTGGCATAATTGTTATGAGATTTGTTAGACTTTTTGTTAGTATTGATTGCCACTTTAATTCTAAGCTCTCCATTAGCTTCTGTTTATTTTTAAAACGACGTGGTCCAGCTCTGCGCTTCAAGAATTAGGAAAAAATTTATTTAAATAAAAGAACCGGTTAACCGGTTATTAGATTCATTAGTAACCAAAAGCCGGTTTTTTAAGTGTTATTTTTCATATTATTCGAAAACCGGTTTTTCAAAAAGCCGAATAATCGATCTCCCTAGAGCATACCCACCACATTCGAAATCCTCCATAACGGCTGTTTCATTAGTTGACTAGCCGTTCGCTGATTAAAAACCGGCCACAGCTCTCCTGCCTGCCCGCAGAAAGAAATCTGACTGCCCGTACAGACCGCGATATCAACATCAAATAACTCTTAGTATATCAACCAGTCCGCTGCCATCTTTATCGTCGAGAGCTCTGCTTTGACGAGAGTACAGTGATCCGGAAGCTGAAGGCATACTTTCGTATCGTGAGCAGGAATTAAAACACCGCCTCCCTCAACAGAACTGGGTCCAATTACCAACTCTGGTGAGATGCACACAGAAAACATTCTATCTAGAAAGAGTTTGGGTTTACAGTAATCCACCCCACCAGGGATCGTAGCCAAGTACCGCAAGATAGCTACATGCCCATAACCTGCGGCCATTTGCACAGCACTTGAAAACAATTACAACTGTCTTGTCACCAACAGAGAATTTTTTACAGATATCAATAGACGCTCCGATTTAGTTTGATCTGTAATAAGTGGCTAACGGAATCCGTTTTATAGTGAAATTCATTGAACTGTATAATCAAAAGTCATAAAGATTTTCGATTTTCAGACACCTGACTTTATTTCTTCTCATATTTTTTCCAAGCCTTCATACTTCAAAAAAAACTGTCTACTGGTTTATACAAAAATAAAAAATAAACCAGACCAAGTTTTCATACCTTCAAAAAAAAAAAAGAATTTTTGTATGACTTTTACAGGATTTCATATAGTCTCCTATGCATTATTACTATTTTTTTTCTATTTTCATTTTAATTTTTTTTATCCTATTTTTTAAACAATTTTTGCATGAAAAACGCCTTCAATGACAATCTCTTGTCTTGTCATCTTAAATTTTTTTGTTTATTTTCTAGTCGTCATTTATTTTTAAATGTTGTCTGTTTGTTTGTCTTTATTTGCCAGGACTATTTGCATCTAAAATTCTCATATTGACTCATCAACTAGCCTAACGACCGACTGACAAGCCAACCAACTTCATTCATATCACCTGTTATTTACAAGACACACAAGCAGATCCTACTACTGACGCTTCTCGTTTTACTGTCTGTAATATTTTTGTTTTTATTTTTTTTTTTGTTTCTTTAACAGCCTGTTTAGTTTACTACTGGAAAAGAGAAATATTTATATTGGCCATGATAATGTTGGCGTGGGTAGAAGGATCCTTTGTAAAGGATGGGAAAAAAGAGATGAAAGCATAAAAGAAACGGAAACGGAAGTAAGGAAGGTAATGTTAACTCAGGCATACTATTTTTTGAAGTTTTCAAGTTTTTTTTTGTTTTTTTTTTTTTTTTTGTTTTGCTATTTTGCTAAACATCTAACGATCTCTGTCATAACTTACAAATACAACCGGCAAATGAACAATTTTATGAAGGACCAGATACAATTATTACAAAGGATTTTCAATTGTAAAGATGCTCTTTAAAGTAAAATACATTTTAATGAAGAGAAGAGTTAAAGAAGAGTTTTAGAGAAGGACCTTTTTGTACTTGTTGGAGTCATAAATACTCTTGCCCATATTTTGGGCTATAAAACTTAAAAGAATACCTTCGAAAAGGCAGTGGGAGTGGAAATTGTATTCCGTTTTTGGTCGAACTAAGGTCTTGTAAATACTAAGAAGGTTGGATCGAGAGTGTGGCTTCTTTTAAAATGCGGAAACATTAAAAAAATGCTATCTATCAAAAGGACACCACAATGGCTTTTTACAAACCAAGCTTGGTTTCCGTTTCGTTAATCAATTGTATATTCAAGCTAAATAGATGATTAATCTACTGTAGCTCACCTCCTTAGTGGTGGTGATGATCCTCACTTAGCACTGCAAAGTTTTGCCACTAGGTGGCGTGTTTCTTCTGATCATTCATCTGATGTTCGACATTATTGATAGAGGAAAGCTGGAAAGTCAGTGTGACTCCTTTTGGATGAATATGTCTGGAAACTACAACCACATTTTTTCACCATGGCCTCTGCTGTGGACTCGAATCTGGGCCACTTGTGTTGTATGCGTGCACTCTATTTACTACACCACGTCACCTCCTTGGGGTCGGCTAAGATCCCAACTTAATCACAACGTTAACAAGTCTTCCGAGTCGAATGCCATACCAGCACTAGTTTTGATGCGGTGCTCTCTGAAGCTTGCACGTCCATTAGCTAATCTTTTGAGTATGTTTTATCGCGCCGATATTTTTCCATTCTGCTGGAAGGTTGCTAATATAATGCCGAGCCCTAAAAAAGGTGATGCTACCAACCACAAAAACTGCCGCCCAATTGCAATTTCTTCCGAACTTTTTAAAGCTATGGAGAGTATGATTAATCACCACCTTGTGAGGTATTTATAGTTCAACGGTTTGCTAATCAATCATCGAGATAGCTTCCGCAAGTACCAATCTATTGCTGATGTTCTACGAAAGATAAAACAAATCCATTCATGGTTTTAATGAAGGCAAACTTGTGGCTCTTGATATTTCCAAGGCATTTGAGAACGTTTAGCATGAGTCGCTCGTATCGAAACATACTGCTTTTGCTGTCGTTAAGTCACTTCACTCACTCTTGATTTAAAACGAGTTTTTCAAAGATCGCTCTATAAAAGGGGTTATAGATGGAATCTCATTCTATGGGTTTAGGGTAAATTCAGATGTACCACAAGGCTCTGTTCTTTCTCCCACTTTATTTCTCATATTTCTTAATGTCTTTCTTCTTCTCACTTCCAATCCTATCTACTCTTTTTCAGATGACAGCAACATTTGTCATTCATATACATTTGATCGTACGCCGAACCTCTTAGAGATAGGGGCGAAAAGGCGGAATATGAACGGCATAAGTCCGCACGATTCGCCATTGCTGGAGCCTCCGTACTAAACAACAACCCCTACTTTCTTAAACACTCTTCCTTCACAGAACTGCCGTGAGGTATTACTTCACAAAGGGCTGGTTAGCATTAGTGCTTCTTTGCATCAAAATTATTCGCTCGACTCATTCATTTCCAACCTTTGGAGTTCCTGCGTAACTACAGCCATATGCTCATTGCATTCATTCTATCTGATTTCGGAAACAATCCATTTCTCAGGGCTTCCTGAATACCAAATTATCGCGAATTTTCCATTCAAATTAAATTCGCGTCTACACTACGATGTTTATTTCAATGAAACTTAAGATTTTCACAACAACATTGTTTTTCTTCACATTACGAATAAAGAAACAAAAGAGAATTTCCGATTACACGAAAGTTTGCACTCCATAGCATTTTTTTCTCCCCTCTCACTCATAAACTCAGACTTGCTTAAAGAAAAATGTAATAGTATAGCCCGAGTGGTAATTCTGGCATGTGGGAGATCCGTCGTGTACAAATTGGTGCAAATACTTTCGAAGCAACCATAACCAGACAAGAAATGGATCATATAAAAATCTGGCCGACAATGTTTTGCCTCCATCCAAGGGGTTATGGCAGGTAAAAGACAGAATGTCCGTCTTCCCTTTAAACTACACTCCTGCCATTTGCACATGGAAACCTACCGTCCTTCCTGCAGTCCGTCATGAATTCACAAGACGGCGAAAGTAGGTCGGCCTCATATAATCCGCAATACAGATGTGGTGGTGTGTGTCGTCTGTGACCATGGGTTATATAGATATTGAGGAGTCAGATGCTCTAGATGTTCTGGGCATGAGAATTCATTGCGACGTTTGTTGGAATGATCACATATTTCAAATGACAAATGAAGCATTCAAGTACCTCGATTTTATAAGACGCTGCAAGTAATACTTTACTCCACCTGATCTCCTTAATATGTATTAGACCAATATCGGACTCAAAATGGAACAAAATTATTTTGTATTGGCGACGAGGTGCTTATGACGGTAGAATAGCCAACTCTATCGATTCATTAGAGCATCGTCGCAATGTGGCGTGTATTTCATTGTTCTTCGGTACTATAACGGAATGTGTTCTCATGAAATTAAGGAATTAATTTCTATTAATCTCATATTCTCAAATAGAACTCGTATTTCTCGTAGAGCGTATCCCTTTGTAGGTAATATTCCAGTGCACTGTTCGTTTGTGGAATGCTCTTCCTGCAAAAGTTTTTCCTGCCTCTTCCGATATATGTAAATTCAAATTAAAAGTCCATAAACACTAATCTCTATATTCTCCTTTCCACAATTTATTTTCCTAGTACCTGCCCAATGCGCTTAAGAAAGGGTCATCCCCTGAGTGTTAAACGCAAAATAAAAAAAATACTTTAGAGTACAATCAACATGAGTGCCCCGTGCTATACTCTATCAAACGTCTTGTAGATATCAGAGCAACAACCAAACCTATAGGAAAAAAATATAACTTTTAACACAAAATCCTTTTTAGAATTCGTATTTGGCTTTAAACATTTCATGACAAATATGTTGGCTTTTTTTTTGTTTTGAGGGAGTCGCCAGTAGACAAATAAAGATTTCATGCAGACACATCAGTTGTATGACAATCACACCCAATAACATAAAATGCAACAGAAATAAAATAAATGCAACTAAAATCACTAACTATTAAAAACAAAAACTATTCAACGCTTTTTTCTTTTACTCCTTTGCAGCAGACAGTGTAAACACCTACAATCGTTTTATATAAAACAATGAGTGTACTAACCTTAAAATATGCAACACTTTTTGGATTGGATGGTTGCTATTGAGACAGTCAACTGACTATTTTATTGCGAAAAAAAATTTAAGAAAAAACAGTACAACAAGTCATACGAGGTTCGTTTCGAAAATAAGGCGATTTTTTTATGGCTCATTGATTGGTTTTTTATGAACTTAAAAGTTTAAAGTCATTGACGGAATTTGGCGGTATTCTTATGAGATGTCGTTGAGCTTTGATAGCCTTAGCAATAGTCGGAATGCCACTGGAGTTTATCTTGAATGTCTTGGCCATAAGACGCGTGTCAGCATGACCAAATAAACAGCCTGTGCACTACTCCCGTTAAATACTGATAAATTCCACAACTTGAGTTATACCTATTTGGTCATTAGAGTAACTTATTCAATGACATTTTTGGGGTCTGATCAGCAACCTTATTCTAATAACGCGGATATGATAGGTCTAGGAATTTTAGTTCATATCCAGTGCGTAGACTTGAATTGCATGGAAAGGCTATATTAGACTCGATGGGGAGTTGTATTGCAACCAATGCTCAGCGGAATTTTAAATAATCATCATTCTGAAAAAGATGAATTGACAGAAACCAGACCGTAGAACTGAAATACGAACTGTATCCAAGTCCAGTGTATAGAACATCAAGCTTTATCTCCAATGCTAACGATAAGCCGTTAATGTTATTACTCATGCCGCATGAGAATGCGACTTTCGGTTTTCTATCATACTATCTTGAACAAATAGTTTCAGAAATAACCCCCATGTTGCCGTCTCATCGTTCCGATTCTGTTGTTGACATTCCCTCTAAATCCAGATGCGTCATAGCTTGATATTTGCAAAAGCTACGTAGTCAAGAGTACATCTATCAATATGTGTGTTGGTGATTTTTATAAATTTTTGTAACGGCTGTTGTACGCGTGCCCCGTAATGGTTATTTAACTCTTTTGAACAGAAAGGAGTCACAGGAACTCAATCAGGTAAATTTGGTGGTTGTTGGATGGTATTTGTTGGCCTTCTGGTAAAAATTCATGATGCACTACACCGTTGTAATTCATGAAAACAGTGAGCATTGTCTTCTTTTTTGATTGAAAACTACGTTTTCGGTCTCGGCTCATTTGGTGAACGCCATTCACTTGCCTGATGTCTGGTGTGTCGTACCCTTAAGCCCACATCCGGAAACTTTTTGATCAAGGTAGTGTCTGGGGTTTGAGGTACCGGAAGCTTCTTAGTTTAGAGCTGTATTTTAATGCCCTAAATTCCAACTAAAATGTCTCTTGTAGTAGAACCTATTGATCTCCACATTTTATCGGCATAAAGCACAATGGGGCTGAAAGCACTTGGCTGCTGGAGGCAGTCGCTCATAGGTGTTAGGATTTTGGGACTTCTTACTCCGTCTTAAAGGCAATTGGCTATCCGTAAACTGGACTTCTCCTGGCAAGCCGTGGTCTTGTTCCTTGAGAGAAACGTATGGAGTTCTGGTATTACGGTCTTTACACATTGATCAAAGATGGTATCCGGTGTGAGGGCTGGTATTTTTTCTGAGACTGCTGAATTTGCGGAAGCCTTTAGACAATCAGATCTTTAGCATTGTTCAGGCGAGTTTTTTGCGATTATGCAGGATTGTCGGATGCTGAGATATCTGTGAGTTTCTTCGATAGTCAGACTGCTATCAAGGCTATCGCCTAATAGCAACTCGGCTTTAGTTCTCTAATATAAAGATGAGATGTAGCTCCTCAATAGCACATTTACCATTTTCTTGATTTAGGTTCCTGAACACAGGGACATCGTTGGTAATGAAAAGCCTGATGAACTTGCTATCACCTTCTACTCTGACATCTGCTCTAGGGTAAATCCATAGTTTTCTTGGGAGAAGGCACGGAACAGATGGAGGTCCCTTTATTATTGTGCTACCTCGAGGTTGATGTGGCCCCGGTATGACAGTGGCAAGACAATGAAACTACTTAAATCCCACACCACTCTATTTTCAAACTTATTGCGGTATACACGGGTAATTAAAAGTTTAGAATGCTTGTCGTTTAACCTTCACTGCAGAAGCTGCAAAATCACCTCTGAGAAGGAGACAATCGTTCACTTTCTCAGTGAATATCAGGGTCTAGCGAGTACTTTGGAGTACCTTTCTTCAATTCTTTGGCTCAGTGCCCAAATACGAATTCCCTTGATCTTTTCCACTTTTTAAGCAGCACAACACGACTATAATCCCGATTTCCCTTTCGTTATCCTTTTAGGTGGTTCTTTACCTGTGGTCTTGGCTTGGTTGTAAAACGGCACTTTGTTGCTAATTGTAGTTGATTTCGTCTTGGTTAACTGGTCAATTTACCTACCTACCTGGAATCATGGGAGTTGCTGGCAATCTCATTATATTAGTGCACTGCGTGCTATTACGCCTATCAAGAGCGGGTGACTAAATAAAACCCATGACGAATTGCCACCTTACTACCACTCAAGAATGACGTAAATTCGATACTAATTTGCGAAAAATCAGCCTTAACTAGTAAAGAAACATGAGTATATAGGGCTAAAAACAAATCCTAAAAGTTTTAATGGAAATGCTTAGAACAGCCTAGTTAGGCTAGTTTTCTGTTTGCCATTTCTTTGTTTACAATGGCTAAGTGCTTAAGAAGCTTTTACATTTAAAAATTTGCATTACAAGGAGAAACGTCCAGATTTGTATAAAATCGACTTTTATTTGAAATAAAAGCAACATCTAAATCATGCCACAGCTGATTGGCCTTTGGTCAACCTGCTATGTCTAATCATATTATTAACTGATAAGATGCATTCAACGTCTGTCAGTCAGTGGAAATCCGAATTTCTGCTTTGAATATTGTCTTAAAGTTAAGTTAGTCTTAACGTTCTGGAGTAGATAGACCCAGACTTTCTCTAACAAAAGTTTTTTTGTGGTACAACAGTAACTGAAAGCCTCACTTTTCGATAATTCAGATCATATCACCTGGTAGATTGTGTCGATTTGAAACGTTATGAAAAGACCTCTCCTAGTTCTTTCCCCGCTTTTTTAATTTAGAAGTCAAATTTTAAAATGTGATTCGAATAGAATGCGCCATCAATCACTTTAACATTATCTCAACGAATTTCTGTTTTTTAATACTTTCCCCCTTCTAGCGCTCATAGCAATTTTCTTTAACAAATTCTGCAACAAATTCTATTTATTTCCTGTATAACTGCCACTCAAATAAACAATTTTCATACCAAAAAAAAAAAAAAAAAAAAAATTAAAATCAAAATAAAATGTTTCAAATACTTTACACGGCATTGCAATGCGGTTTTTAAAAGGCATTGGCTTTGGCTCCGACTCTGGCTAATTTTATTTTAAAACTCAAATGTTAAACCGCATGAAATGCCTTTTAAAGTCCACATTAAATTGTATTCTATTGGTGTGTGGTTTTGTTTTTTAGATTCATGTCTGTTTCTTCTATTCATTCATTCAGTTCGTCAGTCAGCCTGAGACTCATACATAAATTCCCTTCATTCAGTCTCTGTAATTGAAATGAGCATTTGTTGTGTGTCATGAATAGTTTTATGGTAAAACAGATTTAAATTTGAAAAGAGACGAGAAAGACGGAATTTACACTTGTTTGGTCCAGAATTTGTTTTTGATTGAATCAAATCTCCAGTGTTTCAAATGAGTAAAAATTAAATGTGAAACAAAAAGAAGCACTTTTGTTACAGTGAATCGAATATATGAGATATTTAAGCTATTGTTACGAAAATCAGGTTTGCGAGCCACTGTCGCTTATTAAGTCGCTAAAATAAATAAATAAAAGGTACAAAAACAACAATGTTTTTGCTTACCAATAATAAAACATGCAACAACAAAGCAAACAGAAAACGAAACAAATAACAAACAACAACAAGGATTGAAACAAACAAGTTGTTTATCATCGTATGTCCGCATAAGAACTGAATAGAAAGAAATGTAAATAAGAAGATCATATACAAAACAAGAAAAGGTCGAGAGCTTTCGAAGATGTCATTTAGTCAGCCATATAAAAAGCATATCGATGCGGGAAACAGTTGGTTTTATTGGAGTAAGCTCAGCGATTAGAGAGTTTTTTGGGGTAAACTCAGAGTAACGAATAATTGGGGTGAGCTTGAGCACCACAATGCAGACAGCAGTCAGTTTATGTGAAATAAACTCAGCGAGTAGACTTTATTGGATATAAGCTCAGTGTAAAAAGAGTTTAGTGTGTATAAACTCTGGTTGACGAGGTCGTGATCGAACCTAAGTTGTGACAGTAATCGATTTGAAGATCTTTAAGTAGAAAGATTTGTATAATAGTTGTTATTATTTTACACAAAGTGTGTAAACAGAGAGTAATTAATAGTAGTTGTTATTGCTTGTGAAATGGTTAAAGCAGTAAAACACAAATCTGTAATAAATAAAGAATTATTTAAACAAAATCAGAGACAAATTTATTTTTATTTTAATTGCAACCTACGTACTCATTAATAAGCGTTTTTAAAATGTAAAACATTGTAAACGCAAGTGGAACAACAACAATCTGAGACAGACGAACTGTTTTTTGCGGTTACTATGAAAATCGTAAAGTTGCAGTCAACTAAGTAAGGTACCGTGCAATGCAAATCGACCCGAAATGAAACAATTTGACTTGGTAGGCATGTAGCCACATGTTACACAGCAGCGCGATAGCATAATCCTGTTGAAAGGCGAATTTGGTGTGCATTTAATAGCAGGTTTTGACTCACTAGACTATGTATTTGTGTGAGGGTAGGTAAAGTCTTTTATGTACAGGGACAAGCCAGCCATAATTCCAGATGTCGTAGTCAAAATTACAGCTTTCGTAGGTGAGATACTCGCCGAAATGCTGGAAAGAATATGCCAACTTGAAGCTCATTGACGCACCATGAAATAATCTTGAAAAAGTAAATGGCAGGTACTTTTGATCATCCCAAATAAATATTTCATTCACTTTAGAAGTTTTTTGTTTTTTTGTTTCAATTTTCAAAACCCAAATGGTTAAAAGCTCATCCGTTATAAGCTCATAACCTTATTTCTGGTATTATTTTTAAGTTCACCTGCCATGTCTTTCTCTGTTACAATGTATCTGCCAGTTTGCCTCCGTTTCTAATCCTACTGCTGTTATTGATAATACCACGTTGATCAAAAAGTTTCCGGGATAGCCCCCATGTGGCGGTCCCATCATTCCGATTTCAGTTCTGTTTTTTGTTAAGTTGGTACATCTGTTGTGGATATTCCCGCTAAATCTTTGCATCATAGCTTGACATTTGCATTTTTTATATTGGATTTTCGGTATGTCCATCACTGCTTCGATTGAACAGAAAGAAGTTACAGGGAGCCAAACCAGGTGAATTCGGTGGCTGTTGGATGTTATTTGTTGCATTTTTCGTCAGCAAATTTCGAATAATGATGGCACTGTGCGACGGTGAGTTATCATGGTGCAAAATCGACGAGTTTTCTGCCCGCAATTCTGGTTTCTTTTGGCGAATTTCTTCACGCAAACCTCTCTTAACGCCTAAATAATACTCGTTTTTTACTGTCTGGCCTTCTGGCAAATATTCATGATGAACAACACCGTTGTAATCCATTAAAACCGTGAGCACTTTTTGATTGAAAATTGTATTGGCTCATTTGGTGAACGCCATTCACTTGTCTGATGTCTGGACTGCATGTCGTACCTATAAACCCACGTCTCGTCTGCAGTAATAATTTTTTTGATAAATATGGGATTGGATTCAGCCTCGCAAATCATGTCTTTTGCTACCTCAACACGGTTGAAATTATAAAAAATCGCCAACACATAGAGATGGATGTACTCTTGGCTACGTAGCTTTTGAAATGTCAAGCTATGACGCTAAGACTTAGCGGGAAGGTGTTATTTTGATTTTGCAGCCATTTTCTTTCCTAAATTTGTATTTTCAGATTCTAAATACAATCCGAATATTTAATATGGAATGTTAGACGAAAGAACAACGTGTTTTTATTATTAAAACGTTTTTTCAAAACGTCAAAAGGTTTCGAGGTGTAATTAAAAATCGTGCCATCAAGTTGATGGTTGAGAAGTTTGAAGAAACTTTTTTCATTCATAATAACAGAAACCATGGAGAATATAGCAACTGTGAGCAGAAGTGTTGAAGAAGATCCAAAATAATCCAGCATCGTTCGCAGCAGCTAATCATCAAAAGAATCGTGATCTACATTTAAAGATCCAGCTGACTCAGGAACTCAAACCAGCTGAACACGCATTACGTCAGCAATTCGTTTCTTGGGCCATTCAAAAATAAGAAGGAAATTAGAATTTTTTTTGACAAAATAATCTTCACTACACACACAAAAAATTGGTGTTTAGTGTGGTTTGTGGTCCGGAGGAACCATCGGACCATATTTTTTTGTAAGCGAAAATGGAAATGCGATTATGGTCAAAGGAAATTACTACAAGATGATCCGAAGCTTTTTGTGTCGAAAAATTGATGCTTTAGACGTGAAGAAACAAAGGATTTTTTGAAAGAAAAGTTCGAAAATCGCATTATATCTCGTAGAAGAGGACTAAATTGGATGCCAAGAATGTACAATTTGATACTTATAGTTTTTTTTGGTGGGGTTTTTTGAAATCGAAAGCGTTCAGCAATAATTCGACAATAGTTCAAGAGCTCAAAACCAACATAATCGAGCAGCTATCAACCATTATCAACAGATTATTGAAAAACGTAATTGCTAAAAGATTAGGAACCTGCCGAGCCAGCAGGGAGCTCGCAATAATTTTTCATTTGTAACCGGAACCAATTTGGAATAAACCGAAAAATAATATTCTTAATATCTGAAAAAAGTATTTTCTTTATTAAAATAAAATGATACCGCAATTGTAGACATCCTTTATTTAAGCCAGTGTACTGGATAATTTGGTTTTGATTTTCAATTTAAATATTTGTGTCCATAATTGTAAACTAAAGGGTCGCCAAATAATTTTTTTTTTTTTTGAAAACAGGGCGCAAAATATCGAGTATAGCTTCGGCTGTGTGGTACGTAGCGCCGTCCTGTTGAAACCAAATGTTGCTAATATCCTCCTCCTCAATTTTTGTGAACAAACATGGTCTGATAACGATTGACTGTAACGGCCACTCCTTACTCATTTTCGAAGATAAATGGCCAATTATGCCTCTGGACCAAAATCCGCACCAACAGTGACTCGTCTTGGGTGTATCGGTTTTACAATGTATGCCTGCGGGTTTTCTGAGCCCCGACAATTTTGCTTGTTTCCATACCCGCCAAGATCAAAATGAGCTTCATCTGAAAAGATGATTTTTTGGCAAAATCGGCATCTTCTGTAGGTCGATCGCAGGCACACTTAGCGAAGCGAAAAAAGCGTATACACAACCATATTCGTTCAGTGGAAGAATTAAACTAATTATCTGTCAAATCAGACATGAGCTAAGTGTTACCATTCACCAAATAAGCACTAGTTGAAAAAAACACGTTAGATTGCAGACCCGTTATATACGGATACATATTTATTTATATACAATATGATATAAATATTTGCTTTTCTTTTAAATTTTTTAACTCACTTTTTTACAAACAAGAATATAAAAATAACAAAAAAATAATAATTTTATTTCTATTTATCCACCACCGCTTAGATAACATTTTTAACTCCCCTTCTCTATCTATCGGGTGTTTTTTTAGACGTTCATAGCTCAGAGTTGGCAATACTGCTTTATTTGATAACCGATTTAACGGCTGATAATTGCTTTTTACTTATTTCGGTTCGGCATTTTATTATGGATAGACTTACACCAAAGCAACGCTGGAAAATTGTTGAAATTTTTTATCTAAATAACGGTTCAAAATATGTTTCTCCTATGAAGCCCATTTTTGGTTTAATGGATAGGTAATTAAACAGAATTGTCGCCTTTGGAGTGAGGACAAACCACAAGCTTTTGTCGAAGCATTTTTTCACCCAGAGACAAATACCGTTTAATGCGCTTAATTTTTTAGTGGCGTTATTGGTCCACATGTCTTTCAAAACTATGATGGTCAGAATGTTACTGTCAATGCTTATCGCTACAGGGATATGATTAAAAATTTTTTCATACCTCAGTTAGCTGGCATTAATCCTCTAACATGCTGCTACAACAGAACGTGGCCATATGCTACACAGCGCGCACTTAATTGACCACCAATATCATATGATTTAACCCCATTGGATTAATTTCTTTGGATTCGTGTAATATCATTTGTCTACGTCGATAAACCAGAGACAATTGAACACCTGGAAATCAAGATTTGAAAAGTTATTGGCGAAATACGGCCGCATATGCTGCGAAAAGTTTTGTGATAAGTGGTGTTACAGATTGAGCCATGTACACGCTAGCAATGGCGGCCATATGGCGGAAATCATATTTAAACATTCTTCTTCTTCTATATATATAACAACCTTCTGGCCTTTAGACTGAATTACAAGAGAATTCCAAGCTCTTCGAAGGTGTGAGCTGTTCCTCTAATTTCTGATATCAAGTTTTAAAAGATCGTCGTCAACCTGATCTTTCCATCGGAGTTTCGGTCGTCCATTTCTGTCCCTTCCCTCAGGTAGAAACTCGAAAGATCTTTTCGCCGGAGCATCTTCATTCATATACACGACATTGTATTTTGGTGCGTTTAACAACGTCGATATCAGCATAGAGTTCGTGATTCATTCGATATCTATACTCGTCGCAAATGCAGACGGAGTCATATATTTTACGAAGAATTTTCCTCTCGAAGACTCCAAGAATAGCTTCATCTACTTACGCCAGTACCCACGCTTCTAGATCATCGTGTGAACTTCGTATGTCAAGAGAGAGCTTTGTTCTTAAACTGCTTGCTGAGACCAAAATAATATCTATTAAAATGTATTATTCTTCGTCTTATCTCCAAACTGATTTTATTCGTTTATTTATGGCTGTACAGAGATAGTTATTTATACGTCTAGTTTTCCAAAGTTCTAGTTACCAACGTTCACACTATGAATCAGTCTTATGGAATCTATGTGCGTTAAAACCAGCAACTTGGTCTTATCTTTCTTCGCTGCCAGACCCATTTTTACCGATTCTCTTTCAATATTTGCAAAAACAGCAGTTACGTCTCGCAATGTACGACCACTCATCAGCATATGCGGTGATGATATATCCAACAAAGCCCGTTTTATTGATATTAAAAATATATAGGGTGCGCCATTTAAAAGTTTAAATTTAAAAATGCAATATAACAAAATCGATCGGATCAATTTTCAAGAACTTTTTCGAGTATATGGGATCGTATCTCCAATGGCATTACGAATGTTACCCTTCAAATGCTCAATTGTCTCTAGTTTGTCGGCATAACATTTGTCTTTAACGGCGCCATACAGAAAATAGTTTAACGGTGTCAAATTGCAGCTTTTTGGTGGCTAACTGACATCACCATTTCGGCTAATTAAACGGCCATCAAAATTTTAACGCAAGTTGCACCATCCTGTTGAAATCAAACATTGTTCACATCAACACCATAAGGAGCGGGCACAAACAAGTCGGTAACAATAGTGCGACAGATGTTTCCATTTACCATAATGATTGCGAAATATGAAGTATGAAATATGGGCCAATGATGCCTTCGCTTCAT
Source organism: Wohlfahrtia magnifica (assembly GCA_023159175.1). Classification (NCBI taxonomy): domain Eukaryota; kingdom Metazoa; phylum Arthropoda; class Insecta; order Diptera; family Sarcophagidae; genus Wohlfahrtia; species Wohlfahrtia magnifica. The sequence goes on from JAKWBJ010000206.1 coordinate 948,110, forward strand.
AAGCCGCACCAAACTGTCACTCGTAATGAGTGCATTGGTTTCTGTGAGACTACGTTTGGATATTCTGAGCCCAAAATGCGGCAATTTTGCTTACTAACGTACCTGTCAAGAAGAAAATTAGCTTCATCCGAAAAGATGATTTTTTTTCAGAACAATCGACATCAGCGTGCACGGAAGCGAAGCAGATTGTCATGCGGCTACCACTCTTAAGCCGTCATACCGCGATCTTTTCACAAAATTCGACGTAACCTAGTGCGTGAAACGTTCATTTCTTGAAAACGATGACGAATCGATGTTGATGGATTCTCACGCATACTCTTAGCCACAGCTTCGATATTTTCGGCCGCATCAACCATGAAACTAGTTTCACGAACTTAAGAAATAAACATGCGTATACCGGGACATTTTCGTGCAACAGCTTTCCAATTGTCTTTGTTTTGGATATAAATTTCCAATAAATCCCAACGTTGTTCAAGCGTAAATCGATTCATTTCGTACTAATAAGCTGAATTTTGCGACAGAATTGAATGTCATAAGTATTGCCAGATTCGAAATAACTTTTAAATTGCCCACCCAATTTTTCTTTATTTTGTTACAATTTTAACTTGTGTAACTGTAAAAACAACACCCGATATTTCTAATATTTAAATGTACCACTAAATTTACACGGACAGATATGCTGGAGTATAAAATATTTTACTTTGTTTTATGCTCTTTTTTTAGGAGGAAAAAAAGTAAATATTCTACATGCATATGTGTAAGTGTATGTGTATGTGGTGTAAACAATGTTTATTACTTATATCACCACTATAAATACACAATATACGGTTTTATTATTAAGCCAATAATGTTGTACATGTGCGTATGTATGTGTGCATGTAAAAAATGTTATTTCGTCTCTTTTTCTCCCCTCTGCCCAATGTTGTTGAGTAGTGTGCCCATAATGGTCTTCTCTTATATTATTTTTCTTTTTTTTCCTCCTGCTATGAAAATGAAAACAAATACTCTGTATAATGTTTTATTGTTAGAGGTTTAAGGCATTTGTTGTTGTATGTTGTTATTATTATTGTTATTATTACTCTTAACCCACAAATATGAAGAGATGGTTACAATAAAAATTTTCTATATGGCAATGCGTTGGAGAGTGTGTGCATGTTTATGTTTTATGAAAAAAATTAACACAAATATACATGTATGAGGGAGGATCACTAAGTACGTGACACTGGTTTTTGGATAGAAAATAATAGCCTCCTTTGAGCTGTGTTCACTTTGTTCATCGTTTTTACAATTTTTTTCCCTTTCAAAAATTATATCGATGTCATTACCATAAGTATGTCTTTATATTGAAGGTTGTCCATGTGAACTTTAGAGCATGCATCCCAAAAAACGGTGCCACTGATTTTTTTGGCTGACAAACCCACTGCTTTCAATGCTGGTTTGTTGTAGTGGTGGCACATTTTGTCCGTGGTTACGAAATAACGCAAAAAATCGTCTATATTGTCACAGGACTGTTTGTAATCGATTGTGAGCAAACGCGGTACCCATCTCTCCGAAAGTTTTCCAACTGATCGTTCATGCTATAAACACATTCAATGCTACCTACACGTACTTTAACGACTACAGCTACAAAAAAATCTAAGCAAATGTACATATGATTGTTCTTTTTCAGTGGTGCCACGTATATTTCTTTGTATGACGTTTTTAAAATGCCTATTGATGCATCTTATTGTATTGAAAGAAATTAGCCTAAGTTGGCTACGGACTACAACGGTAGTCGTTTACTCGGTAGCTGTGTTGCCGCTAAAATACTTATTTTCATATGCACACATGTATTCAATTTTTGACAGCTTGTAGTCGATGGTCGGTAGCCTTGAATTGTGTTTATAGCATCAGAATTGAAACCACTAAGCCATGTTAGATGCATGTGGCTTTTAGTCTAGAATCGGAAAACACCATATCGTCAAAATTTTTGATTATTCCGATTGTACAGACCTCAACTGGGCGGTCAAAGGCTTAGCATCTTTCGTGGTTGTACAGCCACCACAAAATTCAATAATATACTGTTTTAAGGGGCCTTACACGGTAATACAAGTCGTAGAACATATCAAATTTTTGTGTAGAAGAGCACGGACAGTATTGTGTAAACTCAATATGTAATGAGAGCGTACGACATTGGAAGAAAATGCGGATGAAATTGTTTCAGTCGTATGGCTCTCTTTGTTTTTTGAAATTTTGCTAAAACCATCACACTTCATTATATTTTTATGTAAACAAATAAAATATACAAAGAAATAACCAAATTTTTTGCTCGCACTGTTATACTCTTTTAAAACAGCCGGTTTCATTTTACTTTGTTCTGTAAACTTAAAAAATCTGTCATAAGATTTTAACTCTCGTTTTTTAAATACCGATAGAATTTTAAAATATTTTCTCTTTGATTTTACGTATATGTAAACTATCCTTTACCATTGAAATTGAGGGTGCAAGGTTCCCAAAATACTCATTAAGCTCTGAGTGATGATTTTTTTTTTTCAATAAAAATAATACTTAATGATGATACGAAATTCAATTTTTTCACTTTCTCCTCAGGAGGTATTTTACTAAGAATGGCTTTCAAACCCAAACTGAATAACTCAGCTAATTCAAATTTTGACAGGTGTCAACTAACAGATGTTTGTTGAAGAGAAACAGTTTTGGTCTTTTAGTTAAGAAAACATAACTCTAGAAATCACGATCTTATTTACCCGCCCTCGTATACAGAACTGTGTTTTTATATCTGTTATATGTTTATAGTTATACGAGAGCAAATGGAAAACGGACCACAAATTGTAATTTTTTTACACCCTTCAACACTTGAGTAAGATCAGTTTGTTAAAAAAAAAAATGGCAAAATTCGTGGCAAATAAAATTTTCTACTAGAACGTGTTGTTACAAAAATGAAAACGCCTTAAAAGATGTACCAACATTTAAAGCTATAAACTTTATTATGAAACTTATTCTCTTGGTTTTTTGTCAAGGCTACGATCACCCTGCCAAAGATGTATTTTTGTGAACAGTGCTACCAATACAACTTTGTGTATTAAAACTTTAAATTTGAATTAGCGTAGCTGAATAGGAGGTTGTAGAATATACTAGATCTTCCACAACTAATGTTAATTACCTATATAGGTAACCACACCATTCTCTTTAGTCAGTGTTGAGTAATTTGTGTATTAAGTGGAAGTTGAATTCGCCGCACTTATTTTATTCTACGCCTTTTAAAAGATATCAAACGTTTTAAAAAGGTTCAAATTTAACAGTATTAAGATTAGAAAATAAAACCAAAATGACTTTACAGCTCAATGCACCACAGCTAAGCGGGCGCAAAATAATTTGGATGAATATTGGAATATGAAAACGCTTTTCAACCAATTGATGCCGCATTTATCCGTACTCAACCATTAGTGCTACCATATGATCACTTTAAAGGAGTTTATGGCGATGTTTAGGCGTAACCAAAATGTGTATTTATGTTGTTTGGCAATTGTATACGAAATCTGGATTAAACACAATATTTTTGTTCTTTACTGAGGCTTTCAGTTCAGCTCTTGTTTGGCCATATTACCCCATGGCCTTTTCAAAATATGGCCAATCCATGTCCATTTACGTTTGCGGATTTAATATTCAATTGGCCAATGACAGTAATTGGTCATTTATGACCCAATTCGGCCAAATGATGCCAAGAATAAGATTCAAGCACTTATTGGGGAACCTTTGCAGTCTTCTTCGGAAATTTTGAGTAAAGCTCCAAGTAGCACAACCGTACAGAAGTATTAATTTGGCGCTGCTATCAAACGTATTCAGTTTTGTGTCAGTAGACGCGTTGTTTGCAAGGGTTTTGTTTATTCGGACCGCAATATTCTCATTAGGACCACCGTCTTTACTGATAGTACTGCCCAGATATGAGAAAATTTCTATATCCGGGTTTGTCTGCCCTCAAATGTGAGTGGTGAAGTGTTGCTAGTGGCAATATGCATTCATTTAGTTTTTTCTGCGACTTTTTTGGCGTTTTTGAATAAGCTGTGGAATTTCCTCTGAATATTATCAAAACGATGAGCGAACAAGCGAATATCGTCTGCTATTCTATATGATACAGCAGTTTTCTCATGTTTCAGCGATTGACATATGGTGCTTCGATGTTTTTCTTCTGTACCACAGAGTCCAAAGGCAGTGAAAATAGTGTGGCAGACATAACACCGCCCTGTTTTACTCCTGTACTCGTCTCGAAGGGGACCCTTTGCACCGTTATATAGCTCGCGGATTAGGTTTATAATTTTCGGCGGCATACCCTTGCTGCTTAGCGCATTCCACTGTTCTGGTCTGGATACACAACAAACAAAAGATACAAGCTCTTATTGTATTTAATAGATTGCGTTGCACAACATACTAGAATCTAAACAACAATCAAAACGGTGGTTGAAAGTGTACCAAAGAGCTAAAGTGAAATTATTGGCTCACATGATTATGCCAACAGGCTTTTTTGGATGCAAACAAATTCACACTAATTACCTTGAAATAGGTAAAACGATTACTGGCGTAAAATTTCATGGAATTTTATACAGATTTAGTATTAATTTAAAATTAAAACGACAAAACAAGTCATAAATTCACACGAATCTGACGAACTGCTACTTTATACAATAGATTCGATTTTAGTCTCTGGCAGCTATTTTCTGTTTTAAAGTTTAAAGAAGTGATTTGTATGTAAGACTGAGGTCAAACGTTGTAGTTTTCAAGCGCCTATTTTCAGGGATTTGGGTAACCCATATTTGAAGGAAAAAATACAAAAATCTAAGAAAACCCCTGCCCTGTATTTATTGACCTTAAGAAGACTATATTGAGAAAGAAAAAGTTTGAGTTTCTTTAAACCAAGCACTTAAAATGCTTTTATCAAGTTTTCCTTATTCAAATGCCTTCCACTGTTTCTTATCGAAACACATAAAGGTACGTATGTATGGATACATTTAATAGTTATTTCATATTTGTATGATATCATATGTGTATGTGTTGTATTCATATTACAAATACTATTACAAAAGTGTAATCAAACATGCAACATTTGAGTGGTATTCGTATATAAAATTTTCATTTAGATTGAAATGCCCGTAGCGGCAATAAAGTGCAAAATATACACTTCGGATTACAATCGATGGGCCAGTACCCATGTCCTCCCATATCCATAAGTGCTCACTCAAATAGACAAACAAATATTAAACATCAAATAATGAACAGTAACATTCTTGAAATTTAATTTAAAGAAGGATGAAAACAGGCAAATTCCTGAATTGATATTGCATTTTATTATACTCAAAATATTGGTGAATGCAATAAAGCATGTAATGTTCTGAGCATACGGTAACGTACCACTTCAAAACTATCCACTTTAGCATGACTTTATTTCTAGTGAGAAGTGTAGCCTATTTAAAACGATAGTTTACATAGTCTTTAAGCCAGACATTAAAACCTTAAATTACAACTTTAGATTTACGATGCAGGCATCCAGATACGGTACAGGCATCAAGAGCGTTAACAAATGCATTAAGTACCGTCTTGTGCTAGGAGTACCTAGGTTTTTTCCCCTCCCAGTAAACGATGAGCATTTACATACATGTCGCATTTAAAGAAATATCGATACAATTATAGCACCTCCTGCTGAATAACTTAAGACTTAAATGTTCGAGTTGACAAAAGTCAATAAACTATTGGGTCAGTTACTTAAATAAGAGCGATTAAACTGGAATTAATGTATGATTTTTCTTAACAAGAACCCTGTTTTTCAACAGTAATATATTGGAATAACATGTCAGATATTATGTTTGAAGAAAAAACCGCTAAAACGGTTAACTAATAACGTTTGAAAATGTCCTGCTGAAGCCGAGAGATGTTGACAAGCTAATTTGTCCGAAATTATGCTTTTTTTCCTCACTCCTCTGAGTGTATATTGGCTTCCCATAAAGCATCCATTGCTTTATTTCAGTTTCAGTAATCAAGTTGATTTTCAAGCTAGGAGATGATTAATCTACTGTGGCTCGCCTCGATATGATTGTGTGTAGTGGTGAAGATCCTTGCTAAGTGGCGGTGGTGATCCTTACTTAACATTGTAGGTGGCGTTTTCTCCAGATTATTCGTCTGATGTTTGTCCGGAGGAAGGTTGAGGTCTTTTTACTGAACAGTCGAAACCACAATTAAATTCTTTTTGTCATGTCCTCTGCTGTGTTTCGAACCTGGGCCACTTTTAGGATTTGTATTAGCGAGCACACAACGGGTCAACTTTGGCCTAGTTGCCAGTCTGGGGACATGGGATTATATTGTGTCGTCCTTTTCAAACAACCAAGTTGAGTACTGCTCCATCCGACAACCATTTTTTTCGATTCGATTGACGCAGAACACCCTTATTGATATATTCTTCACATTAGAATTGAAAGCACTCAACTTTGGTATTTTTCTTTGCCTTCCGGACTACTGCAGTGTGTTTCAGGCCGAAGTGATGTCCATTTTTCATGCTGCAGAGTGGATCCGTGGTAATGGCTCTCCTAACGACGGTATATATTGTTACGTTTTTACCTTTTTAAAAACGTGTTTTTATGAGTTCGTAGATTATAGTTAAAATAAAATAAATTTTGTGTTTGGTTTTAATTAAAAGTCCTTTATTCAACACAGTATTGTGCACCACTGCTTGTAACCTTTTTACTTTGCAAACAACAACAATTACTCGACAGATCTTCCAACCTGATCATAATTATAACTTAGGTTTGATCACAACCTTTTCAACCAGAGGCTATCCACACTTAACTCTCTTTACTGAGTTAACACCAACTAAATTGGTTTTTTACTTCACTACTCCTTATAAACTCTATTCACACAGAGTTCAAACCAAAAAACTCTCTTCACACATTTTTTTTTTATAAGACTGTACTCGCTGAGTTTACACCAAATAAACTGATTGCTGTTCGCATCGATGTGCTTTTTATATGGCTGAGTAAACAACACATCGAATGCTCTCGAGTCTCTCGATATTTCAGGTAGATTCCATTTCTTTCGTTTAATTTCTTTTTAGTTCTTTTGTAGCCATGCGTATGTGAAAATCTACCTCTTTCAGTTCTTAGCATTTGTTGTTGCTTGTTCATTGTCTGTTACTTGTTTTCTTTGCTGCTTAATTATTGTTGTTGCCATGTTATTTTTATTTACTTTATTTCTGCTAATGTTTGTTGTTGTAGATTTGGTTATTTGTAAACAGCACGTATAGTTGTTCTTGCAGATTTTGTTTATTTATTTTAGCGATGTAATAAACGCTGTGGTGCCCAACCTTATTTTCGTAACATTATTATGATTTAAAATTGTGTAACTGTAAAAAAACACCCGATAGCAAGAATGAGCAACAGTATTGAAGAAAATTTGAATTTGTTAATTCGTCAACGTACTCAACAATGTAGATGAACTTCAAAGTTGTGCCCAAAGTTTTGGCGCAACAAGTTGCAACTGGTGAATGAATTAAATTATTGGATTAATCATTCACTTTAAAATTTTTTCTTTTGAAAAAAAATATTTTTGTACAAGAACCCTTCATATGTCTGTTAAGTTTATTTTGTTCTAAGGTTGTTAATATCAAGCTTGACCTACTAAACCCTTTTCGCTTATTATGCCTTTAATTCTATGCCAAATATGGATAATGAAGGGAAAAGGGTAAATACCCAATTGATAAATATTCGGCAAAATGAGTAAATTGGGTAAAATTGGGTAAATACCCAAATATTTACCTAAAAGTTAGGTATAAACGTTGTTGTAGAAAATTTAGTGGATAAACACATTGTGCAGCTAAATTTAGTGTATTTTATGATAAATTTTCTGGAACTGAGGTAAAATAATAATTTAAGATAATGACTATATCATATACACCTGCTCAAAATTTGTACTCCTCAAATCCTCTCTAGCTTTATAGTTTGCTGGGTTCACCATTAGATTTATGTTAAAATTGGTAATAAACTGCATAGCAATTAGATAATCGGATGAAGTTAAGTAGTGCCCCCGACTATTGGTATCAAGAAAACAAGCAGCCAAATGTATTGAAATGATGTTTTAGCTGATTAGCAAAGAGAAGTTGCCAGTTGCTGCATTTCAAATTCTTTTTAAAAATACCTAAATAAATGCCCAAAAAAGAAATTTACCCGGAGTTTACCTGATATTTACCGATTTATGGGTAAATACAGGGTAGAAGCCCAAACGCGGGAAGAGATGTTACCATATCTGGCTTCGACTCTCTTTCCGACTCAATATCGAGTATCCTTTCGAATTATCCGAACAGTGAAATTGTTGTTGCTGGTGATTTCAATGTTCATAATTCGTCTTGGTTACGCCATTCAGGCCGTACAACTCCGGAAGGCCAATACGTTGAGTTATTTGCCGCGCACAATAACCTTGCGCAAATAGTGAATGAACCTACACATATATCGTGTGTAGATGGGCACCAGAACAATACCCTCGACCTTTTCCTCATTACACACCCTGAAAAGTATGTAGTTGAGGTTCTTGCACCTCTCGGAAATTCGGATCATTGCACAGTTTCTGCCTCATTCTCGTCCACCGCTCTTCGCGAGGTTCCACCCATAGCTACGGAACGCTCTATTTTTAACTACGAGGATACTCGTTGGGCTGAGCTGAACGATTTTTTTGGGCATTTTAATTGGAAACTTTGTTTCCTTGACTCAAACGTCGATGCCATGGCAGAAATGGTGGTGAATAAAATAAGGCTAGGGATGGATATTTTCATCCCATCCAAAAAGCTTTCGAATAAACCCAGAAATAAATCTTGGTTTAATCTGACGTGTAAATTGGCAGTCATATCCAGAGAGGAAGTATTCAGGAATTGGCGCAATAACAAATATGCCCACACTGATTTGCTTCGCAAACAGGCGAGATCTTCATTTGCCGCAGTAGTTAGGCGCGAAAAGGCTTTATACGAACAGCGCCTTCGTGCTAAAGTTCTTACTTTTCCGCGGGGAAGTAAAAACTTTTGGTCATTCGTTAAAAGGCTGAGACACAACGCTAATTCGGTTCCTGCTCTTATAAAGAATGACCACTCATTCACGAGTGGGGTCCAACGATTTACTTAGCGATCGTCAGTACGGTTTCTGATAGGGCCGTTCTACTGGTGACCTGCTGGCGTTGCTCTCGGAGTAGTGGAACAAGTCCATTCATGGTTTTGGCGAGAATAAGGTTGTGGCTCTGGATATCTCAAAGGCGTTTGATAGAGTTTGGCACGAGGCTCTCATTTCGAAACTTAATGCTTTTGGTGTCGGTAGTCACTTCTCTCTATTTATATCGAGCTTTCTCAGAGATTGCTCTATAAGAGTAGTTATAAATGGGGTCTCATCCGACGAGTTCAGTGTAAACTCAGGGGTACCGCAAGGCTCTGTTCTTTCTCCTACTCTTTTTCTAATATTTCTTAACGACTTTCTTCTTCACACTTCTAATCCTATCTACTCTTTTGCGGATGACAGCAACATTTGTCACTCATATTCCTTTGATCGAAGACCGAGCCTTTTGGAGGTTGGGGTAAGAAGGATGAATATGAACGTCACAATCACAAGTGACCTGGTGAAGGTCTCCGAGTGGGGTCGTGCAAACAGGGTCGATTTTAATGCACGTAAGACTCAATGTTGTTTTTTAACACACAGGCGTGGTGGTGTGTTGTCATCTGTGTCAATGGGTAATGTGGATATTGAGGAATCAGATGCTCTTGATGTTCTAGGCATGAGAATTCACTGTGGCGTTCGTCGGAATGATCACATATTTCAAGTGTCGAAAGAAGCATTCCAGTGCCTTGGTTTTTTGAGAAGGGGCAAGAAATACTTCACCCCATCTGATCTCCTTAATATTTACAAGACCTATAACCGTCCCAAAATGGAATACAACTCTCATGTATGGGCCGGTGCTTCAAAGTCTATTTTGGAGCTTCTCGACCGCGTACAGGAGAGGGCGAAGATGCTCATCAATGACGGTAGGGTAGCCAACTCTATCGATTCATTGGAGCACCGTCGCAATGGGCCGTTTGTTTCATTGTTCTATCGGTACTATAACGGAATGTGTTCTAACGAAATTAAGGAATTAATTCCCAAAAATCATATATTTTTACGTAGTACTCGTATTTCTCGTAGAGCGCATCCCTTTGTAGTTGATTGTCCAGTAAATCGCACAACGCATTACAGGGAGAATTCGTTCTTTGGTTGCACTGTTCGGTTGTGGAATAATCTAAATTCTAAATCTAAAATAAAGTAAATTTAAATCTAACGTCCATAAACACTATTCCCTCTGTCCTCCTTCCAATTACCTATTTTCCTAGTACCAGCACAATGCACTGCATGAGTAGGGGCCACCCCCTGGGTGCTGGTCTTATATAAAAAAAGAATCCCTTCTCTAAATGTATATAATCCAGGAAAAGTAACTTCATTCAAACCGAACTATGACCACTGCACCTTTCGCTTACAAACGAAATAAAGGCTATTTTACATAAATATGGAAATACTCCCATTATTTATCCCTTCCTATCTTATTTAAATGCAACTACGCCCTTAACAATTTATTTTTTTTAAGAGAAAAAGAAAAACTAGAAAACATAAAATAAATTCGTTCCATATCAATTTTATCAAAAAAAAAAAAAAAAAAACAATTCAATGCAAGTTTGTGCACAGGATGTGATATCCATATAACCAATCCAACCGGTTATAATGTTGTCCTAATGGAATAAATGTATACGAAATATGAAAAATGATTGAAACAATTCGACTTCATTTGAAATTCTCTACAAAAAGACTTTCAAAATCACAAACATTCCTTCCAACACACATACGAGTACACAAAGATTTGCTATGAATTTTGGTAAATCCCTCAGTCCTTAACCCAAAATAAAATAAAAAAATAAAACATGACTTTTTAATAACTGGTGTAGATAAATGGCCAAAATATTAATAATTTACAGAATGAAGAAAACAAGTGAACACAAACAGCAGCCTCAGGTTATAAAATAGATTAAAATTGTTCAAGAAAACCAAGCCAAGCCACTGTAAATGAATGTTATTTACAGGACTATACCCTACAGGATAATATGAATATTTTCTAGAAATTTATAACACAGAAAATAAATTAAAATCTATAAAAGCATTATAGGAAAATATGTATGTGTAGTCCTTAGAATGCGAGGGCCGTTTGTTAATTTCGTGAACGTATTCAAAATGAATAGAGACATACATCTGAGATGCATGGGAAAAGCAAGAAAAAACTTCCTAAGAAAAATGATCTGATGATCTGATAAGCACTGCAATGTCATATGGGATGTTTTAAGGTTAAAAGAAGTGCCACTGAAAATAATAAACAAAATATAATTAATTAAAGACATATCTCTTATAAGGCTTTTCTTTACACAGCATTTTGTTATAATGGCCAGTTTGAACAATGGAACACATTCGCTTTATGGCGTAAATTACCTCAAAGTGTAAGATAAAACATAATTACCTCGTTTTACGGCATTTCTATTTATGGAATACATTTTCAGGATATATCTCTATGCGGCCTATAAACTATTATGAGTGTACTCTAGAGCTGCAAAACTATCGATCGTCGGTCCACTCGATAGTATCGATAGTTTATTTGCAAACTAGTTTCGATAGTTGTGAAAAACAAACTAGTTGTGAAAAACAAACTATCGAAACTAGTTTGCAAATAAACTATCGATAGTATCGATACCATTTTGTTTTTCACAAACTCCTTACGCTTAATCTTATGCCGCTTAGCCAGACAGGGAATTTTTTTTTAATTTTGCTCGAATAAGGTTTGGCTGGGCGTTGATAGATCTTAGAATTGTGCTTTTTGAAGCTTGTAATTTTAATTCCTCTTTTATTATTACCGCACTTTTCATCGAAGTCGAGTCCTCTTGTGAAATTAGCCGAGGACCTTTGGACGACCCGTGCTTTTTAATTTTCCATAATTTTCTCTGTTTTTCAGAAAAATTTGCACAACACGCCAAGATCGTTCCAGTTTTTTCGCCATTCCACGCATACTTAAGCGGCTTCTCTGTTTCTTTATTTCATTTTTTCATAAAAATATATTCAACTCATGTTGAACATTCATTCAAATTTGTATAAAATCCCCAACCCATTAAGTGGACAACTCCTTCTATAATTCAATACGTTTTCGTATGACCGACTATAACGTTTTCCAGTAATTTGTATAGATTTTCGCTCGTATTTGCACATATGAATGAACAAATTTTCTATATTAAAGCAACTCATTGCTTGAGTTTATATCAAATGAAACATCAGAATGAATGTAACAATGAATAAGTGAAAGAAAAAAGCAATATATACGTATGTATATTATATTATTATATAGGTATGTACGAGTATATGGTATGAGGTTTGTTAGAAAAATTAGGTAACACCAGCCAACAAGGCTTTGAACTGGAGCACCCAAATATCCTTCCTAGTGTAGTTTAGTGGGCTAAATTCAAATCCGTTTTCAATCTTCCCCACAGGGCTCAATTTTGTTTTATGGGCGTGTAATTTTTCGCCCAAATTTAGGAGTTATGTCAATATATTTCCTCATAACTTAAGAATGACTTGACAGATCTTAATGTAAGTATCAGCAAATGGTTAGGAATAAAATATGCTATAAATCACTTGAATAACAGTTTTTGATATTTACAACAGTTCCGGAGTTATTCATAACATACGAGTAATTGCGAAAAAAAATTCGCACAAAATTAGATCAGTTTTTTGTTTTAAAAAACTCATAAAAAATTTGCCAGAATGGAAATTTTACATTTTAGGCATTTAAATTAAAGCTTAAAATGTTGAGAATAAAATAGGCTATAAATCATTAAAATCGGTTGGCTATGGCTGATTTCATTCCAAATTTAATGCTGGTACCTTAGAATATAAATTTTACATTTTACGCATTTAAATGAAAGCCAGATATGTTGAAGGCAAAATAACCCATAAAATCTTATATCCGAACATTTAATCTGCCTGACGACCAGCTCTTCAAAACAATGCCTGCTAAACGTCACGAAATGGTTAACGTAGAAGATGTTTTTTCTGTTCGGAGTGAAACCAGTTACGGAGTCTGCCGGTACTTCTTCCATCAATAAAACCTCATATTATAAATCAGTTTGACCTAAATGATGTTGTTCGAGATTTTGAATGATTGCAGATTTTTATTGGTCGAGTCGACGAGAAACCCCAACTGAAAATATGAAAAGAAAGAAAAACTAAATAAAAAACCCGAATTGGAAAAAAAAATTTACGAAAAACATGCGCACATATATGTGTATCTACCAGACATTTCCTTTCATAAATTTTGTGTTTTGCCTAAAGGTGGAATCACACAATTGTCATAATTAACCAATAATTAGTCCATTTTATATGCCAATCGTGTGATTATACAATTTATTGTCTCATACGGCAACTCACAATATTATTGTACTTATTTATACCAATCAAATGCAACCCTGGTACGACAATCGTGTGAAAGCTTTAAAGGCAATCCTGCACCAATATAAATGCCAAAAATACACCAATATTTATTGTAATCTTGTGTGGCAATCGAAGAAGACAATTCTCACCGATTTTAGGTATTAAATTAATTTCTTTCTGAAAAAACACTTGATTGTACGGTGTTTATAATGTCATCCCAAGGTACATTTAAGAAGGTGGTGTTACCGGTTCGGCTGACTTTTTTTTTTCTTTTTTTAATGTAATGCAGTGATTCTTCATTGTCAATAGTTTCATTTAGTTTACACCTAACCCTGATTTTGCATTTTTTTCTGCACGGTATTGTTCGAAACGTAATTAAAATAACAGGCTCAGTTGTATTTTATTATGAAAGTCAAAGGTTTTTTTTATTTTACACCTAATCCTGTATTCACGCCATTTTTTGCATGATATCGTTTATAATTTATCTAAAGTGTAATTTGAAATATAATTTATATTAATTTTTTGACATTCAAAAATCACAAAAAAAGCAACAAATATATGTTGTTTTGTTAAAAACTTAGTTGTTGTGCAGGTAACAATTTTATTTTTTTTATCAAGCGGACTCACGATAATCAAAGTCGATAAAATTTTTATTTTCTTAGAGCCTGTTTCCAGATGACGAGCGAAAGAAAACGTTCGTCTAACAAGTTGAGTGGTGGCTTGTCTGTTTATATGTAAAACACAAACAAAGCACTCAATTTTTGTTAGTGTTTGAAGTGTAAATAGACAAGTCACTCAACTTCTTAGACGAACGTTTTCTCACGCTCGTCATCTGGAAACAGGCTGTTAGAGAACAAGTCATCATTTAGAGGATTAAAGATAATTTGTTATTATATTTAAATTTAAATAAATAAGTATTTCAGTGATTTTTTTTTTAAATTTATTGAATGTTGTCTCATATGCACCGTCAATGGCCCTTCTTGTTAACCAATCTCTGTTCCACACACTTCTTCTTTAATTTGTTTTATTTATTTGTTTACTAAATGAGCTGAATATAAATAAAGAGGATGCAATTTTCTTTTTTTTAAGAACGAACCATTCTGAAAACCAAAAAAAAAAAATTAATTTACCACAACAGCTGATTCACAGAGTTGCCGTAAACTAGAACAATCGTGTGACATCATTGGGACAATTATTGTTAATACATCGTTTCGCGCCATCTTGGGACAATAAATTCTGTGTAAAATGAGACAACAGGGACAATTTCATTATTGTGCGCTAAGTTGTCACAATAAAAATTGTATCAGATTGGTGTATTTGAGGCAATCGTGTGATAACGTATTTTATTTATTTTATTTATTTTACTTTCAACATATATGCTTTCATAAAAATGCTTTTAATGTAAATTTATATTCCAGGAATTTTTTTATAACTTTTTGGAAATAAAAAAAAATTCGCCTAATATTGTAAGAAAAAAATTTTTCCGCTAATTTTTGTCAAAGTTATGTACCTGCATTAAATTTTGAATGAAATCGGCCATAGCCAACCGGTTTTAATGATTTATAGCTTATTTTATTCTCAACATTTTAAGCTTTAATTTAAATGCCTAAAATGTAAAATTTTCGTTCTGATAAATTTTTTATGATTTTTTGAAAACAACAAAATTGCTATTATTTTCGCAAAAAAAAACAATTTTTTGTTCGGAACTAAGTTATGAATAACTCCGAAACGGTTGAAAATACAAAAAAAAAATTATTCAGGTGATTTATAGGGAATTTTATACCTAAACATTTACTGGTACTTGAATTAAAATTGGTCAGGTTGTTTTCAAGTTAGAAAGAAAGATATTGCCACGCCCATAAAAAAAATTTTAACCCGAGGGAAAGACACTGAAAACGGATTTAAATTCCACGCGTCGAAATAATAATGATAAGATCGTATCAGTTTATATCATATAGTTTTCTATAAAGTCCCGAAAATTTTTGTATTTTGTAGACCAGTGTTATTGTTGCACTTCTCAAGAAAACTGAACGAAAATGTGTATGTATCGTATTGTATCGTATTGGCACATACGTTTGAAACTCAGTACATACTCATCATAATTAAAATTCACTTTATTTTTAGAACAAACCTCTTACATACATAAAAAACTACATCGGTACGCATCTGTACTTGTATTTGATATAACAATACAAACATTTATTTATTTATTTATGATGCATTGAAGTATAAAATTGTGTACAAGTGTACAAGCTCATCGTATGTATTAATTTTGAGACTGGCTGCTGAATTTACTTGTAATCCAGCAATAACAACAGCGGCAACATTGAAATAAAATTAAACATTTTGTTGCATGCCACATAAATTAAGCATCGATTCGTAAACGAAAGAATATCATATTCTTTTATATGAAACGAATTTCATATTTTAACACACACACACTGCCACAGATAAACACACATACAGAAATATATCCTTATACAATTTGCTACAGTTATATGATAACGTGGCATACATATTGTGTGTGTGTGTGTGCCTGTGTTTTTACATTTAATGAAATTATTCGTTTTACGAAATATTGTTGTTATTGTTCCATTCGATTTCATTTCAATTTTATTTCCATTTTTCGTTTGTTATCGATTCATTAAAATGGCAGTGAAAATAATATTTTGTAGATACACGACGTTGCTGTTGTTGTTGTTACAGTCGAATTCGATATTACCGCGTAAATAGGTAAAAGTGAAAGAATAAATAAACACAACTAAAGTGATGAGACACACTGTGAACCAAAAAAGCAAAAATTACAATTCGATATTCCTGCACAAGAAAAGAGAATAATTAGGCCTCTTGTCGGGAACATTTTTTTTGTTGCTTATGGTTTACAGAAAAAAAAAAATTCGCTTTGAGCCTATAACTCAAAAATGTTGGATTTCTGCCAAATTTTTGGGCGTTGATTGTAAAAGACTGTCCTGTTGTTTTGAGTACCTGAACACTCTAGAATATGTGGTAATGAAATATCGAATGCATTAGCCAGAAAAGGTTCCATGACATCCTATACCGGTCCGGAATTTTGCTTTGCGGCAGAACTTACTACCATCCTCAATCTAGTCAAGCATTGGGATATTTCCAAATGCTTGGAACACTGGAATGTTCAAAGGAGAGTTTTACAAGGCGGCGATCAGTCCGCAATTTGGGTTTCGCTCTAAAGTTTCAAGTGTGGCAGGCACTTTAGGCCAAGAGCCCATCTGAGGAAGATAGCGGCCACAGTGCTCACAGGCATCAGATATAGAGAAACATATATTATGAGAACGTGTTGATTTTTGATAGGCTTAGGTGGAAATGTTTAGGTCCTACTGAGTGACATATCCACCATTATGGTTTCTGATCTGCTGGTGTTCATTAGGAAGGCAGCATATCTGTCCGAGAAGGATAATATCTAAGTGAGATATTTACCCTCAAAAATACCATATGAGTTGCTTAAAGCACAAACTATGTGTAAATAATACATCAATTGTTGTGTATCCTAGATTTTTTGTCATGCACCCATTAATACCATAATACCTGTCATCCCACTGTGCCTTTAACATCACACACATGTTTCACGCTTCATTCACATAAAATAAAAATAAAGAAAATCTGTAATAAAATATGCAGGCAATTGTGTTTATTTTAACATTCAGAAATACAATTCAGATGCGTTATACTTTTTCATTTCCAATATAATATTTCTGTAATTTCCCTACCCTCAGAATCATTCATCCAGCAGTAGCAGTAGCAGTAGCAGTAGCAGTAACATTCGATTGTTGGACAGCCAAGAGAAAGAAGTAAATACCAATAATACACCATCGACGGACATGAACCAAAAAAATTTAATGAATATTGGTAAGAAAATAAATGAAATATTTAATATGAAAAGCATTAATAGTCACACTTCTTCTGCAAACCAATATTTTATTGATTTTGCAAAAGGAAATCATAGAAAACAGACTCAACAATTTTCATCTTCTCGCTTTTTCTCTCAGCATCTCTCTCTCCTTCTGCCTTTTCAATAATAACGAAAAAAAATGAAATTTTCATTATTTTTGTAAGGTTTGCTGGGGCATTACTATTGACTGACTGGCTGACTTTTGTTACCCATCATTTAATGCCTTTTAAGCCTGTTTAACAAACCAATCAACCGTAGGATCAAGCCAGCCAATCGTTTTATTTTTTGCCATATTTTTTCCTGTTTTTAGCATTTTAAATGAAAATATTTTATTAATTTTTTTTTTCGCAGTTTATTGGCAAATAGGTCTTCCTTTTGTACTATTTTCCATAATTGCTACAGTTTTTATACCAGAATTTTAATGTAGAGTTTGTAACATATTTATATTACGTTTGTGACTGTGTCAAAAAAAAATTGTTCAAATTCAGCTCTTTCTAATAAAGCCGGAGAGTTTGTAACGACACGTTTTCCGCTCGCTGGTGTAGGTCAGCGGGGTCCAGTGTCGGACAGAAAATACATTAAAACACTTCTATTTATAATTATAAATAATTTATTGATTATTTAACAAGTAAATAACAAAGCTATCATTATAATCATAAATAGTTTTTTAAAACATTGCTTAGGAATCTATGCTTAACGCTAAACAAACATTTGTTTCCGAAAAAAAAAACAAATAAGAGAGTCGGTGGTCGAAAGTCGCTGGGTAAATCGATCATCCACGGATACCTAGTGTTGATCGGGTTACTTGACTGCCAGGTAACGGATCGGTCGGAGTGGTTCATAACACTCCGACAGAGCTTCACTCTTGTTCCCTCAGTCACGTGCACTTATACTCTCGCTGTAGAAAGGTTCGATGTCTGGGTCACCACAGATGTCCCAGTAGTGGTCAAGACATCTCGCCGCTGGGGTAGTCTCAGTCGCAGCGGTTTACCACACTGCGACGGAAAGTAGCCCTTGTCCACTCCGTCAACGTCGCGTCCTGTTGGGGAAAAGCTAAATATCTGGGTAACCATGGATACCCCAATGGTTATCAAGATATCTCGCCCATTGAGTGGTCTCAGTCGCAGCGGTTACCACAATGCGACGGAAAGTCAGCCTTGTTCCCGTCGTCCACGAGTTGATGTCAGGCATAATATTACTGGAGCCAGTAATATTATTTACTTCAAAATTGATTATTTAGCTTGGCTCGGAATACCTCAAGCCTAACTAAACTTACCCTTCTGAAGCTGAACACCAACTGTCTTTTTGCTTTTATCTTTATCTTTATTCATCCAAATATTTCGTTCTTTACATAGTTTATCTTAAACTAATTAATCATGTATATACTTATTCTATGCGTAAATGATACTTATCATAGACTTATCAACTAAAACTTAAAATAATGCAGAATAGCCGCAATCCATCACCAAAACAAATCAACTCTTATACTATATTCCGCAAAAAATGGAAAAACGGAAACACTCATATGCTTAAAACTAACTTAAAACACTACTTACAACTAACTAACAACAACCTGTCTTTTTGCTTGGTTTGTTCTCCCTTTTATACCCTTGACAATGATGTGAGATCGATCATGTTCGCACCGACATTGCTGTGTACAACATCATACCAATATTCGCAGTTGCTAGAGTGAGAGCGAACATCCAACCAACACATAATCGGTCGCAACACAGTAAGATCACGTGTTGATACCGCCATCCTAGTCAACATATCTAATTAAATGTACAATCATATTAAAATATTATTTATAACAACAAAAGAAAATATTTCAAGGTTAAAACAAATATATGAAAAAGTAAATAACAAACTAAAAAGAATAATAAAATCACATAATTCAATACTACTATATAAATTACTACTAAGAAAAAATAAATATTCGGCCTGATGCAGCTTGTGGACCCAAGAACGAAGCCGCGCTGACTTTTGTCGTCACAAGTTAATCTCCAAATTTCTCTTTTTGTGCCGATATCATCATAAATTTCAGATACATTTAGGTCGCTGAAGCAAACCTAGCAGCACCGCACGTTCTCTCATACTGCAAAGAAAATTGAACCGAAACAATCGGAATACCTATGCCCGATTGCATTTCCAAAATTTTGAATTCTGTACAAGCCCATCAGCAATACAATTTCTGAACCCATATAAGAGCTATCTTCGAGTAATATTCAATGTCAATATTTCGATATGTAAGGAACGTAGTAGTAACCTGTCATTCTGCGAAGATGATGCAGAAGATTTTCAGGAAAATCCTGCCACCCAATTAACATAGAAGTTGTTATAGTTCAAATTCAGTCTACAAATTAGCAGCTTTAAGGATATGCCGTTCGTTGGAACTAATCTTAGTAGATAAATCAGTTATAGCTTGGATCAGTTCCATGCTTACAAGCAGGATCATCAGCTCGTCTCTTAATGGAGTGGAATTAACTGTGATGTCACGTCAAAAGTATGCCCTCAGAGTGGAATATTTTCTCCATTGATATGGACTGTAGCAGAGTTGATGGCATGATCTCCATGTTGGCTCTTAGGAGTGTGAGTGTAATTGGTTATGCTGGTGACCTCGTTATAACAGTACGTGGGAAACACGAGAGTACACTGGGTGACCTCATAAAAACGGCTCTGAGCTTCTGTGTGTCGAATTGTTATACTACGGAAGACATCTTGGTGAATTCCTTAATAACGGTTGTTGTGACTGTATTTCTTTTATGGGTTAAGGTTAAGAATCTATGTGTCATTATGGATAGACTTCTTAGATGGAACTCGCACATGGGTGCTGCTCAAAAAAAGGCGATAAGAGCCCTCTTGGCAAGTAGCTTCTCCAACGGTAAGACATGGGGTTTTTCGCCGAGAATGACAACTTGGATATATACCGCTACTACTCGGTCCATTGTCACTTATGCGACGATAACATTGTGGAGAAAATTTGAGAAGGATACCACCATGAAAATTGTAGGCAAGGCGCAGAGTCTCGTCTGCCTCGATATAACTTCGGCAGTGAAAACGGCCTTGATTGATTGGCTTGACATCGCTTTATATCTATATGATTAGGGTGTCGGTGCTAGTGTTCATGGATATAACCGAGACTTGTCAGTCCCACTAAGAAGATCGCTAAGTGACTTCCAGGCTCAGATCATGGCCATTGCTATATGCACAGAGATCAACTTGGACAGTGGGATCATTAATCAGTTCTCTGACAGACAAGCTGACTTAAGTGTACTAGACTTGGTCACATATTTCTAGAAAACATTGCAAAAGCTTCCGCAATATACAGAAATACGGTTCAGTTGCTTTGGGTACCCGGATGCTTGGTCCAAAAATGGTTCCATGACGCCTTATATCGGTCCGAAAATCTTGTTGCCCACCACCATTTACTACCCATCCCCTTAAAACAAAAAATGCTCGGAGGGTCGTCGCCACTCTAGGTGGCTAACTCCCACAGTTTGAGTGTCGCACTGAGGTACTTAAGTATGGCAGGCTGGACCTGAAAATCCTAAGAAAGTTTCTTACGAGTCACTGTAGGCTAAGAACGTATCTGAAGAGAATTACGGTCACAGATGTGGATGTTTTTAGACTATGCTAACAGGCATCAGAGACAGCGGAGTGCATATTGTGTGAGTGTGGGGTTTTTAATAAGTTTAGGTGAGATGTTTAGGTGGACATAGGGTCTCACTTGGTGACATATCCACCATTCATTCATTTGGAAGGCAGCGGATTTAAAAAACCAACTATAGACCAGAAGGGGCACAATAGATTCTATGGATGGCAGCGCCCTGCAATAGTGCCTGGTCGGCTATAGTTAAAATTCAGTATACAAATTGGCCGCTTTAAGGGTTTGTCGTGCTCATATAATAGTGTCTAATGAAGTGACACGCTTCAAGTAGGTCTCATAGCAAAGAACGGTATTATAAAAACAGAAGCTCGTTCAAAAATTATGAAAATTTGCACACAAATAATTCTCTGTGACGATCGGGTGGGCCATTTAAAAGTTTAAATTTAAAAATGCAATAAAACAAAAACGGTTTGAAATTTTGCCAAATTTATTTTTTATTTATTATTATTCAAGTTAGAAATGAAATATCGTTTCATTCATATGGCTGCCACCGCTGCCTTCACAGTACCATATTCGACCGGACCAATTTTCGAGAACTTTTTTGAGTGTATGGGGTCGTATCTCGGCAATGGCATCACGAATGTTAGCCTTCATATGTTCAATTATCTCTGGTTTGTCGGCATAACACTTGTCTTTAGCGGCGCCTCACAGAAAATGGTCCAACGGTGTCAAATCGCAGCTTCCTGTCGGCCAACTAACATCACATTTCGTCTAATTAAACGGTCATCAAACATTTGAAGGAATAAATCGATTGTGGCATAAGATGTGTGGCAAGTTGCACCATCCTGTTGAAGTCAAAACATCGCTCACATCAATACCATGCAGAGCGGGCACAAAAAATTCTGCTATCATGGTGCGATCGGTGACTCCATTGACCGTAATGGTTGCGCCGTCTTCATTTTCAAAGAAAAATGGGCCAATGATGTTTCCGCTCCACAAGCAGCAAACCAAACAGTCACCAGTACTGGGTGCATTGGCTTCTGTAAGACCACGTTTGGGTTTTCTGAACCCTAAATACGGCAATTTTGTTTATTAACATACGCACCAAGATGAAGATGAGCTTCATCCGAAAAGATAACTTTTTTGGAAAAATCTGCATCTAGCGAAGCGAAAAAGAAGCGGATGATCATGCGGCACAAACTCTTGAACCAATTGAACTTTGTAAGGCGTCATACCGAGATCTTTTCGCTAAATTCCATACAGACTGGTGCCTGAAATGTTTAGTTCTTGAAAACTCTGACGAGTTGACGTTGATGGATTCTCACGCTCTGTAAGCTTAGGTCTTGGCGCATCAGCAATGAAACCAGTTTTACGAACTTTAGTAATAAACTTGCGTATACCGGGCGCTGTTGGTGCTTCTCTACTACCAAATTTTGTACAAAATTTTCGTGCAATTAGCGACTAATTGGCTGTGTTTTGAGATTTTTTTTTTTTGTAATAATAAGTCTGAAAAGCAATTTGTGACAACTCGAGTGAATATTTTCATTAAAAAAATGTATATTCTTCCACTAATAATATAATTCATATGTATATGGGTATGTAACCGTTCCTTTTAACAATTATTTTCCTTTGCCCTCAATTTAACCAACAATGGTTTCTATAACACACTTGTAGCAGCACTAAAAACATTAAGTGTAACAATAATTCATAATTTTAATTGTAATTGTGGACTGTAGGCTGTGGATGAATAGCTGAAATGGCCCAAAAGCAATAAAATTAATTGAAATATTCGATACATTGACAGCAGCTAAAGGAAGTATACAAAATAGAAGAGAATAGTTATGGTAGAAGGCAAACCACGACCTCAATTTATTAACCACCAACATTTCACAAACATCAAAACGAGATAAAATCTAAACGAAATTTCCAAGAATTTAAACGAAACTTATTAACGAAATTCACTTCATTTATCACAACCATCACACCGACTAAATTAGGTGGAGTTAGGTGGTATATGGTATTGTGATTGTGATAATGTTTGTGACACCCATAGCATATGTTAAGGATTACTTTTCTTTCGGTTATGAGTGTGCAAACTGTCAGATCATGCAAGAAAGTAATCGTTTCAGAAAGAATTTTATGGTGTAGGATAACAAAAACTCGACATTTTTACTTTCCAAATAAAAGCTTTACTCTTTAAATTTATAAAATAGAAATAAAAAAAAAACTTTTAAATACGTTTTTAATCAATGACCAAGACGTACGACAATGGATTCGATTGCTTTTTTCTTGCTCTTCTCAAATTATGATCATCATCGTCAGCGTCATTGTTGCCAAGAAAAGAAAGCGAAAAATAAATTAAATTAAATTGCAGCACATTTCCGATAATTTTTCTCTTTCACTACTGATTCTTTCAACCCCAATACAATGACGATGTCATTTCCGTTTCAAATGCCACTGACACCTCTAACGCACACCACTGCTTCTTTAATGCTTCAATTTCAAATCGCTTCTTGTATATACGTGGGAGTGTGTTTGTGTGTGTGATAGAGTGAGTGAGAGAGTGTCGTGTGTTGACACCAGTTGTGATACTACCATAACGAAATGAACGACAAATATTTGCTAAAGTGATTTATATGAAATATGAGGAGCATCTCTGATGTTAACCAAGTTACCCAAATAACGAAGATGGAATAGCAATGAAATGACAGCAACTACCACTACCCATCACACTAACTCTCTTATAATAATAGTAACAAAACCAACACCTTAGCAAGTATTCGCTAAGCCATAGTGGAACCTGGAAACCACTATGACCCTGATGGCATTTAGGGGAGAGAGCTGTGTGTGTCTAAAAACATTCTTTGATTCAGCAAATACTTTTACTTTTTTTAACTTCGAGATGAAATGCTCTAAATAGAACGGAACTATCAACGTACAAGTTACCAGGGGATATGTCATGATAAATATTTTTTTTTTTTTTTGTGGTAAAAAGTAGTGCGTTATATGAAGCAAAGTCGACTTTTAACTCTTCGTACTCTTCGGCGTTAATGAAAATCGCTTATTTACTACTAATTGTAGCGAGAGAGTTTAATAAATACGGCCTAACTTGTCTACTATCTGTAGGATGGCCAGATAGCAATGACATCCATTTTCCACGTCTTCTTCATGCATCGCTTTATACTTGCCAAAGAGATGGAAATGAAAAAATAAAAATTATTATTCGACTTTTTTCAAAAACCGGTTTCCGAATAATTCGAGAAATATTAATTTTTTAAAAACCGTTTTACGGTTAAAAATTAATCAACGAACCAGTTAACCGGTTTTCTTATTGCTTTAACGGAAATTTAGCCCTTGACAACACAACGTGCTAATATTTTACCCACTGATTAATTTTTGCAAGAGTGTTATTTGATGGCGTCTTGGAACTACTTGGAATAGAAAAAAGTTTTCCTTGCTGCAAAATTACGTCAAACTTGTAGACATAAGTCTTAGTGTCGAAGAGCCTTAGTATAGTGTGTTAGAAGACAAAATCGGTCCTGAATCTAGGACGGAATCTCTCAGAATTCTACTAGGCTTTCTGTGTATTATGCGTTAAAGGCAAAAATCTGGATGTGATAGACGGGCAAACCTTTGCCATAGTTTTTGGCAACGCTGACTCAGGCTATTGGACGAGACTTTTTCAGTGGCCTTAGTGAGGTTGCATCTATGGGTCCGCCATCTAACGTTTTTTTTTTTTCAACTAGTGCTTATTTCGTAAATGGTAACAATTAGCTCATGTCTGATTTGACAGATAATTAGTTCTATCCTTCCGCTGAACGAATATGGTCTGTATACGCTTGAACAACGCTGGGAATCTGGGCCTGCGATCGACTTACAGAAGATGCCGATTTTGCCAAAAAAAAAAAAAATCATCTTTTCAGATGAAGCTCATTTTGATCTTAGCGGGTATGTAAACAAGCAAAATAATCGCATTTAGGGCACAGAAAACCCGCACGCATACATTGAAAAGCCGATACAACGAAGACGAGTCACTGTTTGGTGCAGATTTTGGTCCAGAGGCATAATTGGGCATTTTTCTTCGAAAATGAGCAAGGAGTGGCCGTTACAGTCAATGGCGATCGTTATCGGGCCATGTTAAACGAATTTTTGTTCACAAAAATTGAAGAGGAGGATATTAGCAACATTTGGTTTCAACATGACGGCGCTACGTGCTACACAGCCGAAGCTACACTCAATGTTTTGTGGCCTGTTTTTGAAGATCGTATTATCAGCCGTAGAGCTGATGTCGTTTGGCCACCTCGGAGCTGCGATTTGACACCGTTGGACTATTATTTGTGGGGTGCCGTCAAAGATAAGTGTTACGCCAACAAGCCAGAGACAATTGACGCTTTAAAGGACAATATTCGTAAAGCCATTGGTGAAATAGAGCTGCGCACAATCGATAATGTGCTTAAAAATTGGACCGATCGTGTAGGCTACTGCATGGCCAGCCGAGGCAGCCATTTGAATGAAATTATTTTCCATTATTAACCGGAAGGATTGTACTTTCAAATAAAAGAATAAATTTGAGAAAATATTCAGTGGTTTTTCTATAGCATTTTCAAAAAAAAAATTATTTGGCGGACCCTATACAAGAATCATTAATCTGGAAGGATATTTGTTAAGCTGGTCAGGGGACTCCTAATGTTTGGATAATCTTGACATTTATCTTGCTCTTCCTTTTCCACTTTTGTTCTCTTATCTTATTTTTCTTAGTTCTTGTACTCCATTTCTTGTTTTCGTAATTAATGGCCACATTTCTTTCTTTTTCTTATCGAGTAATAACCGTTCGTTCTTCCTAGTCATAATCCAGTCGATGGTCATAAAAGCTTTAGTACAACGATTTAGATTTGAAGCGTTACCAATATTATTATTATTCTGACCAGACACTATTGCAGGACACTACGGCCTTCCTGTCTATAGTATGTTCAGCATATCTAAAAACATAATGGTGGATAAGTCTCCATAAATATATCCATCTAAACCTATTAAGAACCCCACATTCACACAATATCTATGTGTTTCGCTGTCTCTGATGCCTGTCTACAAACATCCACATCTGTGACCGCCATCCTATTCAGATGCGCTATAAGTCTACAATGTCCGGTAAAAAACTTCATTAGTTGTTTCAAGTCCAGACTTCCATACTTGTGAACCTCAGAGCGACGCCCAAAGAAGACCTTTTTGAGCATTACAGTGCACCCAACATCTAACAATTTTAAATGGACTGCACAGAAAGGTTCCGGACCGATATAAGGTGCCAAGGAACCTTTCCTAGCCAGTGCATCCGCTGTTTCATCAGCATCTAAAAGTTGCCAATATATAAGGACCTTAAGCTGACCGTTTGAGGAAGATCAACATGGCATGAATAGTAATGACATGCTTAAACGTAACTCACGTGATTATTACTTTCAAAATTATGCTGGAAATATCGCTATCGTCTATGATTATAGGCACAGAGCCCAGATAACAGACTTTTTGTAGTTATAGCTTGATGACATCCATATACCCAAATTAAGAATGCCTTGAAGTTCTTGGTTGGTTTGTTTACGTGGCCACTCACGAGTGGTGAGTAGAGTCCTTGAACACCGTTTTGATAAATGTCACAATCACTTGAAAAGCTGCACGATGACGGGTATACCTCACACCAACTTCATAAGGTTGAGATATAAGGAGATTACTTGATCCAATACAGGATATTGCGGAGATGTCGTGCAGAAACCACTCAACGAAGGCCTAACGGCGACGACTTATAAACGCCAGACATTTACATAGAAAGTGTTCAACAGTCGTACTGGGGGCACGGTTTCTGATCGATCAATGTCCAGCAAATACAGCCACCAATCTGAACACATTCCTTCTATCTCGAGCGATGAGCGATCGAATGCGCCTCAGATTATAACCAGGCTACTTCAACTTATTGATCCTTCAGCACCCATCAGATCTCCATTCGCAGTCTGACCGACCCCGGTAGTCTAAAGTAGCCCTCTTTAGTGACACCACGAGGGATGCCGCTCGCTCATTCCGGTAGCAGTCACGGAACCCACCAACAGAGGTGGCCTTCCTACTGTCTACACAAATGCAGAGGCGGCCTCGCGTACCACCATGAGACAGTAGTGAGCATACTTACTAATATCTCAGCCTGAAAAACACTTCACTGAGAACAACACTCCAGAGCCAACACAATACTGCCTTATATTCAAGACGGAAAATTGTCAGTCAATAAGATCTACGCCATTGGAAATCAAACCGTCTGCTAGAAACACTTCGAGCGAAGCTAAGATGTCTATTCCAGATATAATAGCACAAATTTCAGTTCAAAATTTATGTTTTATTCAAATATATTTCTCTATAGTTTCTGATGACCGTATTTCATATGGCTATCCTGGCAGTACCCCATTCGATCGGACGAATTTTCTAGAGCTTGCTGCAACATATTATTGCCAACGTTTGTGTAGGGTATTGATGTGTGTATTAAGACGTAATGCGTGTTACCGTCTCTTGCAAAGAGACCCAAAAGAAAACTGTTTATCAATTGGTTATAAGTACATACGCCTGAGTGTATGTGAAACTATTATTTACCAACACAACAGAGGATATTGAAAAATCAAACTCTTTTCTTACTCTGTAATCGTATTGCTGCTGTCATTATTGCTCTTGTTGTTGTTTTATAAGTACATCTTAAGATGATGATAAAAATGCAATTGTTAGAATGTAATTGAGTACAGGATTGTCAGATCTTTTTTAAGCTTTTTCGCCAAATTCAATTTCAAAAATCGCCAAAATCGCCAAATCATATATTTTTTATATTTTGGTGATGAAATTTATATTTTGTAAAATAATGAAAAAAAAAATTAAAACAAATTAAAAATTATTTGTTCCGAATTCTTAGATTTCGCCAAAAATGAAAAAATTCGCTATAACACATATTTTGTTAATTTTATTAAGCAAAAATATTAGCAAAAACAGAAAGTGCACAACGTGTACTATAACATAGTTTAAAACAGCTGAAAAGTTAGACTACATTTCTATTAAACGCTATTGAGTACAACAAGATGCAGTTTTTGGTATTTTCTAAATACCTCCAAAATCTTTAATTATGGATAAAAAGCGGTTTTTCGTAACTTCATATACTTATAGACTTATAATTTAGTGGTATACTGTCCGATTTTAAGCTTTTCAGTGGATTTTTTTTACCCTTTTAAAAACGTGTATTTATGAGTTCGTATATTGTAGTTAAAATACAATAAATTTTGTGTTTGTTTTTATTTAAAAATCCTTTATTCAACATAGTTTTGTGCACCACTGCTTGTAACCTTTTTACAGGCAATAACAATTTTCTATTCTTAATTACACCATCTGTTTATAATTTTGTAAACAACAACAATTACTCGACAGATCTTTCTACCTAGAAATCTTCCAGCCCGATCATAGTTATAACTTAGGTTCGATTACAACCTTTTTAAACAGAGGTTATCCACGCTTAACTCTCTTTACTAAGTCAGCTCCAACTAAACTGGTTTTTTACTTCACGATTCACTTCACGAGTTTACTCCTTATAAACTCTCTTTACACAAACTGTACTCGCTGAGTTTACTTTACTTAAACTGCAACTTGTTCGCATCGATATGCTTTTCATATGGCTTAGTAAACAACACATCGAAAACTCTCGAACCTCTCAATATATCAGATAGATTCCATTCCTTTCTATTAATTTCTTTTTAGTTCTTTTGTAGCCATGCGTATGTAAACACCTATCTCTTTCAGCTCTTAGTATTTGTTATTGCTTGTTTATTGTCTGTTGCTTGTTTTCTTTGCTGTTAGTTTTTGTTGTTGCTGTGTTATTTTTATTTACTTTATTTCTGCTAATGTTTGTTGTTGTAGATTTGGTTATTTGTAAACAGCACGTATAGTTGTTCTTGAAGCTTTTGTTTATTTATTTTAGCGATGTAATAAACGCTGGGGTACCCAATTTTATTTTCGTAACAGTATAATATACTTCATAGCACTGAGGCGTGCTTGTGTAAGAATTTTTCAAGCAAACGCATTAATTTTTTTCCACATGCGTCAAGTTTAGAGCTTTTTTCGTACCATTTATGAATTTAAATCTTTCATTGCCAGTTGCTAACAATTCAATTATATAAGTAAACTGGAACCTAAAAATCTATTAATTTCAGTTCCATATAGGCAACTACAAATTTCTCGTTGCCGAAAACACAAACGAAGTTCAGCTACCATCTATAATCGACGCATTAAAATGACCCTGTTCGCGAATTTCATACATAAAAATACCAAAATAATAATTATAATTTTTCGTATTTTTATCAAAAATAGCCAATAAAATCGCCAATAAATTTACAAATCGTCAAAAAGTCGCCATGTCGCCAAACCGAAAATTAGGACGCCAAATAACTTTTAAAATCGCCATGTTTGGCGAGAAATAGGCAAATTTGACAACCCTGATTGAGTATAATAAAGGAAGAAAGAGAGAGAGAGAGAGAGAGAGAGAGAGCAAATAAAAAATGTAAACAATCTTGCACACTTATTCTCACACATGTTGGCAAAATATTTTTTAATCCTAAAATACATACATACATAGTACTTAAAAATAATACAAATTAAGTATTATTTGTCTTTTCCTCTCTCCCACACTCCTTTTTTGTTTTCTTTGTTTATCAATATGTGTATGTAACTGTTGCTGTTTATTTATAACTGTAACTGTCTTTGCTGTAAGAGAGCGAGAGTGTAATATTTCATATCAATTGTTTACATTTTTCTTATTATAAATGACTTTATTATCGCTTATTTGATTCATGATTGTTTTTGTTTTTTGTTGTTCTTACACACGATATAAGACTTTTTTTAGTTATAGTGCAGAGTCTGGCAAAACACGACACTGAGAAAATTTTCTCTTTTGCTCCCATACGTATTTATTCACATGCGCAAGCGAAAAGTTAATCAATAGAAATAAATAAAAAATAAACAGAAAAATACAAAGGGAACAAATTTTTAATTGCTGATGTTATTAAACATATTGGCATTGTTCACGGTAGGCTGTTTATTTGGTTATGAAATGAGCAAGATCTGTAGTAAAAAATAACTATAGTTTCCCAACACAACAAATAAATAAATAACCACTTATGTACACAGCTTGTAAACAAAGCTAAAGGTCTTATAAAGTGGGTATGTTTTTACTAGACATATTGTTAATTTTAATATTAACACATAAACAGATAACCCGATAAACAACTTACCATGAACAACACCATTATATAACAGGTTTCATTAATTTGGTGTTTTTCCACATTGTTTTATATTGTTGTTGTTGTGATTTATGAACTTTTTTTTACAAACTCTCATTGATTTTTGTTGTTGTTTTTTGCGTTTAAAAATTAATTTCCATTATAAAAACTTAATTTTTTCTTGCAGTGTACTCTGAGAAGCATACTCTCCAATCACTTACACAATTATAATATGCAGTGGCATACTATAAGTTTGCCAGACGCTGCTGTAGTGAAATACTTTCATATATGTAAGAGAGAGAAAGAGAGGGTGATATGATTGTTCTACGAAGATCTATTATTCGACCTTTTTCAAAAACCGGTTTTCGAATAACTCGAAAAGTAGCACTTTAAAAAAAAAACAGTTTTCGGTTAATAACAGTTCAAATAACCGGTTAACCAGTTTTTTAATTTAAATAAAATTGTTCCTAAGTCTTGAAGCGCAGAGCTGGACCACGCTGGGAGGGAGACTCATCACAACAATAGACACACATATGCCTTTATACCCTGTAACAACATGTTACTTTCAAGTTGGCAAATTCACCGAAGAACGTCGTTCACTATAGAAATTTCGGTTAAAATCTGATTGGCTAGATGTGCTTATCGAGTATCAAGTGCAACGCCGTTAAGCTTTTCGTAGAATGAGTTCTGCACAGACTCAACATAATTGAGAGAGATAGCTGAGCTCTGCTACATCAAGAGCAAATGGGCTTGAGGCATTAAGTCTTTCAACAAAGCAATGACTTCATGCATTGGAGCAAAGTTAAAAAAAAATTATTTTGAACACAATAATAACAAAAAAATTGTTTCTCCCATTACCCCTTCTTGTGAGCACAAAATATTTAAAATGTAATATGTGTATGTGTGCTTTCCGCTACTTTTGATGCCTGTGAGCCGCCATCCTCTTCAAATGCGCTCTTAGTCCACAGTGTGTGTTCCACTGTGATATACTTAAGAACCTCCGAGCGTCGCTCAAATTGCGGACTGATCGTAACCCTAAAGTGGCGAAGTCCCTTCTGAGCATTCCAGTTTTCCAAGCATCTGGCATTATCCAAATTCTTGACTAGATTAAGGATTGTAGTGGTGTTGTACAGAAAGGTTCCGTACCGATATAGGGTATCATGGAGCCTTTTCTGACAAATGCATCCGCCATTTCATTACCATCTATCCCACATTTTCCAGGTACTCAAAACAACTGGACCTTATTTCCAAGCGAAAGCTTTTGCAACGTATCGTAGCAATATTTGACCAGTCCAAAAGTCATTCCATTCGAGCCAAATGCTTTTAAGACAGCTTGCATGTCAGAGAATATATTAATGGTCTTACCCTTGAACCCATTGTTGCCCGAGTTGATCCCCGGATATATAGCATTATCCATGATCTTAGCCTGGAAGACAGTCAGCGATCTTCACAGTGGGATCGATAAGTCTCGGTTAGGCCCATGAACATCAACACCGACGCAGTCACTCATATTGGAGCCATCGATATATCAGTTTAGATCAAACATACTCCGAACTAAGGCCTCATTAGACAATCCAGGTTCATAAATTTAACCCTGAATCTCCGATGATGGTTCTCCGATCACCGTGCGTAAAATGGACAGACCTCCCAACACATTCCGTGATCCGTTGGCGAAAAAATTTTAGAAGAAGTGTCAAACCAATCAAGGTCTCCACTGCCGCTGTTGGAGAAGACTCTCATTGCCCAATTATACCGAGGCTAGCGAGTCTCTGCACTTTGCCTAATTTTTTGATAATGGTAGTATTCTAAGCCTTTCTCTACTAAGCTATCGGCACATGCATAAGTGATAATGGGCTAAATAGTACTGGAATATATTTAAAGTGTCATTCTCCACGAAAGACCCCATATCTTACCGTAGGAGGAGCGACTTATACAAAAGGCCCTTATCGTCCTTGTCAGTTTCTTAATCAACTTTTGTTTTCCAGCTAAATAGGTAACTGGTGTACTAATAATGGTGCTGCCGTCTGTCGTTAGCTAGAATCAACGAACTCAGTGTATTTCGTGTAGTGGTGGTAAGAATCTTTCCAGCCTTGTTTTCTCTTCAGAAGTAGGTTGACCTGACCTTCCTATCATGTTCGTAGGTCGATTATTTGTAGGGCAATTGAAGTCTTTTATTTTTTCGAAAATTCGATTTCAAAATCATAATGAATATTTCTTGGCCAAGTTCGAGGCTTCGTAATAACTGAGCCAAAACATTTGTTTGGTTCGTTGCTTTGTTAGTCGAAATGTAAAAAAATTATTTTCTTTGTCCGAAATGCATCGAAATTCACTTAAAAAAGTCTTAAACTGACTTTCTTCATAGAATTACTTTTATTACAATATGTCTCCCGTCTTTTTTATTTAAATTACCCGCTCTCCTCTTAACATTTTCTCCACTTCTTTTTTTGTAAATTTCCATTTGTTTCTCGTTAAGAACTTTCATTTAAATGTAATTTCTTTTCATTTCATTTAAAACAGAAAAAAAAAAAATAAAAATAAAATAAAATAAAATAAAAAAGAATTAAAGGAGAGCAAAACAAAAACGTAAAATGTCCCTTTTATTCTCTGTAAACTTGCAATTTGTAAAACTTTATTTAAAAACGTACAACAACCATAACAAAAACAACATATTTTTTAAGTTTATTTTTTCTTTAATGAAATGAAAAGAAATATTTTAAAAATGCTTAAACGAAGAAACTAAAACGGAAATGTACATGCGCTGTACAGGAAAATGAAATAAAAGAATAAATTTTTTTAAAGGAAAAAATTTAGAGAAAATAACGGAAAATACGAAAAGACATACAAATTAACAACCATAAAGATGGACAGACATACAGGCATTCTGCCACGTACGTAAAAGTATTTTGAAACAAAAAAAAAATATTTAAAAAAGAGTCACCAGCTTAATTGTTTACAGAATTAAAGGGTGTGACTACCAAAATGAGAAGTTAACTTTTATTTTTTAGATATGGTTCCCTTATTATTATTAAATTATTTTCTTAAGATTCTTTTCAAAAATATTTAAAGAAGACAAATCATCATTCAGACAAATCAGTGTTTTGTTGGGTACACCCTTTAATGTGTGATAACATGCATGACAAAATGTTGTAAAAATATAAGCCACTGACCTAACACAGGCAACAGATTTTTATTTTTATTTTCCTTACCCATTACCAACCAGGTCTATAAGTGTTTTTATAAACCAATGCTTAGAATGGATTCTCCTGCAAGGACTCATACACTACCAACTATTCCATTCCAAACGAAAAAGAAAAAGTTGTAAGCAAATATATATGAAAGGTATTTGCAAATGCATTAAACCAGATCATAAAAATTTTAACTATTGGTTAGGGGCAGAGATACATACATACGTATATAACCAATACAATTGCAATAAGAAATTTTGCTAAGAATCTATAAACTTTCTAAACTAATACGAATATAGCCTTAAAAGCCTATTGAATCTTAGGTGTGAACTTTCGAGAAGGAGTAAGGCTCTTAATCTGTAGAAGAAAAAGTTAATTCTTATATCACGGACGATAGAGGGCTGCTTGAACTTTTTTATTTACCGACTGATTGAATCAAAGTTAAATCAATGGACTTTTTCTACGATTTGTGATTAAATGCGTATCAGAGGTGAGCAATGAATACTGAAAACATGAGTATATTCGAATCATGATTCATAAGTTCTTATACTCATACTCATTCATACGCATTGTAATGGCTACTCATAGGAATTCATGCTCTAAATCTCAAGGTACTCATTATACCCATACTTATCAACATTTATGATGCTTTTGGTTCGTACTCTTCTGTACATATAATGCGTGGACGATGCTCTGAACATTTGAATACTCATGAAAGGTTAATAGAAAATACTTTTATTCATGAATACTCAAAAGTACAGTAGAGTATGAATCAATAGCATCATAAATGGTAATAAGTATGCATGCGAATCGTTAATGAGTATTATGAGTATTTTCCGAAAAATGAATGAATGCTATGGGTATAAGTAGCTATGAGTATGAGTACGTCATTGGATTCATACTCATTGCTACTTAAACTTATGAATCAACGTAATTGTGGGTACGAATGAGTGTGAGTAGTTGAAGTATGAATGAGTAGTAGTAGTTAAGTAGCAAAAAAGCGTTTCGTTTCTGATTTCTGATACGTATGCTCTCCATGCTTCTTAATATGGGTCAGTGACTATTAACTGGATGTAGTATTGAATTGCACATCAAGCAAAGAGAAGTTCCAAGGATGCTGAAGAGACAACAAAGTACTATTACTAACCCATATTTAGATGTAGTCGTTTGGAGAATATGCGTAGAGCCTTTATTTTGGTCACAAAATACAGAAATCACAGAAAATGTCCATTGCTTTGATGAGATTTTGGAATGCAACCATTTGTGTAATGAAGGCTTGATATCAGATTTACCATCATCATCAAGGAAACTGAAGAAAATCTTCGAAAATACTATGGAGACATCTTTCTGTTAACTTCAATGTAGTCAGCCTGATATAGAGGATATAATCATTAAAATGGTATTGCACTATGATCATTCGTCTGATGGTGGTCATCATCGCTACAGGGAATCTATAAGGTAAGATGGGCTTCTTTTATATGTCGAAACCGCAATTAATCAAGCACCTTGTATGTGCGAAATAAGCTCCTCTATTCTTCACAAGTGCCTTTACATCTCTCCAGCTTTTGCCACAAGCTTCAATATCTGCATTTAATGTCTTCTAGTACTCTTGGAATTGCAGTCCAACATCTCTTTAGGGAATTGAACTGCTGGTTTTCGTAGGCTATGACCGATTCATTACAATTGGCGACGTCGACTGATAGTAACTTATCACAGTACCTGTGCAAAAGCTCTGAATTCGAGACAATTCTTGGGCAACATATTCTCAGTATTTGTCTCGCGCAATGGCTTTTAAACATTTGCAATTTATTTGTCAAGCTTTCGATTATCAGCCATGTTTCGCATCCAAGCAGAAAATACATTTTATTAAAAAATTCGTGATTTAGTGGATGTGCCTTGTTAATACAACTGTCTGCATCGTCAGCAGCTTCCCTTTCGAGAGTGATTATACTGCCCAAATATCAAAACTTGTCCGTGCGTTCTATTTTTCATTATCGATATTCAAACTATATTATCTCATGGGTAAAAGTTTTGCTTTAAAGCTGCTTGCTTACGAGTGTATGTTACGAGCCGCAGTATTAAAGAATATCCTGGTTTATTAAGTCCTCGAACTTCATAACGGTCACATGGCAAATTTTGAATAAAAATTTGGCTTTTATGCCTCAGAAGAAGCAACTGCTTTTGTTTTAAATTTTTTAATTTTTATTGCAAAACCCTGTAAATTTAACATAAAAATTTTCGTGTTTATATAAGTATACGAATTAAGTGATATCACGTATTTCAGACTAAAATTATACCATAACTAGAGTAACCCTTCTCGCATTGCTGGGAGCCTTTGTGTTGTATACGCTTACCTAATCCTGTTTTTTTGGTGAATGTGGATAGATAACAAAGCCTTGACGTGTATCGTCTTCCACACACACAGAATTTCATATTTAGTATGAATAGGCGCTGCCACGCCCACTTATTTAAAATCGTCCAAATAATAACTGATAATATTTTTTATCCAAGAAGTTGTTTAAACCAAATTTAGAAACTTTTAGTATTACCGTTCTCAAGATATACAAAAGCTACTAGTTGATATGTGTGGGAGATACCACGCCCACTTATTCAATTTCGGCCACCTTCAACGAATGAATTGTTGTGACTACCGAGTCATTTAGACCAAATTCAGAAACTTCTTTTACCGTTCTCAAGATATACAAGAATTAATATTTACCTTGTATGTCCACTTATCTGATTACGCCCACTTTTTGACTGATTATTTGTATTGACTATCAACCTATTTGGACCAAATTAAGAGACTCTTACGGTTACCGTTTTGAAGATACAAAAAAATAAATCTTTTTATGAGCGGGCACCGCCTGTTTAAAAGAAAATCAGTGAAAGTAGACCTTTCCAACATATATATTGGTTTGTAAATCGGTCGAGGTGTTCTCAAGTTATAAAATGGCGACCATAGGACAACTTATTTCTATATACATACATAGGGTATATGTTATAAAAGATAAATACCAAGAATTATTAAAGTTTTTCAGCCTAAAGTCGTACTTTAGGAAATTGGATTCTATTGGATTTAAATATTTCTTTAGAAAGTTCTAAAAAGTTCTCCTAACTTAACCGAAACTGTTAGAAAAAACTATTTCTCTCTATCAAGTAAAACCGACAACACCTTACCGTTGGTGATTTTTATTTTATTAAAAGCTTTTAAGCCTAAAGATATGCAGAAATTCGTTCAAATGTTGAAGAATAACAAACAAAATACAATATAAATAGAAAAGTGAATAAAGAATTAAAAAAACAAAACCGAAACGAAATTAAAGTAAATAAGAGCATATAAAACGGCTTTTGTTGTTGGCTGAGGTGACTTGTTTTGCGAAGTTTAGTAGAGATTGCATTCGCTAATGTTGTTTTTGTGGTGGCAAGAACAAAATCCAGAGAAAAAAAACCAAAACAGCAGCAAGTACAACAAATATTAAATAAATCTAGAAAATAAACCACTATGCAAATATTTATGTAAAATATAATAAAATGAAATAAAATAAAAATAATAAAAAAACATGCAACATCATGCCAACCGCCATGCATTCGGTTTAATGCAAAAAGAATACTTAACAATGATGGTTTAGAATAGAATAAATAAGTATCTAAAAAAATAAAAAAAACTCTTCTTTGTTTTTGAAAATGTTGAAGCGGTTAAAATCCATAGCATATTTCAAGTGTTAAGTTAATATTTAATTTTGTAGCATACCTTCAATGTAATTTAATAACAGATTCATTAAAGCATACTATAAGGAGAAAACTGGAAGAGGGAGAGAGAAAATGTTAACAAATTTAAAATAAATGCATTAATTTCATTTTAATAATCGCAAGAACTATCTTTTAATCTTTGAAGTTATTTTCGCTACCCCTAGATTAATTGACATCTTAATTTTGTACGATCTAAGTTATCATATATTACCCTTTTTTTCCTTTTTGTGCCCTTCTGTTTTAAATTTAACCATTTAAGATAGCATTTAGTTCTTTGCAGAGCGACACTGTATAATCAGCTGTTTAGCGGTATACAATTCCCAACTAAACGAGAATTAATTTTTATTCGGATAAGATATGTACGAGATATAGTAAGATATTACCCGATCTGATATGTTCAATCTAAATTTTCACACTTTTTTGCTGATAAGGATAGATAGCGAAGCTTTAGTTGTTGTTCTCCACATATAAAAAATTCCATACTTAGTATGAATGGAAGTTGCCACGCCCACTTATACAATCTCGCCCATTTCTGGTGTGACGATTTGTATTAACTGCGAAGTCATTAAGACTAAATTCAGAAACTTACACTTTAAGCGTTCTCAGTATATATATAAATCAATATTTAGTTTGTATGGGAGGTACCATGCCCACTAGTCCTATTTCGCCCACTTTTTGACTATTGATTTGTGTTGATTATGAAGTCATTCAAACCAAATTCAGAAACTTCCACTTTAGCTATTCTCCAGATAAATAAAAATAATATTTACTTTGTATGGGAGGTACTATGCTCACTTTTTCACTACTTCGCCCACTTTCTGATTGATGATTTTTTTGACTATGAAGTCGTTCATGCTCTAGTTAAACAAACATCAATATTTACTTTGTATGGGAGGTACCACTCTCATTTATCCAATTCCGCCCACTTTCTGACTGATGATATACGAGTACATGTATTGCCTATTAAACTATTTTAAATAAATTTAGAGACTCTTACTGTTACCATTTTGAAGATATAGACAAATAAATATTTGCTTAGCATGGGCGTGGCACCGCCCAGTTTTTTTTTATTTTATATAGCCCATATTCAATAATGTCAAAAAAAAATCGGTTCAGCCGCTTGGCTGCCTATAAGGCAGAAGCATACACTCATTTTTATATAAATAAAAATAATGCACGATGTCAATTGTGAGTCACACCTTAACGCCAAGTTTTTGCCCAACTCAATTTGACATTTAGTTGTTTCAGTGTTTGACATATGCAACCATGGAAAAGTACACATTTGAGCAGCGCTTAAGATTCTTAAAGCCTCTTACGAAAATGACCGTTCAAATCAAAATGTATTTTGTGCACTTTGTGATTTTTTGTGGTCCGTATAATTAACCAAATGTGTCCACAATCGGGTGAATTGTGTTCAAATTTTAGCAAGCCGTGTCTATAGAAAACACCTGTGTATGCTCGCCCAGTTCGTTCTGCGGAAAACATTGCACAACAATTGAACATCGCACGAACATAACTGATGTGAGATTTGAATAAAGAATTTACACGCTTACAAGGCTCAGGAACTGAAGCCTACTGACCATTTCAAACGTCGTCAATACGTCGAATCTTTAGTTGAACAAACAATCATCTTCAGCGAAGAGCACTCTTTCACCTCAGTGGATTCGTTAACAAGCAGAATTGCCGCATTTGGGCAAATGAGAATCCACAAGTGATTGTTGAAAAGCCAATGCATCCACAAGTGAGTGACTATTTGATATGGTTTATTGGCTGGCGGCTTCAAAAATGAGATGGCCAAGCAGTTACCGCGAATGGTGTTCGCTATCGCTTGCTGATAACAGAATTCTTGTGGCCAAAAATCGAGGATATTGACCTGGACGACATGTGGCTGTATCAGGTTAGTGCCACTTGTCACACAGCCAGCGAAATAATGGCTCTTTTGCGCCAGAAAATCAATGGCGGTGTTATCTCATGTCGTGGCGATATTAATTGGCCGCCACCATCATGTGATTTGACACCGTTGGACTTCTTTCTTTTGCGATATTTAAATGAAAAGGTGTACGTTAATAAGCCAAGAACAGTTCAAGTGCTAAAGGATGAAATAATTCGATACATTAGCCACATTGAACCTCAATTATGTCTTAGAGTTATTGAATACATGGAGCGAGCATAGCGAGCATTTGACCGATAATTTGTTTCAGGCATAATTGTCCTTCTATCATAACAAAAAATATTAAGATAATTCTCTGAAAACTTTATGTTTTATTTACAATTAACAGCGTGCGTTTTGATGAGGCCACCCTTTATAAGATGAAGCTTGTAGTTGGTTGGAGTTTTGCTTATTAAAAGATCTTGATGTAATAGCTTTATCTTATCAAAATATCTAAATTTAATTAATTAAATTGCTTGGTTGGAGAATATTTTACGTTTCTATGGTAGATGAGCAAGTCTACGCCTTCATTTATGCGACTGGGTGGCTGATTAAAGCTGAGCAGGAGCTGCGAAGACTTTAGTACGATGGTGGATACTTTGCATAAAGGGACGCGCACTTTAGGATCTAAAAATTCATATGCTATAAGTTATTAAACACACAAACCATATCTAAAAGATACAACATATCTGGTGACCAAATAAGTAATTTTCTCTGACAATTTAAATTAACTTTTCCTAACATTTGCAAAAGTATTTTCTTTTAATTTATCTTAACTTTGTACACAAGGCACTGGTAAGCCTTTAAAAACCAACGACTACAAGTACGCATTCAAAAGAATAAAAGAAAAAAATCATTAAAAATATTTAAAAATGGCAATAAATGAAAGCCCAATGTAAATGCATTTTAAATGCTTTTTCTTGCAAGTAAATTCAACCTTTTTATTTGCCGAAAAGAAGAAAAGTATTAAAAATAGACCAAAATAGACATAAAAGTCGAATTGAAAACTTACATACTCGTATATGAACTCGTAAATAGTTAAAATCTTAATTACAACTGTTGGCTAAAATAAAAATAAAGCCGAATTGACCTTGTGACTGTGGCTGGCTATAAAGAACACTCATTTACATTAAAAAAGAAGAAGAAACTATTTCGTATTTATTTGTACCTTTTTTTTAATCTAAAAATAAATGTTTTTCTCTATTTGCTCTATAAAGTTCTTATGCGAGTAAGTACGTGTGTAAGACAAGTGGCAGACATATTCTACTGATTAAAATCTCTCTCTCACCGTCTAGTCTGTTGCAAAGTGGGAGATGATACAAAAAAAATCCTTTCAAAAAAGAGTACTTTTTAGAATAGTTTAGCATTTGAATAAAAAAAAACTAATTTTAAATTTAAATAGAAACTTACTTACTTACTTACTTATGTGATAAATAAAATAGTTACCACCTCAATGGGAGTGCCTTATACCGTATTTCCTGCACTTTTTGCTACAACTGAGCTTTTTTTAAATCTTGCATTGAGATTTTTCTAAAGGTTTTCATTGTGTTTGAGATCCGATGGCTAAGTTTATTTATATCAACGAACTGTAATTTTTTCCCTCCGTCACTCCTCTAGAGAGCATACTGACTGCCAACAAAGCATCCATTGATTTTTTTCAGTTTCATTAATCAAGCTGATAAAGGAATCATCTACTGTAGCTCGCCTCCATATGATTATGTGTAGTGGTGAAGATTCTTGCTATGTAAGTAGTGGTGGTGAGCCTTACTTAGCGTTGTAATTTTTTCGCTCAGTAGGTGACGTTTTTTTCCGATCATGTATTTGATGTTTGTCATCACTGCTAGAGGTAAGCTGGAGGGCCATGGAGGCTTCCTTTAGATGAATTTGTACTCAGAACCATTATTGAGCTTTTATTAATTACATTTCATTTAAAAGTTTAAATTAAAAGTCTAAATTTTAAATTGCAATAAGTTGTGAAGTTACAATTGTCCCGGCTAGAAATGAAATATTATGTCATTCATATGACTGTCAACATCGCCCTAAGGTAGGCAAAGTTATGCTAGGTTTTAGTCCATACAAAAAGTAAAGTTATTTCATTCTTCAAAGCCTCGTTTGCGAATTTAGGTGACACTAACACCTTACGAACAGAGGCTGAGGTTGACATGTGGAAAGGATTGGCTATGTGTACAAACTATGAAGTATCGTAAGTATGTAAGTTGGCTTGTTAACCAGGACGAGAACAACTACAATTAGCAACAAAATACCGTTTTGAAACCAAACCAAGACCACAGTTAAGAAATCATCTAAAAAGGTAATGAAAGGGAAAAGGGAATTATGGCCACCATGAGCTGCTTATGAAGAAGGGGAAGATCAAGGGGATTTAGATCTATGCACTGCGCCAAACCATTGAAGAAATGGACATTTACAGAGGAAGTAAGTGTTTGTTTATCAGTTAGAGGTACTTTTGCAGCTTCTGCAGTCAAAGCTGAAGGGCAAACCCATTTTCTCCGCGTGTGTTCCGATCAACCAATGACTCGTGTACACCGCAATGAGTTTTGAAATGGAGTGGCCGAGGCTTTCAGTAGTTTTAGTCACAGGCCACAGCGCCCTCGAGATAGCACAAGAGGAAAGGGAACTCTTACTATTTCGTACCGCCTAACGAAAAAAATTATAGGTCATATGACAGCAGATGTCAGAGTATAAGGTGATAGATTCCACATCCATCGAAGCCTTCCTAGCAAGTTCATTTCATTACCAATGATGTGACCAACTCAATGAAATAGTAAATGCACCACCGATGAGCTTAATCTCCTCTTTACATTGGAGAACTAAAGCCGAGTAGCTACTAAGCGAGTTGCTGATAGAGGGCTGGCTGTCAGAAAAAATTCTGAGCCTTCCCACAGACCCCCGATCTCTCAGCTTCCTAAAAGCCAGCATAATCGCATATAACTACGCCTGAAAAATGCTAAATACCTCTGATAGTCTAAGGAATTCTGCAAAGTCAGCAGACTCGAAGAAAATACTAGTCCCACACCAGATGCCATCTTGGATTCATCTGTGAAGGCAGAAATACCAGGACTCGTAGAAATTCTACTTTTTCTCCAAACGTTTTTCATAGGGAAAAATGCTTGGCGTGCCTGGAGAAGTCAAATTCCATTGGAGATAAAGTTAGAATTCCTCAAATGCTCTCCAGAAACCGAGTGCTTTTAGCTTTATCGCACTCAGCGCTGAAAGTGATAAAATGTGTAGATCAATAGGTAGTAATTGCAAATAACATCGACGGTAGCACTGGGACATGTCCTGCAAGCACCAGTGACACCCAAACACGTAATTCTCTGAAAGCTTGCCAATCTAGTGGTGATAAGGCTCTTTCACACCAGACAGAAATATATGAGAATTGGCAGAACGACCAGCTTATATATTTAAAGCAGCATTTGTGGTTGAGTTCCCATTTTCGGGCGAACGTAGATTTGCAGGAATAAAACGCTACACAGACTTTCTTCGCCAGCTTTTAATGAAGTCCTAAGACCAATATCACACCCAGATGCTTGACTTTTAATGAAAGTTTCAGAGATTGATTGTACAACCTGGGTGTTCTAAACAAAGGTGGTTTGCACTTTCAGTCTTATTAGGCCGCAACTGTCGGCTTTTCGAAAGCATTTTCCAAAATTTCCCTCATTATTGAAGGGAAATGTCCCCATACCATAAGGACGTATCGTAAGTATTTACGTCACCTGTTTTCAATTTCAATTTCCGTCAAATCTTTAAAAAGTTTTTTTTTTTTCTTAATGTTGATGAAAAAACTTTCATTTCAAGAAGAAATCACGTTTTAATTATTTTTCAGCAAAAAACTGTTTTTTTTTCTGAATAACTTTGAAAAGAAATATTATAAATAAACTTAAAGCAGCATAAATAAATTTAAATTTATGCATAAATATGTGAAAATATAAAAGATTTTTTTCTTTTTAAAGTTTTAAACGAATTATAATTTCTACGACTATAGCTCCTCTTTTTCTCCTCTCCGTACGTACAATCTTACGTACAATTCTTCTTATGCCCCTTAATGGCAACATAATATGCCAGAAGAAGGAAAAGAAAATTTTACTACTGAAATGGCAAAGTCTCTGTGTGTATGTGCGAGCATAATGAGTATGAAAACAATATGGTTGCTTATACTACTATGCTGATGCAACCAATACATCAGTACGTTAAATTGTCTCTCTCTCTCTTACTCTATGTCACTCAAATATACTTACACGTACATAATACGTATACACACGTATACTCATGTACACTTGCTGTACGAGGGAATTCATTTTTCTTAGGAATACAATTTTTGCTTCTCTTTGTTCTTGTTGTTGTTGTTGTTGGTGTTGTTTTCTAGTAGTATTGCAAGTAAAGCATTCATTTTGAGTTTTTAAGCATGTTTAAGTATAATTCATCTACAGCTACATACATTAGTAAGTATATATACTTGTGTGTATGTATGGTGCTGTTGCCATTGATAGCTATTATTGCTTGAGTGCTTCTTTTAAAAACGAAAGCAGCAGCAGCCATAAAAACAAACAACTATACTGTCTACTAGTTTCCGTTTCCGTTCTTAACGTATATGTTTATATGTATATACGTATGTATGTGTTTATATACTTCTTCTACGATTGTGAATTTACTTATGCCGTTTGCATTTTTATAACTCAGGATATTCAAAATGCATTTGCATTTGTGCAACATTTCTAAGCAATTTAGCATATTTAATTGCGAATATACCGAAAATTTTATTCTTTTATGCTTTTAACTTTCATACAGTCGTGTACCTATACACAGATATTATAATATTCGCACATAATTGTTATATTCAAATCGTAGCAACACCAGCCATAACAACAATATCTAAGAAAAAGCAAAAAAAAGGACTTTACATCACTAGCACTACACTACTTTTAAGTATGACTAAAGCTCTTTCTCTCTCCTTTTCTTGCTATTCTATATTTGCCAGCTTAATTGTCGGCGTTAGGGTTGTACATGTTTTACAGTTGAGTTTCTCCACAATGAAGTCGCATGTGGTGAAAAAATCACTTCATTATATAGAGACTTCATTATATATTTATATAGGGTCCACCATCTAACGCTTATTCGTGAATGGTAACACTTAGCTCATGTCTGATTCGACAGATAATTAGTTTTATCCTTCCGCTGAACGAATATGGGTTCTTTGGTTTACTTTGAAAATCATGATAATGTTGCAGAATCAAAAATCATCTTTTCAGATGAAGCTCATTTTGATTTTGGCGGGTATGTAAACAAGCAAAATTGTCGCATTTGGGGCACAGAAAACTCGCACGCATACATTGAAAAGCCGATACACCCAAGACAAGTCACTGTTTAGTGAGGATTTTGATCCAGAGGCATAATTGGGCCATTTTTCTTCGAAAATGAGCAAGGAGTGGCCGT
Source organism: Wohlfahrtia magnifica (assembly GCA_023159175.1). Classification (NCBI taxonomy): domain Eukaryota; kingdom Metazoa; phylum Arthropoda; class Insecta; order Diptera; family Sarcophagidae; genus Wohlfahrtia; species Wohlfahrtia magnifica. The sequence continues at coordinate 992,747 of JAKWBJ010000206.1, forward strand.
TACAGTCAATGGCGATCGTTATCGGGCCATGTTGAACGAATTTTTGTTCACAAAAATTGAAGAGGAGGATATTAGCAACATTTGGTTTCAACAGGACGGCGCTACGTGCCACACAGCCGAAGCTACACTTGATGTTTTGCGCCCTGTTTTTGAAGATCGCATTATCAGCCGTAGAGCTGATGTCGTTTGCCACTTCGGAGCTGCGATTTGACACCGTTGGACTATTATTTGTGGGGTGCCGTCAAAGAAAAGTGTTACGCCAACAAGCCAGAGACAATTGACGCTTTAAAGGACACTATCGTGAAGCCATAGGTGAAATACAGCTGCACACAATCGATAATGTGCTTAAAAATTGAACCGATCGTGTAGGCTACTGCATGGACAGCCGAGTCAGCCATTTGAATGAAATTATTTTCCATTATTAACCGGAAGGATTGTACTTTCAAATAAAAAAAGAAATTTGAGAAAATATTCAAAAAAAAAAATTATTTGGCGGACCCTATATATTAATTTCCAGTCAATGAGCTGCACCCGATTATATTTTTAAACTCATTGAAAGGGATCTGCTATTTAACGCCGGCTCCGAACGGCAAATGCTTTAGTGCAGTTTTGAATAGTAGTAATACTCATAACCAGCTGTTGGAAAACTATTTCCTTTTTTAAGATGGTCTGACCTGCTATTGAACCGAAGTTCTTCTGGCTGCTAGGCGGGTGTCTTACCTACGATAACACCGGTGACCAGTCCGGGGCTGTTGTGAAGCCGAAACTGCAGGCGGCACGTGTTTGTATTTACACTCATTTACACTAAGCCTGACCACGGAAATCGGGAGCCCCAGGGATTTCGATCTCTGCCCGATTGTTGGGTAGGCCCCCTTGTGGGAGTTTCGTGGTGACTGTGGTTTAGACCTAAAGCGCAGACAGAGCAAGAGCTCGGTGTGATGTTGCATCTCCTCAACCGGATGCTGTGATCCATATCACGGCAGGAGTTTAGATAGTCTCCGAGTCCCCACCAAAATGTGAAGGTTATGAGTGTCCTAACAACACGCCTTCGAATTGGTACTCACTTGTGATATTCACTTGTAGCTATCACGTACACCCCGATGACACCTACCATACCACAGCAGTACACAGCGACTTCTCGTCTTTTAGACGAGATAATGGTCATCGCCTTATGTGAAGAAAATAACCTGGACAGTAGCAAGACCATCAATATATTCTCTGATTCTTGTATCGTATTACTCTATAAAGTATGCATTGTCTAGAAAAGATTTCATGAGACTCTATATCGGTCTGGAACCTTGCTGTTCAACACCACTTACTACCATCCTCAATCTAAACAAGGATTGGGGAATTGTCATATGCTTGCGACACTGGAAGGCCCAAAGGGGACTTCGCTACTCTAGGGTAGTGATCAGTCTGCAATTTGGGCGTAGCTCTGAGCTTCTTAAGTATGGCAGGCCAGACTTGAAACCCCAACTGAGTTTCTTACCGACCACTATAGACTAAGAGCGCTTCTGAAGAGGCTGGTGGTCACAGATGTAGATTTATGTAGACTCTACTCATATGCTTCAGAGACAGCGGACCCCATACTGCGTGAATGTGGTGTTCTCGATAGGTTTAGACGGAAATGTTTAGGTAGACAGAGGATCTCTGGCTTCAAATCTGCTAGTATTCATTAGGAAGACAGCAGACTAAAGACCGGAAGGGACACAATAATACGAGGGCGGATTGACATTGAAGCTACTTATCACTAGATGGCAGAAGAAACACAAAAACTTTTCCTTTCTTAGAAATTACGATCTGTCAAACGTCAGCTGTTAAAATTTTAGCCAAATTCATCGATTAGCTCATTTGTTGTAGCCGTACAACTTTTGTGTTTCTTGGAAAATGGGAAAAAGTGAATTTCGTGTAGTGATGAAACACTATTATTTGAAAAGCAAAACGGCGAAAGAGACAAAAGAAAAGCTTGATAAACATTACGGCAAATCTGCTCCGTCAGATTATATGGTAATATATTGGATTGCTGAATTTAAACGGGGCCGAAAAAGCACTGCAACAATACCATCAACAGGAAGGCCAAAAGAGGTGGTTACTGAAGAAAATATAAAGAAAATCCTCGATATCGTTATGAATGATCGCCGGGTCAAAATACGTGAGATTGCTGAAATGGTAAACATATCATATGAACGTGTGTTTAACATTTTGCATGAACATTTTGCATGAAAAGCTATCGGCTAGATGGGTGCCGCGTTTGCTCAGCGGTCTTTGGACATGAAAAAGCATAATCCTGCTAATTTTTGGCATAGACTAATAAGACTGATGAAACGTGGGTCCACCATTACACACCTGAAACCAAAAATCGATCGAAGCAATGGGTGGAAGCTGGTGGAAGTGCTCCGAAGAAGACGAAGTCAGCGAAATCGTCTGGCAAGGTTATTGCCACTGAAAACGGATCCACAATCACAGGAGAATATGATCGTGTATTATTGGATCAATTGGTTGATGCAATTAAGGAAAAACGACCACATTTAAGCAAGAAAAAAGTGTTCTTTCTTCAAGACAACGCACCGGTTAGATACGATGCTAAAACTACGAGAAATCCACCTCGAATTGGCTGATCATCCACCTTATAGTCCAGATTTAGCCCCTAGTGACTTTTTCCTTTTTCCAAACTTGAAAAAATGGCTCGCAGGAAAAAGATTCATCTCAAACGAAGAAGTGATTACCGAAACTAATGCGTATTTTGAGGAGTTCCCAAAATCGTATTATTCGGATGGTATAAAAAAGTTGGGAAATCGTCTTACTAAGTGTATTGAGCTTTGAAAAAAAAAATGTTTTTTTCCTACTTAGGTAGCTTCAATATCAATCCGCCCTCGTAGATCGCATGTGATCACTCTTGTGAAGTTCTACTGTAATTATAAATTATAACTGCTGTGTTCTTTTCTGAGGTGACTTCATAACCTGATATCTCTTCTAATCTCTTCAAACACTTTATGAATCTGCTTACAGAACCCGTGCGTACAGTAAATAAGTCTAGCACATCAAAATTCCTTAGAGCGATGATAATGCTGCGATTAATCTGAACACAACGAAAAGTTTTAGAACAAACGACGTATGATTAATACATAATACTCATACGCAGTGTGAATCCATTACTATTATTTCGATTTTCAGAGTCTAAAACGATTTGAATTATATATTTAGTAATGAAATATTTAACATTAAAATATATTTTTGTTTTTTTGTCGTCAACCATAATTTTAACGTATCCAATTACATACAATATTGCTAATACTTACAACGTAACTAGAAAGTAATCTCAAAACTATAATTGTAGTAGAAATAACTTTAGAAATTATATTTACACTCTTAGGTAGACTTTAAGGATGAGAACAATACCAAATTCGTAGCTAACTGATCATTTTTAAATTAAAGTTATAAATTGAAAAAATTATTTGAAATTTATCTCTTTAAGAGGAGCATTTTAGTTAAACTTTGCCAATTAAACAGAATGTGAAAATGATGAAAACTAATTAAGCCAGTTTCTCACGAATAAATTCTTCAATATTGGCTTCCAGTGTGTCAACCGTTGCTGGTTTGTCCTTATAAACATTAGTCTTAACACAACCTCACAATAAATAGTTTAACAACGTTAAGTCGCACAATCTAGGTGGCCAAATTACCGGTCTCAAACGTGAAATAAACTGTTGATCGAAATCGACTCTCAATTGGGCCATAGTTGCCATTGTACTGTGTGATATGTGGCATCATCTTCTTGAAACCACATGTCAGCCAAGACATTATTTTGGGTAAAAAAAATTTGTTATTATCGCAGGGTAGTGCTCGCCATTCACAGTAACGTTCCTGCCTTAGTTATCTTTGAAAAATTACTGTCCAATGATGCCACCGCCACACCAGACAGTACATTTTTTGGGATGCATTGGCAGTTCTTGCAATGCTTCTGCCTGCTCTTCACATCAAATACGCCAATTTTACTTGTTCACTTATCCATTTAACCAGAAATTAGCTTCGGCGCTGAACACAATTTTGCGATAAAAAAAATAGATCTTCATCCCATTCACCAGAAGTTAGCCACTGTGGTAGGTCGTGTGTATGGCTTTAATTTTTGCAACAGCTGAATACACCCAAATACGCCAATTTTGCATCTTCACTTATCCATTTAACCAGAAATTAGCACCGGCGCTGAACACAATTTTCCAATAAAAAAAAATGGATCTTCATCCCATTCACCAGAAGTTAGCCACTGTGGTAGGTCGTGTGTATGGCTTTAATTTTTGCAACAGCTGTTTACACTCAAATCCTTGCGCAAAATTTTGCACGTAGTGGAGTAACAGAGGCGCAATTGCTGCGAACGACTCCGAACGAAAAGATAATTCACGGTCATCAAAAACTCTAGTAAATACAGCTGCGAAATTTTTCTCTGTCCACACTCTCCCTATGCGTGTTGGTTGTTTAATGTCCCATAATGTAAATTTGGTGCGAAATTTAGTCACAAGATTCCGAATAGCAGTCTGACCATAAAATAGAAAAAGTGCACGATGCACTTTTGATAATAAAATTTTAAATCTGCAGGCGTTGTTCGTTTGTAAGTCAATTCGTGGTTAAATTATAGATCAAACTGAGCATGTTTGACAGTAACATGTTATACGGATACAGCTGAGCTGCTAAAAAGAAAGTTGCTAATAAATCACCCGATATTTGCTGAGAGTCGAATAGTAATAAGGCCTATAAGAACCGATAAGGTTAAGAACAGTGCAGGCCTATAAAATATATTGCGTCGAATCTGAACGGGCTACAAAGTCGCAATTAAGACAATATGTTTTGGGGACTCATGCGGCTCGATGATCGAACTATACAGTAGCCAGGATCACAAAGTCTCTGTGGCACTACAATGGGGCTAAGCTACTGAGATTGAGTAGGTTCGCGTTTAGGAAAGTAATGTACGTTTTGACAATACACTCTGGGTTGAGGACATAGCCAAGTTGGGTATTCGAGGCTTCTAAACACTTCCTCTGTACATGCCTCGCTTTTGCCGCGATTTGGGAGGGCACTTCGATCGGTCGTAGTTCGTCAGATAGCTGAGACTATGAATTGTTGGAAGGCTATCTTTACGTTGAGTAAGCAATCAGTATTCGAGTGCAATGGGAACATAGTTTTTTGCCGTTTTAAACAACAACTGTAGATGAAGCATGGATCCATGAAATATAGGGGAAACCCTATATAGATGGAGGGCTGTACAATAGATCGGGAGATCGCAGAACTTTTAAACCTCAATGATAATAATAATAAAAGGGATCCATTATAACAGTAGGTTTCTTCGGAAGAAAGTGCACCAAAAACGCTAAGATAGCTAAGTATGTATGCCGGTCAACGATTACAAATATTTTTTAGAACTTTTGCACATGAATTTAATATTACTTTGACACTAAAACAAGCTCATCTAGCAAAAAAAAGAAAGCCAAGAAACCTTTGTACGAATTCGGATACGAACCGCTATCATATTTAATATACCTCGCGGATTGACTCTTTTGCGGCTATATTATCTTGATCCCCGTGTGGCGATCTCATCGTTCGGATTTGAGTTTTTTTTTGTTTCGTTAAGTTGCTAAATCTTAGCGTCATAGCTTGATATTTGCAGAAACTACGTATCCAAGAGTACATCAATCTCTTGTTTGCCGGCAATTTTTTACAATTTAAGAAATGGATGTAAATGTCCTGCAACGAACTGGTATTAAATTTTGCATTAAAAACAAATTTAATGGTGTGCGAACGTTGAAAATATGGGAAGAGAGTTTCGGCAACAATTCTCTATAGAAAACGGTCGTTTATCAGAGACACGGAAGGTTATAAAGTGGTCGTGAGTCAATCGAATATGATGAACGCAGTGGCCGACCATCGACATCGAAAACATCGATAAAGTAAAGGAAATGCTGGTCAATAGGTGCAAATTAACCATCAGAGCGATAGCGGAGGACTTGAACATTGTCTATTGATCTGTCCTAGACATTTTGGTTAATGATTTGGGTTTTCGTCATGTAGTAGCAGTTGGTGCTAAAAAATTTCAATTTTATGCAAAAAAAGACCGTAATGAGGTCGCAAAGGACATGATTTGTGAGGCTGAATACGATTTCATATTCATCAAAAGGATCATTACTGGAGACGACACGTGGGTTTATGAGTACGATATGCAATCCAGATATCAGGCAAGTGAATGGCGTTCACCAAATGAGCTGAGACCAAAAAAACCACGTCGTTTTCAGAAGAAAAAAATAAAAGAAGGTAATGCTGGTTTTCATGGATTACAACGGATTATTTCATCATGAATTTTTTCCAGAAGGCCAGACAGTAAACAAAGAATATTATTTGAGCGTTATGAGACATTTGCATGAAGCCATTCGCCGAAAGAGACCAGAATTGTGAACAGATTTTACACCATGATAACGCACCGTCGCACAGTGCCATCATTATTCGAAATTTGTTGAAGAAAAATGTAACAATTTTTTTCCTTTTTTTTTGACTTTGAGACCAGCACTCAGGGGATGATCCTTACTTATGTAGTATATTGCGCTGGTGCTAGGAAAATAGTTTATGGGGAGGAGGATAGAGGGAATAGTGTTTATGTATGTTTGATTTGAATTTATCCATATCGTAAGCGATAGAAAAAACTTTCACTGGAAAACTATGCCACAAACGAACTGTGCGACTGAAGAACGAATTCTTCCTATAATGCGTTGTGCGATTCATTGGACAATCAACTACAAGGGGATGAGCTCTACGGGAAAAACAAGTATTATAAGAAAATATATAATTATCAGGAATTAAATCCCTTATTTCTTCAGAACACATTCCGCTATAGTACCGATACCATTCAACAGCCAACGAACTTACCTGGTTTGACTCCCAGCGACTTCTTTCTGTTCAATCGACTTAAAAATCCATAACCAAATAATGGAAAAATCGCATGAAGCACTGATGAACATACCGAAAACCGAATATAAAAAATGCTTCGAGGATTGTACCTAGCACTGGCACAAGTGTGTTGCAGTCAATGGGGATTACTTTTAAGGGGACAAATAGATTTTTTTCCCGTTACTCCTCTTGGGAGCATAGGGCTTCCAAAAAGCATCTCCATCTAACACGGTTTACAGCTGTTGGCTTTGCCTCTTCCCATGTTAGGTTGTTCTATCTCAGGGTGTTTTTTGGTCGACCACGATTTCTTGAGCCTTGAGGATTCTACACGAGTGACATTCTAGTGACACTTTCTGGACTTTTTCGGATGGTGTAACTGATCCATTTCCACTTTCTTTTCCTTATCTGTTTCAGTATGAGTTTCTCAGTAGTCGTGCTCCACAGTTCTGTTTTACTTATGGTATTAGGCCAGAATATTCTGCATGTGATACTGAGGCACTTGTTAATGAATACCTGGAGTTTCTGTTTGATGTTATTCGATACAAGCCAAGTTTCACTGCCATACAGCAGCACCGATGTAACACATGAGTTGAATATTCTGAGCTTAGTTCGTCTGGATACTGACTGCAGTTATCCAAATGCCGATCTCGCTTTACCGATCCTGTTATCTACATCTGTTTCTGCGTTTGTAGTCATTATACTTCCTAGGTAGCAGAAGCTATCCACATACTCGACTGGCTGACCCTGTAGCATGATGTTTTCCGTGCTCGTTTTTAAGCTCAACACTACGAGCCAATCTTTCCAGGTCCTCCAGTTTCGACTGCATATTGGATATCTTATGCGAGAGTAGACAAATGTCATCCGCATAGTACAAGTCTTCGAGTTGGCGTGAGAGACTCCATGTAATCCCTTTTCTTTTCGAACAGACTTTGCTCATTATGTCATCCAGCACGATGGTGAATAGCTGAGGTGATAGTGGGCATTCTTATTTAACTCCAGCATTGGTGTGGAATGGTTGGCTGATGTTTCCGTTGTGCAATATAGATTTAGATGATGAATAAACTTTTATTTTTAATTTTCTGACTAAATACCGGGAATTTTTAATCAAGGTGTTATACTAACAGGTATAGTTTAACAGGTATAGTTTAAATGATAAAATCCTCACCATGCCTATTTTGAGGACCTTATTCACATAGAGTGTTATTTGGAGCGAATAAAAAACTAGAAAATTGCTGGATTTTCTTAGCAAAACTCCCTCTATAAACTTTTACAAAAATTTGAAAATCAATTGTGCATAAAAATGCATTTTTAATAAATAATTCCTTTTGGCCAGTTGTCCTACAGCCATTTTCTTTTAAAATAATTTTTAATTTGTATGGCCTCTGACAGCCTTCTTGTTTTCTTTACACTTTTCAAAGAGTAAATAACATTTTCGGTTTTAATTGCTGTTGGCATCTGAAAATGTTTAATTATTAAATAACTTTACGTTTCGAAATTTTACTTTGAAAAATCCTCCTGTTAAAACAATAAGAAATTTTTCAAAGCCTCCTCTTACTGTCCTCTCTCTCTCTCTCTCTCTCTCTCTCTCTCTCTCTCTCTCTCTCTTTCTCAACTCTATTTCGCCAGCTGTCTGTTTGATGCTTAGAAAATAAATTCAAATGCATTTTCTTTCAAACTATGTGAACCGCATCAAAAATTAAATAAAAAGAAGAAACATGAACATCCAACTGTCAAGGAGAAACTAATTTTAATTGTTGGTTTTCCTTACTCACTCGCACTCTATCTTACTGTCTCTCTTGCTCTTTCCACTTTACCGTTTAAAAGAAATTTTTAAATTTATTTTACAAAGAGTTGTTATATTTGCTGTTATTGTTGTTGTTCCTGTTGTTGAATACATTGAGAACTTTTCGAGAAAACTTATTTAGACCACGAAAAATCAACACCACTTTTTAGAAAAGCATACAAAACGAAAAACTTCTACCGAACTTACCGTAAGAAAAGTGCCAAAATTTATCTGAGAATAGCCGCAGAAACAAAAGAACTTCAAAAATGCTTGAGCAGTAGTTTTGAGAAAAAGAAATTAAAATTTTTACAAAGGAAAGGAAATTTTGAATTCATTTGCATAAGACGTAAGATACAGAGATTATTGGAAGTGGTAAGAAAAAAACCTGTGAAATACTTATTAATTAACAAGGCCATCACATTTGTTAAACTCAACACCGTGGCTACACTATACCCATTGACAGATTGACAGATTTGTAGTACAGTTTTTTAACGTGCCTTCTTACTGGCGCTCATTTACCTTTTAGCTGGGGTATGTGTTTAAGAATATGCACCGATTAATGTAGAGCGTGTGTCCAGGAGCGCTTAGATAAATATACATATGTTGGGTATACAAGTTAATAATGTCGATTTGGACCACATATGGCATTACCATCACATATGGTTTGTGTCAATAACAACAAGCATCTGTCAATATAATTCAGTATTCGATAGACGTCAAAGTGTAAACACACATTTTTTTCAATCGCTATAATAATGTCGACTGTCGTTATGCCTAAAAAAGATGCTTTTCGGGGAAGTCTGATAACCTTCTTTTATTTGAAGGAAACGGCTGCTGAAAGTTATCGATTGTTAGTAGAAACTCGCGACATGCACCAACTCAAAAAACTAGTGAGCGATGGTTTGCACGATTAAAAAGTGGCGATTTCGACACAGAAGACTAGGAGAGACCTGGCCAGCCGAAAAAGTTTGAAGATGAGGAATTGGAAGCATTACACGACAAAAGATTATAGTCAAACCCATTGGGAGTTACACAACAAGCCATTTATCGACATTTAAAAGTATTGGGATTCATTCAAAAGCAAGGACATTGGGTCCTTTATGAATTGTAGCCGAGAGACCTTGAAAGGCGATTTTGCATGTCGGAAATGATGCTTGAACGCTACAAAAAGAAGTAATTTTTGCATCGTATTGTTGCTGGTGATGAAGAATGGATACATTGCGATAACTTCAAGCGCAAAAAGTCATATATAAATTCCGGCCAACCAGCCAAATCAACAACAGAAGGTTGTTTGTAATATGAGCTGTTGAAATCGGGTCAGACGTTTACATGGGATCTGTACCGAATACAATTGATTCGTTTAAAAAAGCAATCAGCGAAAAACGACCAGAATATTCGACCAGACAGGGGGCCATAATCTTCCATCATGACAACGCTCGGCCACATGCTGCAAGACCAGTCAAAAACTGTTTTAAAAACAATGAATGAGAAGTTTTGACTCAACCGCTTTATTGCCTAGACTTTGCCCCTTCTGACTACCATTTATTTCGATCGATGCAGAACACCTTTACCAAAAAACGCTTCACTTCAGGATAGGGTATCAGAAATTGGCATGATTCATACTTTACCTCAAAACCGGAGCAATTCTTTTTGCACGGAACCCATATGCTACCAGAAAGATGGGAAAAAGTAGTGGCTAACGATGGACAATGAATAATGTATCAATTCATTTTGTTATAATAAATGCATTTTTCAACCCAAAAAAATCGACATTATTAATTTGTATACCCAATATTATTTTTTTTATAAGAGACCAGTATTCAGGGGATAGCTTTCACTCATGCAGTGCATTGTACTGGTTCTAGGAAAGGAGGAAAGTAGTTGTAGTAGTGTTTAAGGACGTTTGATTTAAACTTACCCATGTAGTAAGTTCCAGCAAAGACTGCGCGACTAAAGTACAAATTCTTTCTATAATGTGTTGTGCGATTCGCTGGACAATCAACTACAAAGAGATGCACTCTCTGAGAGGTACGAATCTTATGAAGGAATATGTTTTTATTAGGAATCAATTCCTTAAAATTATCAGAACATATTCCATTATAGTACCGAAAGAACAATGAAATGCACACCACTGTGCGACGATGATCTAACGAATCGATAGAGTTGTCTAGCCAACCGTCAACAAAAAGCACCTTCTCTACCTTCTGTACGCGGTCGAAAAGCTCCAAACTAGGCTTTGAAGCACGGGCCATTACATGGGAGCTGCACTCCATTTTAGGTCGATTCTAGGTATTCTAAATATTAAGGAGATTAGAGAGATCAGAAGACGGTATAGGACCGTCTTAAGAAACCGAGGCAATTGAATGCTTCTTTCGACACTCAAAATATGTGATCGGTTCAGCGAACATCACAATGATAGTCATACGACACTCAGAGCGCTTTTTCGGAGTATATAGACTCAAAATTGGTGCTCGAATGCTATACATCGGGGAATAGAGTAATACATTATTGGATCCTTGGATACACTAATGTTATGGAAAATGAGATTGTTGACGAAATGGCCAGGCTGGGCTCGGCCACTTAACTCGTAGAGCCGGAACCGTACTTTGGTAAAAACCGGTCCCAGCCGGGCGAAGGATCAATGAGTGGTTTTGGTTATAATGCCCAGACTTGAGACAGGCGAAGCGGCAGATGAGACCGACATTGGCATAATAAATGCTTTAAAACAAAAACTTTCCGAAAACTTTTAAGTTTTTAATTTTTCAAATTCAAATTTAAATAATTAATAATTTTCCAAAGAACAACGCAAAAAAAATTAAATGAAAAGAAGACGAACAATAACAAAAAAAGGTCAAAATTTAAATTAAGTTTTAATTACAACACCGACGGCAACAAATGAGCCATTTTATTTGCCATCGTTTTTCTCAGTTTCATTGTGATTTAACAAAGTGCAGGTGTATGTGTATATGAGAGAAAGCATGCTGTTTTTCGGTATGTGTGTATATGTGTAATTTTTAATGAACTTTTTAAACAAATATTTACTCATGTGTTTGTACGTGTTTTGGTACCTTTTTATTTGAATATATGTATATGCGTATGTGTGTGTGTGTGTGTGTGTAAGAGAGAGAAAGAGTGCGAATGTGATTTTAAATTTTAAATCTTTTTTATAATTAATTACGTTATTTGTTGTATTCAAAACACAAAAATGATTATAAACGAGGTTCGAATTTGAAAATACATTCTATGAGTGAGTATAACGTACAATAGATTAAATTTTTTTATATCCTATCATATATTAAACTTTCTTTACTTACATAAGTACATATGTATTTAGTGACCTAAAAATTAATTTAAAGTTTTTACATAACAAGGTGTGACAAAAAAAAATACCTCGCAAGTGATACTATTTTTCTGATAGGCGTTGCCGAGCAGATCTAGGATCTCTATTTAAAATTTTCTAAACACCTCCAAAATCTCGAGTTACAGGTAAAAACCGGTTTTTCGAACCTCCATGCACTAATAAGCTTATAACTTTATTGAATACTACCCGATTTTAAGGTTATAGTTGGACTTGGAAAAAAAATATGCAAATGATATAAAGGGTCCCCCAAATAAAGTTTTTTCTTTGAAAATGCTTTAAAAAAAAACTACTGAATATTTTCTCAAATTTCTTTTTTTAATTGAAAGTACAATCTTTCCGGTTAATAATAGAAAATAATTTCATTCAAATGGCTGGCTCGGCTGGCCATGTAGCAGCCTACACATCGAGTGTGTGCAGCTCTATTTCACCAATGGCTTCACGAATATTGTCCTTTAAAGCTTCAATTGTCTCTGGCTTGTTGGCGTAACACTTATCTTTCCCGGCATCCCACAAACAACAGTCCAACGGTGTCAAATCGCAGCTCCAAGGTGGCCAAACGACATCAGCTCTGCGGCTAATAATGCGATATTCAAAAACAGGCGCAAAGCATCGAGTGTAGCTTCGGCTGTGTGGAATGTAGCACCGTCCTCTTGAAACCAAATGTTGCTAATATCCTCCTCTTCAATTTTTGTGAACAAAAATTCGTTCAACATGGCCCGATAACGATCGCCATCGACTGTAACGGCCACTGCTTGCTAATATTCGAACAAAAATGACCCAATTATGCCTCTGGACCAAAATCCGCACCAAACAGTAACTCGTTTTGGGTGTATCGGCTTTTCAATGTATGCGTGCGGGTTTTCTGTGCCCCAAATGCGACAATTTTGCTTGTTAACATACCCGCCAAAATCAAATTGAGCTTCATCTGAACACATCGCACACATTCTGAAACTTTACCATGATTTTCAAAGTAATGTCGCAATATTTCCCAGCGTTGTTCAAGCATATACACAACCATATTCGTTCAGCGGAAGGATAAAACTAATTATCTGTCAAATCAGATATGAGCTAAGTGTTACCATTCACGAAATAAGCACCAGTTTAAAAAAAAAATGTTCAATGGCGGACTCGTTATATGACGTTTAAGCAGCCTCGAAATATCTGGGTGTATTTCTCAAGCAAACACATTTTTCATCCAATTTCTTCCACATTTTTCAATTTTACATTCGTTTTTACGCACTATTTTATATGGAGACCGTACTATTGATGAATTAATTAAGAAACTATATTAAGTTATGAATAAAAGGAAACTTACGGTCTTGAAATCCGTTGGAAATTGCCTGCTAATTTCTTTTCTCAACATGCTTACCAAAAATAAATTTTGGTGTACAAATAACTCCCAAATAGTTAAAAACTGAGAGGACATTTTAAGCTCTTTTTCTCTTAAGAGCATTTTTTAATTTTGACCCAGGCGACCTTCGTTTCTGAATACCCAGATTTCTGACTTGTTCGAATTAAATTCGAGATTCCAATATTTTAAATTTTTATCATATTTTCTGTTACTGCTATATTATCACCTAATATAACTATGGCGTCAGCAGAGAGTAAAAGGCGAATGTTGATATTTTCGACCATAAGTTCAGCGCTTCTGGTTTGTTTGCTGCTTTTTAAATATCCTCACAAAAAAAAGTCTGGAGCAGTCAAAGCAGGCGACCGTAGAGGCCAATCAACATCAAAATTCCTTGAAATAATTTTTTATGGAAAGACGTCTCGCAGTAATTCAATTGTAATCCTGGCTGTATGCGATATGGTACCGTCTTGTTGAAACCACATGTTAGTCAAGCCCAAAGTATGCAGTTGTGGCGTTAAGAAGGTTTCAATCATATCACGATATCGCTCACACTGACAGTTACCGTTACGCCGTTTTCAGTTTCAAAGAAGTTAGGTCCGATGATGTTTGCTGACCAAATTGCACACCAGACTATCACTTTTAATGGATGCAAAGATGACTGATGAATAATTTGAGGGTTTTCCATTACCGAGAACCGACTATTCCGTTATTCACATAGCCATTCAAATGAAAATTTGCCTCGTCACTCATCGATGATTGATTTTGATTGAATATTTTTCCATAATAAATTTGCCATGACCTACTTCACGACTGTTAAATATGAACTGTCAAGACTAATGTTTACCAAAATGGCGGCAAGACAAAATAGTATACTTTCCTGGCGGAGACCATGTACTATCAAATGCTGCTTTAAAATCGACAATGAATGTATAAATTTCCTTTTCTTTTGCTAATTTTTTGCTTACTATAGCTGATAAATTTTAAATATTATCCACCGTAGAATAATTTTTACGAAATCAAGCTTAGTACTCATTTAACACTTGGTTATATGCTACCCAACTGCGAGTATGTAATTTTTCTTTTAATATTTCCATCAATATTTTAACAGCGCAGCTTATAAACGAGATACCTCTACAATTTTCAGAGTGACAAGGATTTTCCTCTTTGTAAATAGGAAAGACAACAGTTTTCGTAAAGGAACAACCTCTGTTTTTATCATTAAACGGCTAATGTTTGCAACACTTAATAAACGAATAATTTGACACTCAATTCCAAAATATATTTTGCATTAAAAGCATTTAATTGTCCTTACATGTAGGCCTTGAACAAATCTGTTGTTGATTGAAATCCATTCATAACTCAGACAACCATTATTTTACATGAAAATTAAGGGAATGCCTATGAAAACCTTTTATATTTTCGTCAAAAAACTAGCAAACTTGTCTGCTGTCAGCAACTGTCAAATAAAAGCTAATAAACACAGCCTGCTCAAAACTCGATCATAAACCAATGAGAAAAAACAGTTAACGGGCGCAGCGTTTCATTGAAATAAAGATACAAAACATTTAACAAATCTGGAACTGCCCTCGTACTGTCCTTAATTCTATTTTAAACAATATGCGTCTTATTTAGATATTTTTTTATCATAAATTCTTCATGGACTCGTATGTTTTAAAACGACTCCTTTGGTGATAAAATTTCGTATTTTCATAAGAATTCACTAAAAAAAAATAAGAAAAAAAGATGACAGGCAATAAAGAGAGAGAGAGAGACAGAGAGACAGACTTGATTATCCTGTTTAATGTCCCTTTTAACAAAAACAACAATACTACAAAAAGGATAAGATAAAATTTAATTTAAAAGACTTTAATGCCAACATAAAGAGGAAAAAGTGTCATATTTAATGTGATTTTCTTGTGTTACTTTAACAAGGACAACAACATAAACTAATACATTTAGACCCATTAAACACATACATACAAATACATATACATTTTATGATGTAAAATTATATTGACACATTCCTTTAATGTCAAATGTTATAAAAATAATGATAATGATGATGATGATGACATTGTTCTTCATTGTTGTTACTCGTAATATTGTCATCTTTGTCATCGGTAGGTAATATTCCTACATTAACTTTTAAGATGCGATGCCATGCCATTATAATATTTAGTTTTAGTTTTAGTTTTTTTTCCTCTCTTTTTTGCTTTTTAATAAAAAATAATATTTAAAATGAAAGGATCCCTTTTTAAAGTAATATTTTAGGAAATATTGTATATTAAAGGAGCATTAGAAACATGAATTACAATAATTCGATAGAAAAAAAATATGATATTAAAAGAAAATTTATTTTAAAAGTTAAAGGCTTGAGGCGACCAAATGGTAAATCGTCATAAATTATTGATAAATTTATTGAAATGATTTTGGACGAAGAATAAATGTATCGGGTCCGCCATCTAATGTTTCTTTTTCAACTAGTGCCTATTCCGTGAATGGTAACACTTACTCGTAGCTCATGTCTGATTTGACAGATAATTAGTTTTATCCTTCCGCTGAACGAATATGGTTGTGTATATGCTTGAACAACGCTGGGAATCTGGGCCTGAGATCGATCGACTTACAGAAGATGCCGATTTTGCCAAAAAAAATCATCTTTTCAGATGAAGCTCATTTTGATCTTGGCGGGTATGTAAACAAGCAAAATTGTCGTATTTGGGGCAAAGAAAACCCGTACGCATACACTGAAAAGCCGATACACCCAAGACGAGTCATTGTTTGGTGCAAATTTTGGTCCAGAGGCATAATTAGGCCATTTTTCTTGGAAAATGAGCAATGAATGGCCGTTACAGTCAATGGCGATTGTTATCGGGCCATGTTGAACGAATTTTTGTTCACAAAAATTGAAGAGGAGGATATTAGCAACATTTGGTTTCAACAGGACGGCGCTACGTGCCACACAGCCGAAGCTACACTCGATGTTTTGCGCCCTGTTTTTGAAGATCGCATTATCAGCCGCAGAGCTGATGTCGTTTGGCCACCTCGGAGCTGCGATTTGACACCGTTGGACTATTATTTGTGGGGTGCCGTTAAAGATAAGTGTTACGCCAACCAGCCAGAGACAATTGACGCTTTAAAGGACAATATTCGTGCAGCCATTGCTGAAATACAGCTGCACACAATCGATAATGTGCTTAAAAAATTGGACCGATCGTGTAGGCTACAGCATGGCCAGCCGAGGCAACCATTTGAATGAAATTATTTTCCATTATTAACCGGAAGGATTGTACTTTCAAATAAAAAAAGAAATTTGAGAAAATATTCAGTAGTTTCTTTTAATAGCATTTTCAAAAAAAAAATATTTAGCGGACCTTTTATAGTGGGTACGATGACTGAGGCGGGAGTCATCACATTTGAGTATGTAGAATCCAGTGATAGGTGCAGATTTTGATTAGGACCAACCGTAAGCACAACTGTGTTACATTTTAAGGAGTATTTAAAGACGTTAAGCAGCAATACGTTTTCTAATCACTGAACTGACATGGCTTCATCAAACATACATAGCTAGAGTATCAAAAAAAAAAACCGAAACCGAAACCGGTTATTTGTTTTTCACGTCTGCCAGTCCAGAATATGTTATGTATACGAATTATACGAAAACTAGTTTTTTCAGTCTCAGTTAAGCGCTTGTTTAATTGATATTCAAACAAACTTTTATCGAAACCGATACAAGTTTTTTAAAAGCCCAACTTTTCAAATTATTCAAAAACCGGTTTTCAAAAAATGTTGATCAAGGAAAATAAATATGAGCCGGATAGTGCAAGATTGAGCCTATGCGATTTTTTTCCCCCGCTGCTTCTCTTGGGAGCATATGGCTTCCACAAAGCATCACCATCTAACACGGTTTACAGCTGTTGACTTTGCCTCTTCCCATGTTAGGTTGTTCTTTATCAGTTCTTGAATAATTGTGCGTCTCCAGGTGTTTTTTTATCGACCAGGATTTCTTGAGCCTTGGGGATTCCACTCGAGTGACATTCTAGTGTTACTTTCTGGACTTTTTGGTATGGTGTGACCGATCCATTCCCACCTTATTTTCCTTATCTATTTTAGTATGGGTTTCTCAGTAGTCATGCTCCACAGTTCTGTGTTAGTTATGGTGTTAGGCCAGAATATTCAACATATGGTTCTGAGGCACTTGTTCATGAATACCTGGAGTTTCTGTGTGATGTTATTCGATACAAGCCAGGTTTCACTGCCATACAGTTATGTGAGCTTCTCCATACTGACTGCAGTTGTCCAAATGCCGCTCTCGCTTATTGAGCCTGTTATCTACATCTGTTCCTGCGCCATCCTTTGTAGTCATTGTACTTCCTAGACAGCAGAAGCTATCTACATACTCGACTGGCTGACCCTGTAGCATGATGTTTTCCGTGCTCGTACTGTTTATTCTCATGGCCTTGTTTTTCTTGATGTTTATCTCAAGCCCAACACTACAAGCCAATATTTCCAGGTCCGTCAGTTTCGGCTGCATATTGGAAATCTTAAGCGAGAGTAGACAAATGTCACCCGCATAGTCCAAGTCTTTGAGTTGGCGTGAGAGACTCCATGTGATCCCTCTTCTTTTCGAACAGACTCTGCTCATTATGTCATCCAATGCGTTGGTGAATAGCTAAGGTAATAGTGGGCGATGGATACATCAAAACTTTCCTGCCAAGTATAGTAAATTTTTGGCTGGTCAACATAGCTAGGCATTATCATGGTAGGAAAAAAACGATTTTAATGCCTGTTTTTTATGGATTCATTCCAAAGGTTGAGGTGTGTGAAGTTGCACCAGCTTATCAATCATGGTAGTTTTACTGTACACCACAGACAACAACAGAACTAAAGTCGTAGAACGATGTTGAAAAGGAAAATTTTGTAAATAATGCATCCCAAATAGGATCACCGCATTGAAACTGTGAAAGAAATAGACGGAAGTTCCAAACCTGGTATTAAACCAGCAGGATATGCTAAGTGAAATATCATTATCATCGTACCGTCCAGGCATTACTGCAGGACACAGTGTCCCTTCCGGTCTATAGTTCGTTAAGCACATCTGCTGACTTCCTAATAAACACCAGCAGATCTGAAACTACCCACTGGATATGTCACCCAGTGAGACCCTATGCCTTAACCTGTCTAGAAATCCACATTCACACAATAAGTATTCCGCTGATGATGCCTGTGCCACAGTCTAAAAACATGCACTTCTGTGAATGCTATCCTTTTCATATGCGCTCTTAGAACATCCTTTAGGAGTTTTAAGACCGGCCTGCCATATTTAATACCCTCAAAGCGACATTCAAATTGCGAACTGATCGCCGCCCTAGAGTGGCGAACTCTCCTTTGTACATTCCAGTGTTCCAAGCATCTGGTAATTTCCCAATCCTTGACTAGATTGAGGTTGGTTGTAAGCAGTAATGTACGGCAAGGTTTCATGGAACCTTTACTAGCCAATGCATCCCACAGCGTACAGGTAACCAACACAAGTGGACCTTGTTTCCACGCGAAAGCTTCTACAACGTATCGTAGTAGTACTATATATGTATATATCGCTGTGACCCGGTACCCATATAATGTGAATATTACACTGTTTAGCCATCTCGTTAAGAGATCTGCGGCAATCTATAAGTGTTCTTGTGGTCAACATGTGAGATCCCAGAGTTTTCACAGCTGCCTGGCAACCCAAAAGTATGATAATGTATCTTCCGAAGACGCTGTCGTGTCCAATGATTATAAAGCCAGCTCTAATGGCCGATATCTCAGACTGAAAAACGCTATAGTGCTCTGGTAACCTTATAGAATAAACTATATCCACCGCTCCAACTTCAACTTAGAGCCATTCAATAAGATCCGTTCAGAAACTTTAATGAGGTGCATAAGACCATTCGCCCATTCCTTCCTGTTCGGAATCGTAGTCTCTAACTTCATTGAGAAGTCATAGTGCTCGCCCAAAATCTCTCACTTTTCAGGGCCCTTAAGTGACTCATATTTGAATCGCGCCACTGCCCAGTGGCCTGCAGACGTTGACTTATACTCGCCGCTGACGCCTTACTATAAAGGTACAGCCAAGGGAGTTGCAAAATTACTTTCATCGCCGATCTGGGTGTAGTACGTAACACCACCGTGATCATTATGCAAGTGGACCTTTGTAACCACTTTAGTAGACCAAGATTAGACGCACTGCAAAGGGTTTCCCACCAAAGAGGGCATCCATAGGTCAAAATAGGTCTCAGCACAGCCGTGTATATCCAGTGAGTCATCTTCGGTCTGAGACCCACTTTCCCCCCAGCATTTTGTTACAAATGTAGAGGCCAAATAAAGCCTTATTTATCCTATTGTATATATTAGGTTTCCAGCTTTAGCTTTATCAGCCTCCTCGCCAAGTACAAAACTTACATTGTTCAAGCTTAAAGGTCGAAAATGTGAAGGTTTGCACCTCCTGGTGAAGAGTGGCATGGTGTAGTGGTTAAAGCGCACGCATAACAACACAAACGATTTAAGTTCGAGCCACAGCGGAGGATATGACGAAGAAAAGTTTAATTATGGTTTCGAATGTTTAATAACTTCCCTCCAGACAACACCATCCAAAAAATAAAAAAGACCACTGACCTTCTAGCAATAATGACAAAAAACAGACGAATGATCAGAACAAAACGCCAAATACTGGGAAAAAATTTCAGTGCTAAGTAAAGATCAACACCAATTAGCAAGGATCTTCACCACTACGCATAATCATATGGAGGAAGCTACAGTGGATTAATCATCTACTTAACTTTAAAGATCCAACTGATTAAAGCGACTGAAACAAAGCAATGTATATGCTTTGTGGAAAGCCAATATGCTACCTAGAGAAGTGACGGAGAAAAAAAATCCAAACCAAGGCCGGATGCCCACTCACTTATTTCTCTATTAGGAAAAGTCTAAATAAAACAAATTTTCAATTCTACTTGCAGAGTTTATTGTTCTTAAATCGTAAGAATCATTCACCGGATGTGGAAGGAATATAACAACATATAAGCTGTTAAGAAGTATATGTATTATTATCGGTTAATTTGTACGATTTCGGTATGTTAAGTGTTAAATTTGCTATTACATGCCCTCTAGCTGTTTTCAGTTTTTTAAAGCCTTCAAACGAAGCAACTAAAATCGTTGTGCATATGAATAATTAAAACCACGAAATTACTTTGCCAAAAATAAAACAAAATGCTTATGGTTGACAGAGACTGAGAAATGGGTACGCGGTAGATGGCTGAAAGCGGTAAACTAGACAATTAACGTTTGTTTTCTTTAGGCCAGAAATGAGCGAAGAATAAAAACAAATTAAGGAAGTTAATACTCTCTAAGCAACATAACAATTTAAATACAAATATTCCTTACAAATGCACGTATTTTTGGAGAAATCTCTTCTCTCTCTCTCGCTCTCTGTGTTAATCTATTCATTATTACTTTTATGCCCCTGCGGATGTGAAGAGGGATGGATGTGTTGTTTGGTTGTTTGGCATATACGAGTATCACGAGTGTTTATTTTTTGTTTGTTTGGCTGATATCAGTTTGTCTGTCAGCCCAACTAATGGTTTACGTGAGGCAATCACTGCCTTAACAGTCTACAAAAATATTTTTATTTTCTTTTCTTTTTCTTCGACTCTTTTTACAAATGGTTCCCTATTTAAATTTAACAACACAAAGTACCAGCCAAGTATGGCAATTTCTACAAAAAAATAAAAATAAAAAATTGTTAAAATTGTTTTCATTCTTCTTCTTGTTCTTTTTCGAAAACAACGCAACAATATTTGTTTTCAGCTGGTACTTGTTTAACACATTCATTCACACAACCATTAAAACAAGTGAAAACTGTCCTCTGTGGTAAATCCCTTATTGGGTTTTAAGGAAGCCAAGAAGGAAGAAAAAAAATCCGGGCGAAAAAACCAAGTGTCAACCATAATAGTGTATCGTAAGCATTTGTCAATGTCAACACTACCAATGCGTGACTTTAATTTTGAAATAAAATATTTTGTTTTTATTGTTCATGACTTTGCTGTATACAGCTGGCTGGCAAAAAATTTGTTTTAATTGAAAAAATGTCAGAAATAATTTTATAAAAACATGCAATTTGTTGGAATTATCTGATTTGACTGATTAGGAGAAGAGGGGGATAGGATGGTTACTTCAAGAGATTTTGAGACTTATCAAATAGACATGCCACCGAGTAAGTTACCAAAATTTATTTATGTATGACTTTCAATTTTGTTCCCCCTATAAAATTTGGTTTTCATAACAGTTTGTGCATCTTCTACACATGGTTTGCATTTCGAGTAAGTTAAAGGGTGGACCCAACCATAATGCTAACATCGTGCATATTGTAAAGAAAACAAAAATTGTCAGAAAATTGTCGTAATTTTTTTTTTTTTTATTATAATAAAATGGTCTACGATAATTACGTCGGTCCATATTTTCAATGACTCTCAGACATAATTGAGGTTCAATGCCGTTAATGTGCCGAGTCTTCTCATCTTTTAGCTGTTGAATTATTCTTGGCTTATTGACGTAGTACACACTTTCTTTAGAATAACCCCAAAGAAAGAGTTCAACGATATCAAATCACATGATCGTGACGGTCAATTAACATCGCCACGACTAGAGATAAGACTGCCATTTATATGTTCATTACTTTACATGTCAATTTGAAGGTTAAATATCATTGAGCGAAAGTTTTCTGCTTTTAACTACTAACCATTCTTTGTGAAAAATTTTTTATGTTTATTTAACCCGAGCTTGTAGGCCCCAAACATTAACCAACCGAATTGAAACTTAGTAGCAATAAACATTGAAGCTTATCCTAAACATGTTCCGTCGAATTTTAACATGCAAGAGATGGTTTATACGCTGTGAATTAGAGACCTTAACCCATGAAGATTATTGTCAAACTCAAAAAGAAATTGTAAAAGCATTAGCAGCCACTCAAATAGCAATTTTGTAATGTACACAAGTAGCCGAATTCTTCCACAAGTAGGAAAATGCGACATAAGTTGCAGAAAAGAGAAAGACGATTTTGCATGTTCGAAGTGTTGCTTCAACACCATAAGAAGATGAAAAGTGAATTAATTACGACAACCAGAAATATACGAGTTTGTACGTGAAGCCCAGCCAACCAGCTGTATAATAATGGTGTCAAGTTAATGTTCTGCATATGGGTTTTATCTTATATTAGCTTGTGTAATAAGGCCTGTATCTAGCTTAACTGCTTTATTTAAAATAAGCATTGGACAAAAACGGTTGGAATATACGATCAAATAGGAAGTCATAACATTCCATTATGGGGGTGGCATGGTTTAGTGGTTAGAAGAAGACATGACGAAAAAAAGGAAAAAAAAAACAAAAATGTAATTGCTCTTTCAAGTGTTTAATAAAGAGACTTAAACCTCACTCCAGACAAATTCATCTAAAAAAGCCTCCCCGACCATCCAGTTTACCTCTGGCGATGATGGCAACCGTCAGCGAATGATCAGGAGAAAGACTTACAATGCTAAGTAAGGATCTTAACCACTACACACAATTTTATGGTGGCGAGCTACAGTTGAGCTTGAAAATTAATTTGATTAGTGAAACCGAAACAAAGTAATGGATGCTTTGTGGAAAGCCAATATGCTTCTTAGAGTAGTGACGGCGAAAAAAAAATCATTTCATCATGACAACGCTAGGCTACATGTTGCAAGACGAGTTGTTTAGCAAAAAGTCGTTAACCGCATAACCGCCTTATATTCAAGACTGCTCGCCAGTAAGAAATTTCGCACGAATGAAGAGGTTATCGCCGAAACTGAGGTCTATTCTGAGCAGCGTTGCCGTTGTGACATTAAAGTATCACTTTTGACGCTTTTTCATGCCAATGACCCTTTTTGAAAATGAGTAAAGTTCCAAAATTCCTCACGAAAATTATCAGTGCACTTAGCTTTTATATATGTATGTGGTATATATACATAACATCCATGAGGTTTGTGAACAATAACAAAAATATATAAAAATTGCATTTGATATTATTACAACAACTGACTGGCGACTGTCATATTCTATGCATACCTATTTTTTTTTCATATAAAGTATGACAATTGTGTGAAATGAACAGATGATCAACTGGGATTATGCCCTGATTTATGTATGTGTTTCGACTTAAGTTTTGACAGCAAGAAGCTTTTATATATATTTTAGTAGATTTCCATTTAATTTTGTAGTTTCGCGTGCCATCCATATACACATATGTTCATATTTGCAACAAAATAAATGCAAATGGACAAGTAAATATTACATTCCCAAATATCTAATTATATTAACTTACGTATAAAAATATGTTTGTTTGTTTGTGGTTAAGTCAAAAAGAATAGATGAGCAGCAGGCTTCATTAGGCAATATGGAAAACCATAAGAAAACTGCCTGACATATATAATCGCTGGAGTAAAGTCGTTTTGAGCGATGAAAGTAGTGAAAAAACTAGAAGTTCCCACATCAAAACTTGACTTGACGGCTTCATTCCACTTAGTAAACACCTGACATAAGTCCTACAGACAATTTATTTGATAAATTGGATAACATAGTACAAAAAAAGTGCATTTAAAAACAAATAAGGCTGTAAGACTGCTCTTCCTAAAGGATATCACAATAATGCAAGTGAATTTATGATCGTCAGTACGGTTTCCGAAAGGGCCGTTCTACTGGTGACCTGCTGGCCTTGCTCTCGGAGAAGTGGAACAAGTCCATTCATGGTTTTGGCGAGAGTAAGGTTGTGGCTCTGGATATATCAAAGGCGTTTGATAGAGTTTGGCACGAGGCTCTCATTTCGAAACTTAATGCTATTGGTGTCGGTAGTCACTTCTCTCGTTTTATATCGAGTTTTCTCAAAGATCGCTCTATAAGAGTGG
Organism: Wohlfahrtia magnifica; assembly: GCA_023159175.1. Lineage (NCBI taxonomy): Eukaryota > Metazoa > Arthropoda > Insecta > Diptera > Sarcophagidae > Wohlfahrtia > Wohlfahrtia magnifica. The sequence continues at coordinate 1,017,127 of JAKWBJ010000206.1, forward strand.
TTATAGATGGGGTCTCATCCGACGAGTTCAGGGTAAACTCAGGCGTACCGCAAGGCTCTGTTCTTTCTCCTACTCTTTTTCTAATATTTCTTAACGACTTTCTTCTTCTCACTTCTAATCCTATCTACTCTTTTGCGGATGACAGCAACATTTGTCACTCAGGGACGATTTTAATGCACGTAAGACTCAATGTTGTTTTTTAACACACAGGCGTGGTGGTGTGCTGTCATCTGTGTCAATGGGTAATGTGGATATTGAGGAATCAGATGCTCTTGATGTTCTGGCCATGAGAATTCACTGTGACGTTCGTTGGAATGATCACATATTTCAAGTGTCGAAAGAAGCATTCAAGTGCCTTGGTTTTTTGAGACGGTGCAAGAAATACTTCACCCCATCTGATCTCCTTAATATTTACAAGACCTATATCCGTCCCAAAATGGAATACAACTCTCATGTATGGCCGGTGCTTCAAAGTCTATTTTGGAGCTTCTCGACCGCGTACAGGAGAGGGCGAAGATGCTCATCAATGACGGTAGGGTAGCCAACTCTATCGATTCATTGGAGCACCGTCGCAATGTGGCGTGTGTTTCATTGTTCTATTGGTACTATAACGGAATGTGTTCTAATGAAATTAAGGAATTAATTCCCAAAAATCATATATTTTTACGTACTACTCATATTTCTCGTAGAGCGCATCCCTTTGTAGTTGATTGTCCAGTAAATCGCACAACGCATTATAGGGAGAATTCGTTCTTTGGTCACACTGTTCGGTTGTGGAATAATCTTCCAGCGAAAGTATTTCCTGCCACCTACGACATGAGTAAATTTAAATCTAACGTCCATAAACACTACTCCCTCTGTCCTCCTTCCAATAACCTATTTTCCTAGTACCAGCACAATGCACTGCATGAGTAGGGGCCATCCCCTGGGTGCTGGTCTTATATAAAAAAAAAAATAAAAAAAAATTAAATTTAATGATTAAATATGGCTCTATAAAGTAAAAATTAACAATAAAACAATTTTGGAAATTTTTTTTTTTTTGATAATTAGTTACCGTATACATCATGTATAATTTTTTGTGTGCAGAAAATTCAATTTATTATTTTTCTTTAAGCTTAAAGGATATGTTATGCAAAAGCTCATATACTTTTTTTTTATTTTTCGCGTAGATTTACATTATATTTTTTTTGAAAGTCCAAACCTTATAGTTCTATGTAAAATCCAGTTTTCGTGGAGATATGTATACTTTTCTGTGCGACTGTATATTCAAATTTATATGAATTCGTTATGTGAATTCGTTACATACATATATGTTTACTTTGCCTCCTTGCAGTGCTTCCGCTAAAAGAATTTTTCAAAACTATCACTGATTAAAATTTTACATAAAAACAAACTTTAAATATAAACTTGTGAATCAATGCTTTCCTCTCTCATTTTGCTATTATCGTGGCTGCAAGAATGGACTCCAAGTAAAGAATTAATTACAAAATATGGAAAAAGTATTTCTAAAAAGTGATAAACATTATCAAATTTAAATTACCCTTTTTTGAAGCTTTCTTTTTCTCAAATATCCTTTTTATGAACCTTTTTCGAAATTTTCAACGGCAACACTGATTTTGAGACAAAATATAAATCGTTCAACAAAAGTGGTATTGAAATGTTAGAGTGGCGCTGGAATGATTGCAGCTAATTTTGAACAAACGAAATAACATATTCTTTGCTAGGTCCAGGACTTTTCAGCCCATATGTTAACTAAAAAGAGCCAATACATTGAATAAATTTATATTGTACCAATGTTTTGAAAAGACTCTTAACTTTAATTTCCCCCCCCCCCCCTTTACGCCTCTTGAAAGCATATGTCTTCCATAAAGCATCCTTGCCTTTTTTTACTTTCTTTATAATAATTTGTCATGTAATTTGTCTTTCAGCTTAGCTGTTGATCGGTCTACTGCAGCAGGTCTATGATGAATGAGAATGCGTTGCCAATTGTCGTTGCCTAGAAATAACATTGTTAGTGTATTTGGTGTAGCGGTAAGGAGTCTCTGCTTATCATAGACTCCTACCTCTTTTTAGTTTTTTGCCCAGAGGTGGCATAGTCTGACTTGCCTATGATGTTTTTGTAGTTGATGTTGCCTTTTTTGACTTTACGGGACAATCTTTAACTGTTTTGCACAAAGAAATTGCATTTTTATATGTCCAATACATATCTCAGCATGTATCTACAATCCATTGTTGTTTTTACTTTCTTTTTTTAACATACATTTGCCGAATAGTGCCTTAATTTCATTTTAAATTGTAGATAATTTTTCTTTCCTTCTTTAACAAGACCAAATTTAAATTCCTTTCGTTGGCCTATTTAAAAAAAAAAATTCTCAGAGTGAATAATGATTTCTGCAAAATGACTTAAGATGGTTTAAATGAAACCACAGCAATAAACGAATAATTTTCTCTGGTTTAGTTGAGATAAAATAATAATTAATTATAAACGTATTATAAACGGTTTAAAGGATCTTTAAAATCAAATTAAAAGCGTTATTTTTCAAACTGCACACAAGCGTTTTATAAACTGATTACGATAACAATTTATGAGATTTTTTTAATGCTTGATTAATAGGATGGTTATACTTAAAAAAAGGCAAAAAAGGCTTTGTAATGCGCATTTTATCTGCTTTATAGTTCCATGCTCTTCTTAGTCTTTTAAGTTTTGCTAAGAAAACACATCGCAAAGTATCAAAATCGATAAATATATAAACTGATGCAACAATGAGTAATGCACAGCTGCACTATGGCTATGATTGGCTTATGATATTAGGCCACTAATGGATCATCATAAGAGAAATAGTGTCCAGACAATTTGGGTATTTAAATCAGTTACAATAAATAGTCAAAGAACAAGGAATAAGAAGGTTAAGTAATTACAAAAAAAAAAGGAAAGGAAGGTAGAATAAATAGAAATTACTGGGTACCAGGCCACGGTGATATTCTAAGAAACTGTAGGGCAAATGGAGTGGCCAGACATGGCACAAACACCGAACTAATAGGCAAATTTTCTTGGCTTACTGAGCACATGTCCGGCATTCTGTAGAAAGAGGAAGAAGTACCTGGGCTTATACCATACGACTAGATTCGTTGAACTGTCGGAAACGAAAGTATGGAAACTTGCAGGTTTTATCATAAGTGCAGTTAATGACATAGTTACCGCATATAAAAAAAAATATTTTTTGTTCGAACCGAATGGATGATTCCAACTTCACACAAACCGACACAGTTGAGTTGAGAACAATAGCAGGGTCAATCGTATGCCAGCACCAACATTTCTCAACCGAGACCATCCAACAACTCTAATCCAAAGCTACGGTCACATTTGTCAAATATTTAACGAAAAAATGTGACCATTATTTTATAAAAATTTTGCTTTTTTATTATGTATTTTCTAAATTAAATAATTTAAAAATCTAAATATTTTTTTATACTATTGTATTATTTGTTATTCAATAATTTTTTATTTAACGCCGACATGTTTCTCTAAATAGTGGTTACATATTTTTGTCAAATATTTGACAAATGTGACCGTAGTTTAAGTGTTCTCGAAACTGTTCTTTAGAACTTCATAGCTTTGAGTTGGCAACACTGCTTTATTTTAAAACCCATTGAACAGCTGATAGTTGCTTTTTGTTTAGTTTAGTTTGACATTTCGTTATGGGCAGACTTACACCAGAGCAACGTTGCCAAATGAACCGAAGCACAAATTGATATTGAATTTCCATTCAAAATTTTGTTCTTCGATGAAAACCATTGAATGGGTACGTAAATAAGCGGAATTGCCGCAGTTGATGTGTCATGTGATCGACAAGCTTTTGTCGAAAAACCATTACATCCACAAAAAATTACTGTTTGTTACGCTTTATGGACTGGCGGAGTCATTGGTCCATATGACTTAAAAATCGATGATGGTCAGAATGTTACGGTATAGGGACATGATTAAAAATTTTCCAACAGGACAGAGCCACATGCCACACAGCGTGCGCTACAATTATTTATTTAAAGAAAATTTTGATGAAAGAAAAAGTTCATGTAATGGTTCAATTAATTTACCACAAAGGCCTGCTGGAACCACATGACCCTATAAAAGATTTGACAAAAACCGGATATAAAGACCCAACAAACCGGGTTTTGTTGGTTTTTCTTTTATTGGTTTTATAACTGCTTCCTAATTTCGTTCAATTAGACAATATTTTTTATCTGGTTTATATATAAAAATCAATGTGTGTGTGTGTGTGTGTGTGTACTTGAACCGATTTTCTTGAAATTATCACTGTATCATCCTGTGTTCCTGAAAGGAGACATAGGTTATATTTTTTTTCGATAGAATCCGTGAGATTCCACTATATCAGCCAGAGTCATAAAACTTTGCCCCAATTACCTTCATATGAAACTCATTTATTGGAAATAATGTAGGGCAGACATAATCAAGGGGAAAAGTATACCCCATACAAAGGGTATACCTATATATCTAAAAAACTATTATAGCACCAGTCTTCAAATTTTGTTCCAATCACCTTTCTATGAAATTAATTTACTGGAATAAATCTAGGACAAATATAGTCAGGGGGAGAGGTACCCTTCATATAAAGCAAATATTAACTTTCGAATACTATTACACTGATTGCTATAAAATTTTAATCCAACCCCTTCCTAAGAAAGCACGCCTTGGCTTATCTTGTTTATTAATAAAATTACATTGTTTTAGTATTTATAATGCACTTTTGCACTCTTGGTCGGATCCAGGCGGCGTTGCGTACTATGAGCTGCTTAAACAGACTGCAACTACTTCGTTTGAACTGTGCATTGAGAGAAAAACAGCCAGAATACAAAGACGGGCATGATTGAGTTATTCTTATGCATGACAACGCTCGACCTCACGTCGTTAAAGTAGCCGAACGACATTGGTTCTTCTGACTATTGGCTTTTAATATATCACCGAATCACTTCTTTTCAAGTAATATTAAAGCGACTTTAAAGTTGTATCGCTTCAAAAGACGGGATGTTTTTCTGAAACGGGACTTTAAAATTGACTCAGAGGTGGGGAAAAAGATGTAAGCAGTGATGTCATATATTTTTGTGTAAATAAACAGCGAACTGCTTTAAAAAAAAAAAAAATTCACCCTGATTTAAAACATAATACCCAATAAAATCCGGATATATTTAACAAACTCTGTCCTATACCGATATGATTAGAACTAACCAACTATCCAACAGGACGAAGCCACATGCCACACAACGCGCTTTACAATTGATTTATGCTTTTGATGAAAGAGTAATTTCACGCAATGGTCCAATTAATTGGCCACCGATATGTAATTAAAACCTGTTGGTTTATTATATCTGGGGTTATATAAAGTCACTTATCTACTTTGATTATCCACTGGCAATTGAACACCTGGAAATCAACATTCGAAGAGTTATCGGCGGAATTCGGCTGCATATTCTGCGAAATGTTTATAAAAATTATTGGTCCAGATTGAGCAAAAAAAATTATCATTGATATTAAAAATATATATCGTTGCTTAATTATCATTTAAATTTGTATAACTATAAAAATACACCCGATATTTCCTTGAGAAGAGTATCAAGACTACTTTGAAAAGTTATCGTAATTTTTGAACAATTTCCCACAATTATGGGCTTAATTTTCGGAAAAGTATCCACTTATTTGCTTGCCCTATAGTTTAACTGTCTTGTCAATGTCAGTTGTTGCTTATTTACTTAATTTTTTATTTTTATTTTAAATTTAAAAAAATTAAATGTTTTTATCAATTTAATTAACAAGGCGTCATATGTTGACACTTCACTTTAAAACATAACTAGTCAATTATGTAAGTTGTTGTTACTGTAAATGGTATTATTGTTAATGTTGTTATTGTTGTTATTATTGAGTTACAACATTGTTGTTATAATGCTTGTGGTCTAAAGTTCTTTCTTGCAACACTGTTTCGTAAGTAAAAAAATAATTGTAACTCATTGATGTGTAAACAAGAAATTGTAATTATTTTGACAAAAAAAAGTCTTTTGATGTGTTAATTTCTAAAAAAAAATCGGCAGTGATCACGAGCTTATCACAGGCGAAATCAAGCTCAAAGTGAACTGTAGAAGAAGAAACTTGAAGTCACAACACGAAAACGTGTCCGCCTACAGCAACTCCAGAATAACACGACCAGGAACGCATTGGCCATGGCACTACGCGAGCAGTTACCAATAAACCAACATCACACATGGGAGGATATCACAGCAACATACAATCAAGTCGCAGAGAAAACACTGGGTATAGTGCAGGTACATAGAAGAATATAGATATCAGACGATACTTGGAACATGATCTCTTAAAGGAGTGAAATTAAGTTGCAGCTAAACAACAACAATATAACGAGGCAGCAATACCAACAGCTGGTGAAACAGGTTAAAAAAGCTGCACGAAGAGACAAAAGAAAGTTCCTAGAAGGTCTAGCGACTGCTGGCTGTTCGCATACCTCAAAAAAATCCAAGCCGTTCAAAAATTTCGCACAAATGAAGAAATTATCGCTGAAACTGAGGCTTATTTTGAGGCAAAAGATAAATCATTCTACGAAAGCGGTATTGAAATGTTAGAGCGGCTCTTGAATAATTTTAATGTTCTTGATGGAGATTACGTTGATGAATTAAGCTAATTTTGAACAAAAAAAGTACTTTCTTTGTTAGGCCCGGGACTTTTCAGCCCATGTCTTATGTCCTGGTTCATTCAGTGATCTTTTGCAAATAATTATTTGTGTTGGATAAAGGTGTTATAAGATCGCTAGATGTGCTTTTAATCACTTATCATAATATATGTAATATACCTTTGATCCCATTATGCCTCAATGTCGTCCATATTCAGGTAGGATTTGGATTTCTTAGAAGAACGTTTTTCAGGTATTATTATGACTTTATTTTTGTATCCTGTATGCACAATAAATTTGATTTCAATGTGTCTGTGCTAAAGTTCGGCTGCTGCCAAGTCGAATAAATGTTTGGTTGATCCCCCAGTCGATAAATATTTTCGTAACAAGCAGCATAGTATTCTCAGAAAGACGGCAGACATTTGATTGCTGTCTATCCCACCAAAATGTGCCGCTGTGGTATGGAAGTTAAGACACCCGCCTATCAACCAGAAGGTCCTCTGTTCAATACCAGGCCAGACCATCTTAAAAAAGAAAAAGTTTTTCGACAGCGGTATTATCTCATAACATTAGATAGTAACTGGTTATGAGTATTACATACTATTGAAAACTTCTCAAATGCATTTACCGTTCGGAGCAGGCATTAAATTGTAGGTTCCTTTCTACGAGTTTCAAAATAGAATCGGGTGCAGCTCATTGACTGAGAGAAGTCCCCATGTTCTTTCATGAAGTGTTATGGGATTTAATATATATCCCACCAAAATGTAATAATAAAAACTTATAATTTTTTCTTAATATCTACGGTTTTCAGTAAGCGTGTACTGATGCCAATAATAAATAAAAATACTAAAATATAATTATACAGAAAACCTGTCACTACTTGATCACTCTTTCTATGAAAAGAGAGAGATTTACTATTGCAAAGCGTCATAATTTAATTAAAATTCCATTTTATGTAGGAAACATTGTATAGGAATATTTATTACGCCATAATATATTGGATAGAAAAATATTTACAGTGAATTCCAATGACACAGATTGTGAGAGAATTTATATTATTTACCACATACTCACACCGTCTCCAATAATGTTTACACCCTGAAAAATGCATGTAATTTTGTTTTAGAGAAAATTCTTATTTTTGGCAAAATCAATAAATATTCACCCTCCTTCTTTTTAAGCCCACTGTATTTGGCCATAAATGGTTTGTGGCTTCAAATAAAAAACCAACAAAAACAACGTAAAAGTATTTTATAAACTTTTGTAATTAACATACTGCTGGCTGGGCTAACTGGCTGCTTGGCTGGCGTTGCTGTCATGCTTGTATTTACAGTTGTTTTAACACATGAAATGCTTGTTTGCCATCGGTATGCTTTTTTGCCGAAAATCCCCCATAAAATTCTCAAAATCAACAAAAATAGTTTTACAGCCATCACCGACCGCTAACCTACGTTTTAGGGGCATTATTAAAAATTTAATTAAACCTTTTCATTTGGCGAAAGGGAAGGTCTTAATTGGTATATACCATCATTGATTAGATAATAGTCATGGAAATACTTGGATAACAAAATATAACCATCGATGGAAAACAATTTTAATTAAAATGAAGCCTTTTTTTGCTACAAGAAAAGTGAAGGCAGAGGGCAAAAAGGTTAATCAAAAAACTTAATGAATTAAGAAATTGCGTTATGCTTAATTTAAATTATAAGTTGTAGACAAGAACACAATTAGCTGCTTAATGTGTTATATACCGCATGTGAGTGCCAATTCTAAGCCATGTTGTTTGGATATTACCACTACCTTGGTGAAGTGCCGGAGACTTTCAAACTCTCATCGATCTATGGGTCACGGCATCCTGTTAAGAATGTAACACCACTCCGAGCTAGAATAGCTCACCACGTGATTTTGGTTTTAAACCACAACCACCGTGTTGCTTCTACAAGGGAGCCTCGACATAGTAGGGCAGGGACTAAGGTCCTTAGTAGTACCAGAAATAAGCTAATGTAAGTCCCAAGAGACTCAGGACTTGTGGCTATGATTAAAGGTGGAAAACACCAAACAGCAAACAGGTAACACTGGAAACACTAACAATAAACAAAGAGAAAATAGCAAACAGGAACAGCACGACAGCCGGAGTTCGCAACAGACTGCAAAACAACCAAACAGCTTAGGTATATTGCTATGTGCTAACGAGCTGGAAAGTAGCAAAAATACGGCAACTCAGTAAGGCCTTTGTGCATGCCTACGAATGGCGCAATGGCCCATCAGGATGGATACAACAGAGGAGATGCTTGGACGGTCCAGCTTGAACAATTGATGGGTATGCTTTATATTCAATCTGGGCCAGATGGATCTGTCAATACAGCAATAGTCACCTTCCGTTCAGGCTTTTTCACCATCCAACGCATACTTCCGCATGATCGCCAGTTTAACGGAGATAAGAGACATACCCACCCTCACCTAAAGATGAATGTCCTGAAGACGTGCGTGTCCCAGAGACCAGGATCCAGGGTTGGCAACCCACTGGGTAACCCAATTAAACCTGCCCATGGGTTTTTTTATTTAAAGGTTTTCGTAGTTTATTTACAACAAACTATTCAATACTTAAGTATTGGGGGCACAAATTAATTCAGTCCCTGTTTTTGCTCAAAAAAAGATAACGAATTAGCAATTTTATCAAAATAAAAAATTATCAAACCACTGCTTACATCTTTTCCCCACCTCAGAGCCAATGACCGTATACCGTTTCAAAAAAGAACTTCACGTCCTTTGAGGCGATCCAATTTGAAACCGATTTTATATTTCTTCAAAATAAGTGATTCGGTGACATACTAATAAATATTGCATCCATCTGTTAATAGTCAAAAGGCGAAAACGGTGTTGGGAAAATACGGCGGGCATGTCATGCATAAGGAAAATATTATCTGTCTGTCTGTCTTTGTATTTTGGCCGTTTTTCACATAATACACGGTTCAAATGAAGTAACTGCAGTCTGCTTCGAATACCGAGCTGTAGTAGCTCATAGTACACAATGCCTTGATCCCACTTAGAGTCCAAAATTGTACTATAAATACTAAAACAACGTAATTGTATAAACAAACAAAAAATATTGTCGGCTTGAATGAATTTCGAAGCAGTTCTAAAACCCAATAAAACCCAAAAAAGGCCGTCAAGAAAGCCAATAAAACCCGGTGGGCTGCGCATTTTAAAAAAACCTCGGGTTTTTGCCAACCCTGATAGGAACCCAGATGAGGTGTATACAAAACTGTTGTGATAGTGCCACAAGGAAGTCTCAGTCACACGCGAAAGAAATCTGATCGCCGCCTGACTGTCAAAACAGATACGAGGGGTACTGTTTATATTTATTTATTATATATTTATTGTTTTTCAAAATATTCCCCTTGATGATCAACACACTTTTGCATTCGTTGAAACTATTTTCCAAAGCAGTTTTTCAATTCCTCGTGAGACACGCTTCAACTGTTTCTTCAGAGCTCGTAAATCGTTGAACGCGCAGTTGCCTTTGATTTTTGGAAACAAGAAGAAGTCATTGGGCGCCAAATCAGGACTGCACGGAGGATGAGACGTCGATTCGATATATTGAGTGCTCAAAGATTCCCCTGTTTGACAAGATGTATGAGAGATCACGTTGTCATAATGGAGAATGATTCGTCTTCGGCGGTTAGTTTTACTAATTTCTCCGAAGACTTGCGGCAAAAACAAATGGTCGAGTATTATTTACAATTGACCGTCCAACGTTGCTCAAGCGGAACAGTGGCCACATGACCCATCCGGCCAAAGAAACAGGCGACCATTTGCTTCGCTGTGCTTTTTCCACGAACAAGTTTTGTTGAATTTAGCTCGTCTTGGAATACTCACACGGTCGATTGCAGTTTTGCTTCCAGCTCATACACGTACATATATCCATAATTCTTCACCTGCCACGGTTTTATATACATCTTTTGTAGCATCACGATCGAACTCTTCAATCATTTCCGAGGAGATTGATAAATTATGTATGTGGTATGCAATCAGAGCAATTTTTTTACAACTAAGTGTTCATGCACAACTGGATGTATTATTGAAGTGGAACTAATGTGCAAGGATTCCTTTATCTCACAACATGTCACATGACGATCTTCCATTATAAGTTCACGCACTGCATAGATGTTTTGTGGCACAACAATCGATTTTGGACTATCTTCACGGAATTCGTCGGAGACTGAACTACGACCAAGATTGAATTTACTAGACCAACGATATGCAGTGGTTTTTGATGGTGCTTTATTGCCATATGAAAAACTGAGTTCATCGACATATTCTTTTAGAGATAATCGCCGTTGAAAGTTGAAACGAAACGAAAACATTTTCTTAAGTTTCCACTTTTTGGCCAAATTAATTTTCTTAACTTACTGTAAACAAAACAAATAGCACTTGTACATCAAAACGTTGTAAGCATGTTTATAATGTTACCAAATGTTAGCTATTGAGATTATTGTTGTCAGTTACCCTCGAATATATTTTGGTGGGTTTATTTCGGTTATTTCGAATCTGGCAATACTTATGTCATTCTATTCTGTCACAAAATTCATTATATTATCGCCACTGAATGAAATAAATCGATTTAGACTTGAGCAACGTTGGGATTTATTGGAAATTTGTTGCCAAATCGCAAAGAAATAAAAAAACAATAAAAAAAAAAATTATCTTATCGGATGAAGTTAATTTACATATTGGTGGATACGTTAATAAGCAAAATTGCCGTATTTGGGGTCAAGAAAACCCAAACGTGGTCTTACAGAATACAATTCACCCATTACGAGTGATAGTTCGGAGCAGCTTGTGGAGCAGAGACATCATTGGCCCTTATTTCTTTGAAAATGAGGACGGCGCAACCATTACGGTCAATGCAGACATCTATCGCAACATGATAAGCGATTTTTTGTGCCTGCTCTTCATGGTATTGATGTGAACGATGTTCAGTTTCAACAGAATGGTGCAACTTGCCACACATCTCATGACATAATCGATTTATTGCATCAAACGATTGATGGTCGTTAATTAGCCGAAATGGTGATGTCAGTTGGCCGCCACGACTCTGCGATTTGACACCGTTGGACTATTTTCTGTGGGGCGCCGTTAAAGACAAGTGTTATGCCGACAAACCAGAGACAATTGCGCATTTGAAGGCCTACATTCGTGATGTCATTGTCGAGATACGACTCCTTACACTCGATGAAGTTCTCGAAAATTAATCTGATCATATGGGGTACTGTGAGGCCAGCCGTGGCAGCCATATGAATGAAATAATAACCGAAACAATTGTACTTCACAACAAAAAAATAAATTTGGCAAAATTTCAAACCGTTTTTGTTTTATTGCATTTTTAATTTTAAACTCTTAAATGGCCCACCTAATGGCCATCCTTTTGACTGGATGCACACTGCAGTAATCCGAATTTCTAGTGTTACATATCCAAATAAAACCTCTATTTGGACGAAGCTGTAAATAGTCCTCCTTGACCGCTAATAATAGCCAAAATCAGAAGCTGACTTTAAGTAGACAGAGTGCTTTGCAGTAATAAACTATGGATGGCATCGTCTAACCTTTTAGAATGCGAATAAATAAACGAATTAACAAATCTATAGGGGAGCCAATTTTAAAAACAATTTTTAATTAATATGTAGTTATGCAAATTCAAAAAAATATATATTTTTTATCATTTTTTTTTTCATAACTCTATGATTTAATGGAATTTTCATAATTTCCTTTAAAATGACAAAACAATAATTCTTAAGTATTAACAATACGCACCGTATTGTATTGTCGTATTGCATTTGCAAGGAATGCTTAAGAAAACTGTTTACTCTCTTAAATATTACAAAGAAAAACAAAATTCCATTATTTTATCTTTACTCAGTCTTAATAATAGTGAAAATAAAAATAATAATTCCACTCAGTTTAAGTTTTTGAAATGTAAGGGGTAAGTGGGAAGATTTTCAGTTGCTGCGTTATAAAGGGTCCGCCCAATAATTTTTTTTTTTGAAAATGTTATAAAAACAAAAACTACTGAATATTTCCTCAAATTTCTTTTTTTATTTGAAAGTACCATCCTTCCGGTTAATAATGGAAAATAATTTCATTCAAATGGCTGCCTCGGCTGGCCATTTAGTAGCCTACACGATCGGTCCAATTTTTGCAGCTGTATTTCACCAATGGCTTCACGAATATTGTCCTTTAAAGTGTCAACTGTCTCTGGCTTGTTGGCGTAACACTTATCTTTGACGGCACCCCACAAATAATAGTCCAACGCTGTCAAATCGCAGCTCCGAGGTGGCCAAACGACATCAGCTCTGCGGCTGATAATGCGATCTTCAAAAACAGGGCGCAAAATATCGAGTGTAGCTTCGGCTGTGTGGCACGTAGCGCCGTCCTGTTGAAACCAAATGTTGCTAAGATCCTCCTCTTCAATTTTTGTGAACAAAAATTCGTTCAACATGACCCGATAACGATTGCCATTGACTGTAACGGCTACTCCTTGCTCATTTTCGAAGAAAAATGGCCCAATTATGCCTCTGAACCAAAATCCGCACCAAACAGTGACTCGTCTTGGGTGTATCGGCTTTCAAATGTATGCGTGCGGGTTTTCTGTGCCCAAATGCGACAATTTTGCTTGTTTACATACCCGCCAAGATCAAAATGAGCTTCATCTGAACATATCGTACACATTCTGCAACATTACCATGATTTTCAAAGTAATGTCGCAATATTTCCCAGCGTTTTTCAAGCGTATACACAACCATATTCGTTCAGCGGAAGGATAAAACTAATTATCTGTCAAATCAGACATGAGCTAAGTGTTACCATTCACGAAATAAGCACTAGTTGAAAAAAAACGTTAGATGGCGGACCCGATAGTTGTTGCTTTACCACTTAAGCTGCTTAAATAATGTCATGAACAAATGATAAAATTAAAAGTTATTCTCAGGAATTATTTTTTCTTTGTTTTTTTTTTTTCTTCCTTAATTTGTATTGTTTTCCTTTGCCGTCTTGTGCTCCTATTTTGACTTTAAATGAATTTCATAAATTTTTTGAAACGTACGTTTGTATTGTGCTATAATGACATTAACGCCAATTCTGAAACAAACTGTTAAACACAGACTCCACTTTCCTACAGATTTACTTTCCTATTAGGAGTACATTCACTAACTTACACATCTATGGCACATACAATTGCCTTTTTTCTTCTTTTCATAGAATTACAAACATTATTTAATCGTTATTCTAAATTCTTATTATTATTTCTGTAGGAATATGCACCCTACGAAAGAAGTTTAATGCCTTTACCTTTAAAATTTCATAACCGAAAGTCTAAATCCAAAAAAAGTTTTTATTTTTAATCAAAAATGTCATGTATAGACTAGAAAGAGGAGTCTAGAAAATAAAAATGTAGACCCGACATACAATTCCATGATTTGTTGTAGCAACTGTGAATGAAGTGACAGTCAACAATTCGACATTACGCACCCCACCCAGAGACTAAACAAAGGTCCATAATGGAAACCTTTATAGAGCTAAAGTTAGAAAGATAAATAGAGAAAAGAAAATAGGAAAGAAGAGGCAACGCAATACACTGAGAAAAAGAAGTGGATACTGAACTGAACATAAAAGAAGAAACATTATACACAGAAGAAACGAGTACCACCTCCAGCTCATAGATCCTGGCAGAAGCAACCTCACTGAGACCACTAAAGAAACCCTGGCCTCTGGAAAGCCTAGCAAAGACAACGAATATTTGTTCCACAGTCTCTCGGTCACCGCTATTGCCACATACTAGGCAAAAATCAGGGGTGCCTTCTTCCCACAACCTTTATAGGCCACCAGTCCGGAGTCGTTTGTGACTTACACCGGTTGTAGCATTTATGTTACGAAGCTCGATCGGACGCTTAATTCTAGTAACCCACAGACGTGGTGGTGTGCTGTCATCTGTGTCAATGGGTAATGTGGATATTGGGGAATCAGATGCTCTTCACTGTGACGTTCGTTGGAATAATCACATATTTCAAGTGTCGAAAGAAGCATTCAAGTGCCTTGGTTTTTTAAGACGGTGCAAGACATACTTCACTCCATCTGATCTCTTTAATATTTACAACACCTATATCCGACCCAAAATGGAATACAACTCTCATGTATGGCTCCCAAGTCTATTTTGGAGCTTCTTGACCGCGTACAGGTGTGAAGGTCATGTCCAAAATACGCCTTTGAGTTTGGTACTCACCCCACTCATAGGTGGCCGACACATTGTATTCACCCGTGTCTCGGTGGATTACTTCCCATAACCTTGTCCTTGCCCTTAGAGCACGGTATGCAGTCAAAAATCCTATCAGAATTCTAAGACTTTGGACCCATTCCGCCCTCGAGCGTTCAAGTTTAGGCCAAAGCAGCCTGGAGACCTTACAGTCTCCCCAGCCTTTCCATGACTATTCCACTCTGCAACGGGCCTATTTGTCCACTATGCCAACAAAGAACCCCAGCTTGGGTCTGACGGACATGTCTACCAGTGCAACATACTTAGCTGCGACCGTTCTTGTCAGCTCATCAGCAATCTCGTTCCTCAACACGCCGCAATGTCCGGGAACCTAGCACAGCTTAAGGCTGCACACTTCCAGGAGTGGCGTGAGATCCTCTGCAGCTATTTTTTTTTCTCCACCACTTCTCTAGGGAGCATATTGGTTTTCAACAAAACATCCATTTGCGACAAATAGATTTTAAAACAAGTTCATCTGAAGAAACGAACTTTTTGTTTTTCTCTGGTTTTATACAAATTCGTCTGAAAAACGCCAATTCTTTCTTCTTCTTACTTCCCATCCATCTACTCTTTTACAGGCGACAGCAACATTAGTCATTCATCTTGATTTGATCATAGGCCGAGCCTTTTGGGATTGGAGCGAAAAGGCGAAATATAACGACACGCTCACAACCGATCTGGCGAGAATCTGTGAATAGGGTCGTGCGAACAGGGTCGATTTTAATGCTCGAAAGACCCAATGTTGCTCTCTGACACACAGACGAGGTGTTGTGGTGGTATCAATGACCATGGGTAATGTAGATATTGAGGAGATATATGCTCTTGATGTTTTGTTCATTGTGATGTTTGTTGGAAAGATCACATATGTATTTCGAGTGTCAAGTGCTTCGGCTTCTTAAAATGGTGTAAGAAAAACTTCACTTCATCTGATCACCATAATATTAACAGAACCAATATCCTACCTGAGGTAGAATACAACTCCCATGTATGAGCCGGTGCTTCAAAATCTATTTTGGACCTTCTAGACCAAATACGGTGGAGGGCGAAGATGCTCATTGGCGTATGTGTCATTATTCTGTCGGTACTATAATGAAATGTGTTCGCCCAATATTTAGTAATTCCTAATAAACATGTATTCTTTCTTATGAAGTACTCGTATTTCTCGTAGAGCGCGTTATAAAGAGAATTCGTTTTGTGACTGAACTGTTCGTTTATGAAATAGTCTTCCCGTGAAAGTTTAGCCTGCCACTAACACTGTAGATAAATTCAAATCAAACCATCATAAGCACTACTTCCTCTATCCTCCCACCCACAACCTATTTTCCTACTACCTGCACAATTCCATGCATAAGTAGGGGTCATCCTAGAAGAAATGTGTTCAGATCCGGGTTCTAGTTAATCAAAATAAAAAGTTTAGATTTCTTCTTTAAATTTATTTGTTGTCACAACAAAATAACTTAAAAGGCTGAAAAGAGCCTCTCGTTGCTTAGTGGCGCAGCAGGTACTGCGAATATAATTTAAGTCGTTCGATGCAATAATGGTGTTCCCGCTTTATGTTGCTCCGAAAATACTACAATGATTTTTACTTTTGCCAGTTATCAATCGAACCGGTGGCATTAATCTACATTTGAAGAATTTGATTTACAAAAGCCTTTTCTTCTTTTTTAGAATTTGCAGGTGCAAATCTTCATCTTCTAAAAAAAATAATCTCTTCCCATTTCACTTATAAATTTTTGAACCAAAAAGGGGATTTCCCTTTTCAACACATTTTGTTTGAAGATTGTGCTCTGTTTACTTTTTATTTAAATTTTTTTAATTTTTAAATTTTCTTTATTAACCATTTCCGAACCTGTATCTGTTAAGCACTTCTCACATGGGTTCAACAGGTTCGAATCCAAAGCTTTTATAAACAGCTTCGTTTTAAGTACCTGGTATACTCTTAAGCATTTTGTTTACAAATACGAACTTTTCAAAAGGCTTTCTTTAGTCGATAGTTTTAAATAATTTTTAGGCGACTCTCGTATAATCTCATTATAGCAAATAATTTCAAAGGTTACAAACACCTTAAGTTCTGCTTAATACTCTATTTTATGTTTTTATACAATTTATGACTCAACTAAATAAAACTCATCATTTTCATTGTCATCGCCAACATCACAGTCATGAAAATCTTGCCTGCAGTAGCAGCAGCGAAAACAACAGTAAAGGCATCATCATTATCATCATCTTATGCCATCAAGAAATGCATCCTTTATTTGTGTAGTTTTCATCATCTAAAACAAAATGAAAAAGAAAATCAGAAGCAGCAACAAACACAACAGCAACAACATTAGGATGAAAAGCAGACTAGAAAAACGAAGTTAAATTACACTTTTACGTGTTAAGTTTTTGTAAAACGTACACAAACTGTCTAATTGAATACATTGTTGTATACTTAAGCAACACACAACACAATAAGACGAACAGATAACACAGGCAGACAAGCAGATAGACAGACACACAGATATCAACTCGAGAAGGGTATTTATGTTATAAACTCGTATTACAGGTATTCGCTAACTGGCACCTACAATTGCAACACCTTTGGCATTGAGGGTGGGGTAAGAAACAGGGAAATTAATTTTGAAATTTTTAAGTTTTAAACAAAATTTTGTTGAATTTTGTTTTTTGAAAATGCAAAAGCTATTGCTTGAGTAGTAACACTTTCTTTGTATAAACTTATAATGGAATGTTCAGGATATAAACCATTTGAGCCGATCTTTGAAACTTTTTAAAAAGCAGTACTAAACCTGATTTTAAATCCATCGCTCAAAAAGTTAGTTGCTCAATCAATTTTGTAGATTTTGTATTATAAGTGTCGTATAATCGGTATCGACCGATTGTAACTCACTTATCTATTCTTCACTTACTACCTTTATCGAAAAGTTTTCCGAATAACCCCCGTGTGGCGGTCACATCGTTCCAACTTGAGTTTTTTCTTTCGTTAAGTTGGTACATCTGTTGTTGATATTCCCGCTAAATTTTAGCGTCATACCTCGACATTTGCAAAAGCTACGTAGCCAAGAGTACAGCTATCACTATGTGTGCTGGCGATTTTTTACAATTTTGACCGTGTTGAGGTCGCAAAAGAACTGATTTTCGAGGCTGAATCCGATCCCACATTCAACAAAAGTATCATTACTGGAGACGAGATGTGCGCTTATAAGTACGACATGTAATTCTGACATCAGGCAAGTGAATGTCTTTCACCAACTGAGCCGAGACCAAAAAAAACCACGTCGTTTTTAGAAGGCAATGCTCACGGTTTTTATGGATTACAACGGTGTAGTACATTATGAATTTTTGCCAGAAGGCCAGAAAGTAAGCAAAGAGTATTATTTGGGCGTTATGAGACGTTTGCGTAAAGCAATTTGCCAAAAGCCCAGAATTGTGGGCAGAAAACTCGTCAATTATCTACCATGATAACGCACCGTCACACAGTGCCTTGATTATTCGAAATTTTTTGACGACAACTGCAACAAATATCATCCAACAGCCATGGAATTCACCTGATTTGGCTCCCTGTGACTTCTTTCTGTTCAAACGAGTTAAAAAACCATTACGGGAAATGCGTTTCAGCAGCCGTTTCTAAAATTTTTAAAAATCGCCACCACACATAGAGGTAGTTGTACTCTTAGCTACGTAGCTTTTGTAAATGTCAAATTATGACGCTACGATTTAGCGGGCTTATCAAAAACAGATGTAGCAACTTAAAGAAAAAAAAAACAATGGGATCGCAACACGGTGATTACTCCGAAAACTTTTGGATCAAGGTAGTATTCAGTTTAAGTCTAGAAAAGTTGTCTAAATATTTCGTAGGAAGTATATGCTTAATAAAGAGAATGAAGTTAAGATGCATTCGTTTTTGAAAGCGAAATTTATACGTTCAATTTGTAATTGATAAAATTAAAAGGAAATTGCTAAGAGAATGCACAAAATGAAAATAATTAAGAAATGTGATTGAATATGGAAGGAAGTACTACTGAATGTGTTTGATGGCAAAATTTATGAACATCTACAGTCAGCGTCAAATAAAAGTGTACACCCTTATGCACTAGAATTTAGTTTTTATTTCAAACTTTAAATAAATAAATAAATTTCAATATCTTATGATTTTTTTTAAATTCATAAAAAATAACACCAAAATTTTTAAAACAACTAAAGTTATATAAAAAACGAAAGTTACCTTACTTTTTACGAGTCAAAAAAAGTGTACATGGTACCAAGTATCATGGTATTCGTAATTAAACGTACTTCTCTAATGAATTCATATGCAGTATGGTTCCTTTATAAATATAGTGTAAAAACATCTCTAAACTTGAACAATTTGGGATAAATTGGATGAAAAGTGCGCTTGCTTAAGCAAAGCACATAGATTCCACAAATTTACTTAAGTACAGTATATACGATTTGAAAGATTTGTTCTTTTTTTCCATATCTGCTAAAAATATTTAATTGGTTAACATTTAACTAAGTTTTTAGCTTATATTAGAATGAAGGCACCTTTAACCGGTTTTTTAAACATAACTCAAGGTTTTGGAACTGTTTTTAAGAATATTTTAAAGCCTTAAATACAGTTAAAAAATTAAATATTTAAATTAATTTCACTTTTAAAGGCTGAAATAAAAACTAAATTTTAGTAAATAAGACAAGATAAGTGGGAGTGGCAGCCTCGGTAAAAAAGGCACACTTGAGCACGCATAGAAGTCCGTTGTGCTACGACATAGCGCGTTGCCCCCGTTCAATTTACCAGTGTCACCGCACAGAAGCACTTCCCTAGATTAAATCGGAAATCAGTCTGACACTTTAATAAACCTTGCTATCGTCCTGATGTCAAGGATCGATAACTTCGATAAGCCATCGAGTAAGGTAAAACCCAGTGTGAGAAGTCTGCACCGTCCGAGAGACTCCTTCTCCTCAGCCAATCCACAGCCACGACAAAAATAATTTTCAGGTAAGCGCAGCTTTTGTGCGTGCCTACCCAAGACGCAATAAGGATAGATACAACAGCGGAGAGGCTCCGACGGTCCAGTTTGAACAGCTGATTGGTGCTCTTCATATCCAACCTAGACCAGGTGAGTCTGGATTCCGTCCAGCCACTTTCGGCCAACTTTTTTTAATGTTGACTGTATGTAGCTTAGTAAGCAATCAACCGAAACTTTGATGCTAACAAAAGCGAAGTAATCACGAGATATTATATAGCACATCGACATGGAGAAAGAACTAGTTCGCATAGAGCTTGACTAAAGAGGAAGGAGAATTGCAGCTTCCTTCTCTTTCCTCATCTTACGATCTTATCCGATTAATCCATTGCAAATG
This sequence comes from Wohlfahrtia magnifica, assembly GCA_023159175.1. Taxonomy (NCBI): domain Eukaryota; kingdom Metazoa; phylum Arthropoda; class Insecta; order Diptera; family Sarcophagidae; genus Wohlfahrtia; species Wohlfahrtia magnifica. Next base: position 1,037,485 of record JAKWBJ010000206.1, read on the forward strand.
GGAAACTTAGTTAACTTGTTAATTGAAAAGGATTCTGTAGTTTCACATGTTGTATAGATTTGGGACTGAGTTTCTTTTGTATGGAGTAAATGAACTGGCGGCGGCTGTCAAGTGTCATGAAATTTTTACAACTTATGTAGGGAGAATGGGTTACCCGTATAACGACTATTGCCATATTTATCTGTATAAAGAGAAGAAGCATACAACTCCTTTCCCTTTATATTACTCTATCCTACTTTTCGTAGCCTTTCTAAGCTCTCAGTTAAAAGACTAAGAGATAATGAAATCTTAATCAGATATTAAGCGGTTGGTTTTAGCCGTTCTCCTCAATCACATTTGAAATTTCCCTCCCCCCTCTATTATTTAATATATTGTTTATCATCTGATCTCTTTTGTCTTCTTCATTTCGCAGACTATTGTCTTCTCTTCATTAAACGCTATTTCGTAAGTCCACTGAATTTGTCCGTGCCTTCTGATCAACCTAACCTGTTCTTTCCATGGTGCCAATTCTTTAATTTAATAAAAAAATTTTGTTCTTCGTCACTCTTCTATGGAGCATATTGGCTTTCCACAAAACATCCAATGCTTTTATTTTCAGTTAAGTAGATGATTTATCTACTGTAACTCGCCTCCATATGATTGTGTGTAGTGGTAAAGATTGTTGCTTAGTGGTGATGATCCTTACTTAGCATTGTAATTTTTCTCCAATAGGTGGCGTTTTCTTCTGATCATTCGTTTGATGTTTGTCATAATCGCCAGAGGAAAGTTGGAAGGTGAGGGAGCTTCTTTAGGTGTATTTGTCTGGAGGGAAGTTGCAGCCAACTTATTAAACACTCAAAACCGCCATTAAGTTTTTTCATCACACTCTGCTGGGATTCGACCCTGGGCCGTTTGTGCTGTATTGGGGTTATTCACGATTCGATTCTCATATGATCGACTAAGGCACATTAAACTTGTCAGCACCTTTATTGTTAACGTAAGGGTCCTACCGAGGGTGATCAACTGGTTTTTTATGACAATAAGCCCAATACTGTTTCAGACAGGTGGCCTAGAAAAATGAGTGTGTTCTGCTGGAAAAGATCTATTGCCTTACTTGTGTTTCAATGATGGACAAAATGGTGACCGGTCCCACAGTTTCCCTTGGAACCATTCTAAATTTTACTCCGGTGTATAAGTCTTCAAAAATGCTCTTAGATTACCATTTATCTCCAGCTTGAAGGCTGATCACATTGTGGGATATTTGAGGATTATTTTTATTTAATAACGATCAGCTCGGCAGAAATGATTATATGTCACCTACACTGATGCTGGGCAGGAACTTTCGTGTGTTCATACTTGTCCTTCCATTTTACCTCTGGCGATGATGCCAAACATCAGATGAATGATCAGAAAAACGACTGATGAGAAAACGCCACCTACTGCAAAAAAATTAAAAAACTAAGTAAGGATCACCACCACCACCGCTTATCAAGGATCTTCACCACTACACACAATCATATAGAGGCGAGCTACAGCAGATTAATCATCTATTTAGCTTGAAAATTCAACTTGATTACTGCAACTGAAACAAAGGAATGCTTTGTGAAAAAAAATATCCGAAAGAAATTTATAATTTCATCGTTGGTCTCGATTTTTAGAAGGCATTGTCTAAACCCTTCACTTTTAAAGTCCGAAATATGCGCCAACTTGAGGAGAGAAACCAAAAAAACTTCTGCTCAACAAGAGCGAAGCCTGTTTACTGGATACTGCAGTCTCAGATCAGGGCAGATTTTGTGCAACGAATGTTGAAACGTCTGAATATGTACTTTCTAAGAGTCCTGCTAATTCGAAGATGGGCATTTGTCCTTTTAACAAATAAAATAACTCAATTGAATAACTGGTGAACTGATCGATCAATCAATCCCGCTCTTGCTTTTATACTTTAATTTAATAATCAAAATATGCTTCTTAATAAACCTAAGAATCGAAAAGTTTTTTTTCTTTTATTACTTTTCTTCCATCGTAAGTCATGTAAATAGTTTTCTTTGTTCGCTTACAGAATTATCACAAAAGGAAAATTTCTTTTCTTTTAACCCTCAGTTATTAAACCTGAACAAAAGCTCTCTAGCCATACAATAAAGAAAACTCTCTTTTTTGGCGAAAACAAACACCTCCTTTTGGCACTGAGGAGTCTTTCAACGAAAAAATCGTCAAACAGTTCGCTTGAATTCCATTTAATAAAAGCGAATTTAAAAAGAAAAGGTTCTTCTCTTTATGGCCATCATGGCTTTTAATTCTTCTTCCCCAAACAAACAATTGACCCATATAAGTTGTAGTTTTTTATTTTACAAAAAAAAAAAAAAAAACAAATATTTTAACAAAAAACAAAAATTCTCTGACAAATGAAAATTTTTGTAAAAACAGACTCTTAGTTTTAAAAACAAGAATCATAAAAAAGGGATCTTGTTTTTCAAGCCACTTTACAATTAATGCCCGCTTTTTTGACAAGCTTTTTTCATTCGTTTTTAGACTAAAAATCAGCGTCATCATCATCGTCTTCGACAAGTGGGCTGTTCATTATACTTTTGAAGCGTCAGCTAAATTTTTCATACACTACGCGGGTCAACATGAAAAATATGCAAAGAAAAAAATAATAAGAAAAAAATGACAAACGAAAAAATCAAAATTTCTTTTCTTTTTTATAAAAAAAAGTTTTTATTTTTAAGTTAAATAAAGTATGAGACTCTAACTTAAGTTTTCAGTGTAAATATTTATATAGTGGTTACACCACCACCTCTAGCATAGCACAGCCACCAGCTAAGCCACCATCTCTGCCTCGTTTTTCTCAAATACTTATGCAACTATTACTCTGAACTGTTATGGCAAAAGAGGCAAAAATAGTAGTAGTTGGTGACACAAGAATTGGTAGTACGTACTTGTGGCAGTAGTAGTTGTTAAGAATACTTTAGTCAAACTTTAAGAGTTTGCTTAACGAACTTTTTATTGAAAATACACTTGCACACACATACACATAGAGAAACTTTTTCCCTCGGCTTTATTTTAAGCCCATAAAAAATAGAAAAAAATAAATGTGAAAAACAAAAAAATACAATAAAAAAACTATAATTCTGATTAATTTGGTCATCCTCTTACGTTGTACCTCCTTTAGTATTTAAAAAAAAAAAAACTGACAATTATTTTGTCTTTCCTTAGTAGGGCTATTGAAACAGGAATGGAGGATTAAAACTAAAATCAAAGGATTTCGTTGGTAGTACAGAATTAGGAACGAATTATAAAATATTGTTACGTTTGAACCTTTTTAAGATGTTTGAGTTCTTTTAAATTGTATTAAATAAAAAAAATAACATGAATTTATTGTTTTACTTTATACAGTTCTTTTATTTCCACAACTTAACTCTATACAAAGTGTCCAACTAATTTAACTTCCACTTAGTAACACAATTTACTCAACACTTTTACTAACGCCTTAGCACTACTTTACGTTCTGGCAGTTAAATTACGATTGAATGTCTAAACACAGTGCGCCGATTTTTAGAGTAAACTGAGCATAATCTACAAATTCTAGCATAATCTACAACCTTCTCTACAGCTACGTTAATTCAAGTGCAAAGTTTAAGGTTCAAAATTGAATTGGCAACGCCGTTCAAAACACAATTGATAACATAAATAAATACGACATTGACAGGGTGATCATAGCCTTGGCACAAGCCAATAGAATACCTTCCACAATAAAGTTTGTAACTCTAAATATACAAATTTTTGTGTTTTTTTTTTAGACATTTTAATTTTCATAACAATATTAGAATTTTCGTAAATTTTGTAAAACCCTTCTGCCTCAGCTACAACTCACTTACATACATATTTATATTTCTACACAATTTCCGCAATATGCCAACTGGAACAAAGAGGACTTCTCTCAGCCAATAAGCTGCTGCCGACTTTACTTTTTAGAAGAGGACCCGCTGTTTAACGTCGCCGAACGGTAGATTAGAGAAATATATCATAGCGTAATACTCATAACCAATCGCTAGCTAATGTGAAGCCCCTGTTGAAAATTATCAAGTGGTCTGGCGCATTGTTGAACCGAAGACCTTTCGGTTGGTAGGCGGTTGTCATAACTATTGCACTACATTGTACTTATGCTTTTTTCAGTCTGCAATAATAAGTACTTTTTAGTACTTAATCGTTGAATATCTTCTAAAAAAAAGTAGCAGGTGTTATTATGCCATATACGAGGGCGGATTGACATTGAACTGCCTAGTGCTAGATGGCAGCACAAACACAAAAACTTTTCCTTTCTTAGAAATTACGATCTGTCAAACGTCAGCTGTTAAAATTTTAGTCAAATTCATCGATTACGAGTAGTTCATTTGTTGTAGTCGTTTGAAGTAAGCAACTTTTGTGTTTCTTGGAAAATGGAAAAAAGTGAATTTCGTGTAGTGATTAAACACTATTATTTGAAAGGCAAAACGACGAAAGAGACAAAAGAAAAGCTTGATAAACATTGCTGCTCCGTCAGGTTATATGGTAAAATATTGGATTGCTGAATTTAAACGGGGCCGAACAAGCACTGCAACAATACCATCGACAGGAAGGCCAAAAGAGGTGGTTACTGAAGAAAATATCAAGAAAATCCTCGATATCGTTATGAATGAACGCCGGGTCAAAATACGTGAGATTGCTGAAATGGTAAACATATCATATGAACGTGTGTCCAACATTTTGAATGAACATTTGCATATGAAAAACCTATCGGCAAGATGGGTGCCGCGTTTGCTCAGTGTCGAACAAAAACGAGTTCGACAGATCACTTTACAGCGGTGTTTGGACATGATAAAGCATAATCCTGCTGATTTTTGGTGTAGATTAATAACTGTTGATGAAACGTGGGTCAACACTACACACCTGAAACCAAAAATCAATCGAATCAATGGGTGGAAACTGGTGAAACTGCTCCGAAGAAGGCGAAGTCAGCGAAATCGGCTGGCAAGGTTATTCCACTGTATTTTGGGATGCACACGGAATATTGCTCGTCGATTATCTTGAAAATTGATCCACAATCACAGGAGAGTATTATCGTGCATTATTGGATCAATTGGTTGATGCAATCAAGGAAAAACGACCACATTTAAACAAGAAAAGATAAGATAACGCACCGGTTCACACAGCATTAGATACGATTCTAAAACTACGAGAAATCCACTTCGAATTGGTTGATCATCCACCTGATTTCATGTCCAGATTTAGCCCCTAGTGACTTTTTCCTGTTTCCAAACTTGAAAAAATGGCTCGCAGGAAAAAGATTCATCTCAAACGAAGAAGTGATTACCGAAACTAATGCGTATTTTGAGAAGTTCCCAAAATCGTATTATTCAGATGGTATAACAAAGTTGAAAAATCGTCTTACTAAGTGTATTGAGCTAAAAGGAGACTATGTTGAGAAATTAATGGTTATAAAAAAAAATGTTTTCTCCCTACTTAGGTAGCTTCAATATCAATCCGCCCTCGTATATACATGTATTTATTATCGTATTCCATCAGCAACATAAACTATTTGCATAGAATATATATTGGTTATGTTACTAACTAAAGAACGTAATTCGGTTAAATTATTGCATGTTTCGCTAATAATGAAGCATCTCCATGTGTTTTTTTTTTTTTTTTTGGTGTACCTCTCCTCCACGTGCTTTGTGGATTCCATTCCAAAGCAGCATGACCTATCTCGTTTTAAGATTTTCGGAGTGTGCTTCCTAGCCATAATACAACTGATTGAACTTGTTATTTATTTGTTATTCTCTCTTGAATATTTTCGTTTTCGTTCAGGTGTATGCATTTACGGAGCGGATTAAACGAATGCGCTTCTGGTCACACATGGCTTAAAGCGTCCGTTGCCGATCCAGATATTTTAAATCAGACCAGATGAGAGAGCTCGGAATCACGACCAATCGATATCTGATCAAGACTTACTGGTAACATAAGGACTTAGCTAAGGGCTGCGAAAACTTCAGTTCCCGTCCGGTGGTTAACCGTAACTTTTTTTAACAATGACACAGCTTAGACAAAAAAATACGACTAAACTAAGCATGAAATATGCCAATATACCACAGTGTCAAGAAAGGCAGCAATTTTCTTCATTATTTTACCAACTTTCGTAAGCAAACTTAAGTTAATTTCGTTATTTTATGCTTATTAACTCTACGTTACCTACACGTAGCTTATCTTAAATTCGTTTAATTCTCAACTCAATTAAAATCTTATAATTAAGGAACAAAATATCTTAATTTCATTTCCATCAAGTACATACTGGTACGAGTACACTTCTTCAGTGCTAATTAAGAAACTTAAAACTGTCACAAAATTCATTTTCATTTTTATGTATTCGCAGCCGTACATATTCGAGAACTCTTTGTTGAGACATTAAAAGTTTTTATAAGAATGGTGGAAACAAAAAACGACTCAGAGTCAACGAAATAAATTTACGAATTACCAGACACTTGAATTCTGTTTTTTTTTACTATTTTAGAGTGGAAGAAGAATTCTGAACAGACAGGGCTTTTATGTTAAGGGTCCTTTTAAAATAATTTTAAATAAGACGCTAAAATTGTAGAAAATAGGTGCGCCAATTAATAAAAAAAAGTCTATCTTTACTTTTTAGAAGCTAACTTGATAAAATTAGTTTTGAAACATAAGACTTATTTTTTAAACTGCAAGGCACGATGTTACATTATCGGCGATGTTGCCAATATCGAGTAAAGAATAGTTTTAATAATCCTCAACCCTTAAGCAAGAACTGAGCTTCTAATAACCCGATAACAAGGCCCCTCAGGCGAACTATTTTCTTTATTACTACGCTAGACATACAGAAGACCTAAAAGGTCCGCCATCTAACGTTTTTTTTTTCAACTAGTGCTTATTTCGTGAATGGTAACACTTAGCTCATGTCTGATTTGACAGATAATTGGTATTATCCTTCCGCTGAAGAAATATGGTTGTGTATACGCTTTTTTCGCTTCGCTAAGTGGTCCTGCGATCGACTGACAGAAGATGCCGATTTTTCCAAAAAAATCATCTTTTCAGATGAAGCTCATTTTGATCTTGGCGAGTATGTAAACAAGCAAAATTGTCGCATTTGGGGCACAGAAAACCCGCACGCATACATTGAAAAGCCGATACACGCAAGACGAGTCACTGTTTGGTGCGGATTGGCCGTTACAGTCAATGGCGATCGTTATCAGGCCATGTTGGACGAATTTTTGTTCACAAAAATTGAAGAGGAGGAGATAAGCAACATTTGGTTTCAACAGGACGTCGCTACATGCCATACAGCCGAAGCTACACTCGATCTTATGCGCCCTGTTTTTAAAGATCGCATAATCAGCCGCAGAGCTGATGCTGTTTGGCCACCTCGGAGCTGCGATTTGACACCGTTGGACTATTACTTGTGGGGTGCCGTCAAAGATAAGTGTTACGCCAACAAGCCAGAGACAATTGACACTTTAAAGGACAATATTCGTGAAGCCATTGGTGAAACAGAGCTGCACACAATCGATAATGTGCTTAAAAATTGGACCGATCGTGTAGGCTACTGCATGGCCAGGCAGCCATTTGAATGAAATTATTTTCCATTATTAACCGGAAGGACTGTAATTTCAAATAAAAAATAAATTTGAGAAAATATTCAGTAGTTTTTTTTATAGCATTTTCAAAAAAAAAAAAATATTAATAGGCGGACCCTTTATTTCAACAATAAAAATACACACATATTCACGTTAAAAACATATTCTTCTGAAATATACTCCCTTAATGAGCAATTGAATAAGAGAATATGTTTGTGTGAGTAAGAGAGTAAATGGGAGGGTAAGAAAATAAGTAATAATTGTTCTCGAAAATGTTTATTTAAAGATTTCTTCTTTTCAATTAAATTTATTCTACTCTTCCTTTATTGAAATGATGTTGAATTTTCTTATTGTTCTTGTTGTTTAATTAGTTTTTTTTTTATTTCCTTTTAATATAAACTTCCGGTGAAATGGCTCAATTATAAAACCCCCTATTATATCCGGTAAAAGCCATCATCATCAGAAATACTTTTTATCAACTATAACTGCTATTATTTCCCTTTTGCTTCAATTTTTTCTTTCTTTATTATCCTTGTAGAAAAATGACATTTTGGCAAAACCAAAGAAAAACAAACAAAATTTCAAAAGTTATGGCCTGTTAAGTCTTATGACGTGATACCCTAAGCTACAGTGGATTCTATCAAACTGTGGATTTTATAAGTGATGACAGTGGCAACATAAGGACCTAATAAATTAAACAAATTTAAGCCAAAATATTTTTCAACTATTGGAAGCAACCTGCCATCATTTCGTGTTATTATCTTTGAAATGATGGCCATAACTTTGATTATAGGATTAACATTAACGCATTCGCTGCCACGAATAAATTGTGTGGTTTTATTTCCACTGCCAACACGGTCTTTATTGCCATTTTTTATCATTTCAATATAAATACATATAAAGGGTGGACAAATTTGAAGTTGAGAAGTAAATTGACTTAAAAACGCAAGCTCCTCCCTGGTGGAGCTTGGCTTTCCCCAGAGTATATATTGCTTTGTTTCAGTTTCTTTAATCAATTTGATATTTCAAGCTAAGTAGATGATTGATTAATCCGCTGTAGCTTCCTCCATATGATTTTTGTGTGTGTAGTGGTAAAGATCCTTGCTAATTGGTGGTGATCTTGACTTTAGCATTGTAATTTTTTCCCAGTAAGTGGCGTGGTTTTCCCGATCATTCGTCTGATGTTTGTCATCATCGCCAGAGGTATGCACAGGAAGGTCAGGGGGCTTTTATATTTCTATTTTTTAGATGGAGTTGTCTGAAGGGAAGTTAAAGCCTTTTTTATTATTAATAAGCATTCGAAACCATAATTAATTTTTTTCTTCCTCATGTCCTCTGCTGGGGCTCGAATCTGGGTCGTTTGTGTTGTTATGCGTGTGCTCTAACCACTACACCACGTCACCCAATATAAAATAGAAATATGGGAATTAATAATGGAACATGATATCGGGCAAATATCCGCTCTTTTCACAAAATTTTGAACCACATTTTGCAAAAAGGTTTGCTTACCTAGTCAAAGCAACGCCGAATATTACCTTTCAGAGTGTCAGTTGTCAAGAACGAGGCGTCCAATTGACATCGCCAAATCGAGATATTACACGGGAAATTTCTCAAACAATAACTGAATTGTTTAGTTGGTTATGTGGCTTGACTGATATCAACATTAGGCAATTTTGGCCACAAAAAATTAGTTATCATGGTTTGGTAGCGCAGAGAATTCACGGTAACGGCGTTTCCTTGCTTATTTTCGAAAATATACGGGCCTATGATGCCGCCTAGCCACAAACCGTACCATACGGTCACTTTCCTTAGATGTAATGGTTTTTTGAAGACTATTTGTGGATGTTGTGAGCCCTATATGCGACAATTTTGGTTGGGCCTCAACACTTACGATGATTTTGTTGAAAAATGCGTTGTTTTCGTTCAGTTTTTCAAACAGTAAATTTTCACAATTAAAATTCTTTGTTCAAGAGTGCAACGTTCCATAGTTAAAATTTTCCAATTTTTTCTAAATAAGTGTCAAAGGTTGACAGCTCAATTCTTGATATTTCATCATATGACAGCCAATTTACTTACTAACCTCGAATTTGCCCACCCTGTATGTTGTCATAAATACATTTTTACATGTAACAAAATCAAACTCGTGTATACTCGTGGTTGGCAGCGTATGCGTTAACAGGCGGAAATATGCTTATGATTTGTTTAATTTATTTGTGAAGTGTTTCTTAATCAAACGGTTTAATTGAAAGTGCATCTAAAACTTGAAACTTAATTCAAACACAGTGTTTCTCCACCTATGCTGGTGTAGGGTCAAAATGCTTAAGTATCAATTACAAATAAACCTTTTTTCCTTGGAATTGTTTTTTGTATTTTAAGAAGGGAATTAATGGAATGGTATTAAGTGATTCCTAGCTTATATTACTAACCTTTAAAATATCGGACGTTTTTTTACAGTTACAGAAGTTTAAACCATAATAAAGCAATGAAATCTATTTTTTATAACAATGAGACAGGCTTAGGTGTATAGACAATTCTATGATATTAATGAACGTGATATTGGCCATCTGGCCGCCAAGGCTGGCGCGTACAAGGCGCAATTTTGAAGACCAATTTTCACAAACTTTTCGCAGCATTTGCGAACGTATTTTGTTGATTTCCAGGTGTTTAATTGCCTCTCGTTTATTGACGTAGTTAAGTGACTCTACATAATCCCACAGAAAATAATTCAACGGGGTTAAATAACACAATCTTTGTGGCCAATTAATCGACCACATGTCAGAGAGATTAATGCCAGCTTGCAATTAAATACAATTAATTTCATAAGGAAAATGAAAATGGGAAATGCTCCTCAATACTTGTGTGAACAACTGGAATATATTGGGGGAATACAACCGTACTTCTTACGTAATTGTAATAACTTCAGAATACAAAGAGTATCGACAACATCTACACAGCGCACGTTGTTCTATAAGAGCCTTAATTTGTACAACAGTCTGTCTTGTGAAGTCAGAAATGAGACTATTAATAATGTTTCTAACAATAAAATTCCCGGATACCCCCGTTAAGTTGTTAGTTACATCAGTTGGTGATATTCCCGGTAAATATTAGCATCATAGCTTGACATATGCAAACGCTACGTAGCCAAAAGTACATCTAACTCTATGTGTATGAGTACGACACGCAATCCAGACATCAGGCAAGTGAATGGCGTTCACCAAATAAGCCGAGGCCAACAAAACCACGTCGTTTTCAGTCAAAAAATAAGGCAATACTCACGGTTTTCATAGATTACGGTATAGTGCATCATAAATTTTTGCTAGAAGTCCAGACAGTTAACAAAGAGTATTATTTGGGCGTTATGAGACGTCTGCGTGAAGCAATTCGCCGAAAGAGCCCAATGACCATGGTGGATTTTGCACCATGATAACACACCATCGCACAGTGATATTATTAATCGAAATTTTGTGACGAAAGATTCAACAAATACCATCTAACAGCCATCGAATTCACCTGATTTGGCTCCCTGTGACTTCTTTCTGTTCAATCGAGTTATAAAACCATTATGGGGAACGCTTTTCAGCAGCTGAGAGGAAATAATGGAAATATCGCAAGAAGCACTCATAGATATACCAAAAAACGAATATAAAAACTGCTTCGAAGATTGGATCAAGCGCTGGCATAACTATGTTACAGTCGACGGGGATTAATTTTTTGAATAAATTCCGTGAACTTTTTGATCAAAGTGGTAATTTTGGAAATTAAAATATTGATAATTAGAGTATTGAGAATACTATTAAATAAATAAATTAAAATTAAAATTTTGCGATATCTTGATAATTTTTTATTTTTTTTGGTCATACAGTTAGGCAATGTTTATTAAACTTTGTCACTCCTATCATGAATAACATGTGAAATTTCTATTCCCATGAAATTTTCATTCCACTCGAATTGCTATCATGAATCTCCCTTAAAATTTTTGTTCCCTTATTACAGGCTATCATTTTATGTTGAATGTTAACAAAAATATATAAAAAAAGTAAAATGTTTACACAAAAGTGATCATTATTAAAAAATAATAATGAATATAAAGTAATTAGAATTAAAACAAGCACCTGCAATGCAATTATCATGCAAAGAATTTCACAAGCAAAAGCTGGAAGAGAAGATACAAAACAAACTAAAAGTGTATATTTATCCCGATTACTTACCCATCGATCAACTTCTGTCAAATAAAATTAAAAATTAACAAAACAAAGAACTAAGTGGAACCGATGAAGAGCAAGGCGAGGATAGATTTAATGTCATATTCGGTAATGGCGAAGAATCTGATGGCTCGGAGTAAGTCGTCGATTCCGTTGTCATTATTTTTGTTTTTTTTTTTTGTGAGCGAATTTTAAGATTCAGCCAACATGTCTCTTAAACTACAGGAAATAAATCTTTTACTCCGCATTTTATATTGAATTATATTGTCTGCAGTTTATTAACACTTCTAGTCCTAAAATAAGTTAATAAAAACTTTAATTACCTTATAAAAGATAAATAAATACCTAAATGATAAATGCAACTCCCCAGCAAAAATAATGTGAGCAAATCAATGGGAAAAGGGAACAAATGTCGAGGGAAAATACTATTCACGATCAGGGGAATCATTACAGGGCTATCAATCCCCACTGAATAATCAGAAAACATTTCATGGGAAAATTATTCATGATTGCAATTGAGGGAAATGGGAAAACAGGGAAGAATTATTCATGATATTGGTGTATATTTCTGTGTCATTGATGATAAATCACAGTAATAAATGTCTTAATTTTTTTTTTGTCTATACAATCTTAAAGAATAATGAATTAATATAAATCTTGTTTTTTTTTTCCTTTAATAGAAGAAGAGATATTTACATATAATATATTAATTTCTATAAATATTCAAAACCACTTAACATTTTATTGATGGCAAAATCTTTGTTTATTTAATCTGTTTGATGTCATTCTTATTAAAATTTTGCTTTTAAGCATTACGTTCTTTATTTTCTTTACAAAAATCAATAAATAAAATATGAAAATAATTATCATACCCTACGCAACAATCTAATTGGAATAAAATCTTATTCAACCATAGTTAAGGTGAAAATTTTATCTGGTGGTAAAGTCAAATATAGATCACTTTAGTAACAAAAAAATATCTTTTTATGAATTTACAAACACCACCTAATACCAAACGATCTTTTTAACTACTACTTCCTAATTAAACCTTTTACAAATGGATAGCATGGCTGCAGATAGAGACCGATCTCAAATGATTGATTAAAGAGGCCATACATACCACAACCCAAAAGTTTTATCATGGTGAAATTACATAAGGTGGTGGCGCTCTAGAACAAAACAAAAATAGCAGGGCATTTTTAAATCGTTTATGTCAGAAAGAGCCTGTGGTGAAATAAAAAAGCAACTGTCGAAAGAAAAAAAATATAAATAAACGAGAAGAGAAACACACAAAAAAGACAAATAAAGAATTAGATTTTAGTTTTTATTAAAAAAAAGGCAGATAATAATTAAAAAAAAGTGTTTAGAATAATGACACCACCAACACCAACGCTTCTATTTGGCGATGCATTTCTTAAAAATATGTATGTATCGGGTCCGTCATCTAACGTTTTTTTTCAACTACTGCTTATTTCGTGAATGGTAACACTTAGCTAATGTCTGATTTGACAGATAATTAGATTTATCCTTCCGCTGAACGAATATGGTTGTGTATATACTTGAACAACGCTGGGAAATATTGCTACATTACTTTGAAAATCATGGTAATGTTGCAGAGTGCGAAAATTGCGTACGGATTTTGGAAGAAGAGAAGCACCGTCAGCTCCGTATGTTCATTATCTTGTGAAAAAAGTGAAAGAAACTGGCATCCTCATCGATAAACCAAAGCGCGAAATCCAAAAACAGTGCGTACACCTGAGAATATTGCAGGTGTGGCAGAGAGTGTACGTGAAGCGCCTTCAAGACATCATTGAGACAAATTTTGCATAAAGACCTTGGTATGACGCCATACAAAGTCCAATTGGTTCAGGAGTTGAAGCCAACTGACCATCCAAGGCGTTTTCGCTTCGCTAAGTGGGCCTGCGATCGACTTACAGAAGATGCCAAAATCATCTTTTCAGATGAAGCTCATTTTGATCTTGGCGGGTATGTAAACAAGCAAAATTGTCGCATTTGTGGCACAGAAAACCCGCACGCATACATTGAAAAGTCGATACACCCAAGACGAGTCACTGTTTGGTGCGGATTTTGGTCCAGAGGCATAATTGGGCCATTTTTCTCCGAAAATGACCAAGGAGTGACCGTTACATTTGAATGAAATTATTTTCCATTATTAACCGGAAGGATTGTACTTTTAAATAAAAAAAGAAATTTGAGAAAATATTCGGTATTTTTTTTTATAGCATTTCAAACAAAAAAAATATTTATTTGGCGGACCCTATATAAACAAAAACATGAATAAAAACAAAACTGTTGAAAGCTACGGAAAAACTAAAAATAAACCAGCTGGTTGTTAAACACCTACTTATAAGTCATTTCACCGTGGGTTGTATGTTGTGTTTAGTCTTATATTTTCACCATATCCAGCAGCTTCGAATAAACTCTGTTATCTTGTTTAGTGAGAGTTTTCTGGAGTTATTTCCCTAGAAATTATACCCTGTGAGCTGTAATAGCATGGCACTCACATAGTACCAAATTGGGTTCAGTGTTAAGTAAGACGTATAGAATTTGTTTGCGCTGAACCTTAGGTTAGGTTAGAGACCAAACAGAGGTTCATTGTGGAAGCCATTACAGAAAAAAATGTAAGAAAGAGAAAAAGTTAAAATAAACCAGGAAAATATATAAGACAAGACACTGAGAAAAAGAAGATACTGAAAAGACGAAGACGCAGCATGACACCCTAACACCGGGTGTTAGCTTACCAGCCAGCTGATGCCTGAAAAGAATCCTTACAGGTTATAGATCTTAGTGGACGCGTCACTGAGACCAATAGAAAAAACCCTGTCTCGGAACAACCACGCATAGACAAAGGATATGTTAAACAGTCTCTGGCTTTCCCTCATAGCCCCATAATCGATAAAAAAAAACAGCGGTGCCTGCTTCCCATGATCTTGTCCTGGCCTTTAAAGTGCAGTACACAGTCAAAAAGCCTATCGGAATTTTAAAACATTCCCTCCTTAGACTTATAATTTATTCCGTCCACGAGCGGTAGTGTCTAGACCAAAATAGCCTGTAGACTTTACAACCTTCCTTGCCCCTTCATGACTGTTTCACTCAGCGGCGAGCTCATTTGTCAACTATGCCAACGAAAAACACCAGCGGGGGTTGACAAACGAATCCGTCAGTACAACAGCAATCTCGTTCCCCAGCCGACACAGTGTCCAGGAACCCAACACAGCTTGCCGTCGCACACATCCAGGAGCGACATGAGGGTCCCTCTGCACAGTGAACGCAACTTCGAGATGATGCAGCGCCCTGTCAGCACCTTAATAGCAGCCTGACTGTCAACATAGATGACCACACTCTACCCACCAGCGACAAAGTTGCGAATTAGTCCTAAGGACAGCAAAGATCTCAATCTGGAAGACACTACACTGATTTGAAAGTCTATAGGACAGTCTCATATTTCCATATACGAAGTAGATCTCCGCACCAGTGCCTTCCTCGGTTCTAGAACCATCCATGAAGATCGCGTGGCCCTTCAACAAGCTATCAACACCTTGCCAAGTCTCTCTATCAGGAAAAACTTCCGAGTGGCTGATACTTAATTCGCATTCTCTGACACCATAGTCCGTGAATTCCAAACGAGTCACTTCATGAGCCCCCTAAACTAAACTTCTCAAGACCACCTTTCAATATATGCAAAAGCCGCTGGCAGCTATCCTTTTCACTGTAACTTTCAAAGAGTTCAGACCATGGATAATGTCTAGCGGCGCTTGAAGAGTACTCCTGAAGGCGCCTAAAACGCCCAGAGGGACACATCTATGCAATCGATCTAGAAGCCTCCACCGACTGGCAATCTCAAAGCTTTCCACCATACGATACAGGCGTAAGTAAGAACAGGTATGACTATGGAGTCATAAATTCACTTCCCTATCCACGGGCGAAGCTCCCACCTTTTACTTATGACACCTTTAACCGTATAGTAGACATTGAATCCTTTACTCATCCTCCAGTTCAATGTCCTATCCAAGAAAACTCCTAAATACTTGACCCCATCAGATTGTCTTAACTCAATCCCGTTCAACCTGCGTAGTTCAAATCTCTCCAATTTATATTTCCTGTAGAAGAGAACTAACTCCGTCTTGGTAGAATTAATATTAAGACCCTGGTAGGCGTCCAGAAAGAAAGCTTGCCTAGCGCCGACTGTATGACCTCACTGACGAAAAAATTATGATCAAAGGTCGGTGACCCTTCACAAGCGATTTTTAAGCTTGGATTGACAATAAACAAATTTTATTGAGTATTTGGTGGGATTGGAAGAGCATTAATTGCTGCTACAACCTGGCAACTTGATTGTGATCTCTACTGCTTACTATTCGACCGTTTGAATGAAAAGATCGAAGAAAATCGGCACTGCCGAACATTCACTCGTTTGATGAGCTGCTAAAAAAGTTAGGACAAACTTAATATATCACATTGATCTACAGTATTATAGGCTACAGTTCAAATTATTCTGATTTGAATAAAGCAATTGACAGAAATCAATATTTTTTTAACACTCCACACACTTCATTAATCAAATATTTTTCAATTTAGTTTATTAATTTTGTAAAATGAAATACAAAAACAAAATTTCTTAAATATAAAATTAAATTCTCTTTCTTTCTTTTCTACGAGTACGTAATAATCATAATAATAACAATAACAACAAAAAATAAAGACTTATTTTTATTTTCAAATAAATATTTAATCAAGACAATTTTATAAATGAAATTCTTAAAATGATTATCATTAAGTTGATGATGATGATTATTATGTGTCTAACGAATATTTTACCATTTCTATCTCTTAAACATTTACTTTCGTTTTACTTGTATAAGCACTGTTCCTCCTTCTCCTTCTATCTTATCGTTAAAGTTTTTTAGTGCAATTAGGGTAACCAAACGATTATTTGTATGTTAATTTAATCGATAATTTTATGTCGCAAAACCATAATATTGAAAAGTTTTAACAAAAAAGATTAATCGTTTAATTTATGTGAATCCGAGTAAATAGATTGAAGGCTTAAGATAATGATAATCATTAAATGAAAAGAAATTCTTTTATGGTTTCATTACGTTTTAAATAAATTTTAAAATTAAGGGAATTTAAACAAACAATTCTTTTTACATTTGCAAAATAGAAGTCATTCAGTAAAAGAAATGCAAACTAGCACATGGACTGAAAAGACTTGGTCCTAGCACCTAGATGGTATATAGTTTTATTGCATTCAACTCTTTTTCAGTTAGTGCTTACCTTCATAAAACAGCTGTTAAAATTTCATGATATTCTATTAATTAGCTTGCGAATTATCGAATTAAGAGTGACGCTACTTTTGCTATTTTCAGAGCAATGGATCAAAAACAATTTTGTGTTTTAGTTCTACACTGCTTTTTGATTGGAAAAAATACCGCTCAAGCGAAGCAATGGCTTGAAAAGTTTTATGCGGACTCCGCTGACTTCAAACGTCGTCATAAAGACACCGATGATGCAAAACGGGAATGAACGTCCAAATAAGGCGGTAACACCAGAAAAAAAATTTACAAAATCGTTTTGAAGGGTCGAAAAGTGAAATTGCATCAGTTAGCTGACATCGTGTTTGCTTTATATTGTCTGAGCATCTGACTATGAGAAAACAAAGTTGCTGCCGCGTTTGCTCATTGTTGACCAAAGACAAAAACGTGTTGATGATTCTGAAACAATGGAAAAACTACATGAATTAAACTTCGAATTGTCCCCAAATCTACCGGAATAGCCAAATTTGACTCCCAGCGACTACTGGTTGTCCGCAGACCTCAAAAAATGCTCGCCAGTAAGTAATTGCGCTCGAATGAAGAGGTTCTCGCTGAAACTGAGGCCCATTTTGAGGCAAAAGATAAATCGTTCTACAGAAATGGTATTGAAATGTTATAGCGACGCTGGAATGATTGCATTGCAATTGATGGAGATTACTTTGATGAATAAAACTAATTTTGAAAAAAAAGTGTTTTCTTTGTTAGTTCTAAGACTTTTCAGTCCATATGTTACACAATCTAAGTACAGCACAGGCTTCTATTTCAGCACTTAACGAAGAAGGTAAGTGCTACATCACTCACAACATTTGGTTCAATGCAGTTCCACAATGCATTGATAGCCTCATAAGTTTAGAAGCTTTGATCGTGGCTAGTTGGAGACCTGGAAGGATCACTATACCTCCATATCATCAAACGAGACAACTTAATATTTTGATTGATCCGCCGATATTCTAAAAATTACGGAACCCATCAACTGACTTAGAAACGGCAACGACCAGGGCTGAACAATACTCATTCCGAGGTACTAAAAGCAGCGCTAGTTTCTGGCCAATACTATACAGGAGTTCTGGCAATCAAACCAGCTATGTGATGAACTGACACAGCGCAATTCCCAATTTATGAATAAATGTCTCTCCAAGGCTTTTAATTAGGTGCTAGGCAATGAACAAGATGAATTTCATGCACAGTTAACATAAACAGCCTTCGTATCATTATTGGGTGTCATACGCCACTTCGGGGTGGCGTAGATGGCTTAAATTGGGTTACCCAGTGGGTTGCCAACACTGATACCAACACAAGCAGAACAGATTCGTCCCAAGCGGAGGACATGACAAAAAAATTAATTGCAGTTTTGAGTGTTTAATGAAGAGGCTTTAACTTCCCTCCAGACAACTCCATCTAAGAAATAAAGAAGAAGCCCCCCTTACCTCTGGCGACGATGACAAACATGAGATGAATGATCAGGAAAAAACACCATCTATTGGGAAAAAATTACAATGCTAAGTGAAGATCACCACCACTGCACAGCCATATGAAGAGGAGCTACAGTGTATTATCCATTTACTTTGCTTGAAACAAAGCAATGGATGCTTTGTGGAAAGCCAATATGCTCTCCAGAGGAGTGACGGAGAAAAAAAATTCTCAAATTATAAATAAATGTCACTGAACACCGACTGGTGCTACGCAATGGACAAAATTAATTTCGTCCACACAGGTCATATGTAGATCACATTCGAACCAATATTGAGCAATCCGTTGGTTGGTATTCGCCACATTAAGTTGCACACTTGGTAATTTTGAACGGATTGGCTTGCTGGGTTACTCCTGGGAAAACTATCGACATAATTAAGACATAATACACAAATGAGTGCTGTCGTAACATACATGCCGTCAAATTCAGTCCACAAATGGCTATTAAAGCTTATGTTAGGAGGTGTTCTCTCTCTATTAATGTTCAACGTTGTCCTTGAATGCGTACTACAACATGTCTTATCCACACCATGAGGTATAACTCGGGGACTTAACACAAAGTTGAGAAGACCTCGGCTATAAACAACAGATTCCACATTCCATACAGACAGAGGCATATAAAGCTGGCTGACGAGTGAACAGCGCCAAAACGATAATTATGCGAATAAACGCTGCTAGTGCAGCAGGCTTTTAGAACACAAATTTTAAGGATGTTTCGTACTATTGCTATCTCAGCAGTGTCCTTATTATATAAAGAGGATCCAGTGCTGACATCCGAAATAGATTGAACCTATGCAGCCAAACTTATATAACCCGGGAACTTAACACAAAGTTAAGAAGACTCGTCTATGCAGACAACATCTGTGCCCTGGCTCACAGTTATTGCGATATGCGGGTGAAGTTGGATTCAATACAGGCAGAGGCATACAAAGCTGGA
Source organism: Wohlfahrtia magnifica (assembly GCA_023159175.1). Lineage (NCBI taxonomy): Eukaryota > Metazoa > Arthropoda > Insecta > Diptera > Sarcophagidae > Wohlfahrtia > Wohlfahrtia magnifica. The sequence continues at coordinate 1,057,046 of JAKWBJ010000206.1, forward strand.
TAACGAATAAACGCTACTGGCGCAGCAGGCCTTTGAAAACACAAATTTGAAGGATGTTTCGTACTTTTGCTATGTATATCAGCAGTATCCGTAAGACGTCTCGAGGATCCAATTTAGACATCCGAAATAGATTGAACCGAGGCAGTTAAACTTTTAGTCGACTTAATAGTGTATTGCAATCTTTACATATCGTTCCAAACACGACAGTTAATAGCTCTAATTCGTGTGTAAAATCTACACTTATGCAAGGCTGTGTATCGTAGAGCGCACCGGTGATATCAATTCCATTCAATCACTTATCAACCTCTGTCTACGGCGTATTTTAATAATTTTCTGGTCAGAAACAATGTCTAACCTCTTCTCAGGGTAAATATCACAGCTAGTTTCTATTATAAGTGAAATTATGCGACGAAAATAGAGATGGATTGGACCCATCCTAAGAAACCCCATGACGGCATAGCAAAACTGGCCATAGAATGGAACCCACAGAGAAGCCGAAGAATTAGAAGATTTGTTCGTACTTGGAGAGGACAGATGAAGAAAGAAGCTGCTTAACACAAGATGACTTAGAGGCATATTAAAGCATTGGCGTAAGTGGAAAAAATATATAGGGTCCGCCAAATAATTTTTTTTTTTTTTGAAAACAGGGTGCAAAACATCGAGTGTAGCTTCGGCTGTGTGGCACGTAGCACCGTCCTGTTTAAACCAAATGTTGCTAATATCCTCCTCTTCAATTTTTGTGAGCAAAAATTCGTTCAACATGGCCCGATAACGATCGCCATTGACTGTAACGGCCACTCCTTGCTCATTTTCGAAGAAAGATGGCTAATTATACGTCTGGACCAAAAACAGTGACTCATCTTGTGTGTATCGGCTTTTCAATGTATGCGTACGGGTTTTCGTTGCCCCAAATACAACATACCCGCCAAGATCAAAATGAGCTTCATTTTTTTGGCAAAATTGGCATCTCCTGTAAGTCGATCGCAGGCCCACTTAGCGAAGCGAAAAATGCGTATACATAACCATATTCGTTCAACGGAAGGATAAAACTAATTATCTGTCAAATCAGACATGAGCTAAGTGTTACCATTCACGAAATAAGCACTAGTTGAAAAAAAAAACGTTAGATGGCGGACCCTATATTATGGTCCCATGATCCCCATGGATCTGTAAAGGGCTTTATAATTGATAGCCTCATATAAATACCCCAGACAATCGCGATTAAACATTACTCATACTCACTTATGTATTTATAAGTATAAATGAGTACCAGTGTAGCTCATATTCAAATTATGAAGTTTTTCGGCTGTTTATTTATTATCTTCGTGCATATTACAAGGCCAAAATCACCTGTATCGCTAACCTTTATTATATATTCTTTAAATTTAAATATCATACAGTATTTATTGATATTGCTTTTGTTTTATTTCTCTATAAAAAACATAAGAAATTAGAATGAATTCACACTACTAAAAGATCCCTTATAAAAAAATTCATACGCTTTGTTTACATTATTTCAAACGGCAACTACAATTACAACAAAAAGTATGTGTGTGAGACACAAAAATATTTCAGTGCTTGTTAGTCGTCAACGAAGAAGGGATGCAGCGCATGTTTTTGTGTTTTTTTTTTTGTGATTTTAAGAGATTTTTAAGGAGCTAAAATTTTGATATCTACACCGAGAAGTGTTAATAATAAGCAACATAAATTTATGCATGTTTGTACTATGTATGACTGCATATTTTTTTACAGCGTTTTAACATCAGTGTATTTATCATTTTAAGTGTTTCTCTCTTTTTGCGCATCCCTGGTGGGTAAACATCAATATGAATCAAACGTCCTACTCATACTCAAAACATTCATTAATTTCTCAGAAAATACTCCTAATACTCATAAATGACTCGTATAAGAATTTATCAATCAAAATTCGAGTATACTCATATTTTCAGTATTCATAGCTGACCTCTGCTAACTACTGAGGCATCTAAGTACCTAATTATACCTTGCACTTTCCCTTTCAATGATTACATTGTTCATTAGGATTATATTGTTAATCGTTACAATATCCTCTCAACTTTGATGCGAATTGGAATTCCAGAAAACAGAAAAATTTCTCAAAAGTCTAGTAATGGAGAGTATTCTCATAGGCTTTAGCTGTGTTCATTACTTATACGTCTACCCGTGAATTGGCTCGATGGAACTGTTCTTTGTTGTAAAAAATCGCCAATACACATAGAGATACTCTTGGTTACGTAGCTTTTGCAATTGTCAAGCTATGACGCCAAGATTTAGCAGGAATATCAACAACAGATGTACCAACATAACCACACGGTAGTTAAATGGCTGGGAGGGATACCCTAAATTTTTATACACATAAAATGAATAAATAATTCCAAAAAACAATAATAAAAATATGGGAAAAAAAACTGTATTTCTGTGTCACTTTCGTGAGTGATGTCAAGTTAAACAGCTACAACAAGAACAATAAAATCAAATGGCATAAACTTGTTGAACTTTTAGTTTGATTTTTTGTTTTTACTTATATTTTTTACTATTTTATTTATTATTTTACCGTTGAAATATGTTGTTTGTTTATTAAACTAATGGAAATGTTCGCTTGTTACACCAAAATACACTTCAACATAAAATTTATTCTTTTACTCTTTACTTTTAACCTAAATAAATTATTTCTACAATAGATGAATATGTGTTGCATGTTTATGTTTTTAAAGTGACCAGCTTTTATAAATTATACCGAATAAGAATTATGTTCACTCATTTGTCGAACTAAAATTAAGTCTTTAAAAAAATCTTTAAAAGATTTGGATGCAACACCCCAAAGAAATGCCTGATTATGTCGTGCCATCAACAATCTCAAAAGGTCTGTAATACGTAAATCCCCTTGGCTTAACCCTAATGGAAAGTTTCACTGATAACCATGAAACCAAAACCAGGTGTAATTCATATTGTATATCCTATCTAGTCTATCAAAACTATTCGAGAAAGTCTTACAATCTGGGCTTAGAATAAAACATATTACCATTCGATTCAACAATTTGAACATGGGCTAGTAAATGTAATTAGCAAGGACTGTAGCAGAAGTTCTTATTAAAATAATTTTTATGAAAAAAAACCTTAAAATTCTACAAGCTAGTGGGTCTATAAGGTATTTGTTATCATAATTTAATCTTCTCATTTGGAAGATCTTAGCAATAAATTTTTTTATGAAAATGACTGTATTTAAAATGGCCACACTATTTGCTCAATATTTTTTACTACGTACTCGTATGTATGTTAACGTCCATTATTTTAAAGAGTTTCAAACATAAAAGTTAAACCAAAATCGACACATCAAAACCAACAATTAGTAATTTTTATAAAATAAAAGCCAAACGAAATGGATGGCTAGAATCAGTCGGTTATGTTACCAAGGCAGAATTGAACCCTATTCGTTTTATTTCAAACTATTTAAAAATGTGTGACATAGTAATGACATCTTATATATAAAAATGAATCTCTGTTCGTATGTTTGCTTGTTTGAAGTCTAAAGACAGCTAAACTAAGGGGTGTTTTTTATAGAGGTATAGAACTTCAAGTTGCAATAAAACAACGATGGATTATTCGATTGACATGAATTTTATTTATCTGAAAAATAATCTTGTCGCATTATATTCTAAATATGATTTCTGGCATATGACCGCCACGGCTGGCGTGGATATAGTTCAATCTGGACGTCCAATTATCGATGACTTTTTCCAACATTTGTGTCCATATATCGGCAATAACACGGCGAATGTTGTTTTCGAAATGGTCAAGCATTTGTGGCTTTAGCGCATAGACCAATGACTTTACATAGCCCCACAGAAAGTAGTCTAGCGGTATTATCTCACAAGATCTTGAAGGCCAATTCACAGGTCCAAAACGTAAAATTAGACGGTCACCAAACGTGTCTTTCAATAAATCTATTGTAGCACGAGCTGTGTGACATGTTGCGCCGTCTTGTTGAAACCACATCTCCCGAACATCATGGTTATTCAATTCATGAATGAAAAAGTTAGTAATCATGGCTCTATACCGATCACCATTGACTGTAACGTTCTGGCCAGCATCGTTTTTGAAAAAGTACGAACCAATAATTCCAACAGCCCATAAAGCGCACCAAACAGTCAGTTTTTCTGGATGTAACGGTGTTTCCACATACAGTTGAGGATTACCTTCACTCCCAATGCGGCAGTTTTGCTTGTTGACGTAGCCATTCAACCAGAAGTGCGCTTCATCGCTAAACAAAATTCGCTTATGAAAATTGAAAAAAAAGTTCACTTATGAAAAATGAAAATTACACTATTTGCAAGCGTTGTTCAGGCGTGAGTCTATTCATGATGAATTGCCGAAACAAACTGAGAATAAATCAATTGACAACTGTTAAATCAGTCGCCATCTTGAAAAGTAATGCCAACTTAAAGTTCTAAACCTCTATAAAAAACACGCTATACTTGCAATTTTTACAATATCTCTCTGTATGTCTGGAAGGACCTAAGGATTATATAAATTTCTAAAATTCCAACTGGGCTTTGCCACGCCCATACAAAGTAAATATTTATTTTTCTATATCTTGAAAATGGTAACAGAAAAAGTCTCTAAATTTGGCCCAAATAGATTCATAGTTAATACAAATCAGCAATCAATAAGTGGGCGAAATTGGACAAGTGGGCGTGGTACCTCCCATACAAAGTAAATATTGATTTAAGTATATCTTAAAAACAGTTAAAGATTTTGGTTTGAATGACTTTTTATTCAACACAAATCATACGTCAAAAAATTGACGGAATTAGGCAAGTTGAAGTGGTACCTTCCATACAAAGTAAATATCGGGTGGGCTATCTATGGTTTTCAATTTTAATTCATTCTATTCTGTCACAAAATTCAGTATATTATCTCCACTAATCAAAATGAATCGATTTACTCTTGAGCAACGTGAGGATTTATTGAAAATTTATTTCCAAAACAAGAATGCAAAAATCATCTTCTCGGATAAAGCTAATTTTCATCTTAGTGGGTACGTTAATAAGTAAAATTGCCGTATTTTGGGCTCAGAAAACCCAAACGTGGTCTTGCAGAAGAAAAAACACCCATTACGAGAGACTGACATCATTGGCCCATATTTCTTTGAAAATAGAGACGGTGCAATCATTACGATCAATGGAGACACCTATTTCACCATGATAACCGATTTTTTTGTGCCCGCTCTTCATGGTATTGACGTGAACGATGTTTGGTTTCAACTGGAGGGTGTATTTTGCCATACATCTCATCTCATAATCGATTTATTGCCTCAAACGTTTGATGACCGTTTAATTAGCAGAAATGGTGAGGTCAGTTGGCCACCATTAAGCTGCGATTTGATACCGTTGGACTATTATCTGTGGGACGCCATTAAAGACAACTGTTATGCCAACAAATCAGAGATAATTGATCATTTGAAGGCCAACATTCGTGATTGAATTGCCGAGATACGCCCCCATACACTTGAAAATGTTATCGAAAATTTGTCCGATCAAATTTGGTACTATGAGGCAAGCGGCAGCAGCCATATAAATGAATTAAATAATATTTCATATCTTACCGCAACAATTGGACTTCACAACAACAAAAAATAATAATTTGCCAAAATTTCAAACCGTTTTTGTTTTATAGCATTTTCAAATATAAACTTTTAAATCGCCCACCCTATATTAATTGAAGCAAACAATTTAATTAACACGACCAGAATTGATCAGAATAAAAGTGTTATATATCATCATGACAACGCCAGACTACTCAGATCTTTGATTACCCGGCAGAAACTGAAAAAGCTTGGCTGAGAATTTTTGATGCATCTACTCGTACCATATAGACCAAACAGCCAGCGATATCACCTCTCAACATTACTAGCGATTGGTTATGTGTATTTACGCTGTGAAAAACTTTACTAACTAATATATCTGCCATTCGGAACCGGCGTTTGTGGGCTTGTGGGCTTTCAATGAGTCTAGTTGATCATTCTCCATATATAAAAATCAGTATTTACTTACAGAAGATGAGAAGAGATTATTTTTGCTCAAGAGTGCATAACTTTTTCGATCTACCTTGGTTTTCATTATCTTTGTTAGACGTTCAGAGTTGTCATATATACAAAAATAATAACGAAATTTTTACAAATAGTTAAACGATGAGCACATTTGCAATAAAAATATATACAAACGTATAAAAATTATACTTATTTCAGTTAACCGGTTATTCATGTTAAATAAACCGGTTTATTCGGTATTCGAAAAATGAAGATTTTGAAAAAACGGTATTTGACCAAACCAAAAAACCGGTTAAAATCGGTCGAATAATAACCGTCCGATCTCCCTAGTATATAATCAACAGGTTCAAATTCTCTAACTTTCAACAAAGTAATACCTATTAATACTGTCATGACTCAGCAATAATTCAAAATAATCCTCTGCTCATTATTCAGAATATTTCCAGCATATAACATAGTTAATGAAGGAAATTTGTTATGTATCGTAAACATTTTAAATTATTTTAATAAATACCTATTAAATAAACTATAATTTAAGTGATACATACATATACATATGTATGTATTGTATGTATGTATGTAGGTACTTCATTCCCATCTAAAATGTTTAATTTTAAATGAAACTTTAAAAGTACAATTCAATTGTCATAAATTTTTGTTTTCAATAAATATTTAAAATTTGCACTACATTAACCGGACCTCAGCTGAATGTGAGTGTAAAACAATGGGAGCTATGGTGGAAAAAAGGCATTTAAGCTTCAGTTCTGTTGAAATCCATGAACTACAATCACTACAATACATGCATACGTACATAAAAACTTTCATCCCATAAGCACACCTCCACACTCCGTTATTTTTAATTTTAATGAAAAATATTCATAAATTTTTATGTTTTTGTTTGAAAACATTAAAAAAGATATGAAACACCTGCTACGAGGATTTTTCTTTATCTTTTTTTATTTTGTTGCTTGTGCCTTTGTATTCGTTTATTATGGTTTTCAGTTTCGTTTCGCTCACTTGTTCGTTAGTTTATTCGTTTGTGATTCATGTTGTCACACACACCTATACATACATAAGAGTACAGTAAGTCACGTTACATTTACCGTTATTAGTTGTAGTTATGTTTGTATTATTCCACTTTTGGTTATTGTTTTAATGGTACTCGTACTTAATATTAACTGGTACTATAACATTCGAAAGGACATGGTTAGGCTCGGTTTGTTAGGACAAGAATACAGCCAAAAGAAACTACAGATTGGTTCTTAATTACGTTTTAATTGGGAAATTTGTCTGAGACGGTAACAAAAGCTACAGTAAGCAATTTTAATTTTCTTAAAATCATTATGTTGCTCTCACAAACCTGTAGAAGCAGTCTGATATTTTTGAATGTTTATACGTACCAAACCAACAGCCTTTCACTAATCAAAAAGACCGGTCTGTTTTTCCACATAACAGAAAATTTGATAGCAGTCAATATAGTATATTTGACTCATTCTTTTTGCCTATTAAACCCTTTTGACTAAATTTTAATCACAACTATTGTACCATAACTATTCAATTCAAGTAATCTGGAGCCAGAGCTGATTGATTCATGGCTGAGTATTAAGGTCATAGTCAGCAATGCCCAGTTTTAATTGATTGGGAGAACAGTATAGATTCAATATGGATTTGCACCGCTACTAATAGTGCAGGAAAGGTTTAGATAGTTTTGAATGGCTTGACAAGTATTGAATATTACGCTCTGCCAGTCTAGCAATAAATTCTAACTGCACAAAATAAGTCGACTATATCATCTTAAGGCGAGCTTTTATTAATTAACCGTCATGTGACGCAACATCTGTGAATTCTTTTCGCTAGAACTACGCCTAGTTTTGGTAAACAAGGGTAGATCAGCATTCGGGTAGTTAATTCGCTAGAAGCTCGGTTAGCAAAACCAAAAAAACCGTGAAAATTTTGCTGATTTTGGCTTTTAAATTAGGAAGATTGAACTGATTGTTTACAGAAAGCCTGCCAGACATTTGGTCGTCTTGGATTCATCTAAAACTCGTCCTTCTTATCTCTGCGTACGATAATTGCAATCTTTAATGCGAATATAAAATCCACCTTTCTCTACTGTTGTGATACGAGAAAGATGCAAGTATTCGTGAACTCTTGTCTTCGGAAGATCCTTCGTATATTCTGGCCAAGGACTAAATCCAACCATAGGCTCTTTCAAACGAAATAAGGAGGTGTAAATGGCGGAAAGAGTTAGAGAGATGTGAAGGTGTTGGCACAGAATAGAAGGTTGTTCAAGATATTAACTGACGCCCTGTGCTCTTTGTGGGAACGACGAGAAATTATTATTATTCTTTTTTTTTCTTTTTTTTATTCTTTTTTATATTCACATATGTATAGGACTGGTATGACCTGAAAGTAACATTCAATATATTCAAAATAATTGTTAATAAAGTTAATAATAGAAAACTTGAACATGGCCTGCTTTATATAGTGGCATCCAACTTTATGAGGATAAACAAAAAATTTAAACACAATTCTTAGAAATTGGCGTTTCATTGGCAACCGTCCAGCAGGTTGGAAAAATGTTAACATAATATGATGCACTGAAAAGGTTAGCTAATGTATACGCAAGCATCGAAGAGTACTGCTTTGTATCGTATGCTACATACGATAATTTCGTTCACAGGAAAAACAACAATGTCACATACGATGAAATTAATTTTAAGTATATCTCCATAAGTAAAGCGAAAATCGCTATAATGTTTTACTATATGGTGGGTATGTGACATTGGAATACATTTGCACCAAAAAGTCAATTTCGTAAAAAATGTAATATACGATAATTTCGCACAAAGGGGTCGATTTGCAAGTAATTCTTGCCGGCTGGAGAGTACTCGTATTTAAAAGTTGACCGCACTTGAACGGGTATCAGTGACTGTGCCTATTATATACTAGGGAGAGTTGCAATTTAAAAAGAAGCGGTTTTTGTTTAATAATAATTTAAATAATCGGTTAACCGGTTCTTTTTATTTACTTAAAATTGTTCTTAATTCTTGAAGCACAGAACTGTACTAAGTCGTTTTAAAAATAAGCAGATGCTGACGGAAAATTTAAGATTAAAGTGGCAATCAATACCAATAATAATTCTAACAAATCTCGTCAAAACTATGCCAAAACGGTGTGCGGAGGCCATAACAAACAAAGTTTATTACATAAAATACTGAAAAATGCTTAAGTTTCGAACAGCTATTCAAGGAGCTAATTTTGTTTTTGTTGTTTTACTTGGTAGAGAATGGAAGTAAAAAGTTGCTTATTATAAAGGGTCCGCCATCTAACGTTTTTTTTTCAACTAGTGCTTATTTCGTGAAAGGCAACACTTAGCTCATGTCTGATTTGACAGACAATTAGTTTTATCCTTCCGCTGAACGAATATGGTTGTGTATACGCTTGAACTTTGCTTCGCTAAGTGGGCCTGCGATCGACTCACAGAAGATGCCGATTTTGCCAAAAAAAAATCATCTTTTCAGATGAAGCTCATTTTGATCTTGGTGGGTATGTACAGCAAGCAAAATTGTCGCATTTGAGGCACAGAAAACCCGCACGCATACATTGAAAAGCCGATACACCCAAGACGAGTCACTGTTTGGTGCGGATTTTGGTCTAGAGGCATAATTGGGTCATTTTTCTTCGAAAATGAGCAAGGAATGGCCGTTACAGTCAATGGCGATCGTTATCGGGCCATGTTGAACGAATTTTTGAAAATTGCAGAGGAGGATATTAGCAACATTTAGTTTCAACAGGACGGCGCAACGTGCCACACAGCCGAAGCTACACTCGATATTTTGCGCCCTGTTTTCGAAGATCGCATTATCAGCCGCAGAGCTGATGCCGTTTGGCCACCTCGGAGCTGTGATTTGACACCGTTGGACTATTATTTGTGGGGTGCCGTCAAAGATAAGTGTTACGCCAACAAGCCAGAGACAATTGACACTTTAAAGGACAATATTCGTGAAGCCATTGGTGAACTACAGCTGCACACAATCGATAATGTGCTTAAAAATGGAACCGATCGTGTAGGCTACTACATGGCCAGCCGAGGCAGCCATTTGAATGAAATTATTTTCCATTATTAACCGAAAGGATTGTACTTTCAAATAAGAAAAGAAATTTGAGAAAATATTCGGTAGTTTTTTTTATAGCATTTTCAAAAAAAAATTATTTGGCGGACCCTTTAGTTATAATTTAGGTGCCTAAGATAACCCAAATTAAATATTTTACTTTGAAAAATGTCTTAGCAATACACGAGTACTTAATTGCCCGGACAAGAAAATTTACTTAGATTTCGAGCAGCACTGTAAGTATACTTATGCGGCACGTATTTAATAGTGTGTGTGTCACTGTGGTATGTTAGGTAAGAACCCACCATCCAACTAAGAAGTCGTCGCTCCAATCTCAGGCCACACCATCTGACAATTTTCAACAGCTATATCACCTCACAGCATTACTGGCGACTGGTTATGTGTATTTACGCTGTGAAAAACTTCGTTAACTAATATATCTGGCGTTCGGAACCGGCATTTGTGGGTTTGTGGACTTTCAATGAATCTAGGTGATCATTCTCCATATATAAAAATCAATATTTATTTACAGAAGATGAGAAGAGATTATTTTTGCTCAAGAGTGCATATCTGTTTCGATCTATCTTGGTTTTCACGTTCTTTGTGAGACGTTCAGGGCTGCCATATATACAAAAATAATAACGAAATTTATACAAATAGTTAAACGATGAGCATATTTGCAATAAAAATATATGCAAACGTATTAAAACTATACTTATTTCAGTTAACCGGTTACTCGTGTTAAGTCAATCGGTTTATTCGGTATTCGAAAACTGAAGATTTTGAAAAAACCGTATTCGACCAAACCAAAAAAAACCGGTTAAAACCCGTTCGATCTCCCTATTACAACTATTATAAAATCATTTTTACAAATAACGTCCACACATATAATCGCTTCCCTATTATCACGCTTCTACTGTATCACATGAAATGTTATATTTTCATAGTTCTACTCTTTTTTTTTGTATATGAAGTTTTTTGTAGTTTTTGTTGTAAAGATTATGTCAGTTTGTGCAACATATGTAACATTAATTATTTCTCACTTGAGTAAAATGTGTTACTGGTAGACACCATTTATTATTATAATTCGTACCTTTATCCCAGTATCCGTTCTCCTCCTCTTGACTTTCTGTAATACTCTAGTAAAAATATTTTATCCGACAAAAAAAGGCAAAATGGCTTTTTGTTTTATTTCAAGTACCTATGATTTTAACAAAGCTTTTAGAAAAAAAGTAATCTTTAACAAAAAAAGTGGGAATATTTAGAGCAAAAATGGCAGAGAAAAAAAAAAAGAAAAGAAAAGTAGTCTTACAAACGATGTAGGGATTTGGAGCAAATTTTATGCCAGAATTAGAAGCCAACAACTAATTTAGAAATATATTTTTAAGTACGATTGTAAGTTATTAAATGGCCTTTTGTAAAGTGCAGTTTTAAGTTAAAAAAAAAAAGAAAATCTAGTGCAAGTAAGAAAGTGTGATGCCCCGCATCACAATGTATGCATTAGAGTAAATAGTTTGAATCCATGCAAGAAGCACTGATGAAGTTACCTACCGACGTTTGTAGTCATTGTACTTCCTAGATAGCAGAAGTTACCGACATACTTGACTTTGCAGCCGGATGTTTTTTGTCTGCTAATATTGTCCAACATTGCTGGCCAATCTTTCTAGTTCCTCCAGTTTCGACTACATATTGCAAATCTTAGGCGAGAGTAGAGAAATGTCATCCGCATAGATAAAATTTTCGAGCTTGCAAGCAAGGCTCCATGCTATTCCTCTTCTCTTTGAACACACTTTGCTCATTATGACAGCAAAATGGTGAATAATTGCTGTGATAGTGGGCATCCTTGTTTAATACCAGCATAGGTATGAAATGGTTAACTAATATTCCCGTTGTGAAGAACTGAAAGTTCTTCATTTTCGCAAATTGCTTCAGTTAATCGAATTATTTTTTTGGGTATTCCTTCTGTTCTCAATGCTTTCCATATTGCAGTTCGTTTGATGGTATCAAATGCTTTCTTGAAATCGGCTAACAGTAGATTGTTCTACGATTATTCGTAGAGTGCTGGCGTATGAAGGCTCTATTCGATTTAAAGCCTGCTTGTTCGTCTCACAAAAAGTTGTCTATTTTGCTTTAAAGCTTTTTATGTATTATGACAGCAAGTATCTTATCTATGGTGTTAAGCAGAGTAATTCCTCTCCAATTATTACAGTCTTTCAAACCGCTACTTTTTGGTAACTTTACAATGATGCCCTTCATCCACGTTGAAGTCATACTTATTCCTTTCATACTGATGTGAGGCCATAGAAGTTCAGACGTAGTTTGGATATCACTCCGTAGAATTTCCGTCGGAAATTCATCCTTTCAATCGAGTCTTTTCTCACGGTATTTTTAGGCTGTTTGCTTTACCACTATTCTGAACCGTTTCGCTGTCCTCAGTAGATACTAATTTCTTTGAAATGTTCTCTCCAGCTCTGTGTCTGTGCGTCATTGTTCGTTATTAGTTTCTACTGCACTTTCGATTTGCGAGATAGTCAATTGTCTAGTGTAGTTTTTATATTCGTTCCAGGAACTTTCTTCTGTCTCTTCTTGCAGCTTTCCGTACTTGTTTCGCCAGCTGATGCTATTTCTGCCTCAAAGTATTGTTTTTATTCAGCTGCAGTTACAGTTGTTACAGTTTCTTTGAGAAACCAGGTCCCAAGTGCCATCTAATATCAAAACTCTTCTATGTGGTTGATTGTTTGTTTCTGTGATATCTTCTCATGAGTTATGTTGGTTAATTGGTAGTCGCTTATGGTTAATGAGTGTCTGGTTGAATTATTTAGGAGTTTATTTAGGTAGAGCCGTCTATGTCTTGTATGCCTGATGGTTCTTCTATAAAATTCCTTTTTGTTTTGATATCTTCTGTGATGAACTTGTGGTAACTGCCGATGTCTGTTTGTGTGCATTGCAGTTCGGGGATATGTTTGTTTGTATATCTCCTTATTGCTAGAAAATGGATTCTGAAAAGTCAGACACATTTCTATTAGCCGTTCTCCGTTATTGTTCGGATGTTAGTGTTGTCGCTATCTATCTTTATTATCCATGAATATGATGATATTACCTCTTCGAGTTTCAGTGAAAATGGATGTTAAATGTGCATAGAATTATTCTTTCTTAGTTTCGTTATCGTCTTTCGTTGGGCCATAACACTGCACAATGGTAACGTGCCCTACTTTACTCTTGATGCAAGCCACTATCGCACGGTGCGATATTGGTTTCCATCGTTGCCGTATTATCCTGTATATTATTATTCTGCATTGTTTCAGTTTCGCTAATCACTTTCGGTTTCAAGCAAAGTAGATAATTAGTCTACTGTAGCCCATTCCAAGATGATAGAGCTGTCATCTTATCGTCGTCTAGAAACGACACCTTCATGTATTGTATTGTGTAGAGGTAAGGATCCTACGTACGTATGTTGGTGGTGATACTTAAATAGCATTGTCATTTTTTCCCAGTAGTTGGCGTTTTCTCCGCTAGTTGGGCTTCTTTTGAATGGATTTATCTGGAGGGTGGTTAAAGTCTCTTAAATAAATACTCGAAAACCGTAATTAAATTATTTCTCATATCCTCTGCTGGATATTCGAACCTCGGCTGCTTGAGTTGTATGCCGGTACTCTAAACACTATACCACGCCTCCTGTAAGAGACACAGTTATCGTACGGAAAATAATTGATCGTTGTGACTATTTAATTTAAAAATTTATCGATTTTTTTTCTAAAGCTAACAAGTCAAATATTTTTGACAAACTTGAGGGCAAACTAGTGAATGTAATACGTTCATGTGAGATGAAGCATTGTGAACAAAGTCGAAGTAGCATTTGAATGATAGCATAACATAATGCCATAAATGTAGCTTTAACACACAGCCCGAATTAATTTAATATCTAAACCATCTTTTTCACCACTTCGAAAAGAAATAAATAGTATTTCAGACCACAAAACAAAAATTTATTTTTCTAGACACAACAAACCGTTTAATTCATTTTCGCATAACAAAGAAGTGGAAAAATAATCAAGAACTATAAGAGAAACTATTAATTTGATTTTATTTGTTATTTAATTAAAGAATTTCCCAAAATCAGAAAAAAAACACACACAAAAAAGAAAATGAACAAAAATATTTTCTCTAGAATTAATTGAATTGACTGGCTAACGACGCTGTTGTTTTCCAAGCTGCTCTACTTCAAGTATTTTATTTACGAAATTTTCCTCACAATTATATTTCGATTTGTACCAAATCTGTACACAAGTTTCACAGCGGCGAAGCAACAAAACAAACAAATAAATTTTCATAGAATTTTTACTATTTAGTTTCAATAGAAAATTGAATTTTCCTTCAATTAACATCAATTAAAAATGGTTTTTTACATCAATAATCAAATAAAGAGAAATGGTAACAAAAATGGCAAAATAGAAACAAATAAAGTAAAAAGTGAACTTTCTGTACATTTGTACTTTCGGACAAGAAGGACAAAAGGCAACGACAAGAGAGTACGAAAAATATTGTAATAATGAAATCGACATTAATAATTGATTTAACAAGTACTCATTGTAGTACCACATTATACTTCTCTTTTGATGTGCTATACACACCATAATATAGGGTTACTGTTTCAAATAAAAATTTACTTAAAGACAAGCTATATATGGTTAAGTTTTAAGTCTGAGCGGTTTCCTTTTATCGCTTAAGCACTCGTATTCCCTTTAAAACATATGAATATCATTCCTGTCGTGAGTGGTTTAGGGGACTTCAGTGAGATAACTGCGATGTGCACGATTCATTTATAAACACATTGGCTAGTTAAAGAATATTCGAGAAAAATGTTCACAAGATGTGATAACTGTAAAGCGAGGTCCAAGCCTTACCTTGATCCAAAATCAAAGAAATTGGCGGTACCTGAAATAAAATATAGGGACTTCTAATTAGATTTTTCATGAACAACCGTAATTTTTCGGCAAAGAAAAAGCATTTTATTTCTTACCATAGTCTACTTCAAGCTTGACATATATGATGATCTTCACGATCTTTTAGCTTTTCTATTCTCCCCTTCTAATAGTCTTCTCAAAGCGCTCAAAATAGGTGTTTGTTCTATAATAACCTCTGCTTAATTACTGACAAATTAAGAGCCCATACCGAAGCAGATAAAGCAAAGAAAGTGGTGATGGATCAACCATACCTTAAAGATAAATCCCCATACTTTTACAAGAATGGCACTTGAGTGGAATCCTCAAGAATCAATGAACCGCAGTTGACTAAGAAGCACCTGGCGACGCATAATTATCGAAGAACTGAGACAAAACAATCTTACATGAGAAGAGGCAAAGACAACAACAGTAAACCGTGTAAAATGGAAACGTGTAAATGGGAAGCCCTACGAAGAAGAGGAAGAGGTGTAACGGAAAAAAATCGTACATCCTTGCCATTTCTCCAAATCTAAATTTGGCCTTATATAATTCAGCGTACAGAGTGGTGGCGTGGTATAGTGGTTAGGACGCACGATTACAACCCATGTTCGAATCCCCAGCAGAGGACATGACGAAGAAGTTTAATTACTGCTTGGAGTGTTTTTAATAAAGAGACTTCAGCCTCAGTCCAGATAAGTCGATCCAAAAGAAGTTCGCTTAACCTTCCAGCTTACCTCTGGCGATGATGACAAACATCAGACTAATGATCAATAGTAAAACGCCACCTACTGGGAAAAAATTACAATGCTAAGTAAAGCTCAACACCACCACCACCTAGCAAGAATCTTCACCGCTGCACAATCATATGAAGGTGAACTACAGTAGGTTAATCATTTAGTTCGCTTGAAAATCAACTTGATTCATGAAACTGAAACAAAGCAAAATATGCTTGGTGGACAGCCAATATGCTCCTTAGAAGAGTTACGTAGAAAAGAACAGGTCGTTGGGGCCAACAGCTTTGTTGTTCTCAAGTCGCTCTAGCGCGATACTGGTCTCGCCATGGGTGGGCGACGAAATCAACAGCTTCACTAATTATTTTCAAGACAGGAAAAGGATTTAAGATGGAAAGATTTTTTAAAAATGTTTATTTGAAATTCAATTTGTAAATATGGTACGTCAAACATCATCTCAAATGAAGCCTATTTTTGAGCCATAGGCTTTGTCTACTAGCTAAATTTTTCCAATAAGAAACAACTGAATGCATATACAGTATTGGAACAAATAAAAGGGACACTTTGTTTTTTTTCCAATACGTCATAAAATTTGATGTATTGAAGTTTTTTGATGGAAGAGTAATCCTTATATACAGCGAAAACTATTCAGACCATGAAGTGCTCCAAAACTAGAATAATTAATGCGATCCAGTGAAAGAAAACTGCAGAGGCTATGAGAAGAAAGCATGGAACAACTGTGGGTTTTTATAAAATTTTAATTCGTACTTCAAAGATTAATCCCTTCAAGTCATCAAAAAACCTCAAAAATTAACTAATTGCTCCTGTTTCAATTCGCATAATAAGAAAAAAAACTCATGCAAGCTAGGCTTATGGGTAAGAGTCCTTGAAATGTATCATTTCTCCAACACCTGCACCATAATAGTTAGAACAACATGCTATAGTCTGAGGAAAAGGTTATTAATTTCTTTGGGTCAAATGCAAAATCGTATGTACGAACATATTTTAGTTACAATTCATACTGTTACGTTTTAACGTTTTTAAAATGTTTGAGTTCATTTTAATCTCGTCAAAATAAAATATATACCACGTTGTTGTTGTTTTACAGTTTTTATTTTCTCACTTTTACTTTATACACTTTATCTTAATACAGCAACTTATTTATTTTGCGCTTAGTATTCGCTTCTTCGCAAATTACAAAATACATTTATTTACACCTAATCACGACTTTACTTTATGACTGAAAAACGATAGCCAAACCAACGTAAGCAAAGCAGCCTTCTTGTATTACCTAAATGCCTACAGCACGGAAAGTTCCGGAAATGTCTGAAATGCTCACAAATCCTCTATTTTATATCCGTTAATTTTAAACATGTAAGATTGTGTTACCCAAAGATGGTCGAATTGACAATGTCGTTAAATACACAAATCAGTACGGCATTACCAGGGTAACACATTATCAACCTTGACACAAACCAATACACATATATCCCACAATACAGTCCTAAAGTCACTAATGTGATGTATTTTCTTTTTAGGCATTTTTATTCTAGTAACAATACTTTATTTGAGTTTAATAAATAAAAATTGAAGAAACTGTTAGCCTGTGCCCCTGTTACTTTTACCACCACTGTACAAAAACTGACTATCCCTTTCATAATGATATCGTAACCATTACTGTTACTTGGCATAGAGTGATATTAATGACTTCAATACATGTGAGCTGTGGTTTCAACATAGAGCCGCGCTTGAAGTTCAAACTAAACACTCTGTATGATATTTACCTCAATATTTAAAATGAAGCTTCAAAAAAAATTCAGACTATTTTTTGTATATTGTTTTATCTGCTACAGAACCCCTAAAATCAAAACAAATCTCAAAAGAGAATTCACTAAAAACTAATTGCAGTCCTTTAAAAAAACGGATGAAAAAAAATCCTGAAATAAAAATAATGATTTCAACGTGTTTGGAAGTACTTCTTGTACCATTAAAACCAAGTAACAAACACATAATACATGTATGGCGGTGACGGTGGCGGTGGTGGTGGCGGTAGTGTTGTTCGAATGAGAAATAAATGAATTTTTGATTGCTTAATATTTACCTGCTCAAACAAAAGTGAACGAAATAAATTTCAAAAACCACAAAAAAGCGTTGTTGCTCTCTGTGTATAAGCGTTGCAGGTGAATGTGGTTTTATTTCAACGAAACTTCTCTAAACAAGGACTTTGTAGCAAAATAACGACCAAAATTGGTTTTTATTTTTGAACTTCTTTTTTAATTTTTAATAAAAAAAGCAAAGATATTACCTTCTACTCGTACATAGTTGGCACCATAATTTATAAAATGTTATTTTCAGACATTGAATTGTTTTCTATTATTTTATCTTTGGTTTGGTAGTTTTTATTGTTGTCCTCATGCAGAGTGACCTCTAGAGATTCATTATATTCTAATATATAACAATTTACAAATTTAATTATTTCATTTGCAATTTTTGGTGTATTATTCTGAAGAGAAAAAGTGTTCAATTAAAAGGACCAAAAATGTCCTAAAATTAAAACTTAAACACACATTGCCAGCAATAACATGGTTCAACAAAAAAATACATCGAAAATTATAATGCTATTCTGATAAGCGTTATCGAGTACCACACGTATCTGTTTTTGAACTTTTTTTTGGAAATCTTGCGTTAGGGGTAAGAAAAGCTGGTCTTTCGTACCTTTATATACTTAGAAGCTAATAACTTAGCTAAATATCATATGAGCCATCTATCGGTTTAAATTTGAACTAGGAGTTATTTCGAATCTGGCAATGCTTATGTCATTCTTTTCTGTCACAAAATTCAGTATATTATCTCCACTGAACGAAATGAATCGATTTATGCTTGAGCAACACTGAGATTTATTGGAAATTTACTTCCAAAACAGAGACATTTCGTCGGAAATTGCTCGAAAATGTCGTACAAAATTTTGTCGCAGAGAAGGACCAATAATGCCCGGTATACGCAAGTTTGTTACTTAAATTCGTGAAACTGGTTTCATTGTTCATTGTATGCGTGCCCCTACAGTGCGTACACCCGAAAATATCGAAGCTGTGGCTGAGAGTGTGCGTGAGAATCCATCAACATCAACTTGTCATCGTTCTCAAGAATTGAGCTTTTCACGCACCAGCTTAAGTTGAATTTTGCGAAAAGATCTCGGTGTGACGCCTTATAAAGTTCAATTGGTTCAAGTGTTTATGCCGCATGACCACCCACTTCGTTTTCGCTCCGCTAGATTGGTCAACAAGAAACTGCACGATGATGTCGATTTTACCAAAAAAAAAAAAAAAACATTTTTTCGGATGAAGCTTATTGTCATCTTGGTTGGTACGTTAATAAGCAAATTTGCCGTATTTCGGTCTCAGAAAACTTAAACCTGGTCTTACAGTAGCCAATGCACTCATTACGACTGACTGCTTGGTGCGGCTTGTGAGGCGGAGGCATCATTGGCTCGTATTTCTTTGAAACTGAGGCCGGCGCAACTATTACGGACAATGGAAACACCTATCACACCATGATAACGGATTTTGTTGTGCCCGCTGTTTATGGTATTGATGTGAACGATGTTTGGTTTCAACAGGATGATGCAATTTGCCACACATCTCATGCCACAATCGCTTTATTGCGTTAAGCCTTTGATAGTCGTTTAATTAGCCGAATGGTGATGACAGTTGACCGGCAAGAAGCTGCGATTTGATACCGTTGGACTATTTTCTGTGGGGCGCCGTTAAAGACAAGTGCTATACCGACAAACCAGCGGCAATTGATAATTTGAAGGCCAACTTTTGTCATGCCATTGCCGAGATACGACCCCATACACTCGAAAAAATTATCGAAAATTGGGTACTGTGAGGCCAGCCGCGGCAACGATATGAATGAGATAAAATTTCATTTCTAACCGGAACAATTTTACTTCACAACAAAAACAAGAAAAAGTTGGCAAAATTTCAAACCGTTTTTGTTAACTTTTAAATAGCCCACCCTATATTAAACGATATATGTGCGGATTTGAAAATGATATATCATACCACAAATAAATCCGTCGTTGGCGGCGTGTTTCGCATAGCCTTCTTTTTAATTGCAAACTCGTTTTTTTTAAAAAAGGGGATGACCCCTGTTAGTAGAAAACTAGGTTGTGTTGAGGAGGATAAAGCAAGTTGTGTTTATGGACGTTTGATTTAAATTTGTTGATATTGAAGGTGAAGAGAAAAACTTTCGCTCAAGGATTGTTCCATAAACAATAGGTGCTGCGAAAGAAAGAATTTTCTCTGTAATGCATTGTACAGTTCATTGGACAATCTACAAAGTGCTGTGCTTTACGAGAAAAAGGAGTATTGCTCTAAAATATGTGATTTATTTTCCTCGTTTATCCTCTTGGGAGCATATGGCTTGCAGAAAGCATTTCCATTTCTTGGTCGACCACGAATTCTTGAGTCTCGGGGATTCTCACTCGAGTGGAATTCTAGTAATACTATCGGGACTTTTTCGAATGGTTTGACTAATCCACTCGTTATCTGTTTTACTATGGGTTCCTCATTAGTCATGTTTCACAATTCACCGTTACTCACGGTGTAAGGCCGGAATATTCTGCATGTGATTCTGAGGCACCTGCTAATGAATACCTGTAGCTTTTGTGCGATGTTATTCGATACAAGCCAGGTTTCACTGGCATACAACAAAACTGATTTAACACATGAGTTGAATATTCAGAGTTTCGAGTTGTCTTGAGAGACTCCATGTTATTCTTCTTCTATTTGAAAAGCTTTTGGTCTTATGCCATCCAGCATGATAGTGAACAGCTGAGGTGGTAGTGGACATCCTTGTTTAGCTCCAACATTGGTGTAGAATGGTTAGCTGATGTTCCCGTTGTGAAGAACTTAAAGATCTGCATCCTCATACATCGCTCTAATTATTAGAATTATTTTTTGGGGTACTAATTTCGTTCTCAGTGCTTTCCATATTGCACTTCGACTGATGATCTCAATTGCTTTCTTGATATCGAAGAACAGTGTAGAGGAGTGTACGCCATTCAATAGATTGTTCTATGATTATTCGTAGAGTATTGACCTAATCTACGCAGCTTCTATTCGGATTATTAGGTATCAATTCCTAAATGCCGTTAGGACACATTCTGTTATAACTTGTATTTCATTTTGGGTCGAATATAGGTTTGTAACTAATAAAGAGGTCAGATGGAGTGAAGTGTTTTCTCCACTTTTTTCATAAAACCGAGATACTTGAATGCTTTCTTCGACCCTCGAAGTATATGATCATTTCACCGAATGTCACAGTGAATTCTTATGCCCAAAATATCAAGAGCATCTGACTGCTAAAACAAGATTGGGTCTTGAGCGCATCAAAATCGACCCTGTTCTCGCACGAACCCATTCGGAAATTTCAGCCAAGTCGCTGGTGGGTGTGTCATAAATATTTCACCTTCTTCAAAAAGATCGGCCTACGCAAGAAGGGGTATAAATAACAAATGTTGCTGTTATCTGTGAAAGATTAGATACGATTGAAAGTAAGAAGAAGAAAGTGTTTAAGAAACGTTAAAAAAAGTATGAGAAAGAACAGAGGTTTTTTTAAAAAACTCCTGAATTTATCCAGAACTTGTAGGATAAGATTCCATCTATAACCACTCTTATAGAGCGATTTCTGAGAACGCTCGGTATAAATAGAGAGAAGTGACTATCGACACCAAAAGCAATAGGTTTCGAAACAAACGCCTAAACGCCAAACTGTAGCAAACGCCTTGAAAATATCCAGAGCCACAACTTTGCTTCACCTCTCGGAGAGTACCACTTTTGTGGAAGCCGTAGTGACCATCGTTTAACAAATCTTTGGACTCCAAATATTTCACAAGGTGGTGATTAAACATACTCTCCATTACCTTGGAGAGTGCCGAACAAACTGCTATTGAACGTTACAATAGCAACAGTCCAATTTTTTTAAATTGTTTTGTTTTTTTTTAGTTAGAGGGAAGCCTATTTGACATATTACAAGTATTTTAAAATAAAATTCATATTATTAATCTAAAAATTGTTTTGCTTTTAAATTTTGCAATTTTGTTAAAACAAAAATCACATTTATTCATCAAACTGGCATGACTTCCTTTCATGCAAACTAACAAATTATAGCCGCCAGCTAAAAGACGCGTCAAATTTAAATTGGTTTCATTATTAAGAATTTGAACGAAACGTTTATAAGAGAGTGAAGACTAGCATTATGTCTCTTCTCTCTGTCTCTTCATTTTCTCTTCCGTTAAAATTTTATAAATTACAAAACGAAGCATATTAACTAAACCTCCACCTTCTCCTCAGTCTGAACTGTCTTTTTAGTGAAAATGTCTCCAATTAACGGTATTTGTACGCTTTTTTAGTCTTTCATCCATCCAGTCAGGCATTCAACCATTCATTTATTCATTTATTGTGGTTTCCTTTCTTTTTTTGCAAAATCCTCGAAAATATTTTAATAAAGTTTTTCACAAAGATGGTGGCTGCTATTTGGTTGGATGGATCGCTGACGATTTAACTTTTGTAATTTTTTGACATTTTCGTATGACTCCTGTGGTTCTCTTCTCTGTGGATAGTAGTAGTGGCATTGTGGATGGGTGCGTGGTTAGACAAAAAAATCTTTTTTTTTTTGGAAGGAAAGAAAAACGTGTAATTGAAATAAAAGTTTCTTTTAGAAAGATGCTATTACGGCTTAGAAAAAATATTCAACAACTTTCTGCTAGAAAACTAAGCAAAAAGCTCTTACATTCGTCAGTGTTCATTAAATTTGTGGTGTACATACATACGTACATATGTTAATCATTAAATTTGTTGTATTCATAGGCATTCATATTCATATTAATTTTTACTTACTTTTTCATCGCACGAGAATATTCAGTGGTGGCTCCAATCCAAAATATTTTCGATTGCTTAAAAATCATAGATTTTAATTATTTTTTTAAAAATGTAGTTAAACTCTTATTTGCGTATATCTTCCACGTACAAAATTAAAAACCAACTCAGAAATTTAATAACTGTACGTAAAATTAAAGTTGAAAGTCAAAATGAGTTGCACAAGCCAAACACGAATAGTAACTATTATGGGTTAATAACTGCAAATCTGTAATTTCAATGCGGCCAACTTCGCTGATATAATTACATATTTAGGGGGAAAACCCAAGGCAAATTTAATAATAATTTTAATAACTTGAATTCGCTTTGGGAAAACCCTTTAGTACAGTTTTCGAAAATTATACATAATAAACAGAGCTAAAATCAAGAAGATGGCTAGATAACGGGGAGAAACTAGTATGGAAGTAAGAAAGCTTATTATTTAGCATTCAGGAAAAGAAAAAAGTGTTCGCGAAATTTCAAAAGTATTTCTGAGGCAAAAGAACATTTTTTGTGAGAAAAATAAAAGCAAATTCCTTTCTAAGAGCTCAATAACTTGTTGCTATTGCTGAAAGTGACCTTGGTAAGAAAGCAAGCCCATCAACAATAAGAAACTTGCTTTACAGAGTTGGTCCTAATGGTAGAAGAGCTAGACAAAAACTTAAATTTGCAAAAGAATACCAAAATAAGGGTTTTTCTTTTTGGAGAAACGTTATGTTCACCAACGAAAGCAAATTTAACGTATTTGGATCGGGTGGTAAACCAATAGTATGGAGGGCACAAAATCAGGAACTAAGTTTGAATAACTTGAAACCGACAGTAAAGCATGGGGGTGGTTCAGCGCTTGTCTGGGGCTCATTATCTGCATCAGGTCCGGGATCTTTGCACTTTATTGACACCATCATGGATCAAAATATTTATTTTAACATTTCAACGGTTAGTATTTTTATCAAGATAACGACCCCAAGCTCAAGGCCCACAAGGTAAGATTTTGGCTGTTATATAATGTGCCACCACCCCAGACCCGCGACATAAATCCTATTGAAAATTTGTGGGATTATCTCAATAAAAAAGTTCAGCATCAGTCGGTTTCCAGCAAATCTGAGCTAAGGGTTTTATTAGATGAATGGGAAAAAATACAGGGTGTCCGCCGGGAGAGTATACTACTTTGTTTGTTTATAATTTTTGATTATAGGAAAGAGAATGGATCTTATATTGATGGAGTACAATAACAGATAAATGCCCGCCTCTGCTAGCCTCACAAATGCGAGCCCTTTTAAGCACATTTTTCATTACATTCTCACATATTTCACGCGGTATTCCATTAATTTCATCACGAATATTTTGTTTGAGTTGCTCCAGTGTTTCTGGTTTGTTTACATAAATATTGCTTTTCAGATATCCCCACCAAAAGAAGTCTGGAGCAGTCAAATCAGGCGACCGTGGACGCCAATCAACATCACCATTCCTTGAAATAATTTGTTATGGAAAGAGGTCTCGCAGTAATTCCATTGTAATCCTGGCTGTATACGATGTGACACAGTCTTGTTAAAACCACATGTTAGTCAAGCCCAAATCATGCAGTTGTGGCGTTAAGAATATACAGTTACCGTTATGCCGTTTTCAGTTTCAAAGAAGTAAGGTCCAATGATGCTTTCTAACCAAATTGCACACCAGACTGTCACTTTTAATGGATGAATAATTTAAAGGGTTTTTCATTGCCCAGAACCGACTATTCTGTTTATTCACATAAACATTCAAATGAAAATGTGCCTCGTCACTCATTATGATTTTTTCATGAAAATCGATGATTGATTTTGACAAAATGTTTTAACAATTAAAACACTTTGGTTTACTGAATATTTTCCATAATAAATTTGCCACGTCTCTACTTCACGACTGCCAAATATGAACTATCAAGACTAATGTTTATCAAAATGGCGACAAAACAAAGTATAACGTTTTTTTTTCAACTAGGGCTTATTTCGTGAATGGTAACACTTAGCTCATGTCTGATTTGACAGATAATTAGTTTTATCCTTCCGCTGAACGAATGTGGTTGTGTTTACGCTTGAACAACGCTTCGCTAAGTGAGCCTGCGATCGACTTACAGAAGATGAATTTGAATGAAATTATTATCCATTATTAACCGGAAGGATTGTACTTTCAAATAAAAAAAGAAATTTGAGAAAATATTCAGTAGTTTTTTTTATAGCATTTTCAAAAAACAAAATTTATTTGGCGGACCTTTTAGTATACCTTCCCGGCGAACAACCTGTACTCGCTGGTTACTGCTAAAAATTGGTCGAATCTATTCCCAAAAGACTCCAAATGGTTATAAAAAACAACTTATTTTGTCTTGATAAATCTAATATTGATATAACTTTTGATAAAGGCTGAGATGGCAGACGTAATGTGCTTTGTATTCTTTTAATCCATTAAGGCCCAGCATTGCGTGTTTGCAAATTCGTTTAACTTGCGTTACTGTTACAAGACGTGGCCGTTATCAGTCACTTCCGATTCGATTTCTTTTAAATCTATATATATAAGTTGTCATTTTATAACTTAAGAACCACTAAACCGATTTACAAATCAATACAGTCGTTAAAACAGTGTACTTTCACTGATGGTTTTTGTTCACCTAGGTGGCACCTCCCATACAAATTAAATACTGATTTTTGTATATCTTTGGAACGGTAATAGTGGAAGGTTCTGAATTTAGTCTAATAACTTCATAGTCAATCCATGTAATCAGTCGAAATATGGGCACCTTCCATAGAAAATAAATATTGATATTTGTTTATCTAGAGAACGGTTAGAATGGCAGTTTCTGAATTTGATCTAAATGACTTGGTAGTTGATAAAAATAATTAATTTTAATACATTCCTTTAAATTTTCTTATGAGGTAAACATTTTATAGTTAAGTCTCCCAAAAAGGCGGGAAGGATTACTCAAGTTTCATATAAATCTTAATTGTGTCCATATTTTAATATCGATGTCTTTGTACGGCCCTTAATGGGTGTGCAAAATAGTTTGGACAATTATCTTTTTTTTTTTTTTGAATTAGTGTACACTTGCTATTTTTTTTATTGTATTTAACTTATTAGCTATTTAGCGATTTTTTTACGAGTAAATAGCAACATTATTATTTAATATAGTATTGGAAAAGAAACGTAATTTTTATATTTATTTTTGTATCTGTGAAGTTTCTTCCAACTTAATCTAGCGTTTAGCATACCGAAGGGCTCTGACCTACTCCTACTCATTGCACTAATTTATTTTAAATAAAGGTCCGCCAAATAATTTTTTTTTTTTGAAAATGCTATAATAAAACTACTGAATATTTTCCCAAATTTCTTTTTTTATTTGAAAGTACAATCCTTCCGGTTAATAATGGAAAATAATTTCATTCAAATGGCTGACTCGGCTGTCCATGCAGTAGCCTACACGATCGGTTCAATTTTTAAGCACATTATCGATTGTGTGCAGCTGTATTTCACCTATGGCTTCACGAATATTGTCCTTTAAAGCGTCAATTGTCTCTGGCTTGTTGGCGTAACACTTATCTTTGACGGCACCCCACAAATAATAGTCCAACGGTGTCAAATCGCAGCTCCGAAGTGGCAAACGACATCAGCTCTGCGGCTGATAATGCGATCTTCAAAAACAGGGCGCAAATCATCGAGTGTAGCTTCGGCTGTGTGACGCGTAGCGCCGTCCTGTTGAAACCATGTGTTGCTAATATCCTCCTCTTCAATTTTTGTGAACAAAAATTCGTTCAACATGGCCCGATAACGATCGCCATTGACTGTAACGGCCACTCCTTGCTCATTTTCGAAGAAAAATGGCCCAAATATGCCTCTGGGCCAAAATCCGCACCAAACAGTGACGCGTCTTGGGTGTATCGGCTTTTTAATGTATGCGTGCGGTTTTTCTGTGCCCCAAATGCGACAATTTTGCTTGGTTACATACCTGCGAAGATCAAAATGAGCTTCATCTGAAAAGATGATTTTTTTGGTAAAATCGGCATTTTCTGAAAAACGTTAGATGGCGGACCCTTTATTGATATAAATTTTAATTATACTTACCTCTTGTAATTAGAATTATACTTACCTCTTAGAATTATACCTACTTCTTATGAATTATACTTACCTTTTATGAATTATACTTACCCTAACCCAAATTTATATGTATTTTATCTCAATTAACTTGAATTTGAACCCATTCCATTAACCATGAAGCAACAATAAATTTTATAACGTTGATTGAAAATTACTTACCTTCTCATTTATACATTAACTACATTGACTACATTCACAAGGTGATTTAGTCAGAAAAATAATCACATACATCCATTTTCCATTTAGCTCTTCTTCTTCCAAGTAACACCCTACGCTTTTGCTCTTCTGCAAATATAACAATTTTCTTCCTACAAGGTTGGGCTTGTAAAAGGAAATTGATATTCAATAACTACAAGTTATTACAATGGGTTAAGAGCAGCGTGCATTGGGATCGAAAATGTTCTTTTTTGAGTATTAAAATAATTTTCCAAATTGTTTCAAAGTACATACATATGCTTATATTTTGAAATGACAACAACCTATACCTGGGCTCAAAATATTGCAAGGACAGGAGAATAGAATAGTAGTCTATGATTAGATTACAAAAATTCTATTCGAATTTAAAATCAAATTTAAGCCGTACAAAGAAAACTGTATCTTAGGACAATAATAGTAGTCTCCCTGAACTCATACAGAGTAGGATCAGCTATGAAACTTTAATATAAATATTTATTAAGATACAAAAAAGAAAAAATACAAAATATTTAAATAAATCAAAGAACATTCAATTCAAAAAAACATATTAAATGCCTTCTACATTTCAAATTCAAAATCATCCAAGTGGGGTTTTGTCAAATAAGAAGAGTTTAAGCAGAGATCGCCTTCAGAAGTCGTTGGCTCTAGCCAGCATTTTAAATGATTATTTTCCTTAATTTCTTCCTCTTCACTCTTAAGAATGTTTAAATCAATTTCATAACAATCATTTTCTTCATTATGGGATAGATCGTCGTTAAAAATTTCATTAAGAAAAGAGTCATCGTATAAATTCGCTTCTGACCAAATATTCTGATCACTTTTATGGGGTTTCAGACAGCATTGTCCCCGAAAGTCAAAATAATCCAGAAGATTAATTTCATCAAGTGCATTCGTATAAATACTGGAAGTTTTTCTAGACGACATATTCTTTTCAAGAAATTCCTTTTTAATCTGCTGCTTATTTCGATTGATAGAATTTTGGATATAATTTGTCGTACTAGGTTTCAAAGCCTTGAACTCCTGTTTGAAAGGAGTACTTAACTCATGATTGTGAATCGTGTTTTTTATTTCTCCAAATACTTGCTTTTTCGTTTGATACTTTCTAGTAGAGTCTGCATTTTTATTTAAAAGTTGAAAGCTTGGAATAATATTTTCGTTGTTACTTTGAGTTTTGCTCATCATTTTGATCTATTTAACAGTGAACCTGATAATGTATTCTGCAAATAATAAAAAATATGCTGCTTTTGTTTTTCCCAAGATCAATGTGTATACTTGACTGCTTTTTTTTGTAATTTTTTTTTTTTCAAAAATATTTGGAATTAGCAAATAAGAGACTTTTATCAATGCAATATCTAGATATTCCAACGGACAGCTTTACATGTATCGTCCTTTCTGCTAAAATAAAAAAGTTTAATTTAGATTTTCTCTTTACCAAGAGCCCAAACAAAAAATAATGTTATACGAACTGTAAACAATCGCCCTTTATTGAGATTTTGGACCAGCAAGCAACAATATAAAGAAATTTTTTCATAAAACTTACCTTAAACGTGCTTTTCGTTAGAGAAATTCATAAATTGCATAATAAATAATTCAGTAACAATTGTAAAACTCCAATTTGTCTCTTAGTTTCATTTAAAACAACCACAATTTCCTTACAAAAATTTCTTTTTCAAATGAACTGTAAATTCATGACATCCCTGTATTAATAATCAATTTAACTATTCAAAATAGCAACAGCTGGTATTTTAATCACATAAACATTCACAATAACACAGTAATCACAGACTTGGTATTATTAGACATTGACATATTATGTTTAATCTTAAAATGTTTTATTTCATCATTTAATAAAAAACCAATTCTTAAATGTAAAAAATATTGTTCTATTAAATTTTAAAATCATATTTCTAACTGTGTTTTCTCAAAAAAATTAAATATTTTGTTCATTTACACAGGTTTACGAAGTAACCGGTTTCTATACAACATTTCTCCATCACTAACCGCATGAGCCGTTTTGACATTTCTTGTGTGTGTCTGTTTACGTAAATTTTTAAAAAGCATTTTAGTTCAGAAAATCTTTAATTAAAATATAAATAAAATGAATCAGGCTGATGTGAGCAAATTGATGTCTCAACTGCGTTTCGCAGTACGGCCCAAGCAGCGCAATTTAAAGAATCCCGATGGCCCAGAAGGACGTCTTATGAAGTTGAGAAAAACAGTCACCGCTCTGGTAAAACATGAACGCATAGAACTCTATCACAATCGTGCTGATGAAGCCCGTGGCTACGTAGAATTGGTAAGTAACAGTGGTACTTTATTAATTCAAACAAGTAAAGTGTTACGCTTTTGTTTTCCAGTTAATTTCCGATGCCATACGTCATGGTGATCGTCATAAGGCCACCATGGAATTAGCCGATTTTTGGCTGTTGGAAAAACAATTGGTCCATAAACTGTTTAAAGTTTTAGTGCCTCGTTTTGAAAATAGCAAAGTTTCCTTTACACGCATGTATCGTGCTCCCCGAGACTATCCCGGCATGTATTACCAAAAGGCCGTTTTGGAATTAAGAGGCAATCCTTATCCTTCACTATTGCCCGATTTTTCACAAAATCGTAATTTCTTACACAACATACTATTGGATGAAGCCAGAAAAGACTTTAGACGTGAAAAATTAGCAGATTTGGCTACAAAACTAGCCAGTGAATCTAGTGAAACGGAAAAGAACCCAACAGAGAATGAAAAAGCACCCATAGAAGAGAAGAAAAAGGAATAGTTTATAGACCATCGTTGTTTTATTTAATAATTTCATAGTTATTTTCTTTAATAAGAACTTTAATCGTCTACTGCTGATAGTGTAATAAAAAATTGACTAAAAAGTGGAAGTTTAGAAGTAAAGCTGAATTGTATGAAATTTATATGCATTAATAGTGCATCATTTTTCTGTAGTAAAAGTCTGACCTAGTGATGCATCGCAGTGATGCATTTACGAACATACCCGGTATCATTGGTGCTTTTTTACTAATTGTATTCATTATTAGAGATATAAAAGGATAGGTGCCGGCAAATGCTTATTGAAAAATAAAAAGTAACTTTTTCGGTACATTTGTGTACGTGTTATACTTTTTTCCTACTCTTAGTATTCTTTTCCAACTCTAAGTACTTGATTTAATCAAATCTTAGTACCTCATAATAATTAAAAAAAAATATGAACTGGAGCTTTGATCAGCAACTATTTTAGACTTTAAGTTTCTTTTGTTTTATAAGACATGTTTTTATATCGCCGTTCGTCAAAAAAAATTAGAACTTTAATGCCAATAATTTTAATTGTTTTTTCTAAGTATTATACAAAAGTTAATGGCAATTCCCATCAATTTCCCCTCAATAACTATAAAATTTTTTTGAGCACTGCAACTCTTTTTAAATTACCAACTAATGGTTACATCCCTGTTTTTACCAGCAGCTGTTTATTGTTATTGTGAATGATTTTACTTTGTGTTTTTAACACAAAACTAAAAGAACAAAGATTGTTTTGTACGTGGGAGAATTAAATTATAAAATTACAAAAAAATAACTGTTAATAAAATGGAAAGTGATAATGATAGTTTGGAAGAGGGAAATGTATTTTATTTTGAAAGTGACCATTTGGCTTTGAGAGGCAACAAGGATTATACGAATATGTTGCGTACCATAGCGATATTGGAGGCTCAAAAGATACGAGTACAGCAGCAAATCGAGGAATTGGCAGAGGCTAAGAAACGTTATTTGGAAGATCCAGAATTATTTTTAAAGAAAATCAAAAGTAATGAAGATCTCGTAAGCCCAAATTATATAACCATAGCGACGGTAAAATATAATTAAGTTTTCTAGACGTTTTGAAATTCCCGCCATTTTTTCTTGCAGATACCCGAAATAAGCCATTATGATGATATGCCTCCGGAAGAAGTTAGAATCAAAGAGGAGCCAATATCCGCCCACGCAGACAATAAAACTGAAGTTCAGTTAAATAGAGGTCGTGTTGTAGATGAAACTAAACCGGAAACTTTCAATCAACTCTGGACTGTTGAGGAGCAAAAGCGTTTGGAGGAGCTGCTCATTAAATATCCCGAAGAACGCATAGAAATGCATAGATTTACAAAAATTGCCAAAGCTTTGGGTAATCGTACGGCAAAGCAGGTTTCCAGTAGAGTACAAAAGTATTTTCAAAAACTGCACAGTGCCGGCATGCCCATACCGGGACGTATACCTAAAAATAGACGTGTGGGTCAAGCTAAATCTAAGCACTATTATAGGCCCTCCACATTTTTTCC
This sequence comes from Wohlfahrtia magnifica, assembly GCA_023159175.1. Lineage (NCBI taxonomy): Eukaryota > Metazoa > Arthropoda > Insecta > Diptera > Sarcophagidae > Wohlfahrtia > Wohlfahrtia magnifica. The sequence goes on from JAKWBJ010000206.1 coordinate 1,088,444, forward strand.
CTCTCACAATGTACCCGTGCATATGCCAGAAGATGATTGTCTGCTGCAAGATCTACACATGCCAACAATGGAAAAAACCAGATCCAATTCTGTAGATACCTTAAGTGATATTAAATCGGAACCTATTACCTCAGAAATACGCCAACAAATTGTGAGAATTTTGAAAATTGTTAAACAAGAAAAACTAAATGCTCCCGAAGGTTATAATCCTGATCCTATGGCTGCTAAATGTGAATCTTGTCAATTTGCTAGCATTTCACCTTTACGCTGGCGTTGTAATACCTGCTATTGTTCTTTGAATTTATGTTCGGATTGTTTGGTCCATCAATTGATTCAACATAAATTTGATCATTTCTCACATGATGTTGTAGCTGAAAATGAAATGTAAATAGTGTTTGTTTTCTTAGGAGTTAATTTTTATATTTTTGTAAATTTTATATATTAAATCAACAAAATGACAGTCAATTTATGTTACAATTTCATTCTTTAAATTTAAGATTCAATTTCATTTTACATAATTTCATACAATTTATCAAACTCCATACCATCACATACATATGTGGGTAAATTTTCATTATGGTTTTGACTATTCCTAAACAGAAATATATATATTGAGTTAAATAGAAGGCATTTTTTTTAATTATATTACGAAAAAACATATTACTCGTATTCAGGCCAGATAGTTAATTCTTTTTATCTCTATTTTAGACAATATAGCCTGTTTCTTCACTGCAATACATTTTTATTCTCAACAATTTGAAAAATGAAAAACCATAAAATAACGTTTTTATATAGCTGGCGGCTGTCTCGGTTGCTGGTATTACTTCCAGGAAGCAGTATTAGCATGGCTGCCTCCAACAGTGAAATTGGGTGACATCCTGATACTGCTCGCAAGGCGGAATTCTAATCTGCGTACTGGCAACTGGAAGATTGTTTATTGAGCACCTAGTACGGAGGCCTTAACATTCTTTAGCTAAGTAGGTGATTGGTCTATTGTAGCAGGTCCAAGGGTGGGTAGATGAGATTGGTGCCATCTGTCGTTGCCTAGAAACAACCTTGCTTATTATCATCAACATCATTATCATCCTGATTCGGCACTTTTGCGAACACTGCGACCCTTAGGATCTATTGTGTCTCTACTGGTCTATATAGCAGTCTGCTCAACAGATCTGCTGTCTTCCTAATAAACATCAGCGGATCTAAAATCATAATGATGGATATGTCACACAGTGAGACCCTATGTCTACCTAAACATTTCCATCTAAATCTATCGAGAATCTCACATTCACACAATATATGTTTCGCTATATCTAATGCCCAGTCTATAAAGATCCACATCTGTGACTGCCAGATGTGTCCATTTCAGTGCGCTTTCAGTCTATAATTGCCTCCTAACGGAGTTTCTATTCCGGCCTGCCATATTTGAGAAACTCAGAGCGGCGCCCAAATTGAGTACTTCTCGCCGTTCTAGAGTGACGAAGTCCCCTTTGGGCATTCCATAGCTTCAATTATCTCGCAATTTTCCAATTTAATTTCTTTAAGGATGGTAGTAAGTTGCGCTGCACAGTAAGGTTCTAGAGCGATGTAGGCTCTCATTCGTTGTTTCGTTACCATCTATCGCACAGTGTCCAGATAGTCAAAATAACTGGACCTTATTTCTACGCGAAAGCTTTTGTCCTTAATGCAGCTTGGCTGTCAGAAAATATATTAATAGTCTTAGCCTTTAGCCCAATGCTTTAACGGCTATGATCTCAGCCTAAAAGACATGCAGTTATCGGCCAGGAGGGAGAAACCTACCAAAGGGTATGCAAGGGAAAACTGAATTTCGGTCTGAGATGCAATTGCACTTCGCACTGCCTCAGTATTAGATCGTAGGCAACAAGAAGTAAACAAATTCATCCACCAGTCATATCAGGCTATCTCGCACATTTTTCATTGCGTTACACGATGATTTATTCACTTTAAGATGCATTGCGAGAGATCTAGGTTGTTTATACTTTATAGGACCCAAGATCTTAAAGATGCAAGGTGGTACCCGCTGGTGCAATATCATCCACTATTCAGATATCTCTCACGGAGTTTTCCCCATGTTTAGGAAGCCATTTAAGGCTTATTGTTGAATGTCTCGCTGTCTTTAGAGAATCTCCGAATTCGGAAAGAAACAAATTCCTTCGAAGCTCAGATGAAAGCCGATTGACAGGAAAACCTTAGAGACTTAGCATGTTAAATCACACTAAAGCAGGACTGTGGCACGAAAGGTGAAAGATTGTACCTCCGTTTCCACATTACGACAATAATCGTTAGATAGATAGAACTTATCTATTTAGCATTAGCTCCAAACCAACAGGGTCTTCTGATAATAGTCAGCAGGACATACATTTGTGCAATGTCTACAAATTTTTTCTTATCCTTTATTTAAGAATAAATTAAATAGACTAACTTAGAGTTAAATGTTCATTTTAAACAAAGGGCCACTTAACTCGATCATTTTCTAAGGTCTTCAACTCATTCCATGTCATATTACGATATTAGCATTCAATTTTAACCATCCGCACTCATGTATTACGAAGCCTGCCAGGAGTTTTATCTTGTTGAGAATTCCAGTACAGCGTTTGCCTCGAAATACTACTACTCGGCCTTAATATATGGCCAATCCATGTCCATTACGTCTGCGGATTTCGTATTCAATTGGCCTACTGTTAGCTACCGACAGTAATTAACCATTTGTGACTCAATTCTGCCAAAATATGGGAAGAATTTGCTTCAAGCTCTTATTGTGGAATGTTTGCAATCTATTTCGAGAATTTTGATTTGACACTGCTATCAAAGATCTTTTGTTTTGTATTAGTCGACACATTGTTTGCGCACCATATTCTGTGCAGATATTGAAATGCATTTCAGGCTTTGTTTATTTGGACCGTGATATCCTCATTAAAACCCCCGTTCTTACTTATGGTACTGGCCAGATATGAGAAAACTTACGCATTTTGGATTGTTTGCCCCTCAAGTTTGAGTGCTGATTTGCGTTCCTGCGTTTATTTTCAGCCCGATCTTTTTGCCATTTTCGGATAGGGTGTGAATGCTGTTTGTTTTTTTCCGGACCCCACAGTCCAAAATCAGTAAAAAAATAGAACGGGAGACAACAACAAATTGCTCAGTTCTAAAGCATATGGGGAAAGAAGCCACAAAAATCGTAAATATGCGAATTATTCAGTTGCACTGCTTTCATTGCCATACGCACTCATATTACTGTAACACACCTAAACTATCTAATTTCACATTGAACGTAGTCCAAATATCCTAGGCTAGTGGTTTTAAAATTATCACAACTAGAGTTTTTCTATCTGATATCCTATACAACTCAGCTAATTGGCGTTTGTAAAATGGAAAACAATTTTACCAACAGAAAGTTATATAATTACATCAGACAAGGAGACAAACAATCTTCCACCAAAACAGGTTCAAAAAATGCAGAAATATAATCCACAGTTCTCAAGATAATGGTCTAACCCTACTAACTGATTGTGTGCATTCTGCCGCACGAAATCCTTTGTCCTCCCTACTATATCAACTCGAAAGTAGTGCAGCATAGCGAAGAGTGTGTTTGAAGGTGCTGATCAAGCAAAAAATTAATTTATCTATCAAAGACCAGAAAAAGATCCCTTGTTGATACCTGCCGAAAGAAAACGACACCTAAAAATAGAAGAAGAAAAAAAAACGATAAGAAATACGAAAAAAGAGAAAAAAGCAAAGAAATCTCTCTACAACGGAATTCAGCGCACCATCTAACTAATACCCAATACAAATACCTCCACGTCAGAAATCCTGGTAGATGCAACCTTACAAAGGCCACTAAAAACTCCTAGTCCAATAGCCTAAGCCTAGTTTTCTGAGGTCTAGGGCAAAGTCACAAAATGTCAGATTAGCTTCATATTTTTATTTAGTAAAGTTTAACTATAGCCCGGTATTTAATGAAAACCTTCAAAATTTTACAAATTTCGTTACAGTCGGTCTTTACCACCTACAACTTTTTTCTTTTTTCGTTATTGTTTTTATTTCTTTAAATTCTTGCAAATACATAAACCACTTTTTAAGTGAAGTCGGCTGTACAGTGTACACAAAATGTTCCATTTTTAAATTTCCCGAAAAATTTATAAGAATAAAATGTTCACCTTTGTGTGTTTTTGTATTTCTCTCTCATTCTTATTTTATGTTGGTTTCCTTCAAAATCCACTTCCTGGCCAAGCCCCTGTAAACAATGACTTTCTTATTTTATTATTAATAGACGACATTGTTTTTTCAACAGTTGCTGTTCGAAAAGTCAGTCTACACTTCACTTTACCTTTTTTACGGTAAAATTAAAAAAAAAAACAGCATTTAAAGAGGTAGTTAATGATGTTCAAGTTTTTTATTATTATTTTTTATTTTAATTTGTAGACTAAATAAAGGTCTTTATTTTTAAGTTCAATTGTTTGTAAGGGACTTTAAAATTAAATTTCAAAAAAGAAATTAATAAAGCGAAAGTGCTATGGATTAAATGTTTGTAAATTTCCATTCACAGATAATTTAAGGTGATTGGGGCCTTCACGGCTTTTTTCCGTTATTTTTTTTTTTTTTGTACAAATAATTCACAAAATTCTGTTAAATGTTTATCGTTTTACCAAATTAAATTATTTAAGATCTACTTGAAAAGTGTCAGGAAGTTTTGGAATTAATATGAATGGTAAGCAAATATTTTAATGACAATTTACCGAAGTCTGGTATTTTACCAATTTTTACTTCATTCGACACAGTGTCAAATGAAATTTTAAATAAATTCGATTTCATTAAGATTTTTATGGAAAATTTGGTGAATTAGATGACAACCAAATATTATCGAACCAAATATTATCCTTTATTCAGCGCAAGGCCTAAAGACCTACCTTATGCACAGTCAATTAGGACCTTTACCTTTATTATTATCCCTGACCTGGCATTGGATAATAAGTTCGTAGCGTTTTTATCAAAGGATTTTATTTCAACAAAAATCAATAACTAATACGATAGTTGCTATTTACGATTCTTGACCAAATTGTTGATGCCTTCCCGTTAAAAATCGTTCGGTACGGTTTCGAATAAGTTGTTAAGCCAGCTTTTAAGGTCCTCTTCATTGTCGAAGGTAACGCAGATGGTAATCCTTCAGTGCAGGGTCGGGAGAATACGGCAGATTTTAAAGAATCCCATTCGCTTTGACTACTAGTGCAACAAGGGGTCTGGCATGGTTGTGAAGAAGTATGTTTTTTTCCGTTAAATTCCATTAAATTTTTCTCCAATTCACAATTTGCTTAGCAACCGTCCTTCTGTAAAAGTGCTCTTAGACTATATTCATCGAATTCAGAGGTGTTTTCCGTTGCTGTCGACGTCAAAATCATTTTATTCGAATTTTCAAACCATTTCCAAGCTGTAGACTTGTTCATGACACCGTATAACTTCAAAACGCGACATTTACAACAGATGGTGTACCTTCTACACATCGTTTTTAATAGGTTTGGTATGGAAAGGAGTCTCACTTCGGCCAGAGATTTAGCCCATTATGATAACACAGGCATAGAAGCTAACCCGTGACATTCATTCTTTAAAGTTTCGCTAAAGATGACAAGAAATAGGAGGCCAAAAGCTTACGTCGTCTGATAGCAAGTTCTGGACACTGACACATGAGCTGAAAGACAGTCTCCTCGCCACAACTCTTGCAAAAATAATGTGAGCATGCCTTCCAATCATGCAATGACCCGTAAGGACCGCAATTGTGCATTGGATGGCCATGCGATTTAGTCCTCTTTTAATCGAAGTCGGTCCAGCAGAGTTTGCCGATACCGCACGTACTCACATGCCGCCAACGGGATTGAGCTTCGCCATACACCAACCGGAGAATATCCAGCCTAACCGAGGCAATCGGGACACCAATGATAGGCTCCCGCTCGAAAATATCGAGTTCAGTAACTGCTCTAGTCAGTTCATCAGAAACGTAATTCCCTATGATAACTCTGTGTCCCGGAGCTCATATGAGAGGTACTTTCGAATGAGCCGAGATTTCCTTGCAAGGAACTTGATCGGAGTTTGACGGTCTGAGTAGTTCAGAAGATTTTCAGGGAAAATCCCGCCACTCAGTAAGCATTGCACAGCTCTCAGTGGTCACTCAAACTATAAGACAGTCCAAGGTTAAAACTCTCTATGTATATATAAACTACAGTCCACTCTGCCCATCGTTCTTAATAACTTATATGACATTTTGGAGTGTTTAAGGAAAGTTTTCTGCTTGCCTTGAAATAGTCAAATTTCCTTTCAACAAAGCATCATTCTGCTTCAATTCAAAAAAAAGGATATGGCAGTGGTGCAGCACATCGATGGTGCACCTAAAAGCTTATTCTGAATATATTCCATCGATTTCAATATGCTCGGTTTGTGCGATTTGGAAGTGATGATTTGAAAACGGAAGACATAGATAATGAATTTGAAGCATTATTTCATAAAAATGGTTTTAAAGCCAAGAAAATCTAACAAAATCGTTGGGAATCCCTTAAGCAGTAATTTTCAAATGTTTGCAAGCAGCAGGATTCATGCTGCTTAAATGTCATATACAGAAGTATATATTTTTTTCCATGAAATAAGTACTGGTAAGGAAAAATAGATTCATTACTACAATCCGTAGCGTAAGAATTCGTATGTATGTGTATATGGCCGGCTAACCAGCAGAATCAATGCCAAGGTTAAGTATTTAGGGTACTATTTTGTATTTGTTAAGTTCAGAAGGTTGTCAAAAGGTTATAATGAGCGGCAGAAATCTCGCCAAACTATCTTAGGAGATCTGTACCAAGCTCAATCGATTTTCTTGAGACTAGCATTAGCCGAAAAACTAGCGGAATATGCGACCAAACATAAAAAGACTGATAAACGGGCAAACATGTTTGAACAATGTTGTCAGAATTGTCACACACAATGTATGCATGTGACCATTTATTTATCTTTCACACACACAAACACAATGTTGTAACATGTTTTAAGATCAGATAAAAATTATTTAGAAGATAGTGGTTGGAAAGTTTTGCCTCATCCGCCATTTGTTTCTATCGATGCAGAAGGCTCTCAGTTGTAAACGTTTCAGTTTAGAACAGGCCATTGAAAATTGGCTTCATACGCTCTTAACTAAAGAAAATAAGCAATTATTTTAGTTTGGAATGAGAGTTGCCAGATTCAGCATAGCAAAATTCTTAACAATTATGCAAAAAAATCTTGATTTTGAAAAAAAGTCATGACAGTAAAAATTATCAACGTTCGTAAATCTTCGGTTACTAAGTGTCCGTAGATGACTCTGAAATTGAGTATATCTGGTAATATTAATTGCATCAGGTAACGCTTGTTTGGTACGTCCGAATGATTGCCGCCGATAAAAAGTGGATCATGATGTACGACAATAATGTGAAGGTGAAGATTCACAGATGGTGGTAAAGCCAGAATTGACACCAAAAAAGGTAATGCTGCGAGTATGGTAGGATTGGAAGGGAAGTGTTCATTATGAGCTTCTAAAACCTGGTTAAACGATTGTGTCTGATCTCAGCTGTCAACAACTAACAGGATTAAGGCATACATTTCAATTAAAACGGGCAAAATTTATCAACAGAAAGGGTGTTGTATTCCATCATGAGTGTCCGTAGATGACTGTGAAATTGAGTATATCTGGTAATATTAATTGCATCAGGTAACGCTTGTTTGATACGTCCGAATGATTGTGGCCGATAAAAAGTGGATCATGATGTACGACAATAATGTGAAGGTGAAGATGCACAGATGGTGGTAAAGCCAGAATTGACACCAAAAAAGGTAATGCTGCGAGTATGGTAGGATTGGAAGGGAAGTGTTCATTATGAGCTTCTAAAACCTGGTTAAACGATTAATTCTGATCTCAGCTGTCAACAACTAACAGGATTAAGGCGTACAATTCAATTAGAACGGGCAAAATTTATCAACAGAAAGGGTGTTGTATTCCATCATGACACCGGCAGACCACACATATTATGACGCATCCACCATATATCCCAGAAGTTACACCTTCAGACTATCATTTGCTTCGATCTCTGCATAACTCTCTATAAGTGGTGTAAATTTAAATTCTGTAGAGGCCTTCAAAATACAACTGCATACAGATGTTCTACACTGATGGAATAATTGCTTTACCGAAAAAGTGGCAACAATATGTTTAACAAAACCGCACCTATTTGATTTAATAAAACTCGTTTTAAATATAAGTAAGTATTTAATTTTTGGTCAAATTTGTAAACAAAATTTTTCGAAGACAAATTTAAAAAATTTAATTATAAATATTTTAGAAAACTACACTAGGAAACAAATGCACTTAAAACGATTTACATTATTAATTCACTAAAGAAAACTTACAAAATTGTGGGGTAAAAAATTTTGAAAAAATTGAATTTTTCTTGATTTTTGACAAGTTGTAAAAATTCTCGTAAGTTAAGCGAAATCAAGGCTCTCTGGCAACCCTACTTGGAGTCCATATGTCGTTAAAGATATGATAAAAGGTCATAGCTAACGATGGTCAGTACTCTGAATAAATTTATGTATATTTTACCCATATTTTACAGTGACCAACTAAAATTTGACAAAAAATACCAGATAATTATCATATCGTAAGAAGCACATTATTTAGTCGGTATCATCTACACTTTTTATATTTAAAATGAAGCTTAAATTATTATTTCCTTTATTTAAAATCGTATACATATCGTTTATATGTTTTTCATTTAATTTGACACATATTTTTATTTAAATTCATCAAAAATGTTAAAAAAAATATGTTTTTATTACTGAATTCCTGAAATAGGTCAACCAATACATGTCATATGTTTTTAAATACAAAAATGTCGACATACAAATATGAATTCAAAAATACAATAACAAATGTACGTACAGACATACTCGTAGCATCGTTCGTGGTCATCAGCGTTGCCAATTAAGTAAAATAAGTTTTCCTGTAAATTGTGCAGATTTTGCAGTTTAAAAATTTTGTTATTTTAATGAAAATTTCATTTAATTTCTCTTTATTTAGCAGCATTAATTTGATTTTGTCTTATATTCTATACAAGGTTTAGAATTTTTGATGGGGGCCTGGCCGGGGCTCTGGGTCATGGACAATTTGCCATTTTGTGGGGGGAGGGGGCTGGTCTGTGGCGCGTGGATCAGGGAATGCGACTTTAGCATGTGCCCAGTGGCATTTTCACCATTTTTGAATGGCCATGCCATCTTTACAGATGGATCTAAAACCGAGGAGGGCACTGGTGCAGGAGTCTCTACCTTGCGGACAGTGACATCAAACTGTCCTTTAGATTCCCGGATGAGTGCAGCGTTTTTAAGGCCAAGATCTTCGCTGTCCTCAGAGCAGCTTAGCGTTTTGCGACTTGGCTGCTGAGGAGGATGGTGTGGTTTCTTACTTGGGCAGTCAGGTAGCTATTAGGGCGCTGACTGATCGCCATGTCAGCTCAAGGCTGGTTGCATTGTGTAGGAGTATCCTTACGTCGTTTCTGGATGTGTGCAGTATAAAATTGTGCTGTAGTCCGTGGCACGCTGGCGTGAGAGGAAACGAGACTGCAGATGTACTGGCAAGAGTGGGCGTCTGTGAAACCTTCGCTTGGTTTCTTCGGAAGCTTGATTGGTAGCTGGGCCAGTCGTAGAGTAGAGGAGTCAGGGAGGAGACTGTAGGGTCTCCAGGTTGCCTTGGGCGCGACTTGATCTCTCTAAGGCGGAATGGATCTTCAATTTCAGAAAGGAATCTCTTAAGATTCTCATATGCCTTGTGACAGAAACACTGCGCTCTGAGGATAAGGACTGAGATGTGAGCAGCAGGCTCCCCTATCTTCTGCCTAGCTTGCGGCGATAGTGGAGAACCGGAGTCTGTAGAACATATCCTCTGTTACTGTCTGGATCTTTATGGGCGCAGGCTCAGGTTGCTGGACCGGGCTCTTTTGATTGCTTGTAGTAGTAGTAGCAATTAAAAAATATCGGTTCTTTTATTGAAATGCAATTGTTCTTAATTCTTGAAGCCCAGAGCTGGATCACGTCGTTTTAAAAATAAGCAGATGCTGATGGAGAGTTTGAAATAAAAGTGCCAATCAATACTAACAATAATTCTAACAAATCTCATAAAAACTATGTCAAAAAGGTGTGCGGAGGACAAAGTACTGAATGTTGCTTAAGTCTCGAATAGCTACTGAAGGAGCTAATTTGGTTTTTGCTGTTGTATTACTTGGTAGAGAATGGTACCTAAGGAAACAAAAAATTAAATGTTTTACTTTGAATAAATCAGTTAGTAATATACGAGCCCTTAATTGCCTCGACAAAAAAAGTTGCTAAGTTTTGAACAGCACTGTATGTAAATTCATGCACTACGTATTTAATCGTGTGTGTGTCTCTGAGGTATGTTGGGTAAGGCACTCACCTTCCAATCAAGAAGTCCACACTATCTGGAAATTTTAAACAACGATATCACCGCACAACATTAGCGACTGGTTATTTGTATTTACGCTGTGAAAAATTCCACTTACCTCGTAACTCTAAATTACATTGAGATAATATCTCTTATATGCTCGAATTCAGAATACTGATATCTTACTGTAAACTACAAGCTCTACTTTTATCAGTAAGGACGTTTTACCACAAGCATGCACTTCAAACGTACGCGCCGACAGGAAAGATTGGATCATTTTTATAGTGCTTGTAGGGAAATTGTAATTAATCATTTTGATGATCATGCCACACTGAGACAAAAGCTGCTTTCATATCTAACAGGACCATGTCAGTAGACTTTCCAGCATTAAATTTGTTGTGCCCTCGTTTTCTGATACATAGTAGAGGGTGTACGGTGTTGTGCTGTCGCCTTTCTCTTCAACAAACTTATTAAGTTTTTCTTTAATAATTTTTTGCAAAATTTTGCTTACGGATGATAAGAAGCTAATTGGTTTGTAGGAAGATGGATCTTTTGGAGACTTAGTTGCTTTCCTAAAGGGAATAACTTTGGATTGTTTTCATGCCTTTGGAAAATAAGAAAGGCGGAGCCATAATTACAACCTCTAAAGTAATAATTTCATCCCATTTGCTAATATTACTGTGGTGAGGCTTACTCGTACCTTTTTGAATGCTACAATATAATTATCCCTTTCGTTTTGGACACTGACCACAAAGAAGTAGATAATTCACACAGTGTGTGGTACTAACATTTAGGTCTAAGAGAGTTGCGTTTTTCTGCGCAGTCGAACAGTGGGATTACACGTAAGTACGTACGTACGTATGAGTATAGAGTGGGCAATTTAATAGTTTAAATTTGAATTAGCAGTTATTTCGAATTTGACAATGCTTTTGTCATTCTATTCAGTATATTATCTCTACTGAACGAAATTAATCGATTAACGTTTGTGAAACGTTGGGATTTATTGGAAATTTATCATCATTTAAAATTATCTTTTCGGATGAAGCTCATTGTCATCTTGGTGACTACGTTAATAGGCAATTTGTTGTTTGTTTGTTGCTCAGAAAACCCAAACGTGGTCTTACGAGTGACTGTTTGGTTCGGCTTGTGGAGCGGAGATATAATTGGCTCTATAGTATTGATGTGAACGATGATGCAGCTTGCCACAATCGATTTATTGCGCTCAAACGTTTGATGGCCGTTTAATTAGCCGAAAAGGTGATGCTAGTTGGTCGCCAAGAAGTTGCGCTTTGACGCCGTTAAAGACAAGCATTTTGCCGATAAACCAGAGACAATTGAGCATTTGAAGGCCAACATTCGTTATGCCATTGCCGAGATACGACCCCATACACTCGAAAAAATTCTTGCAATTTGGTCCGATTGAAAGGGGTACTATGAGGCCAGCCGCGGCAACCATATGAATGAAATAATATTTTATTTCTAATAAATTTGGCAAAATTTCGAACCGTTTTTATTTATGGCATTTTTAAATTTAAACTTTTGAATTGCCCAAAGCCTTAAAGGTAATTTTATTGCAGAACTTCGGTTTATTTTATCTATAAACTAAACCTTTTTTGAGTTACGCGGAATATGTTGAACAATCTTTTCCATTTTGAAATATCGACAACGGTAAAACAAGAGCTAACCCAAAAAAGCGGTTAGTACTACTAGATTCAGTGTAATTGAAGCCGGCTTAACTGCCAGGTACCAAGCGTGTCGAAAAAGAAATTTAAAATTCGAGTCATATCATGGTTTATGTGCATATGTATATTTGTTGTGTTATGCTTGAATAAAAAATACACTATTAAATAAATGATCAGATATGCTCCGTAAACCGAAATCGAATGAAACTACAAACTGCTACAATTTTCAAAGCAGACAAGATTATGATATTTTGTCTTATTATTTAACTTAATGACGTTTCAATTAACTTCTTTTATTAACAAAAGTTTAAAATAATAATTTTGTTCTTCTAAATTTTCGGTTTCCCTAAAAAAATTATGGCAACACTGGTGGTCACACAAAATTCTATGAATAATTCACAACGAAATGAATTTACATTTGAACAACTGCAGGCGAAATGTTTAAATTCCCCCTTTTCTTAAGCCACCTCAAATGCTGCTAAAACATATTCAAATTTATCAATACGATTAAACTATTAATAGGAATACAATTACTATTTTATTCATGCTCGAAATACTACAACATTTATGTACACACACACACAGACATAGACTTGTAAACAGAAAATTTATTGTGTCCAAAATACGAATACAAATTGAATTTATGCATAATTAAAGAGAACAACACTGAAAGGCCAGATGAAAATGATGAAAGAGAGAGACAGAGAGAGTGAGAGAAATGGACAGTATGAGAGTAACAATGTTGCCTTTCATTATAATAAATATTTAAATTTCAATCAGCATACAGTAGCCTGTCAGACTCATCAACAACATCATCGTCATCGTCATCATCATCATCATCATCATCGTCAACCTCCTCACCAACAGGACAATCATATTAAAAAATTACGCACCAATACAAATGTACATATAATTTAATAAACATACAACAGCAATAATAACAACAACAATGATAACCAAATGAAACGAAATGAAAAAAAACTAAATCAAAATATGGCGCCATTCAAAGAATACAAATATGATTACAATACACTCGCGCAATGAGAAAAAGAAAAAAAGGAACATTAATAATAAAGGGTCCGCCAAATAAATTTTTTTTTTAAATGCTATAAAACTGAACTACTACTGAATATTTTCCCAAATATCTTTTTTTATTTGAGAGCACAATCCTTCCGGTTAATAATGGAAAATAATTTGATTCAAATGGCTGCCTCGGCTGGCCATGCAGTAGCCTACACGATCGGTCCAATTTTTAAGCACATTATCGATTGTGTGCAGCTGTATTTCACCAATGGCTTTACGAATATTGTCCTTTAAAGCGTCAATTGGCTCTGGTTTGTCGGCGTAACACTTATCTTTGACGGCACCCCACAAATAATAGTCCAACGGTGTCAAATCGCAGCTCCGAGGTGGCCAAATAATGCGATGTGGCCTGATAATGCGATCTTCAAAAATAGGACGCAAAACATCGAGTGTAGCTTCGGCTATGTGGCACGTAGCGCCGTCCTGTTGAAACCAAATGTTGCTAATATCCTCCTCTTCAATTTTTGTGAGCAAAAATTCGTTCAACATGGCCCGATAACGATCGCCATTAACTGTAACGGCCACTCTTTGCTCATTTTCGAAGAAAAATGGCCCAATTATGCCTCACCAAACAGTGACTCGTCTTGGGTGTATCGGCTTTTCCATGTATGCGTGCGGATTTTCTGTGCCCCAAATGCGACAATTTTGCTTGTTTACATACCCGCCAAGATCAAAATGAGCTTCATCTGAAAAGATGATTTTTTTTTGGCAAAATCGGCATTTTCTGTAAGTCGATCGCAGGCCCCAGATTCCCAGCGTTGTTCAAGGGTATACACAACCATATTCGTTCAGCGGAAGGTTAAAACTAATTATCTGTCAAATCAGACATGAGCTAAGTGTTACCATTCACGAAATAAGCATTAGTTGAAAAAAAAACGTTAGATGGCGGACCCTATACAATACAGCTTCAGTAATATATAATATGTATGCATGTAACAGTAATCAAAAAGCAAGAACAACTACTACTAATAACAAATCATAAATGTAAATAATAAAAATAAAAGACAACAACAAACACAATAACAATGTAAATACAAAAAATAACAAATAGCAGAGAGTGTGTTTATTTGGCTGTACTGTGTTAGCCAGTGCGTGCTTGCAAATAGTAATTCTCACCTTTAAAAGTAAAGCTTTTTCTATTTTCATATTCAAAAAGTTTTCTCTATCTCTCTCTTTCTCTTACTGTTTTTCTCTTTTTTGTGTTCTCTTACTAGCAGATTTCATCAGAATAGAAAGCAACAAAATCAACAAATGCAAATGAAAGGCAACATCCTCTTATTTAAGAAGGAAAGAAAACAAATATTTAATTAAAAGCCGCTTGTAAAGAATTTTCTGTATATGCATACATATGTAGGTGTGTGTACCTGTGATGTTTTACTTTTTTTTTCTGGGATAATAAACACGGTTCGCTGCAAAATCGTCATAAATTTTCACAAGAATCTTAGTATTTCTTGTTTAAATGTAAAATGCTTGTCCTAAGATCTTTATAGTATCAAGAGGAAAGTCGAGTGTCCCTGTAATGAATATACATGGGATCGGGAAATCACTTTATTATTTATCAACTTCATTATAAAGAATTTAAGATTTTATTGCAAAATTTCTATTAAAAATAATCAATTTTCCTCCTCAAGAAAAGCTTTTTATACATCTAGAGAATAAATTACATTAATCGGCACGTTACACCTCATTTCCATGAAGGTACGAAGTACGCCAATTGAAACGCATTACAATGTAGGTAACGTCTTTAGTGACTTTTACCAGATCTTCACCTGTTATTCATCACGATCTCTTTTGCTTACATCGGCATTTTTCCGCATTATGTTTTTACAATTCCATGTCTTTTTTTCAATTTTCTAACCACCCTGCAGTAGCTTATAAGTCTACGTGTCGCACTCTTTGACTTTTTGCTTTATTAGTGGTCCAGTTACTTTTACTTTAGTTAGTTATTCCTACTAAGTGCGGCGGTTATTCATTTGATCATTGCTTCATAAATATCCTCAAAAATACAGGTTCGAGGTGCTTAATTGCTTGTCTTCTACATTTTCTTGGCTTACTTTCTTGTTTTTTTCTAAATATTTGATAAAGTGCTGGGAAGAATTATTATTTTGAATACAAGAGGGTTAAATTTACATCCATAGAATTATTTCATTATAAAGAAAAATTTTCTCTATTGAAATTCATTATAAGGAGCTAAAAGTACATTTAAATTGTAACAAAAAAGCTGTATTTTTGAAATGAATTCAGAATTTCACTATAGTGAAGATCGATTGCACATACGAGGGCGGACTGACATTGAAGGTACCTAGCCCTAGATGGCAGCACAAATACAAAAACTTTTCCTTTCTTAGAAATTACGATCTGTCAAACGTCAGCTGTTAAAATTTTAGCCAAATTCATCGATTAGTTTATTTGTTGTAGTCGTTTGAAGTAAGCAACTTATGTGTTTCTTGGAAAATGGAAAAAAGTGAATTTCGTGTAGTGATTAAACACTATTATTTGAAAGGCAAAACGGCGAAAGAGACAAAAGAAAAGCTTGATAAACATTACGGCAAATCTGCTCCTTCAGATTATATGGTAAAACATCGGATTGCCGAATTTAAACGGGGCCGAACAAGCACTGCGACAATACCATCAACAGGAAGGCCAAAAGGGGTGGTTACTGAAGAAAATATCAAGAAAATCCTCGATATCGTTATGAATGATCGCCGGATTAAAATATGTGAGATTGCTGAAATGGTAAACATATCATATGAACTTGTGTTTAACATTTTGCATGAACATTTGCATATTAAAAAGCTATCGGCAAGATAGGTGCCGCATTTGCGCAGTGTTGAACAAAAACGAATTCGACAGATCACTTCACAGCGGTGTTTGGACATGATAAAGCATAATCCTGCAGATTTTTGGCGTAGTTTAATAACTGTTGATGAAACGACGTGGGTCCACCACTACACACCTGAAACCAAAAATCAATCTAAGCAATGGCTGGAAGCTGGTGCAAGTGCCCCGAAGAAGGCAAAAACCAGAACCAGAACAAAAATAGTTAACAAAGAATAACAGATAAACAACAATTTCATTTAATTGAGTGATAGCTTCTAATGAAAGCACATGTTTGTCGCTTTGCCTATTAAAATTGTTTATTTGTTTTGTTGTTTACTTTGTTGATTGATTTTTTCACACTGCTCTGGCCATTATAGTAAGGATCCCATACTGATGCGTATTCCAAAATAGGTCTCTCAAGTGAAATAAAAAGTTGTTTCGTACTGTAAGGATCAGAAAACTCCTTAGCCCACTGATATAAGCTGAAAAAATTCTAGTGCTTTTTGAAAAGTTGATAACACTGACCACAAATTAAGAGAATTTTCTTGTATATTTGTTATTTTAATTATTCTTATATTTTTGTTGGTTTTGTTTTCGTATCATGAAATGTAGAGCAAATACTATCAATGCTTTTGCGTGTGTACGTGCGTTTGTAAATGAAAATGCGTGTAAATGAAAAAAAAAAAAACATCATTGCAGAGCTGTACCATAAAGTACACAGATGCGAGTAAAGTAAACAAAAAATACAGAGAATGAGAGATAGAGTGTGTGAGAGAGTCTGGAAAAGTTTTTGTTTTTGTTCTTGCTTTCACAGTTACAACACAAATCCGAAAACAAAAAGCCCAAAATAAAGAGAATATTTTGGATGCTGTTTTGTCTTCCATGAATATGCGTTTAAATGAGTGTGTGTGTGTATGTGTGTGGTTGTTTGTGTGCGTATACACTACATTTCTGTGCGATAGTAACGTAGTGTGTTGTGTGCTAAAAAAAGCTTTAAAGGACTATTCAGTTTTCAGTTCAATCGTCAACCTTCATACAGCTATATGGTCGTGGCCCTTGATTCGTGGAAAAAAGATTAATTTTTTGGTGAAAATATTTAAAAGATAAAAGCAAAAAGAAAAAATGTAAAAAGAAGAACTACAGCAAAAATAAAAAAAAGAAAAAAGAAAAAATGGGAATAAGTAAAGAAAAGTAAAAAAAATCATAATATCTGTGTATAATACAAATAGTATGTGTGTGTGTGCGTGTAATACGATAATTTATTGAAAAGCTTTCAGTCAAAAATAATCAAAAATGTTCACTTAAATTTACAATAATTATTGAATTACAATCGTTTCTAATCATTAAATGCTAATCTTGCTCTCGTCTAATAAAAATGTTAAAGCGTGTTGTTGTGAAATAATTCAATGATGTTTTTTCTTGTCTTGTCTTTTATTTGGGTGTGTGCGTTAACAATGTATGTTAGCACATTACATGCATAAACACATATAACAACTACGAGTATATGCGATATACATTTGTATTTATTGTATGTGTGTGATTAAATGTATTCACATATATACATACATATGTATGTAAGTATGCCTTACAGACAGGATACATGTTTTTAACGGTAAATATCAAAAGAATATAAGTAGAATAACTGAGAGTGAGAGTGAATGTAATGTGCATTGTATGCAAGTGTCTGTCTGTCGTTGGTATGTGTACATTGAAGGGGCAGTCATCAATAAAATTAAAAGTGTTGCCAATTCTTTTACTCATTTAGTTTTTTTATTTTCTCATTATTTTTATGTGAACTTTGAGATGTTTACTAACAAAAATAATAATAAAAATAAATTAAAAACCCGTTTCAAAATACGTTTCCGAATAAAATCAATAAAAAACACGTGCGCCCATAGAAAATTTAAGACAATAAAACGCTTGTGAGATATTTTTTCAGTTTTCCTTAATCGACTTTATGTTTTTCTTTTACACACAAATAATAATAAGAGGAAATACATATCGTTGGCCTCTTGTAGAAGGACCATAACACGCAGTATTTCAAAATTAAGTTTTTAAATGATTTCAATACATTTCACATACACACACCTTGTCACATCTTGTTCTTTAACACATACGTTATAAAAAATTGTTATTGGCTTTCGTTTCCTTTGATTTTAATGAGAATAAAATCACCAAAAAAATCATCAAACACAACGTCTAGTTTGGAAGTGAAAGGGTTTCCAAAACTGAACAAAATATGTAAAAGAATCTCCGAAATGAATGAAAATTAAAAAAAAATACTGAAAATCAAATAAAAAACACAGCTTCAAGTCTTTAAACAATTTTATAATTTCTATTGGAAAACACACTATAGGCAAATAGCTTTTAAGGCTATGATAGCACATACATACGTTGTGACCTTGTTGACATAGGCCTTTAAAATTAAACAATAAAGTAATTTAATAGTGTTGTACGAGGGCGGATTGACATTGAAGCTACCTAGCGCTAGATGGCAGCAAAATACAAAAACTTTTTTCCTTGGAAATTATCATCTGTCAAACGTCAGCTGTTAAAATTTTAGCCAAATTCATCGATTAGTTTATTTGTTGTAGTCGTTTGAAGTAAGCAACTTTTGTGTTTCTTGGAAAATGGAAAAAAATTAATTTCGTGTAGTGATTAAACGCCATTATTTGAAAGGCAAAACGGCGAAAGAGACAAAAGAAAAGCTTGATAAACATTAAGTGAATATGCTCCGTCAGATTATATGGTAGAATATTGGATTGCTGAATTTAAGCGGGGCCGAACAAGCACTGCAACAATACCATCAACAGGAAGGCCAAAAGAGGTGGTTACTGAAGAAAATATCAAGAAAATCCTCGATATCGTTATGAATTATCGCCGGGTCAAAATACGTCAGATTGCTGAAATGCTAAACATATCATATGAACGTGTGTTCAACATTTTGCATGAACATTTGCATATGAAAAAGCTATCGGCAAGATGAATGCCGCGTTTGCTCAGTGTTGAACAAAAACGAGTTTGACAGATTACTTCATAGCGGTGTTTGGACATGATAAAACATAATCCTGCTGATTTTTGGCTTAAATTAATAACTGTTGATGAAACGTTGGTCCACCACTACACACCTGAAAGCAAAGAATTAATTGAAGCAATGGGTGGAAGCTGGTGGAAGTGCTCCAAAGAAGGCGAAGACAGCGAAATCAGCCACAAGGTTATGCACACGGAATATTGCTCATCGATAGGGATCCACAATCACAGGAGAGTATTATCGTGCATTATTGGATCAATTGGTTGATGCAATCAGGAAAAAACGACCACATTTAAACAAGAAAAAAGTGCTCTTTCTTCAAGACGACGCATCGGTTCACACAGCATTAGATACGATGCTAAAACTACGAGAAATCCACTTCGAATTGGTTGATCATCCACCTTATAGTCCAGATTTAGCCCCTAGTGACTTTTTCCTGTTTCCAAACTTGAAAAAATGGCTCGCAGGAAATAGATTCATCTCAAACGAAGAAGTGATTACCGAAACTAATGCGTATTTTGAGGAGTTCCCAAAATCGTATTATTCCGATGGTATAAAAAAGTTGGAAAATCGTCTTACTAAGTGTATTGAGCTAAAAGGAGACTATGTTGAGAAATGAATGGTTTTGAAGAAAAAAAATGTTTTTTTCCTACTTAGGTAGCTTTAATATCAATCCGCCCTTGTAGGAGAGTAAATCTAATCGACGAACTATGCCGTATTTGAAAACTGGCCAAAAAGGCAAAAATTAATTTTAAGATTTGTAAAAACTGACTATGATTTTTCAGAGCCCGAACTGAACTGATTCAAAATGTTAGGAAAATGAAGAAAATTAAATGAGTTTTTATTTATTTTTTCTAGTGCTTATTTCGTGAATGGTAACACTTAGCTCATGTCTGATTTGACAGATTATTAGTCTTATCCTTCCGCTGAACGAATACGGTTGTGTATACGCTTGAACAACGCTGGGAATCTGGGCCTGCAATCGACTTACAGAAGATGCCGATTTTGCCAAAAAAGTCATCTTTTCAGATGAAGCTCATTTTGGTCTTGGCGGGTATGTAAACAAGCAAAATTGTCGCATTTTGGGCATAGAATACCCGCACGCATACATTGAAAAGCCGATACACCCAAGACGAGTCACTGTTTTGTGCGGATTTTGGTCCAGAGGCATAATTGGACCATTTTTCTTCGAAAACGAGCAAGTAGTGGCCGTTATAGTCAATGGCGATCGTTACCGGGCCATGTTGAATGAACTTTTGTTCACAAAAATTGAAGAGGAGGATATTAGCAACACAGCCGAAGCTACACTCGATGTTTTGCGCCCTGTTTTTAAAGATTGCATTATCAGCCGCAGAGCTGATGTCGTTTGGCCACCTCGGAGCTGCGATTTGACACAGTTGTACTATTATTTGTGGGGTGCCGTCAAAGATAAGTGTTACGCCAACAAGCCAGAGGCAATTGACGCTTTAAAGGACAATATTCGTGAAGCCATTGGTGAAATACAGCTGCACACAATCGATAATGTGCTTTAAAAAAAAATCATTTGGCGGGCCCTGTACACGGAAAAATTTGAAAATTTTTTTATTTTTATATTATTCGTCATGCGAAAAAGCAAAAAAAGAAAAATTATTGGGTATACAAGTTAATAATGTCGATTTGGACAACATATGGCATAACTATCACATGTGATTTATGTCATTAATAACATATATGATATTTTGGAGGGTAAACATCTATCATTAGTATGCAGTATTCTGTAGACGCCAAAGTGTAAGCCCACATTTTTTGCAATCGCTATAATAATGTCGAATTTTGTTGCCTAAAGGAGATGTTTTGCGGGGAAGTCTGATAACCTCGATTCATTTGTCGGTAGAAGCTTACAGTCAAAAAACTTGTGGACAATGGTCCAAAAGTGGTGATTTTCACACAGAAGACAAGGAGAGATCTGGTCAGCCGAAAAAGTTTGAGGATAAGGAATTGGAACCATTATTCGACGAAGATTATTGTCAAACGCAAGAAGAACTGGCATAATTATTGAGAGGCATACAACAAATCATTTCTCTACGTTTAAAGACATTGGAATTCATTTAAAAGCAATGAAATTGGGTTCTATATGAATCGATGCCGTGAGACTTTGAAAGGCAATTTTGCAAGTAGTAAATGATGCTTGAAAGCTACAAAAAAAGTCGTTCTGCATCGTATTGTTACTGGTGATGAAACTTGGAGACATTACGATAACCTCAGGCGCAAAAAGTCATATGTAAGGCCCAGCCAATCAGGGAAATCAATGCCGAAGCCGAATATCTATGACGCCAAGGTAATGCCCTGTATTTGGTGGAATCAGACGGGTGTTTTGTATTATGAGCTGTTGAAATCGGGTCAGACGGTCACAGGTGACCTGTACCGAACACAATTGATTCATTTGAAAAGAGCCAACAATCAACGAAAAACAACAAGAATAGTTGACCAGACACGGGGGCATAATCTTCCATCATGACAACGCTCGGCCACATGCTGCAAGATCGGTCAAAAACTATGTGGAAAACAGTGGATGGGAAGTTTTGGCTCACTCAGAATGCCATTACTGGAATATGTTTCACTTCAGAACAGTGTGTTAGAAATAGGCTTGATTCGTTTTATACCTCAAAAGCAGAGCAGTACTTTTGGCGTGCAATCCATATGTTACCATGGGCAATATTTTGAATAATGTATCAATTGATTTTGTTATTGGAATACATGCATTTTACAAGCAAAAATATGGATATAATTTACTTATATACTCAATATAAGGAAACAATTTTTTAACGATTATTTAGTAATTTAATGAAAAAAATATTATTTAATATTGGCCCTTATTATTGATTCCGCACATAACGGAAATTTTAACGGAAAGAAATATCGATCGATATGCTAATTGATAATATTCATTCCTGCGGTATAGTTTTCCAAATTCAAAAATTTATAAAATTTTTTAACATAAAAAAGTTGTTTTATAAGCGATATTTATGTAAAGCGTCTTTTTTATAGAGTTGAATTGAGAACTTTAAGTTGGCATTACTTTTGAAGATGGCGACCGAGTTAACAGCTGTCAAGCGATTTATTCTCAGTTTGGTTTGGCAATTCATCATAAATAGACTCACGCCTGAACAAGGCATGCAAATAGTGCAATTTTATTTCGAAAATAATGGTTCTGTGCGGAAAACGTATCGCGCACTATTCCATTTTATCGTCGACAAAATCGTCCATCAGAGCAGTTAATTCGATTAACCATGGAACGTTTTCGCACCACGTTTACTCGTATTGATAACTCGCATCCCCAGAGACGTTGTACGGTGCGTACAGAAGAAGCTATTGCTGCTGTGGAGTGTAGCATTGAGGAAGATCCAAATGAGTCCATCCGCCATCGAGCACAGGAATTGGATCTGTGTCCATCCACTTTATGGAAGATTTTGTGGAAGGATCTTGGTTTGCGTGCTTACAAAATCCAACTCGTGCAAGAATTGAAGCCAAACGATCATCAAGTAATGCGTTGATTCATCGAATGGGATAAAAACGAGATTACCGTTGTTCCCGATTTTCATAGGCGAATTTTGTTGAGCGATGAAGCGCACTTCTGGTTGAATGACTACGTCAACAAACAAAACTGCCGCATTTGGAGTGGAGGTGATCCTCAAGTGTATGTGGAAACTCCGTTACATCCAGAAGAACTGACTGTTTGGTGCGCTTCAAGGGCTGGTGGAATCATTGGTCCTTACTTTTTCAAAAAACGATGGTGGCCAGAACGTTACAGTCAATGGTGATCGGTATAGAGCCATGATTACTTACCTTTTCATTCCTGAATTGAATAACCATGATGTTCAGGAGATGTGGTTTCAACAAGACGGCGCAACATGTCACACAGCTCGTGCCACAATAGATTTATTGTAAGACACGTTTGGTGACCGCCTAATTTCACGTTTTGGACCTGTGAATTGGCCTCCAAGATCTTGTGATTTAACACCGCTAGACTACTTTCTGTGTGGCTATGTAAAGTTATTGGTCTATGCGGTAAAGCCACAAACGCTTGACCATTTGGAAGACAACATTCGCCGTGTTACTGCCGATATACGGCCACAAATGTTGGAAAAAGTCATAGAAAATTGGACGTCAAGATTGGACTACATCCGCGCCAGACGTGGCGGTCATATGCCAGAAATCATATTTAAAATGTAATGCCACAAGATTATCTTTCGGATAAATAAAATTCATGTCAATCGAATAACCCATCGTTGCTTTATTGCAACTTAAAGTTCTATGCCTCTATAAAAAACACCCACTATAAACAGCTTTATTGAGGATTGTCACTACTATTGACTACTACTATTGATCGCTAAGACATTTGGGTAGAAAAAAGAGTTTTGCGCTATAAATCTTAAGATATGTTACAGATAAATAATAGAAAGTTGGAATAAAGAATTTTAAATACACGTTTAAAAATACACGTTAGTACCATCTGCCAGTCAACAGAACACTCAACGCTCTAATTTGGGTTTGGCTGTCAAGAAGAGAGTTGAAGAGAGTTAATAAGAAGTAAATTCATGAAGTGAGTCGTGTTCGTACTCAAGTTGTTAAGACAAGTTTAGTTGGAGTTAACTCAGCACAAAGAGAGCTTAGCGTGAATAACTCTGGCTGAAGAGGTCGTGACCAAACCTAAGTTGTAACAACGATCGGTTTGGAAGATCTTTAGGTATAAAGATCTGTCGAATAATTGCTGCTGCTCACAAAGTTGTAAACAGAGAGAGTAATTACAAATAGAAATTGTTATTGCTCGCGAAAAGGTTACAAGCAGTGGTACACAAAACTGTGTTAATAAAAAATTATTGAATTAAAATCCAACCACAAATTTATTTTTATTTTAATAAGCGTTTTAAAAAGGTAAACACGTAACTTCTGTGGCCTGCAAATATTTTTAGTCGTATCTATAACTACAAGCGCAAATTGATACGAAGTTCCATCCGCACCACGTCTATTGCTAATATCCAATAACGATCCATTTCTCTCTACTTTTCGCTTGGCAGTAGGTTTCTGTTCAATAATTGTTCCAGTGAGGGAAAGTAGTACTTTTGATAGAAAATCAGTCCAGATCCCAATAAATAGTTTTCCGTTTTCAGTTAGTTGCTTTAGCCCGTAATTCCGGCTTACAAATCGGTTGAAATAACAATAATTTTTTCTTAATTTTTTTTTTAAATTTTTTGAATTTAATAATTTCACTTAAAAACCTTAACGTTTAAAATATGAAACAAAAAACCCATTAGATTAACTGCCGATGTTTTTCATTTAAGAACGTAACGACAGTCAGTCATTGCTATAACTTTAAAGAATGCCAGTGGATGATGCATTTGAATATGCTTTTGAAAACACTTGACCTTCAACGGCTCTTGGTAATGTTTTAGAAGAGAAATGCGAGCATACACTGGCAGAGAGCTAATTAGATACGTGAGAGTATGTGTGTTTTTAGGTGTGAGTGGATATAATGGTAATTTATGTTTTGGAAATCATTCTACTGAATATCTTTAAAATTTGTACAGTGACTCAAAGTATTTATGAAACAGCTTGTATTCTTATTTTTGAAGAAGAATGATGTGTAGCAGGAGAAAGCTATTCGTTAAGACGATTTACGAATTTGTCAAAAAGATGAACATTTATTTTCAGGAAAAGTTTTATTTACTGGTTTTATTCACACATACATGGTAGTGATGTTTTCCAGACATATTTCTTAGTGCTTCAGAGCTGGTTTTCTCCTAAGATACTTCTGTTTTTCTGTTTAATTTTGGAACACTGGTATGAATTGTTTGTGAGTTATCGGCGTCTTGATTTTATGCTCTACTCAGATAAGGGCTGCCTTTGAAAACTTTGTCCTTCAAATTCCTTCAAATTGAAAAAATGTTTAAGTAGGTTTTGTATGAATGTAGGAGATTACTCGAAAGGCAGCTAGCTGATGGCAGATTAAAAGGTTTCTATGACCAGAATAAAGCAAAAATGGGCTTGAGAATTCATTGCGATGTTCATTGGAAAGATTACATATTTCGAGTGCCTAAAGAAGAATTTAAGTGTCTCGGTACAACAAATACTTCACCTCATCTGATGAGATATGGTCCATTGTGATACCACAAGCATAAAAGCTAACACGGAGAGAAACAGCCTGCACATGAAATCACTTTGACTGCAAAATAAATCTCGCAATTACGGTGATCTTCATTCTGGAAAGTTCAGAAAAGGATGATAAGAAATAGGAGGCCAAATCCTTTCGTTGTCTGATAACAAGGGCTGGACACTGACATATAAGGTGAGAAATAGTCACCTCCTCCTTTTCAGAAGCACAACTCCTGCATAAATTATATGAGGGATGCTGAATCTATTAGTATGCCTTCCAATCAGGCAGTGACTCGGATGCCCATGCGACTCAGGGAGAGAAGACATTTTTTTCATCGAGGTCGGTGCAGCAGACACTGTGCCCTTATGTCACCAACGAGATACAGACCATACACCGACCAGAGAATATACAGCCTAACCGAGGAGATTGGGACACCAACGAGAGGCTCTCGTTCGTTTACAAGACCTACATATGTATATCTGACCTAAAATGGGATACAACTCTCATCTATGAGCCGTTGCCTCAAAGTCTATTTTGAAGCTTCTCGATCGCATACAGCAGATGGTGAAGATGCTTATTAATGATGCTAGGATAGCCAATTCTATCGATTCATTAGAGCAGCGGCGCTATGTAGTGTGTGTTTCATTACTCTATCCATACTATAACGAAATGTGCTCTGATGAAATAACAGAATTAATTCCCATTGATCACAAACTCTTGCTTAGTACCCGTATTTCTCGTAGAGCGCATCACTTTGTAGTGGATTGTTCAGCGAATCGCAAAACGAAAAAATTCGATGATCTTCCCGCGAAAGTTTTCTATACCAAATATGATATGAATAAATTTAGATCTAACGTCCATTACTACTTCCTCTTTCTTCCTTCCCACAAACTATTTTCCTAGTTCCTAGCGCAATGCACTTCATCGAGTAGGGCCCATCCTCTGAGTACTGGTATCAAAAAAACAAACAAAAAATAAAATAAAATCATTGCCATGTTGAAGATGACTCCCAACATTTCAGTTAGAAAAGTCGCTCAAAACACTAATTGTTAAGAGCTTTTTCCTTGCAAGGTCAAAAAGTTCCAGACAGGGATGCTTTAAAGAATATTGAAACAAGACAACGTGCAAAAAAAAAAAATTAAAAACAAATGTTTTTATTCAATTGCTGCATGATGGACGACGAGGCATATGTTTTAGCCGTCGTCACACAGCTTACAGGCCAGATATTTTACATTGCGGACACACGGGAAGTGTGGATTACAAATGTAAGACAAAAAGGCAATCGGAATTCCTTTGAAAATTCTTTGTATGGTAAGCTATCTGTTTTTGCGGTAAGAGATGCAAGTCTTTCGTGACCATATTTAAGAGTACAATTCAATTCGGAAATTTAGTTCAAATTATGTTTGGAGAAGTAAGCTAAGTCTTTTGTTAGACAGCACAAAGTATGTACGTTTTTTTGGTCCGACCTAACCTCTTGCTATTACAGCAAATCGGCTTTGGTTTAGGTGATAGTGAACACCCATGTTTTATGCCGGCATTCCTGTGGAATGGTTGTCTGATATTTCCGTTGGGAGCAACTGAAAGTTCCTGTCAATGATTTCCAGATGACAGTCTGTCTAATGGCATCAAATGCTTTCCTAAAGTCGACGAACAGTAGATGGAGTGAGGTGCGCTGTTCTATAGATTGTTGTCTATTTATGTGTAGAGTGTTTGCCTATTCTACATGTGACGAATAAAATGTTATTGCGGTTTCGAGTGTTTAATAAAGAGACTTGACTTCCCTCCAGACATATCCGATGATAAACATCGGACGAATGATCAGGAGGAAATATTACAGTGCTAAGTAAGGCTCACCATCACAACTTAGCAAGGATCTTAATCACTACACAATCATATGGATGTATGGATGTATCATATGTTTTCTAGATGAATGACGAATATAAAAAAATATCACCAATAACAGGCCTTAATTTTGGCCACGGTTATCTAATTCAGGCAGTTACTGGCTGATGATGTGTAACATATTATTCACTACTTTGTTTAAACCTAATTTAGACACTTCTACTCTCACCGTTCTCAGGATATACAAAAATTAATATTTACTTTGTGTGGGAGGTGCCAAGCCTACTTGTCCAATTTCGCCCACTTTTGACTGCTGACTGGTATTGACTATGAGTCTATCTAAGGGAATGTGGTATAAGACTATCGGAGAACTCCGCTAAGCTGCTGCACCGAATGGATTTGGCTACCGCTAGGACGGACTACTGTATCCCTTGCCTATTACCAACGACTAATCTGGGGAAATATGTATGTTCCGAATAGGAATAGAGTAACATGGGTAGCAGCCGATTCTTTACCGATGGGTCAAAGCTGGATGGTGGAGTAGGTTATGGTATTCATTCTCCTGATCTCGATGTAAATGAGTCTTACAGGCTGCTGGATCATTTCAGTGTGTTTCAGGCTGAAGTGACTGCTATCTGTGGGGTCGCTGAACTGCTGAGAGATAGTGCCATAACGATCCGAAAAGTCTGTATATATACGGACAGTCACTCCGCTTTTAAATCCCTGAGGGCTATGTATACTAAGTCTCGAACGGTAAGGGAATGCCTCGAATTATTGAGGTTGATGTCCAAATACTTTGATATTAATCTCATCTGGGTACCTGGACACAGTGATGTTCCGGGCAACTGTGTGGCGGATGGGCTGGCTGGGCAGGGTACTTCGGCCGGGATGAATTTGGCGGCGGAGAGATTTGTTATACCCATCTCTGCCTGCCGGCTGCGAATAGGACAATATGGTGATGGTGGTGTGTTTAATGAGAGGTGGAGACCGGCTCCAACTTGTAGACAGGCTAGAGCTCTGGCCAAGGGTGGACGAGGGAGGATATATGCGGTAACAAGGGCACTTGCTTAGTGGGAAGACATGCCATTAGGTTGGGCCAGAGAGACTCTATTATATGTAGGCGCTGTTTAGAAGAGGGGGTAGAGACTACGGAACATCTGTTGTTGGAATGTCCTGCGTTGGTGGGGCTTAGACATAGGTTTTTCGGTGCTGGAGACTCTTATAGGGCTGATCAGCAAATTTATTTAGAGGGCTAACTGGTCGGAGGAAGTTTGTGGGTATCACAATGGGCCCTATGAGTTAAGTGTAGCAGGCATGTCTGGTAGCCCTTTAACCCAACCTAACCTAACCTAACCTAATCTATGAAACTATTTGGGCGATATTATAAGCATTTATGTAAATTATGAATTAAAAGTTTAATTCATTTCTCCCATTAAAATATTAAAAGGTTTTCAATTAGTGTCATACAGATGCAGATTAAAAAATGTTTTTTTCATTTCCAAATATTTGTGTGCCAAAACATAATTATTTTTTTTAATTTTTAAAGAAAAAGCTTGGAGTTACATTTACATGAAACAAGGCAAACAAAATAAAATAAAATTTTTACTTTTATTTGTATAATTTTTGTAATTGTTTTGCCATTAAAAGTAATTAAAATCAATGTCAGCTTAAATTAATCATCGTCTTATTAAAAATTAATACGAAAATTTGTAATTAAAATGATAAGACAACAAAGAAAAACATCAGAAAAGGGCTCTTAAGCAAACACACACACGCACACATTAAAAGTGAGAGAAAGAGAAAATTAATAACAAATTATCAGCTTACGAGAAAAAAGCAAACAAGAAAACAACTAAAAATGTCTACAAAATTAACATCAAATGCAGTAAAATATAACCTACCACACCAATATAACCTACACTCACTTATGCAGCCCGTTCTCAATTTGTAAATATTGAGAGAAAATCACAACACCACAATAGCAACAAATAACTGTAGTAATGTAATATCACAACAACAATAACAAACAGTCTTAACCAAAACCACTATGAAAATATCATATGTAAGACAATTTGACACCAATAAAATAGCAACAAAAACAATTTAAAAGAAAAATGAATGCTTTTACGTGTGTGTGTGCCCAAGATTTAGCATTGGCTTAGGCAATGCTAAGAGTAATATTATCAGTGTTGCCAACTTTTTATGATCAATACGCGCAGACCTACTACTCAAAAGTCGCTAAAAAGCACTAAATTATAATTTACGTAATTATTTGTAATCCAAACGCGCTATAAAAAAGCGTTAATAATATTTAAAGACAAAAATATGTACTAAAATTGTACAGAAAGAATTTTTACTACTAAAAGTTTAATTTCTACAAGATTTTTTAGAAATTTGAACGATTAAAAAATGAAATTAAAACGATTTAGAACAAAACAACAACTTAAAAACCTTTTCTTAATTTTTTGGTGTTGGTGTTAGACAAGGTTGGGTTCTTTCTCCACTGCTGTTTAACGTTGTACTCGATTATGTGTTGCAACGTGGTATAACCTTGAGACTTAACACAAAGTTGCAAGACCTAGATTACTCAGATGACATCTATCTCTTTGCGAAATGCAATAAAAACTCGACTCTATATAGTCATAAGCATACAGAGTGAGCTTGCGGATAAAAATCTTCAAAATCAATATTATACGAATCAACCAACGCTAATAACACAAAGATCTTCCGAATTGTGAACAAGAAATTTGGGAGATGTCCTCACGACGTCCAGAGGTTCCAGCACTGATATTCAGAACAGATTGTACCTATTCAGGCCGATTGATTGCTATAGGGCGTTCTCTTCCATTCAGGCATTTATAAACTACTGTCTATGATGGATTTTGAAAATTTTCTGGCCAGAAACCAGATCACATCAAGTTCTTGTAATGAAGGAAATGAACTGGGCACACTCTGAAGAAACCAAACTACGACTTAGTAAAACCACTGAATGGAACTCGCAGAGAAACAGAAGAAGGAGAAGACACCTTCGTTATGACTCTGTGATCCTCTTGGGATCTTTAAAGATGTAATAACAAATAACAAGTTTAGTATTTTAATTAAGTAATTAAAATTAAAAAAAAGACTTATCAGTCTTGAAAAATTCGCTCTTAGATTTGAGATACGTTTCAAAAACACTATTTTTATTAATTTTATCACAAATATTATCTGGAATTACGTAATTCGTACACCATGAAGCATTTTAAGTCAATAGTTTATATGAATTAATGAGTTTATTTAATTTATTAATATTATATAACTTAAAAAAATTGCAAGTAGAAAAGCGCTAACCTAGCGCGTTTTTTGAAAAAACGCTAGAGAGAAAAAATGCTACTTTTCGGTAGTTGAAACGCGCTAAATTGGCAACACTGAATATTATACATAACTGTGAAAGAGAGAGAGAGAATAGTCTATTTATATGGGCTATTTCACATTAAAGCTAATCGTCAGTGTGACCAGATTTTAAAATGACATAAAGCTAAATCGCGTTCAAAAAAAAGCTAAAAAATTTGTTTTCGGCTAAAAAAATAAGCTAAAATTTCAAATTGTTTTTTAACATATGTTTTTTAGTTATATTTATAAGATAAGGTTAATATAGCACTACGTACTGAGGAAGAAGACAAGTGAGCGGGGGTCCAGACAAGTGCAATCTCTTCCACGTCGAGATCAGTTGAGCTAATTCGCTGAGCTAGTCGCTGTAGGGATAGTGTAGTCATCTATATAAATCAATTAATGCTGGTTTCACTGTAAAGAACAACCCTCCCTCACGTCACTCCTGAAAGTGTGTAGCGTCAAGCTGTGCTGGGTTCCTGGGCATATTGGCGGGCTGGGAATGCCGATGAATTGGCGAGAGCGGGCGCGGCCGATGAACTGGCGTATGCGTCTGTTAGCGGCTTGGGTTCTTTGTGAGCTTAGTGGATAGTGGGGCACGTCGTAGAAGGGAAGAGTTGTGGAGGAGCAGATGGGACTGTAGAGTCTCCAGGTTGGTCTTTGGCCTAAACTTAAACGATCTAGGACGGGAGTCTCTTAGGGCTCTGATAGGCTTTCTGGCTAGGCATTGCGCTCTGAGGGCAAGGACCGGGTTTTGGGAAGCAGGCACCCCTAATATCTGCCAGATTGTGGCGTTGTGTGGATGCCAGAGACTGTGAAACATATTCTCTGTCATTGCCCGGTTTTCCAGTGGCGCAGGCTCAAGTTGCTGGACTTTTTTAATGGTCTAGGTGAGGTTGCCTTAGCTAGGTTCTGTGGCTTGAAGGGTTATATATCGAGTATAGTCTGGTTTACTAGATGAAGTCCAATTTGTATCTTTGTGTTTATATTTTCTTTGTTTTTATGTAGAAAGTAGGGAATTTTTATAAACGTTTCCACAATGTAGTTCTCTGTAGTGCAACTGTACTACCTTTTTTAACCTCACCTAACCTAGTGTTTGTTTAATATGGCAGCTAAAGCTATCGTTATATCTTGTGTGCGGTATCTAAACCACACAGAATGACTTAAAAGCGTAAAAGTTTTAGGCTGAAAATAGGAAAGACTTTATTATTATTTAAGAAGGCATACTAATCAAGTTGAATAACGACACAATTTAGTTTCCATAAGGTTTTTTTTTGTAAACTTGTATCCATTGTTAAAACGAATTATTAGCTCTTTTCTGCCTCTGAACTAAAAGGATGCTTTGTTTTGATGTGGAATAGCTCATAACTTGTTTGTTTTTTCTTGCAAAGACGATGATTTTGTGACGAATATTGCAAGAAAAAAGCAAAAATACACACACAAAAACCGCGCCTGTCTACTACCAACAGTTTCAAACAAAAGCATTAAAACAAGAACAACAATAGCTGTGACGACAATAACAATAAATTATAACAAAAAAATTGACTAAATCGAACAGAAAGCAAAATTGTAAAATAGGCTCAAATCTTAATGCAAATCTGTGTGTGTGTGTGTGTGTGTGTGTGCGCGTGTGTGTATTGTGTATGTTTATAAAAATTTCTTTTGTTTATGAATTACAGTAAATGTGAGTGTATGTGTAAGTCTATTTTAAAAATGTTAAAGAGTATTTTGAAAATACAATGTTAAGTAGCAGGATTAACAACAACAATAACAAAAAAAATGCATTAAAACAACAAATTAAAATTAAAACGAAAAGAAAAATAAAATAATGAGTATGAGAGGAGAAAAAAAAAATAAATACAAAAGCGAAAAGCAACCAACATGTGTATTGAATAGCAATAACAACAATTTAAAATGTGAGAATAATAACATTAATAACTGGATTTAACCGAAATGCTCTTAAATACGTAATTAGCAAATTACGCTCTTTTTTTAAAGAAAAAAATCAAACGGAAGCTGCAAATAAATCATCAGCTTAAAAAAGGTGTTTATGAAAACAAAAATAATATTTTGTTAATAATAATAAAGTGAGAGAGGGATTTTCTTTTAATAAAAAAAGAAATATAAAAATTATTACCTACAATATAAAAATATATTCCTTTTTATCTTGGTAGCCACACCCTAAAAGTATGCAGTGATTTGTTAACAAAAATGTGTTTTATTAAAATAAAACCAAAAGTTTAAAGAAAAGAAAAAAAAAATCAAGAAATAAAAAGTCAACAAAATCCTTAAGAGAGAAAAACAATTATTTAATTTAATATAACAAATTATATTTCTAAAACCAATTTAAATATTTTTAAAGTTTTTATTGAACAAAATGTTTAATAAGCACCTTTAAACTAAAGCAAATCGCTTATCAAAGTAATAAAATAAAGCACAACAATACAGATACGGAGAGAGAGAGAGAGGAAGTGAGAGAGTGAATGAAAAAGAGCAAAAATTAATATATCAAATGTAAAAAAATCAGCAACATCAACAACAAACATCAAACAAACAAAAGTGTAAAATAACAACAATAACAATAATAACGTGCTGGCAAATCTACAGCACAAACCAATACATACAGAACGTACATATAAAAGTTTACATGAATGACTGCTGTAAGAGATAGAGAAAAATAAAGCGAGAGGAAGCATATTTATTCTCTTTAAAAGTAAAGCTCTTACTTTATTTTATATACCTGCCTGCTCTTTTATATTAAAGAAATATTTGTGTGTACGTGTGTGTGTTTAACTGTGTTAGCTAAAGAGTATTTAGTTTTTTAAATAAAGAGGAGAGAGAGTAACTGCAAAAGCTTTTTTCAAAATTCCTTCGAACAACGTGTATACGTTATTTGTTTTTGTTTTCTTTTATTTTTTTGGATTTTACAACTCTACGCTATGTTATTATTGTTATTGTTGGCTTTCATTAACCAAAAAAAAGCAACAACAACAACCCCAACGTCAAACACACATTTGACTATTTTAGAAAAATGCTTTAATAAATATTCTGCTTTTCTTCAAAGGACAACGACCATAAACATAATCAACGCCACTTGTATTTCTCTTTCCTTCATTAGTTCTGTACACTTCTAACCAAAAACTCATTAATGTTTTGTGTTATAACACAACTACATACAACTCTACAACTACAACAACAAAGCATTAACAACAATTAAAGAAGAATTTCAAAAATAAACAAAATATTACCTGTAAAACACACTGGTAATAAATATTTGGATATAAAAACGACCATAATTTTAACATTTAATGACGCCAGAAATAATTACAACAATAACAATAAAAAATGGCCATTTCAAAATGGTATTATAATTTTTAATTTAAATTTTTGTATATTCTGTGTGAGTGTGAGTGTGCCGCCATTAACGTTCTAATGTTTCGAATTTAAAAGACAATTTATTTGAAACGAACTGTTGGTGTGGGCTCTTAAATGAAATAATTGCTTAATATTTACATTTACCGTCACAAGGCTACATATACACATAAATTAGGATTTATGAGACAGCTTGAGTATGTTTGCTAATTTGTTTTTCTTAAAAATAGTCTGTAATTGCTAGAAGAAAGCTGTTCATGTTACAAACTGTGCTCTACTGATTTCAATTTTGCTATACAGCTGTGTTCAATTCAATGGGACAGCCATGTTGCTCCTTAACTGCGCATAAATTATTTGGTCTGGCAGTTTCTATACAAAAGTTAAAAATGCGGGACTTACAACACGCTGTTGTCATTTATACGTGGCTGCGAGCTAAAATGTTTGTCATAAATTCTTAATTATTGGATATACAAGTTAATAATGTCGATTTGTGATGTCAATATGGTTTATCACATACGGTTTATGTCAATAATAACAAATATGGTATTTTGGAGGGTAGACATCTGTCACTATAATTCAGTATTCGACAGACGCCAAAGTGTAAAACACATTTTTTCAATCGCTATAATAATGTCGAATTTTGTTGCCTAAAAGAGATGTTTTGCCGGGGAAGTCTGATAACCTTGATGCATTTGTTGGTAGAAGCTTACAGTCAACAAACTTGTGACCAATGGTTTGCGCGATTAAAAAATGGTGATTGCGATACAGAAGACAAGGAGAGGGCTGGTCAGGCGAAATTTATTGTCAAATGAAAGAAAAACTTGCACTATCATTCTCTGCGTTTAAAAGCATTGGTACTCATTCAAAAGCAGGGAAATTAGGTCTCCTATGAATTGAAGCCCAGAGACGTTGAAGGCGATTTTGTAGGTCGGAAACGTTGCTTGAACGCTACAAAAAGAAGTCAATTTTGCATCGTATTGTTACTGGTGATGAAAAATGGGCACATTATGTTAAACCCGAAGGCAAAAGTTGTACGTAAAGCACGGTCAGCCAAGCTAATTAATGCCAAAGCCGAATATCCTTGATGCCAAGGTAATACTCTGTATTTGATAGGATCAGAAGGCTGTTTTGTATTATGAGCTGCACCGAACACAGTTGATTTGTTTGAAGAGAGCAATCAACGAAAAACGACCAAAATATTTGACCAGACACGAGGCCATGATCCCTCATGACAACGCTCGGCCACATGTTGCAAGACAGGTCAAAAAACTATTTGGAAAACAGTGGATGGAAAGTTTTGGCTCACCCGCCTTATAGCCCACACCTTGCCACTTCTGGCTACCATTTGTTTCGATCGATGCAGAACGTCCTTACTGGAATATGCTTCACCTCAGAACCAGGTATCAGAAATTGGCTTGATTTATTCTTTACCTCAAAACCGGAGCAGTTCTTTTGAATCAGAATCCATATACTACCAGATAGATGGGAAAAAGTAGTAGCTAATGCTGGATTTATTATAAAAAATGCATATTTAAAGCAAAAAAATCGGCATTAATAACTTGTATACCCAATAGTTATTGAATGAAATGGTTAAAAATGCAGTGACATTCAACGCTAATTCAATATTCTTCACTGACAATGCCTGTTGACACTGTCGAAGGCATTCATGAAGTCGATAAACGCTAAGTAAACAAAGTTGCGGAACTTATTTCGCGGCTCTCAAACTATTTTCACTGTGTTAGCAGAACTAAAACATTTTTGGATTCTGTCGGAGTGTAGCAATAGCTGCCTGAGATATTCGGCATCTGTAAAGTATCATAGCTTTTAAGCTTTTCCATTTATAAACTTATTTCCTTCCGCTTTATTTTTTTTTACAACGTTATTTATTTCCTACAACGTCTCTCGTGGCGTATGAGTAATATATGTATTTTTAAAAAAGTATACGTGATGTTCGTCTATGAAAAACAAGTGAGTCCCAATTCACACTTGTCAAGTTTGACTAGTCAATTTTTCTTAGATTTTCTTTTGAACTTGCATTCGCGTTCACACTCAAATATGAAATGTACGTGTTTGTTGTTTGTATTTAAATGTATGGCGGATAAGAAAAGCAAAGAAGAAAGAAAATTGACGTTACGGTCAGGTCAGTATCCTTTTCCATACTCTTTTGCCGTCGCCCAAAAACTCTAGACTTGACGATTGTGAATAGGCACTAAGAGATGCTTGGCTATAGAAAAACCTAAACCATTAAGTAGGACCTCTTACGGCTGTTGTATTGTAATACTAGTAAAGTTTATTGTCAAATATAACACCTTAGTTTTTGCTGTGACTGACAAACTGAATAATAATATTTTTACGAAAATAAGATTGGACACCTCTGGGTTTATAACATCGCTAAAATAAATAAACAAAAGCTGCAAGAACAACTAAAGGGTCCGCCATCTAAAGTTTTTTTTTCAACTAGTATTTATTTCGTGAATGGTAACACTTAGCTCATGTCTGATTTGACAGATAATTAGTTTTATCCTTCCGCTGAACGAATATGGTTGTGTATATGCTTAGACAACGCTGATGAAGAAGATGCCGATTTTGCCAAAAAAATCTTCTTTTTAGATGAAGCTCATTTTGATCTTGGCGGGTATGTAAACAAACAAAATTGTCGCATTTGGGGCGCAGAAAACCCGCACGCATACATTGAAAAGCCGATACACCCAAGACGAGTCACTGTTTGGTGCGGATTTTGATCCAGAGGCATAATTGGGCCATTTTTCTTCGAAAATGAACAAGGAGTGGCCGTTACAGTCAATGGCGATCGTTATCGGGCCATGTTGAACGAATTTTTGTTCACAAAAATTGAAGAGGAGGATATTAGCAACATTTGGTTTCAACATGACGGCGCTACGTGCCACACAGCTTATGTTTACATACACATATCTACAAGGAACTAAAAAGAAATTAAAAAAAATGGAAATGAAATATCGAGAGGTTCGAGAGCTTTCGATGTGTTGTTTACTCAGCCATATAAAAAGCACTTCGATGCGAACAACAATCAGTTTGGAGAAAAGTTAACGCAGCGAACGTGTCGAATTGGTTTAGTGTGTTATAACTATGATCGAGTTGGAAGACCTTTAAGTAGAAAAATCTGTTGAATAATTGTTGTTGTTTACAAAGTGGTAAACAGAAAGTATAATTAAGACTAGAAATTGTATTTGTTTGTAATAAGTTTACAAACAGTGGAAAACAAAACTGTGTTAATAAAGGATTTTAATTCAAAACTAAATATAAAATTTATTTTATTTTAACTGCAATCTACGAACTCATATAAACACGTTTTTAAAAAGGTAAAAACGTAACAATATGTATGTGTGAAAGGATTTTTTTAAATAAATTTATTAAAATAAAATTTATTATCCCATGTACTTCAGGAAAAAGAAAAGCTCGTGTCATTGCATTGCTGCTTCCATGTTTTAATTTTTTTTGTGGGCATTCTTCATAATATCTAAAGCCAGTACCACCAAATAATAATCTTTTGATCACATCAGTCAACAGCCCTTTCTGCCGTTCCTTATCTTGACAAGTGTTTGCGTTTTCTGTCCGAAAGTTTGGAAAAAGTAATGGCAAACGATGTCCTGTTTTTTACCCTTTTCGCGGTTTAAGTGATTATAACAGAGAAAAAAGACAAACAAAAAATAAAATTAAATAATTTTTTATTTCAAGCTATACGTTGTGTAACCCTTTATGGAGTAACGACCTCTGCATTGATATTGTGGTTGTCCTTGGTAGTCTGAAATTGCCTTCATTTCTCAAGTGATATGGTTGAATATCCCCTACACGCTCCCCTAATTGCTCAATTAAGTACTGTGGGGCAGTTCTTATATTCATTTTTTGTATAAAAATCAGTGTGTTTATCTTCAATCTCTGTTTTACGTTGAGCCATTTAAGTGCATTCAGCATTCCTTCTATTGGAGTATATAGATTACATTTTAATATCGAACGCATTCCTTTATTTTGTAATTTTTGGATTCTCTCAATTTGTGTTTCGGTGCAGCAAGTATATGATATTGTTGAGGCAAATTCAAAATGTGGTTTTATCATGGTGTTATAGATATTGATTGCAGTAATTATAGAAACTTTATTACGTATTCGTCGAAAAACACCAATTTTTTTTTAACAATTTTTTTGCATATATAATCTATATGTTCATTTAATTTTAATTTGTTATCTATTATAAAACCAAGGTATTTAATTTGATTGACTTTTTCTATTATTTGATTATTTATCTTAAACACTGTATCATTGTCCATATTTATTTGCATAAGTTTCGTTTTATCTTCATTTAACTTTAGTTTATTCATTTTTAACTATATTATCATAGCATTGTTGATCCATATCTCCTTCTCTAAATATTAGTGTATCGTCAGGATATAATATTATTTCACTTATTTGAAGTACTTCTGGCAATAGCAATGCTCCTAAAACTGATCCTTGAGGTACACCATAGTCATTATTTACATGTCCCGACCTTATGTTATTTACTTTCACCATTTGTTTCCTATCAGTTAGGTATGATCTAAACCACTTTAGTTCATTTTCCTGTATCCCGTAATTATAAAGTTTCCATAATAAAATATCACGATCAATCGTCTTGAAAGCTCTTTTGAAATCTAAAAAACAGCCATAATTCTTTTGTCTTTCTCCACATATTTCCATTTATTTATAACATAATTTAACGTTGTTTCACATGAAAAGTTTTTCCTAAATCCAGATTAGTATTTCGAAAATAAATTGTTTTTTTCAAAATATTCCTCAAGTTGCTGTTTCACTACCTTTTCGATAATTTTCTCACAAGTCTTTAGTGTATTTTGTTTTAGTAATTTTCTCTACTGGTGTTATTGATGATATTTTCCAGCTTTCCGGGAATTCTCCATCTTCAAAAGATTTATTAATTATATTTAATAAACTATTTCCTATGGTGTTCCAATTATTCATTATTAATTTTATTGATACATTGTTAAAGTCGGGTTTATTTTCAATAGTTCTACATATATTTCTCAATTCGGTAAGATTGATTGAACGAAACTTAAATTTAGATTTTATCTCTGGTATTCGGTTTATATATTGCACTTGCTCTATTGAATTTCTAATTGATTTAATATTCTCAACAAGATAATCATTAAATTTATTGACTATTATATGGTTTTCCTTATATTATATCACAGATTGTATCACATTTTGTTTTTTATTAATTACAAAATTGTTTATTTTTCTCCACATTTGCTTTTGGTCTTTGGCTTCACTAATATTCATACAGAGAATAAGAAATAAACAACCATTTTATTCAGTTGTGTGATAGATCTTGATGAAAGCACATGTATGTCGCTGTGCGTATTAAAAATGTTTATTTGTTTTGCTGTTTACTTCGTTAATTTTTTTCTTCAACGCATACTGCAATTTATTACTATTAATACTACTACAGATGCAGTTCTC
Organism: Wohlfahrtia magnifica; assembly: GCA_023159175.1. Classification (NCBI taxonomy): domain Eukaryota; kingdom Metazoa; phylum Arthropoda; class Insecta; order Diptera; family Sarcophagidae; genus Wohlfahrtia; species Wohlfahrtia magnifica. Next base: position 1,127,734 of record JAKWBJ010000206.1, read on the forward strand.
TCTTTGTCCATCCCTTATACTTATAAGTTATATTCTCGCTTGTATTTAAACGCTGTCTAAGGCAATTAAATTTAAAAATTGCTCATAAACTTGTCAAACAATCTATGGTAACTAAAGAAAACGTTTACATTTTTTTATTAGTGTAGACAGCATCATTATGATGTTGACGGTGATGTTGATGTTCCCATGGCAATGGAGACATAAATTAAGGGTTAAAATAAATCCACCCTGAGGAAAAAGAAAAAAACCCATAAATAAAGCCAATAATTTTATTCAAGGCTTTTTGTTAAAACACTTATGTATGTACAGTGGCTCACAAGACGAATAGGAAGGTTACAAGTGTCATGGCTGGAAAATATGGGAAGATGGACTGAAGTACAAATTCCGCCATGCTGCAAGCAATACATCAGAATTTTCAAATATTTTGTTAGTTTTACATTATTATTTAGGCCTAAAAAAACAATAGGGAAGAACATAGTGATTTGTTAACATTGATTATAATTGTGTTTACAAATAAAGAAGAGGAAGTGTCTCACAGCTGATTTTAAAAAGTTAACTTTGTGAAGTTCAGAGATTTTAATCTGAAATTGATTTCAAGTTTTCAATTAAATTAAGTAGGGTCGCGACTTATTCTATGGATTACTGTACAAAATTATTCTTCTACTCTCAGTTTGTCGACACTTCGTAGTGAAATTGAAATGTACATGCTAAGCCATGTGGAAGTCTACCAACTTATGGCTATAGATGTATTTACACTTTGCATGCCTACTACATGGATCCGTGTAGTTGTCATTTACAAAGGATATGCACAAAAAAAATTACAGAAAATTATTTTCATTGGTAATAAAGACAATGGAAACAAGAAAAAATCTATCATTTTTTAAAGAAATAGCATTTTATTAAACAATGAACTGGTTAAGAAAAGTGACTGCAATTCAAGAGTTGTTTGAAGCCAGTCACTGGTTAGGACTGTAAATGTTCCAAGGGAGTTAGGGAGTTTGTAATAAATGGCTATTTATGGCGGCAAAGCAAAATTATAATTAAATTTTACAATGAAATCTTTAAACGAATTTTTTATGGGCTGAGAATGTATCGGGTGTTTTTAAGAGATTCATAACTTTGAGTTGGCAACACTGCTTTACTTGACAACCCATAAGTAATCGACAACAGCTGATTGTTGCTTTTTATTTAATTTGATTTGACATTTTCTTACGAATAGAGTTACATCAGAGCAACGCTTGCAAATTGTTGAAATCGTTTTTATCAAAATAATGGTTCTGTAAGTCAAATTTCAAAACTCAAAATTTTGTTCTCTGAAGAAGTATATTTTTGGTTGGATGGGTACGCAAATAGGTAGAGTTGTTGCATTTGAAGTGAGGATAATCTACAGATGTTTGCCGAAACACTATTATATTCACAGAAAATAACTGCCTGGTGCACTTTATGTGCTGGCGGAGTGTTTGGTCCATATGTCTTCAAAAACAATGATGCTGAGAATGCTACTTCCAATGATCAACGATATAATGACGAGATAAGACAATTTTTTGTATCTCAATTAGCTGACTTTAATCTTGCTTATATGTGGTTTCAATAGGATGGAGCCACATGCCACACAGCATGCCCTACAGTTGATTTACTCAAAGAAACTTCGATAAAAGAGCAATTACACGTAATGGCTTAATTTGTTGGCCACCAAAATGTGCGACTTAACCCCATTAGATTATTTTCTTTGGAGTTATATAAAGGAACTTGCCTACTTCGATAAGCCAGAGACAATAGAATCCCTGGAAGTTAACATTCGAAAAGAGTTGTGAAATTGGTATATCAAGTAGTGCCTTGTACGTGCCAACCGTGGCGGCCACATGGCCGAAAATCATACTTGACCTCTTGAGACCTGAATATGAAGCGATTATGATAACAGTTTATTTTTTATAACGCTTACTTTTGCTCATTATTAAAACGTTCAAGGTCTTATTGAAAAAGCATTCAAATTTGCCAATTATAAAACAAAATGGCGATAACTTGGGTGAAAATACCATCTGTTGATAGTTTTAGAAGCTGTAGAATCTATATTAAGAAACCCAAGTCCAGCAGCTTCCCAACAATGTTGCTACTTGTGATGAATAACGATAATTTAAAGTACACATATGTGTACCCGGTGTCTCAAGAGGTTAAATAAGGTTATAAAAAGTTTTCTGTCCAACAAAGCCCGTACCATTGGAATTAAAAATAACACATGGGCTGAAAAGTCCTGGGCCTAACAAAAAAAAAAAAAAATACTTTTTTGTTCAAAATTAGCAACATCAACATAAGCGCCATTAAGAGCAATGCAATCATACCACTCAAAATAGGCCTTAGTTTCAGCGATAACCTCTTCATTCGTGCGAAATTTCTTACCGGCAAACATGTTTTTGAGGTCTGCTAACAGCCAGTAGTCGTTGAAAGCCAAATTTGGCGAACACGGTTGATGTCGGAGAAAGTCGAAGTTCAATTCAAGTAGTTTTGCCATTATTTTACTTGATTTGTTTTTGGTCAACAGTGATCAATCCCGGCACCCACTTTGAACAGAGCTTTCTCATAGTCAAATGCGAATGCAATGTAAAGCCAATACGTTCTTTTAATATCTTTAGGGTGTCAGCTAACTCACGCAACTTCACTTTTCGATCGTTCAAAACGATTTTGTGGATTTTTTGATGTTTTCTGGTGTTACTGCCTCATTTGGACGTTCACTGCTTCCTACATCACTGGGGTCTCTACGATCACGTTTGAAGTCAGCAAGCCAACGTTTGATTGTTGTTCCGATGGAGCGGAGTCGCCATAACACTTTTCAATTTTTTGCTTTGCTTAAACGGTATTTTTTCCCATCAAGAAGCAGTATAGAATTAAAACACGAAATTGATTTTGATACGTTATTCTGAAAAGAACAAAAGTAGCGTCAATCTTAGCATAATAACTTACAAACTAATTAATAGAATATGATGAAATTTTAATAGCTGTCTTTTGAAGGTTAGCACTAACTGATAAAGAGCTGAATGCAATAAAACTAGCGCCATCTATGTGTCAGGTGTGGTAGTTTTCAGCCCATATGTAAAGGGCCTTTTGCCAAGAAAATATCTCTTTCTAAAAATGCCGAAAATTTTGCTATAAAATTATTTCTTATTTAAAAACCTACATTTGGGAAGTGTATGTAAACTTTTGTAAGACTGTGTACCACCTCATCCACCCAATTGTTAAAGGATATACTCATGTGTATTAGTTTTACTTTGTTAAATAAAGGCATGTCAAGTAATCCAAAGTGAGTGAGGGGAAGAATTTTTTAAACACCAAACAATTGAGCCTAATTTTTCCTCTGAGGATTTTTATTTCATATCAACACATCTCAGTTGGAGGTGTACTGCCGAAGAAAATTATGTGTACTTTGCTCACAGCAAAAGTAAGATTTTAAAGTGTTTTCTTCAAATTTAAATTTTTTTTAAGCTGCCTAAAGAATTTAATTTCTCCATTTTGCGAAGTATGTGTATGTACCTTTAAAAGTCGTTTTTTATTTTCCTTTTTTGCTTTCAATACCTACATATGTATATGAACCAAGGGTGACTAAACAGAAAACTGCATTTGTAGTGCGTTAAAGAAAAAATCAACAAAGTAAACAGCGAAACAAATAAGGAATTTTAATACGCTAAGCAACATACGTGTGCTTTCATCAAAAGCTATCACACAAATGAATGAAATTGTTGTTTACTTCTTATTATCTCTTCAATATTTTCTTTTTCGTTCGGGTGTATACATATACGGAGCAGATTAAACGAGTGCACTTCTGTGTGACTATGGTCACATATGTATAATATGAATACACCTTTTTCTTTTTTATCATGTATAATGTGTGGTAAAATAGAAAAGAAGGAGGGGTAGAGGAAAGGTGAATATGTATTCATAGGTATTTTACTTTTACTTTTCTTTTTTTACGAGTAGATTGGCTTAATAAACACATTTTTGTTGTTGATTTCTGTGTGATTTCATGTGAAAATTTTATATTTTTGTAGTTTTTTTTTATATATTTTTGGTGGTGTTTCATCAAATATTTTAATACAGACACGTGATGTCTCTCCCTACTCTTGGCGGCGTTTTGTGTTCATAATTTATTCATGAAAATCATTTATCACTGGTTTCGTTTGATGTTTTTTTTTTAAAGAACATTTTTTTCAGTTGTGGAAAACATTAAACGAAATAAGTATCGATAGCAATAAGGAAAATAAACCAATAGATTTTCAAGGCTATGCCAGTAAAAAATATAAGAATATTTTATAACAAAAAAAAAAAGAAAAATATTTTAAAAATAATTTTGCAAAAATAACTTTGGCGTTCAAGTAAACTTGTAGTTGAAATGATCGAAAAAGAGGATACAATCGTACAACCAACGTGTGCTATAGATTAGATTTAGTTCGATTAGCAGCTTAGGTCCAAAGAGTAGGTCCAGTTTTGCTGTAAATCGTCTGTTTATACCACCTGTGGTATTGAATCTGCTCTGATCATTTTTTTTTGTACTTTGGACCAGTACTCAGTGGGTGAGGTTTCTCGTGCATTGTGCTGGTACTAGGAAAATAGTTTACGAAAGAAGTAAAGAGGGAGTAGTATTTATGGAACTTCAGTTTAAATTTGCTAATGTCGCCGGAAACACTTTCGCAAGATGATTGTTTCACACACGGACAGTGTGACGAAAGTACAACATCTCCCTATAATGCGTTATGCGATTTGCTGGACAGTCAATTACAAAGCGATGAACTCTATGAGAAATTCGAGTACTACCTATGATGATTAGGAATTAATTACTTAATTTCGTCAGAACAAACCACGTTGTAGTACCGTTGGGGTGGCGTGGTGTAGTGGTCAGAACGCACGCATAACAACATAAACGACCCAGGTTTAAGCCCCAGCAGAGGACATGACGAAGAAAAAATTTAATTGTGGTTTCGAATGTTTAATAATAATAAAAAAAGACTTCAACTTCTTCCCACCAGACAACTCCATCTAAAAAAAAATAAGAAAAAAGCCCCCTTACCCTTCTCGCATACCTCTGGTAATGATGACATACATCAGACGAATGATCAGGAAAAACACGCCACCTACTGGGAAAAAATTACAATGCTAAAGTAAAGATCACCACCAATTACCAAGGATCTTCACCACTAAAAAAAAAAATCATATGGAGGAAGCTACAGCGGATAAATCATCTACTTAGAGGACTTAATCTCCCTAGAGGACTGACGGAGATAAAGAAACCATTAGAACAACGAAACGCACGCCACATTGCGTCGATGTTTTAAGAATTGGCTACCTTACCGTCATTAATAAGCACTTTCACCCCCTCTTGTACTCGAGAAACGACCTGTTTGTTTTATGGAACACATTCGCTTTAGGTTAAAAAAACGTGCATTCACCGTTTTCTAAATAAAGTGTGAAGCAAGCAAACGCGACACATATTCATCTCGTTGGAAGGCATTTAGATTTACAACCTATATTTTCAGAAACTATCTGGGTTTATGTGAGCTTATCTTTTAACATATCACCGAATCATTCCTTTGAAGAAATGAAAAGTTGGAGCGCCTTTGGAAATTGGATTACAAGTAGAGAAAAGAAGTAACCAGTGATTTGTTAAATTTATTATTATTTCATTATCTGTTCTGAGATCAAAAACTGAACAAATAAATTTGTAATCCCACCTATTTTTGTTGTAAATGAACTACGAAAACCTTTAATAAAAAAACCCGGGTAATACCCAATTAAACACATGGTGGTAGCAGATTATGCAAGTTTATCCGCCATGCAGTTCTTATTAACTTCTCAATTTCCAGGAATTTACTTAAAGTTAACCTTCGAATGTTCTGCCATCTTATCCCTAAGCACCCAACATACATGAACCTCTTTCGATGTCCTATAAGCATTCTTTAAAGATCTTATGAGCGCTTTTTTCTCAGTGTTGAATATGTAACTCTGAATAACATTTACTCTGCGACCTGTCGACTACTACAGTTATCTGAAAGTCAAGAAAAATAATCATTATTTTACAAGTTTTATTCATTCTTACCAAGTTCGTTTTGTTCTTCATGCTATTGATTATTAGCAGGTGATTAAAGACTTTTTTGTGCCTAGAATTCTTTTTTTTTATATGTATAGGGTCCGCCATCTAACGTTTTTTTTAAAGAGTGCTTATTTCGTGAATGGTAATACTTACCTCCTGTCTGATTTGACAGATGATTAGTTTTATCCTTCCGCTGAATGAATATGGTTGTGTATACGCTTGAACAACGCTGGGAAATATTGCAACATTGCTTTGAAAATCCGAACCCGCACGCATACATTGAAAAGCCAGTAGTTTTTTTTTATAGCATTTAAAAAAAATTATTTGGCGGACCCTATATTTTGTAATATTTATTCGCGTTAATATTGCTTAACATCCCACCCTATAAATATATTAATAGGCTATGTAACAGCGATGTTGTATAGGCTACGTAACCACAACAACGATTAGAAATTCTAAATTAATATTTAGATGGAAATGAAAAACTTTCACAAGATTTAAATTTTTTTTAAAAATAACGATTATACTTAATATTTAAATCATAAGAATTGAAAAACAAAAGAAAATAAATAAAAGAAAAAAACTTTTGTTTTTTGAATCCAAAGTATTATATGTTAAGATGGGAGAGTCTTTAAATTAATCTCTATTTGCAAGACAACAAAAAACTTATTTTTTCTAATTTAAATTAAAAAAATAAATAAATAAATAAAGAAAATAAATAAGTAAATAAATGAAGAAAATAAATAAGGAAACAAATTTCTTGCCAATTAGTACGATTAACTCTGTTTCTCTCTCTCTCTCTGAGAGTCAAGTTGTTAGAAATATGGGAACACAAATTAGTATGAGATTAAGATGCTTAATGAGGAGTGGCGCAGTGTAGAGGTTAGAGCGCACGTTTATAACACAAGCTACAGCAGACATAACGAAAATAAAAAAACTTTAAAAATTAAATGCAGCTTCTAGACTTCAACCTCCTTCTAACACACATCCATCTAAAGAAGCCTTTCTGACTTTCTAGCTTACCTCTGGCATCAGACAAATAATCAAAAAAAAAAAAAAAAAAAAAAAAAAAAACGTCACCTACTGTGTAAAAACTAAAATGCTTAAGTAAAGATCACTACCAATTAGCAAGTATATTCACCATTGCACAATCCTATGGAGGTGGCTACAGTGACTTAATAATCGACTTACTTGAAAAATCAACTTAATGAAACTAAAACACAGCAATGAATGTTTTGTGCAAAGCCAATATGCTCCCTAGAGAAGTGAAGAAGAAAAAAAGTACGCCTTATATAAGTATTTTTACGTTGTCACCCCTGTGGCACAAAAATTCACCAGTAATTATTAGGCATTGCCCAGAGTTATCATTTGTAATGTAGCAACAACCAGCATATGGATAAGTCGGGTGATTTTTTAGGGATACATAAATTTGAGTTGGCACCACTGCATTATTTGACAGCAGGCTTAACGCTTGCAAAATTGTTGAAATTTTTTTTTCGAAGTAATGGTTATGTTCGTTGGCTTCAAAATATTGTTCTCCGTTGAACAAATGGTTGTCGTATTTGGAGTAAAAGTAATCCGCAAAGTTTCCTCGAAATACCATTAAATCCACAGAAAATTACTGTTTGAAGCGCTTTATGGCCGGATGGAAGAGTAATTGGTCAATATGTCTTCTAAAACGATGTTGGTCAGAATGTTACTATCAATGGTAAACGGTATAGGTACACATGATTAGAAATTTTTTAGTACCAAACACTACGAAGCCATATGATACACAGTGTGCGCTGCAGTTGATGTACTCAAGGAGACTTTTGAAAAAAATTTCACGTAATGGTCTAAGATCGTGTGATGTAACTCCATTAGATTATTTTCTTTGACAGAGGCGATTGAATAGATAGAAATCAACATTTGAAGAGTTATTAGCGAAATACATGTGCGGCCTATTTCGCTGTAAAAAGTTTGTGAGAACTTGTGTTCCAGATTTATACAATAATTTTCTATTCAACAAAGCCCGCTTCATTGATATATTTCTTTGTTTTATTATGATTTAACCTTGTGTAACTGTAAAAAATACACTCGATATAAGCTTGAACTACCATACGATAGCACTACTACTATTATGGTTAAGAGGTATTGTATGGTATTGCTTGCTTTTTGGTACAGCTGTCGACTGGTAAAGGATGGCCCTATAATATCCCTTTTTACTTCGTTGCTCTAACGAACCCCTAGGTATCGGTTGGTGCCAGTAGTTGCAGTTCTTTAAAATGCTTCGGAGCCGTACGACTAATGTTAGGTCGATAGGAGGATCCTGCTACACTGACCCAAGCCAATAAGACTTATTTAGGTATAAACCTGAGACACAATAGGCCTGTTGTCCTTGACAGCAGAACATAAACAAATACTTTCTATGCAGCGAGAAAACGGTGTCGCTTATTATTAAGAAACTCAGTCCCTACAATATTGTTACGAAAATAAGATTGGGAACCTTTGCGGTTATTACATCGCTAAAATAAATAAACAAAGGCTGCAAACACGTAGAGTTGTTACGTGCTGTTTACAAATAAACAAATCTACAACAACAAACATTAGCAGAGATAAAGTAAATAAAAATAACACGGCAACAACAATAATTAAGCAGCAAAGAAAACAAGTAACAGACAATAAACAAATAACAACAAATACTAAGAGGTAGATGTTCCCATACGCATGGCTACAAAAGAACTAAAAATAAATTAAAAGAAAGAAATGGAATCTGGCTGAGATATCGAGAAGTTCGAGAGCTTTCGATGTGCTGTTTACTCAGCCATATAAAGAGCACATCGATGCGAACAAGGATCAGTTTATGTGTCGTAAACTCAGAGAGTGCAGTTTTTAAGTAAAGTTAACTCAGCGAAAGTGCTATTGGTGTGAAGAGAGTTTATAAGGAGTAAACTCCTAAAGCTAGTAGTGAGGTAAAAACCAGTTTAGTTGGAGGTAACTCAGTAAAGAGAGTTAAGTGTGGATAACCTCTGGTTGAAAAGGTTGTAATCGAACCTAAGTTATAACTACGATCGGGTTGGAAGATCTTTAGGAAGAAAGATCTGTCGAGTAATCGTTGTTGTTTACACGATTGTAAACAGACAGAGTAATAAAGAATAAAAATTGTTATTGCCTGTAAAAAGATTACAAGCAGTGGTGCACATAACTGTTTTGAATAAAGAATTTTTAATTAAAACCAAACACAAAATTTATTTTATTTTAACTACAATCTACGAACTCATAAATACTCGTTTTTCAAAAGGCAAAAACGTAACAATATAGTTTCCAATAATTGCCACTGTGGAGGTTCATATTTGGCAATAGGTTAAGACCGATGTGCTCCGACTCCTCTAAACAAGTTCTTCGCTTTTGATAGCGAGGGTTTTAGTCCGTTTGTTACCCCAAAAACTATTATCAGGGAGTGTTGGCAGATAAAATATATATAAAATATATATAATCTTTATAATATAATATATTTTATATATATGTACATATATCGTCACCTGCAATCCAAAAGGCCGTAAGCGATAAAAAGTTCAAAGTTTACTTTTTGTTTGATTATGATGTATTGCGAATAATTACACCGCCATAATCAATCAGAAAGATGATTTAAAATTTTTTGTCGCTTACGGTGATGATATATTTTATAAATATTTTATCAAATATATTTTTTCAATGAACGAATACTGTTATACTTATGTCACTAACTGTATTTTTTTTAATTTTGTTCTCATTTTCTTTTTTCTTTTTGGTTTTAATTACAGAATATCAACGTCTGTCGTTTTGGTAAGTTGCTATTATTTTGAATTTCCTTTTAGAGGAAATCGTATATTTAATTAGACTTCAATTATAAATTCATTAAAAGTAGATAAAAAAGGAAGTTTAGCTTTCAAAAATAATTTGCTTATGATTTATTTATTTATTTATTATTTAATCTCTATAATCATCCTAAAGAATTAAATCTGTGTAAATTTTCTTACTACTTAGTTACACTATGCAACAAATGAAAAAAATTTTCTGACCATGGATAAGCACTACATTGTTGAGATGCACTATGGTCGCCTAACTTCACAAGTCATCAGCATTTCAGATTCTATGGATAAGTTTTTTTTTTAGAACTTTTTTTTCTAAAATGCGAAGTTTTTAAAGAGGCTGCTTCATACATCTTATGATAACTTTGGATTAAGTTATCCGATTTCGTTAGGTAATATGTTAAAAAAATTCCAAATTTACTTAATTTAAGTCGTTTCAATATCTTTTTTTAATATAACCCATATTTTTGGAGTTATTGAGACACATATGCAAAAATGTCTTTTATTTTGAAGTATGAAATTTTTGATTTCTTACAAATTATTAAAGTGGAAGTACCTAGTTTTGAAAATAAATTTTTTGTTGTTGTAATTGTATGTAATGGGTGTCGTATAAGCGATATTTCTTTTCAAAATTCATAAATATCACTGACACGCTCAGTGGTATTTTCGGCAGTTACAACAAACAATTTTTTATTTCAAAACTAGGTACTTTCACTTTATTGGGAATAAAATAAATACTTACCCATTGATTTTCATGAATTATGTTTTATTTTATTTCTCTTATATGCAGCTTTGTGAATAATTAGTGAAACTGGTGAATATGTGCTGCTTTCTAGTTTTTGTGAATTTTTAGAAATTATAAATTTCATAGTTAAAAAAAAGAAAAAATTTAATTTGCTTCCTAATAACTGCAATAATATGGTTCATATTAAAAAATTATGTCAGAATGACATTTTTTTATCCGTCACTCCTCTAGAGAGCATATTGGCTTTCCACAAAGCATCTATTGCTTTGTTTCAGTTTCTTTAATCAATTTGATATTTCAAGCAAAGTAGATGATTAATCCGCTGTAGCTTCCTCCATATGATTTTTTTTGTGTAGTGGTGAAGATCCTTGCTAATTGGTGGTGATCTTTACTTTAGCATTGTCATTTTTTTGGCAGTAGGTGGCGTGTTATTCCTGATCATTCGTCTGAGGTATGCGAGAAGGGTCAGGGGGGCTTTTTTCTTTATTTTTTTTTTTTTAGATGGAGTTGTCTGGAGGGAAGAGGAAGCCTTTTTTTATCATTAAACTTTCGAAACCACAATTAAATTTTTTCTTCGTCATGTCCTCTGCTGGGGCTCAAATCTGGGTCGTTTGTGTTGTTAGGCGTGCGCTCTAACCACTACACCGCGCCACCTCCACCCCCAGTCATTAAAATGACTTAAAGCTGGTATAATATAGGGTCCGCCACCTAACGTTTTTGTTCAATTAGTGCTTATTTCGTGAATGGTAACACTTAGCTAATGTCTGATTTGACAGATAATTAGTTTCATCCTTCCGCTGAACGGATATGGCTGTGTATACGCTTTTTTCGCTTCGCTAAGTGGGCCTGCGACCGACTTACAGAAGATGCCGATTTTGCCAAAAAAAATCATCTTTTCAGATAAAGCTCAATTTGATCTTGGCGGGTATGTAAGCAAACAAAATTGTCGCATTTGGGGCATTTGTTTGGTGCGGATTTTGATCCAGATGCATAATTGGCCATTTTTCTTCGAAAATGAGCAAGGAGTGGGCGTTACAGTCAATGGCGGTCGTTATCGGGCCATGTTGAATGAATTTTTGTTCACAAAAATTTAAGAGGAGGATATTAGCAACATTTGGTTTCAACAGGACGGCGCTACGTGCCACACAGCCGAAGCTACACTCGATGTTTTGCGCCCGGTTTAAAAAAAAAAAAAAATTTATTTGGCGGACCCTTTATGAAGTTTTCTAACATATGGCTTAACGAAATCGAATAACTCATTTCAAAGTTATCATTAGATGTATGAAGCAGCCTCTTCAAAAATCTCACATTTTAGAAAAAAAAAAATTATAAAAAAAATCTTAGCCATCGAATCTGAAATGCTAATGATTTTTGAGGTTAGACAACCATAGCGCATCAAAAAAATATATACTCAATGTCAAAGATATTTTTGCTTGTTGTAGAGTGTTATCAGTAATATTCACATAAACTTACTTCAATCACAGTTTGGAGAATCAGAACTGTAGTTTTTACAGCATTTGTGGGACCATATGGTGACATTGGAATTTATATTTAACAGACTTTCACACACTGATAGTATTGAAAGAAAGCTGCAGGTATAAGTTCAGTACAGTCCTGATTTCCATTACGGCAGTACGAACATACAGTATTGGACAAAACATATGCACGAACTTCTGGTTAATACAAAATGTCTATTTTATTTATTTATAAAGTTAATCATCGAAATTCACTAAAAAAATAAAAAAGACTAAGAAAATTCCTGTTTAACTTAGAAAAAATCATTTCGTACGTTGAACACAGTTTTCTGAATGCGACAAAACATAAGCACATCGTCACTTAAAATATTAATTTTACTGATATGTGGTTTCCTAGCCCTTATGGACTCGATTAGGTTCGGTAATGTTTCACTAGAAATTTCATTCAATGTAATTTCCACTTGTCAATAGAGTTTGTCCACATTTCTGCATTTGTCGCGGGGTTATTTTGAGATCTACATTATTCCATAGATATTCTGGAGGTCTAAGATCTGGCGATTGATCATAACGTGTTTTGTTTGCCTTAAAAGCACTCTTCCACACTTTTATCTGCGTATTTTGGATTGTTGTTCTGATGTCTTCAATCAAGTGGGATTTTCTCCTCTGCATGTTCTATTAGTATGTATGCCAGGATATTATTGTAGACGAATCGATACACTTCATCCTTTATTTTGTGTATTTGCCAAATTCCTTGGCCAAAAATGCTTTCCCAGTCTAAAAGTCTTTCTTCTTTACGTTTATTCGTGTCTTTGGCATATCGAGGATTAAGACGTTGTCCTCTTTATTCAGCTTAACAGACTAAATCCACAAGAACGTCTTACATTAAACTTAGATTAATCAAAAACGGGAACGGTCTTCCGTTAAATGTATACCTAAGTGTCAATTCTGACCAATGGTTTTTTTGCACTTCGACATGATACTAATCCACTGTCTACAGATCGAAACATTTAGTTTTGATTGAATTTTAATAGACTTTCCTGATATAAAGACATACTTTTCTTTATGAAAAAGAGTATAGCCTGGCCATTCCATTTGCTAGTTTTCAGTGATCTACTACCTCTGTTTATGATTGTCAATAAGCCTGATGAACGATAATGGCTTATAATACGCCAAATAATAATGTGTTGAATTGCAAATTTGATTGCTATTGATGCCATCGATTCATCTCTATTATAATAAATAATTATTTTTTCTAATAATTTCGAATTACTGTTAGACATTCTCGTAGAATATTACAAAATATTGTTGGCTAGGAACAGAGTTTGATAGATTCGGTACGATTTTAAAGACATTCAAATGTTCTCTAAGCATTCGTCTAATGTTAAAAGGATTGTTTTTGTTATTGAGCGATTTTTGTCGTTGGTAACTAAACTATCTAACTATTCCGTGCTATTGTTTTGAGGCAGGCAAAATAGCGGTTTTGTAACATTACTATACAATATTACCGTTGCAAATTTGTTTTGCTTTGTTTTTATCTTTTCTCAGTAAAAGGATGATATTATCGTTATAAATGAATAAATCAAATTAATTAATCAAGTGCAAGCTCGTGCATATGTTTTGTCCAATACTGTAAGTGATGATGTCCAATAACTTTAAATAGACTATTACGTCAAATAATTGCTTTAAATTACGTGGACGGATTGATATTGAAGCTACCTAGCGCTAGATGGCAGCACAAACACAAAAACTTTTTCTTTCTTAAAAATTACGATCTGTCAAACATCAGCTGTTAAAATTTTAGCCAAATTCATCGATTAGTTTATTTGTTGCAGTCGTTTGAAGTAAGCAACTTTTGTGTTTCTTGGGAAATGGAAAAAAGTGAATTTCGTGTAGTGAGTAAACACTATTATTTGAAAGGCAGATTATATGGTAAAATACTGGATTGCTGAATTTAAACAGGGCCGAACAAGCACTGCAACAATACCATCAACAGGAAGGCCAAAAGAGGTGGTTACTGAAGAAAATATCAAGAAAATCCTCGATATCGTTATGAATGATCGCCGGGTCAAAATACGTGAGATTGCTGAAATGGTAAACATATCATATGAACGTGTGTTCAACATTTTGCATGAACATTTGCATATGACTGATCATTTCACAACGGTGTTTGGACATGATAAAGCATAATCCTGCTGATTTTTGGCGCAGATTAATAATTGTTGATGAAACGTGGGTCCACCACTACACACCCAAAACCAAAAATCAATCGAAGCAATGGGTGGAAGCTGGTGGAAGTGCTCCGAAGAAGGCGAAGACAGTGAAATCGGCTGGCAAGGTTATGGCCACTGTATTTTGGTATGCACACGGAATATTGCTCATCGATTATCTTGAAAAGGGATCCACAATCACAGGAGAGTAATATCGTGCATTATTGGATCAATTGGTTGATGCAATCAAGGAAAAACGACCACATTTAAACAAGAAAAAAGTGCTCTTTCTTCAAGACAACGCACCGGTTCACACAGCATTAGATACGATGCTAAAACTATGAGAAATCCACTTCAAATTGGTTGATCATTCACCTTATAGTCCAGATTTAGCTCCTAGTGACTTTTTCCTGTTTCCAAACTTGAAAAATGGCTCGCAGGAAAAAGATTCATCTCAAACGAAGAAGTGATTACCGAAACTAAGGAGGAGTTCCCAAAATCGTATTATTCAGATGGAATAAAAAAGTTGGAAAATCGTCTTACTATTATTGAGCTAAAAGGAGACTATGTTGAGAAATGAATGGTTTTTGAAAAAAAAATGTTTTTTTCCTACTTAAGTAGCTTCAATATCAATCCGCGCTCGTAAATGAAAACGCATAAAGAGAATGAAATTTCATCTACTGGCTGATACCGTATACATCGTATGTGTCATGATGGGTTTCACAATCGCTTATAGACATAAGCATAAGCTTATAACCATTTAAGACAAGTTTTTAGGCTTCATCATTATCACATCCTGACCAGCCATTTTTGTAGGACACTGCGACCCTTAGGTCTATAGTTTGTGCGCCGTCTGGTCTATAGTTTGTTCAACAGATATGCCCTGACCACCATCCTCTTGAGATACACTTTCAGTCTACAATGGCATACGACCTGCCTTACTTGAGAACCTTTGCCCTAGAATGGCAAAGTCTCCTTTGAGCATTTCTGTATACCAAGCATCCGGTAATTTTCCCAAACCTTGATTAGATTGAGGTTGGTAGTAAATGGTGCTGCACCTCTTCCAACCTATGCATCCACTGTTTCTTTAGCATATGCGAAAACGAAAGTCTTTGCAACGTATCGTAGTAATAACTGACCACTGACATCTAGAGTGGTGCGAGTGATGCGATTCGAGCCAAATGCCCTTAAAGCAGTTTGGCTGTCAGTGATTATATTAATGGTCTTACACCTGAGCCTACCGTCTAGGTTGATCTCCGCACATATGGCAATAGCTATGATTTCAGCTTGGAAGACACTTAGCGATCTCCACAAGACCGATACAGTCATAAATTTTGAAGCCATCGGTATACCAGTTCATTAAAAACTTCTTTGAACTAAGGCTCCTTAGGCCAAAAATCCCGGTCCAGAAATTCAACCCTGAATTTCCCCTCAAAGCACAGATGCAGGATCGAAGATGGTTCTTCGACCATCTTGCTTATAATGAAGAGTCTTCGCAACGTATTTTGGGATCCCTTGGCTAAAAATTTTGTAGCCACCTTCACCACATAGATGTGAAATCCGTAGGAGGAACGATTTGCCCAAAACTTATAACCTTGTTCTGGACGGCACCAATGTGCGAGTTCCAACTGAGCCTCCTATCCGGAATGACACCTAGAAACTTAACCTCCTTAGAAAAGTTGATGGTGATAACCATAAAAGAAATACAATTGCATGATGACCTGTATCGTCTTGTAAAAGGTACAACAATTCTTTTTGAGGGATGCACCGAGAGTGCTTCCTGAATGCTTTTAGGTCTAAGCCGGTCCAGTTATTGCATTACTTTTTAAGTATGTACGAAAATAGATTCATTATAAAACACAAGAGAATTGGCAAAACATTAGGACTTCTTAGGGTATTGGCCAACAAGGTTATGAGAAAATTTTTTTTTTTAAAGTCACAGAATTATCAAACTGTACTCAAACCCTTTTTTATATAAATTATTTTAATTATTTTTAAAATTAAAAAAAATAAATAAAAAATGCAAGACTCAGCTTTAAACATTAAAAGTATTGTCAACAGAAAGATACCAAAAATTACCATTAAACCACAAGCTTTCATCGTAAAGGAAAAATGTTCCCTTGAAATTTATTCAAAATAGCAAATGAGGATTTTAAATTAAAACGTTTTTATTTTTGTTAGAAAAAAAGTTTTTAAAGTTTCCTTAATTTAAATTATTCTACGTTTGTTCCCTAATTTATCAAGAGAAATTTGCTGCAAACTTTATGCCAGTTGTTGTAGCAAATTCGCCCTGTAGAATAAACAGATTTCTCATAGAATTTAAAATTTCGGTTTAAGGGTTTTAAATAAAATCATTTAAGCACTGCTGACTACGTTAAAACAACTTAAAGAGATTTTCGTATCATAGTGATACGCACACAAACACACACGCACACACCTACACACATATGCATAGATAAAGACGAACAACACAAGTGTAAAACCGTAAATTAATTGCAAAAGTTTTTCCATTATTCAAGTATTTGCACGTTTGTTTGTTTGTTCTTGAAAAAAAAACAACAACAACAACAGCAAGTCGAGTTTCAAACTCACAAAAAAAGCACTTTAGTCCTCTCTTATTTAAATATTTTTACTCTTTTTCCCTCTTTATTTAGATTTGAATTTTTTTGTTTGTTTTTTTTTTTTGTCGATACACAAACGTTAAAAGTTATAACAGTGGCTTACCAGAAAAAAAGGCTTTTGGTGGGTTATTAAACCTCAACATATTTGCGTACGTGCAGATATACAGTATGCGACAAAACATATGCACTAGTTCATAACATAGAAAAGTTCATTCGAATTTTTATTTGAGTTATTAATTTATGAGGTTGGTCTTTTACTAAGAAAAGGCAGAAACAAAGAAAAACATATTTTTTATAAAGGGTTCGCCAAATAATTTTCTTTTTTGAAAATGCTATAGAAAAAAACTACTGAATATTTTCTCAAATTTCTTTCTTTATTTGAAGGCACAATCCTTTCGGTTAATAATGGAAAATAATTTCATTCAAATGGCTGCCTCGACTGGCCATGCAGTAGGCTGGCTACACGATCGGTCAAATTTTTAAGCACATTATCGATTGTGTGCAGCTGTATTTCACCAATGGCTTCACGAATATTGTCCTTTAAAGCGTCAATTGTCTTTGGCTTGTTGGCGTAACACTTATCTTTGATGGAACCTCACAAATAATAGTCCAAAGGTGTCAAATCGCAGCGGCGAGGTGGCCAAACGACATCAGCACTGCGGCACGACATCAGCACGAGTGTAGTTTCGGCTGTGTGGCACGTAGCGCCGTCCTGCCGAAACCAAATGTTGCTAATATCCTCCTCTTCAATTTTTGTGAGCAAAAATTCGTTCAACATGGCCTGATAACGATTGCCATTGACTGTAACGGCCACTTCTTGCTCATTTTCGAAGAAAAATGGGCCAATTATGCCTCTGGACCAAAATCCGCACCAGACAGTGACTCGTTTTGAGTGTATCGGCTTTTCAATGTACGCGTGTGAGTTTTTTGTGCTCCAAATGCGACAATTTTGCTTGTTTACATACCCGCCAAGATCAAAATGAGCTTCATCTGAACACATCGCACACATTCTGCAACATTACCATGATTTTCAAAGTAATTCAAGCGTATGCACAACCATATTCTTCAAATCAGACATGAGCTAAGTGTTACCATTCACGAAATAAGCAATAGTTGAAGAAAAAAAAAAAACGTTAGATGGCGGACCCCATATTAAAAATTTGTGTTAAGTTACAAAACCGATATTTTGCATGCGTCAAAACAATAGCACGAAATAGTTAGATAGTTAAATTACCAACGACAAAAATTGTTCAATAACAATAACAATCCTTTCAACATTAGAGAAATAATTTGAGGACATTTGAATGTCTTTATAATCGTAACGAATCTAACTCTGTCTCTAGCCAACAATATTCTGTAATATTCTACGAAAATTGCTAAGAGTAATTAGCAATTATTAGAAAAAGTAATTATTGATTATAAAAGATAAGGAAAAGGCAAGCACGCTCTGATATCAGCACAGTAGCTCACTTCCACATACGTTATCCAACAGAACTTTTTATTCTGCAAAGTTACACCAGGAAAGATATTTAAAATACACACCGACATATCAAAAACTAAACCCGGTAAATCACCATGTTAGTCATAACGAAGTTAAAATGCCCTAACACTTTATTAACAAGATAGATAATGTCTGCAATATCACTACAACCAGCTTACACACTTCTTTCGTCAAACAGAAACACTACTATCTAGCAAATCATTATAAATTTATTGTAATTAAATAGAAAGTAACAAATTGTTTGCATGATTGGAAAAACATGAAATAAAAAAATAAATAAATAAATAATAATGATATAAAATAATAAAAATTTTATTATATAAATGAAAATAAAAGAAATAAAATGAAATAAATAGAAAAATATTAAATAAGAAAATAAGAAATTAACTAAATTCCTTTAAAGATGAGCAGCAAAAGAACATATTTTCCAAAAAGGGAAAATATTAAAATGTTTTAAACTATTATTTAAAAATATTTTTTCTCTCTTTGCTGGTCACCTTAAAATCAAAATGATTTCTCCAAATCAAAATAATCAGCAACAACTATAAAAACAAATAAAACAATTCACGACTTACTCGTTGACTTCCCACCACAAGTACTTGTGATGTGACAAACGATGAAAAATGTTGACAACCGGTGGTTCTCATCTGCAACAATGTTTGCTTTAAAGAAATGTTGATATTGTTACGAAAACAACGTTGGGAACCTCTGCGTTTTTTACTTCACTAAAATAAATAAACAAAAGCAGCAAGAAAAACTCTACGTGCTGTTTACAAATAACTAAATCTACAACAGCAAACATTAGCAGAGATAAAGTAAATAAAAATAACACGGCAACAGCAATAATTGAGCAGCAAAGAAAACAAGTAACAGACAATAAACAAGCAACAACGAATACTAAGAGCTCAAAGAGGTAGATGTTCACATACGCATGGCTACAAAAGCACTAAAAAGAAATTAAAAGAAAGAAATGGCATCTACCTGAAATATCGAGAGGCTCGAGAGCTTTCGATGTATTGTTTACTCAGCCATATAAAAAGCACATTGATGCGACAGCAATCAGTTTATGTGTCGTAAACTCAGCGAGTGCAGTTTGTGTGAAGAGAGCTTATAGGGAGTAAACTCGTGAAGTGAATTGTGAAGTAAAAAAACCAGCTTAGTTGGAGGTAACTCAGTAAAGAGAGTTAAGTGTGAATAACTTCTGGTTGAAAAGGTTGTGATCGAACCTAAGTTATAACTACGATGGGGCTGGAAGATTTTTAGGAAGGAAGATCTGTCGAGTAATTGTTGTTGTTTACAAAGTTGTAAACAGAGAGAGTAATTAAGAATAGAAAATTGTTATTGCCTGTAAAAGGACTACAAGCAGTGCTGCACATAACTGTGTTGAATAAAGGATTTTTAATTAAAACCAAACACAAAATTTATTTTATTTTAACTACAATCTACGAACTCATAAAAAACACGTTTTTAAAAAGGTAAAAACGTAACAATATGTATAGTGTTTATAAAGTTACAATCTTTGAATGTTTACGTACATATGATATTTCCGTCTGCACTTTCCCAGTTTCGGTATAAGCACCCGTCTATCAGCTCAAACTATTCCATTGAGCCCCATAAGCCCTTACTAGTAGGCCGTTTGTCTTTCTCTTTAGCTGTTATTACCCTTGCCAGTGAATGATCTTTGCTCTGAGCCGTTGACCAGTCCTCGTTAACCTCAAGGCGTATCATATTATTATTTCATATTGTAAACTTTGTACTTCTCGATAATTTTTCTCTTAATATTTTTCACATTTTAAAACTTCAATTTTCAGTATGCCATGTCTCTCATACTCTCTATTGTGACTTTTTCTTTCTTTTAATTTGTTCCAAATTGGTTTAACTTTTCCGATCTTAATGTGATTGTCAGACGATGATGGTAAAACTGAGCAATAGCAGACTTCTATATTAACCAATGATAATGTGTTAAAATGGGGGGTGGCGTGATTTAGTGGTCATAACAACACAAACGACCCAGGTTCGAGCCCCAGCAGAGGACATGACAAAGAAAAAATTTAATTGTGGTTTCGAATGTTTAATAATAAATTCAACTTCTTCCCTCCAGACAACTTCATCTAAAAAAAAAATAAAGAAAAAAACCCCCGTGACCCTTTACGCATACCTCTGGCGATGATGACAAACATCAGACGAATGATTAGGACACCACGCCACCTACTGGGAAAAAATTACAATGCTAAAGTAAAGATCACCACCAATTAGCAAGGATCTTCACCACTACAAAAAAAAATCATATGGAGGAAGCTACAGCGGATTAGTCATCTGCTTAACTTGAAATATCAAATTGATTAAAGAAACTGAAACAAAACAATAGATGCTTTGTGTAAAGCCAATATGCTCCCTAGAGGTGTGACGGAGAAAAAGAATGTGTACAAATAAGAATTTGAAGACTTATAAAAGAGAGTATGTATGACATTTTCTTAGTAATTATGGGACATAATTAGTTGAATTTAAAAATTATGTATTTTTATGTATATTATGCACTAGGTGCCAAATCCTCTTGAGATGACACCTGGGACTAAATGGACACTAAAAATGTAAAAAGGCTTCCTATTATTTCGCTCTTGCAAAAAGTATACGTCGAAATAAATTTATAAAAAAAGAATTAAATTGTGAAATCAACAAGTCTAATGTCTATAATCACGCTATTCCTTCTGCACTTAAGTTCAGACAAAATTAAAATTTCACTACTATATATATAGGACTTGAAAATCTATAATATAATGTCCATAACGTTTGTCCTCTAGCTAATCAAGGCGTTGGTCAAAGGTCCAGTAGCTAACATTTTATTTCCAAAAGATACAGATCAGCAAGTACAATCAACAATTTTCACATATAGATGGCGTTCATTAAAAGTCGAATTTAAAAATGTACCCGTTAAAACCAATAAAGTTGCAAGCTCATTAAAGATGACTAGCCCGCTGTAGCTTCTTCCATATGATTTTTTGCGTAGTGGTGAAGATTTTTGCTAATTGGTGGTGATCTTTACTTTAGTATTGTAATTTTTTCCTAGTAGGTGGCGTGGTTTTCCTGATCATTTGTCTGATGTTATGTCATCATCGCCAGAGGTATGCGTGAAGGTCAGAGGGCTTTCTTCTTTATTATTATTATTTTGTTTTAGACGAAGTTGTTGAAAGTTGAAACCAAGCCAATTTGGTTTTCAACACAGTATTTTTACGTTGTTATAAGTCCTTTCTGTTCATCAGGCTCGTTTACAACCACACACAGATGTAGTAGACCCCTGAAAACCAGCAAACGAAACGACCAGGCGATACTCCCTGAAAGGGTGTGTCTTTATATCAGGAAGGTCTACTACAAATCGATGAAAATTAAAGGTTCGATTAGTGGCATACAAACACAACCTTTAGACGGTGGAGTAATATCATGCCGAAGTGTAAAAAGACCATTTATTACTGCCAAAAACAGTTTAATCAGAATTGAATTTACAAGGGAGCAAGTAAACTTAGGTATAAGTATAATGGAAGACCGTACTCTTCTCTGATGAATTTAAGCTTAATATGAGACCTTTTTATGGATTTAGCCTGTTAGGCTGAATGAAAAGGAAAAACTCTTAATCCTCGGTATAGTATACCAAAGAAACCGTAAAACATAATTGTTTTAGTCTAGGAATGCATTTTTGGCCGCTGAATTAAGCCAATACATAAAACAAAGGGCATAATGGGTCGATTCGTCTAGAAGGATATCCTGGAGGACATACTAATACCTCATGTAGAGGAGAAAATATCACTTGAATGGATATATTAACAGGACAACGATACACAATGCACAGATAAATAAGTGAAAGGGTGCTTTTTTCCTGTTGGGAGCATATTGGCTTTCCACAAAGCATCTATTGCCTATTGTTTCAGTTTCTTTAATCGTGTTGATATTTCAAGATAAGTAGATAATTAATCCGCTGTAGCTTCCTTCATATGAATTTTTTTGTGTAGTGGTGAAGATCCTTGCTAATTGGTAGTGATCTTTACTTTAGCATTGTCATTTTTTCCCAGTAGGTGGCGTGTTTTTCCTGATCATATATCTGATATTTGTAATCATCACCAGAGGTATGCGAGAAGGGTCAGAGGGGCTTTTTTCTTTTTCTCTATTTTTTAGATGGAGTTGTCTGGAGGGAAGAAGTTGAAGCCTTTTTTATTATTAAACATTCGAAACCACAATTACATTTTTTCTTCGTCATGTCCTCTACTGGGTCTCGAACCTGGGTCTCTTGTGTTGTTATGTTATCATCATCTCCAGAAGTATGCGAGAAGGGTCAGGGGGCCTTTTTTCTTTTTCTCTATTTTTTAGATGGAGTTGTCTGGAGGGAAGAAGTTGAAGCCTTTTTTATTATTAAACATTCGAAACCACAATTACATTTTTTCTTCGTTATGTCCTCTCTGCTGGGTCTCGAACCTGGGTCGTTTGTGTTGCTATGCGCGCACTCTAATCACTACACCACGCCACCCCGAAAGGGTGCAATTCAACGTTTTGAAAATGGTTGGATATTTTAGATCTTAAAATAAGCCGTGATAATTGCAGAAATATGGACGAACTTTATTGATAAGTGGAAATTACGTTGAATAAAATTTCTGGTGAAATTTCACGAATATGTAAAGAACTTTCAAAAAATAAGAGCTAGGCAACCAATTACTAGTGAAATTAATATTTAAAGTGAGTTTTTTGACGACGTGCTTATGTTTTATCGCATTCAGAAAACTGTGTTTAACGTACGAAATGATTTTTTCTAAGTTAAGCTGGAATTTTCTTTGTTTTTTATATTTGTTTAGTGAATTTAGATGATTAATTTCATAAATAAATAAAATAGACATTTTGGATTAACCAGAAGTTCGTGCATATGTTTTGTCGCACACTGTATGTGTGTCTGTGAAGATGGGAAGAGAGCATGATTGGTTTCTTTTTCTCCCTATTTTCTGTTCCTTTTATTACATGTATTTCTATGCACGACGTGATATATGAATGATATTTCAGCTTAAATAACAAAGGAAATTTGTACAGAATTTGATAATACCGTTAAGGAATACGAATGAATGGGTGAGTTAACGCGTATTACAGTGAGTATGAGTGTTATGTGTGGGAATATATAATAAATATTACGTATACGTCACATGTTTGAACGTTTCAATATGAATAAGAAATCAAGAGTAAGGGTTTTATTCTTGATAGGTTACACTACATCTAGCGAATGTCAAATAATTAATTCGGAGAAAATTTTAATTAAAGTTTTTATTTTAAATATGAGTTCATAGATAGTAACATGGGCTAACAAAACTCTTATAAACTCTTTAAAACAAAATAAAAGAAAGTAAAAAAAGAAACCCAATGCAACGACTAACTCAAAGCAATAAAATATTGACATTGGCTGGCCTTTTTTGGAACCAAGTCACAGATATATGTGTGTATAACTTAACGATTGTGTCAATATTTTAACCGAATCTTTGTATATATTTATTATATAGCAAGCATTTGTTAATCTCCCCTATCGTACATTATTACGGAATTAATAGCTTTGTCTGCTCATTTTTGTTATTAGTTTTTAAAACGAACAACTTCTTTGGCTGTTGTTGGCTTTATAGTGAAAAATGCTGGATTAAGAAGGTGAATGGTATGATATTACTGTCACTTGAATAGCAGGTGAAATAATTATAAGTCTACTGCAATACATAAAATGAAAGACAGTAAATACCAAGCAAATTAATTTGTTTATCTACCAATAGTTTCAGGCATTTCTAGTGTATTGACTTTTAACACAAAACTGCTCACCTTATCACTTTACTGTCGAATTTGGATAGACTAGATCTGGCTGGTACGCTGCCCAAATTAGCTCAACTAGGATTTTCGAGGTTTATATTTAAATTTAGGTCTCTCGTTCTCGTGCTGACAGTAAGCATGTTAAGCTTATAACTTACAAGCGCAAATGTGTATTCATTTTAGAAGAGTGTTTTGCGATGTTCAGGCACAATGTTGACGAAACATAAATTCTTCACAACTTACCACAGTCAGGTAAGCAATAAAAAAGTTGGTTTTTTCGAGTGTATGTACACCAAAAATTCTGAGTTGAGTCTGTCGGTAAACATAGTCATTGCTACAGAAAGTGCCAAACGATCAGGTATAAGGCTAAGTCATACCAGGATGAACTACGAGAACAAGCCACTGACCTTAATAAAGGAGATCAAGTCGCCAACTGACTAAGAAGGTGAAAACTCATCACTTTCTCCAAATTTTCAGAGGTTTGTGATAATCGTCTATAGTCGCGCTCTGGAAAAACATAAAACTTACGCACTGCTGAACCTATCCAAGCAAAACCAAACATATCTAACCAATTGGCAAATGATCTTAGTATGTAGTAAGAGGTGTGTTACAAAATTCAATAAAATGTGAAAACTCCATCCTTCGCCAGGTTGTCATCAATAACCTGAAGTCCACGCACCTACACCAGGATGTTATCTAAATCGCATTGCGTTTAGCGTGGTATAGTGGTTAGAGTGCTTGCATACAACAAGCGGGTTAGTTTAGAGTCCACAGCAGAGAGATATGGCGGTAAAATTTTTAAATTAAACTCTGATAGGCTTTGACCTATAGAGACAATAACGAACATCACACGAAGAATCAGAAAAAAATGCCACCTATTGGAGAAGAACTGCAATGCTAAGTAAGAAGGAGGAGGAGTTTAGATAGTCTGTGACACCTCACCAAGTCGGAGGTCCTGTTCACATAACAAGGCTTTCGATTTGTACTCATTGGTGATTTTAATTATAGCTGGGAGCGTTAGTGAACGCATTATTTTCACTCGTTCTTAACGTGAGGTAAAGTCCTAGGGCAGGAACTCACGTAAAGTAACCGACTTTATCAACTAGCCAGGATCTTCAGCACTACACACAATCAATACAAAGAGGTGAGCTACATTAGACTACAAAATTAGTTAAAAAATCAACCGATTAAATAAACTGAAACAAGGTAATAAATGTTTTGTGGAAAGCCACTTGCCCACAAATAATAACCTGGCGTACTACAATGGCTGGCAATTCCGTCTCAAAGATACTTCAATCTTCTTCCCACTATATACACTCCCGATTTTATATTTTCTACTAAGAAGGTGTCCGTAGACATACAGCTGGGTCCAGATAACAAATTTTGTCAAAAGAGGAGGCGAGAAACCTCCTACCGAAATAGGGTCACGGAAAACAATAATTCTGGAGAGCAGGAATACAGTCTATAATCACCAATATGTCAGGGTGGGTTTCCAACCTAAAGCCCATTCCATTGTAACCGCCTTGTGAGGTACCAACCTTTTCATCACCAACTCCATCGGAATTCAACATAGTATGACGAAAAGGCCCACTATGACCATGTAGGTGCTTAATTGCTTGGTATTCGAAAGACTCTCATATACTGCAGCCTACTGGCTACGATACGGCAGTGTTTTCCCATCAAACAACCAAACTATAGAAAAGGATTAGTCAAACACACCCATGGCTAAGCCAATGGCGTTTTTGCAGTAATAGGTTAGGAGGAAGTGGCAGCCTCATAGAGTCAAGATACACTTGAGCACACATAGCGGCCTTTTGTGATACCACACATAAAGCAAATTCCAAATTAACCGGTCTTGACAGCCATCCAGAGGTCTCATTATGAAGCACAGTCCCGCAAATGAAGTAAGAAACAAGTCCGACGGTCTAAGGAACCTGGCTATTAACCTGCTGCCAATGGTCGATAGTTCCGATAAGCTATCGAGAAAGAGCGAGCAAAGTGTGAATAATCTGCGTAGAGCTAAAAACGGACACTACAAATGAAGTGCACCACACTCTTCTCTTACTCAATCGATCTATAATCTCGACAGAAATCATTCCCCGCTAAACGCAGCCTTAACGTGTGCCTACCTATAGCACAAAGCCCTGTGAGAATAGGCCCAGTAAAGGAAATGCTTCCACATTCCAATTTAATCAACTAATTGGTGTACCTAGCCTCCAATCTAAAACAGGTGAGTCCAGCAATGAAGTAAGATTCTTTCTCTGCCCAGGATCTGTCAGCGTACAATAAGTACTTCTGCCTAATAGACAGCTTATAGGTAGATGACTGTCCGGAAGAAGTGTGCCCACCTTAGCAAGCTCATTAGCTACACAATTACCCGGAGTGTCCATATGATCAAGGAGCCGAATAAGATGGACGCCAAGCTGTAGTGAAAGTATCCCAAGCGAATCACGACAGTCCATAACCAGCTTAGAGCTGAAATTTACACTCATAAGAGATCTAATGGCTGCTTGATTTTCAGAGAAAATGAGTACCGCCCTTTTGAATCATTTCCGCAGTTTGGTAAATAGCCATCACTTCGGTCTGAAACACGCTACAGTAGTCCGGAAGTTAGAGGGACACCTTTCGGAAAAAATTTCGTGGCCATTTCATTTCTATCTGCGGCATATTTGAGTTTAAATTAAAAAAAAAAACAATAAAAAAAAACGATTTGTAATTCCGCCAGATTTATTTCTTTGTTGTGAAGTACAAGTGTTCCGGTTCGTAATGAAATATTATTCATTCATAGGGCTGCCGTGACTTGCCTCACAGTACCCCAATCGATTGGATCAATTTTCGAGAACTTTTTCGAGTGTATGGAGCCATATCCCGGCAATGACATCACGAATGTTGGCCTTCAAATGCTCAATTGTCTCTGGTTTGGCGGCATAACACTTGTCTTTAAAGGCACCCCACAGCAAATCGTCCAACGATGTCAAATCGCAGCTTCTTGGCGGCTAACTGACATCACAATTTTGGCTTATTACTCGGCCATTAAACACTTGAAGCACTAAATCTATTGTGGCTTGAGATGTGCGGCAAGTTGCACCATCCTGTTGAAACCAAACATTCATTCACATCAATACCATGAAGATTGGGCACTAAAAAATTGGTTATAATGATGCGATAGGTGTCTTCATTGATCGTAATGGTTGTGGCGTCCTCATTTTCAAACAGATATGGACCAATGATGCCAACGCTCCACAAGCCTCGTAACGGGTGCATTAGCTTCTCTAAGACCACGTTTTGGCTTTCTGCCCCAAATCTGCCAATTTTGCTTATTAACGTACCCACCAGGATGAAAATCAGCTTCATTCGAAGAGATTTTTTTTTTTTGGAAAAATGGACATCATCGTGCAGTTTCTTGTTGGCCCATCTCGCGAAGCTTTAACTCTTGAACCAATTGCACTTTGTAAGGCCTCATAACGAGATCTCTTCGCAAAATTCGACCTAAACGTTTAAATCTTGAGAACGATGGCGATTTGATGTTGATAGATTCACACGCACACGCTCTCAGCTACAGCTACGATATATTCGGGTGTACGTGCTGTACGAGCACGCTTACGTCTTCGCGCATCAACAATGAAACCAAATTCACGAACTTTAGCCATAAACTTGCGTATGGCGTATACTAGGCACTGGTGGTCCTTCTCTGCGTCTAAATTTTGTACGACAATTTCGTGCAATTTCCGACCAATTACCTTTGTTTTGGAAATAAATTTCGAATAAATCCCAACCTTGCTCAAGCGTAAAGCGATTTATTTCGTTCAGTGTAGATAATTTACAAAATTTTGTGACAGAATAGAATGACATAAGTATTGGCCGATTAAGCCGATAGATGGTCCGCCCGAAACACTTTGTCGCTCTTACCCATCTTATGCATAGTTGGTAGAGGATCGGGTAAAAATATAAGGTTTTATTAAAAACACGTTTAATTTGAAAAAAAAATCTAAAAATATTGGTCCAAATGTCTTGAGATTAAGGCAGACCATGTTGAGAAATAAATACGTTTTTGCATGTTTTTATATCACGCAGTGTATGCATTCATGTCTTTAAGTATTTTTGCCTGTACATTAATGCTTTTATTTGCATTGCGATTTAAATTCAGTCTTGAAATAAGTTTAACACACACACACACACATACTCTTCTAAATACAGCCAAAGGCATGTATGTGCTCCTCTTTGTGTTTTTTTTTTTTTTTTGACTCTTAAAGACAAAATGCTCAGCAGTCATCACCGTAAAAAAAGAAACGTGAAGAGAAAGAGAAAAGCAAAATTAAACTGACGAATAAATAAATGACAAGTAAAACAGATTTTTATGACAGCAGCGTTTATTTCTTCTTCTTCTTCTTCTTTATTCTTAAGAATGAACTGAATATTTAAATGAAATGATGCAGGTGGATTTAAATATTTAACTAGCGATGGCTTAAAGTTTTTAAAGATAATATTTCAGTCATCGGAAACGTTGGAAAATATGTAGAAATTATTCTTGGTGCTACTGTTGTTATAATAAAAATAGCATCTGTTTCTCTCTTTTTGACAGGAAAAAAAAAATTTCCTTTTGTATTAACGGTTTAAAGTGCTTGAAATGTCAGTGTTTTTATTTGCCTTAATACCAACACTGGTCGTATGATTAATATCAATGCCAGACTCCTTATATTACTCATACGCCTGTACGTATTCATGTTTGCAAATGGGTTTTAGGAATTTTTTTTGTTTTTATACATTTCTTTATGCTTTGAGTACATTAAACTCGAAATGTTTAATTGATTTTATGATGCCGCCATAAAAATCTCAGATAAAATCCATTAAAAATTCGAAAAAAAAATTACAATACTGGCACACTGATGGAAACGGGCGTTAATAATGAAAGCGATAATAAAAATGAGATTAAAATTAAAAGAAAATGAAAAGGAAAGTGAGCAGTGAAGATATTAGAAAAAATAGGTTAAAAATATACGAGGTTTGTTTAATAAAAAGGTCAAGTTTTTTACAACATTCGTTAAAGTCGAGAGGAGTTGAAAGATTATTTCGATTGTTCCAAATGCTGCTTGAGCACATATCGATATCTCTGCGTAGTATACCGAGTTATTCTATGGTTAACCATAAATGGGTTTTTTGGACACGGGAACATTTGAGATAACTGCCGCAGATGAACTAGCACAGGCAGGTATTAACTGGGATCTTTATAGATCGATTGTAGACTGCTGTCGCAGGGACTGAGTCTTACTGCAAACAGGCGTTAAGCAAGTGAATGTAGTATCAACGAGTAGTCAGACACTAGTCTGGTTGGGGTCCAATATTGATTCCACTGTGATGCCCATAGTTGGTAGCGTCCAAACGGATCGAATGTCCGCAGCCCGGTGCTAATCGAAATAATCTGGCACATGCACAAAAGAAGAAATCCCACTTATACTCACATCAGCTAGGTCCGTTATGGTATGCAGAAGCGGACTGCCAAGGAAAGCAATTCTAATATTCAAAAGATTCGGACACTGACACAAGAAATACGCGACAGTCTTCTCCTCTTCCTCATCCTGACAAGTCCTTCATTAGCCATTGAATGGCAGGCTCAGTCTCCTAGCATGCGGAACAGCCACCCAGTGTCCAGTGATGGTAGCCAACAGGATTCGTAGCATATATCGCTTCATCCCATGATAAGCTCCAAATGAGCCCGATCATATACGAGCGATTTTTTCTTTTTTTTGATACAGAGCACGTGGCTTCATTTGTTCCCTGCCTAACATGTATCGCAGAAGTCTGCAAGAGGGAAGTGGAATGCCAATCAGATGATCAATATTTTCGTTGCCAAGGAGGGAGCCCTCCCTCGCTAGTTTGTCCGCCACACAATTCCCAGGGTGTCAGAGTAACCACTTACCCAGATAATCTCTAGCTCTGAATGTCTTGCCAACCCGGCATTCACATACCAGTTGCGATGTCGAGTAGAAACCGGAGAGCGCCCTAATGGCAGCCTGACTGTTCGTACAGATACGGATATTAACGTCAAATACCCTATAGTACATCAACCAGTTCACTACCCTCTTTATCGCCAAGACGTCCGCCTGTAAGAAACTCCCTTATGACCGAGTAAAGACACCACCTCCAACCCCTTCCGAGGATATCGTCCGATCCGTGTATACCTCAAGAATATCAGATCCAATTACCGACTCTGGTGATATGCCCACAGAGAACATTCTATCCCACCTGTTGCGAGAACGCTGAACAAGTGTTAAAACTGGCAATTGGTTCTTGGTGTCAATAAGTGTCATCGGACACCTTTTTGAGAATTTCCACAAACTCTCGAAAACCTTACGATGTCGCGAATACCTCATACACACTCCGCCAAATTGAGATGTTATGTAGAAACCACTTGTCAAAAGTCCTACATGGACGCTTCATAAGCCCCGGACAATAACATAGGAAGTGCTCAATCATCTCTTTTTCCTCCACTTCGACGCAGCTGCGACAGTGGTCGTTGTACCGTAATCCCATCAAATCGGTCAGGTAAGTGTAGCCTGGATACATTCCTTCTACCAAATTCTAAATTCGTGTTTCTGCAGGACCCTTCAGCCTTACACTTGCCGTTTTGGCACGCAATCCAAGCAATGGTCGTTCCAGAAGAGATGCCGAGATGTAGTAGTTTGTGATCTAAGACAGACGCTATACTACCTCGAGATAGTAGTTAGCAAGCTTCCCTAATGTCAAATATCTTAGTCTGAAAAATACTTGAGCCATTAGAAGGACTGTAGTAGCGTTTCAGGTTAGCCTCCACCGAGAACACTCTGATTCCACCAGTCTGGACACATTCCTTCTACCGAATTCGAAATTATTGATTCTACAGGACCCTTCAGCCATACACGTGCCGCTTTTGTGCGGAATACAAGCAATGGTCGTTTCAGAAGAGAAGGCGAGGGGTAGCAATTTGTGATCTAAGGCAGATGCTATACTACCTCGAGATAGTAGTTAGCAAGCTTCCTTAATATCCAATATCTTAGTCTGAAAAATACTTAAGTCATTAGAAAGACTGTAGCAGTGTTTCAGTTTAGCTTCCACCACAGAAGACTTCAAAACCAGCAACACGCCTTACCTGTCGAAGTTAAGCTCTGTATTGCATTGTCAGAAGTAGAACACAGTCTGACTGGAAGTTTATCCAGAATTCTGGCGTAACTATATTCCTCAAACTTCTAGATTTCGAAGAACGCGCTGCAGGCCTACCACAGTTTGATACACAAGTTATTTGGCAGTAGATGCAAGCTGATCTCTGTACCTTTCCCAGCCCCCCTGAAGGCTGTTGCCATCCTTGTCGCATGTCACCATAACATTGCACCGTAAGTAAATATAATTATAATTATGGATCAGTACAACTATGAGATCTCAGACTCCAGCGGCAATAGAACATTTTGGGTCAGATATAGTAAGCCATGGTGGCTTTCAGAACTTAATGCTCTTTAGGTCAAAATGTGGTTCAAAATCACACTCAAATACCTAGTGTGGTCCAAGAGATTTAATTTTTGTCCATATATAAGTCTAACCATACTTCTTGTAAGGAACCTTACTATGACCGGTCACTGTGCTCTTGATAAAGATGCTCAAAAGACTAAAATCTCACAAAATTATTACTGCGTCAGCTACAATAATGAGGAGGAGGAAGAGTTTATAAGACATCTTTACTTTTGTCCAGAATTTAACGATTTAAGGTCGTTTTTGCTTAGGCTCAGAAAAATCTACGAAAAGAGCATATTTTTAACGGGGATTTAAACGAAATCCACTACTTCATTAAAACAACTATGTGACTCATATCAGACTAAGTGAGCTGTTCTTTGGGCAACTGCCAATTGAAGATAACCTCTCCTAATCTTGGTGGTTGAGTAGTTCATACGCCTATAGTGCTATAACGATTTTTTTCTTGCTATCCATGGATTATCTTCTATGTGCTGCCTATTAAGATTTTTTACCGGATATCGTGTCTCCTGCTACTGATAACCACTTTAGTAAATAGGCCACTAATTGCAAAAATCAACATCATTGTTTTTGCACAACATTGTCGTATAAAACGTCATAATCGTCTTAAGTTTATCACAAGTTTTTCTACACCTGGAGTGTAACTACTCGTTATGTAGCATTTGGAGTAATTCTGTAAAGTATCTTGGAAGAAGTGTGAGTTTAATTGTTTATCGCTTCTATGCAGGCGGTAAGTGTTCTGTCTGTATAAACATTGTTGAAGCAGTTTTCCTTTTCTGGTTATTTGATCTTTACGACCCATTAAAAAGGCCATAAAAACCACACAATAAACGAAAAACTCATAAACATTTTTGGAAGCACTCTTTCATAAACTCTCAAATACAGGCAAACAAACTTAAATGTTGAAAAACAAATTATCAAGAAAGAAATGCCACGAAATAAAATAAAACAAAAAATAGTGAAAAAAAACCTAAAAATGTGATGAAATATTATACGAAATTTAAGATAAGAAACGTTTTTTTTTAAAGAAATATAAACCGAAAAAAGAAAAAAATCTTTTCAATGGACACAAGGGTGTCTGTATTAAGCTGTCGTCATGAATATTTTAACAGCACAGTGGCACAAAATCTTAAACACAAAGACGTATACACGCAACTTCTCTACTCAATTCATAATATATTGAGGGGGGATAAGAAAGCCAATAAAAATAATAAAAACAAAAAACTTAAAGGATATTGGGAGAGAATGGCAGAGTGTAAAGAAGAAGGAGCTAAAGAGAGTATAAATTGGTAAATAAAACGTTAAACGAAATGGACCATATATTTCACACAAAGAAATAAAACATAAATGTTAGCAGAAGAAAATACACCACGTGAAATAAGTACGTATACGGTGCCAAGAAAATAATATGATTTTTGTTGAAAATTATCTGACTTTTCTAAATAAATTCACATTTTTCAGCAAGGGAACATTCTCAACCACTTAGGAATGATACCCACCTTTTCTAATGGGGACTAAAGTCTTCAACAGAAAGTGTGCTAATCCTTAGCAGGCTTAAATACTCCAAGTGTCGTTTTAATTCCGTTAGTAGTATCGTGAAGCATTCCTCTAACGAGATCAATAGAACATTTAACGTCTTCTAGCCATTTAGGTTAGGTTAGGTCAGGTCAAATAATACTGGATAGTAAGCTGAAGTGGAAAGCTGAAGTAGAGTCTGTCTCAAAAAAGCCACGCATGCATTAATGATATGTAGGAGGTTTGTAGAGAGATACTGGGGCTGTAATCGAAGATGGATGTATACCAGGACATATTGTGACATATGGGCATGTTTCTAAATAAAGTGCAAAGGTACAGTGCATAAGCATAACTGAGGCAATGAGAATTTTCATTCAAGCTTCCAAATATTCTATATATGGCAGAGAAAAATATAGCCACAGACGCCATGACGAGGATAATGGTAGATGAGTTGGGCACGAGATTATGCGAGGGTCATATAAATGCGGATGGCCGAGTGGTCGACTGCATCTTACTTGGCTGTCCTGTGGAGAGGATCCTGAAACTCTATGAAACTCTATGGAGAGGTTTGGAGACTGCATACTCCTCGAGAGAAAACACCATTTTGTGGTACATGAATGAGTCAAAGAGGGAAAGTGGTACAGGCGCGGGAGTGCTTGGCCCTAGGAGGGAATATCCGAAACCTATGAGAAAACTAGCCAGTATATTCAAGGCGGAGGCTTATGTAATTGAGAGAAATGCTTAATTTAACCTGGAGAAGAAATATAGATGACAGGACATAGCTATACTATTTGATAGTCAAGCCGCCATTCGAAAACTTGTTTGGGTAAACTAAACTAGCTAGACAGCGTCAAAATGGTCAGCTACTGTTAGGCCCCGGATCATGTAAGAATTCTGGGGAATTAAAAGTCCTATGAACTGAACAGAAAGGGAATTTTCACTCCACTGGTGGGCAAAAACACTTTTGTGAACTGGTTAGGGGAGCCTGGAAGGGTATACTTAACAAAAATGAGGGCTGTACGGGCAATTACAACTTCTGTTTGATATAACAGTAAAAAAATATCTAGAGACAACCTGAGAATACTGACTAATCGTTGCAGGTTAAATGGACATCTGAGTAAAATGGAAATAATCTCAAGCCCGATGTGCATATTCCGTGTTGAAGAGGATCGAATCAACAGAGCATATCTTAGGTACATGTGAGGAATTGATGGACACTAAGAAGAAGTATCTAGATGCCTATCATATACTAGGTAGGGAGTTATCGCGGTTAGTACCACTGGACATCTGAATTTCATAAGATCGGCGAGATTGGGGAGGACTTTTATACCTCTATGATAATTATAATAATGTGTCAGTTCAACAGGAGGGTCTAGTTGTGCCATCTTAAGTCAAAGAGTCTTACATCACAAAGGTCCCATTAGAGGAAAGTTCAGGTTTGGTACTAGCTCTTGCCCGAATTTCGTTGTCCTAATCCGAGCAAAAGCAAGGCATGTGCAGAGGTACACAGCACATCGTACATAGCCGAGCTTTTTAAGCCAGAGTGTCTCGTCGAAATTTACACCACTCACTTGAACTTGAACCTACTCAATCTGAGCTTTTGTTCAGTCGTCCTGTGCTCGTAGATACTTTGTGGCCCTGCTTACTGTAAAGAGTCTGGCCCGGCCCCCGATACTATGCAATGCAATCTTACAGATTAGCACTGTCGTTGATTTTAACTTAAAGCCTATTATAGACCATATTGCTATTTGGCTGTCGAGAAATATATTAATCTTCATCGGCTCCATATTTTCCCTGATTCAGTTGATGCCTCCGTAATAGTCCTGACTTGTGCTTGAAAGCCGGTACTATGGTTTGGAAGACATACAAAATATCGGTCGTTGGATAATCAATATAGACGACCCCAGTTCCGTTTTTTTGCTCAACTTGGTTCCATCCCTATAGCAAATTATCCCTACATGAACTCCGTTTGACCAGCCTCGTCGACCTGAAATAAGTATCTCCAGTTGCCCGACTTATTCGTTAAAAGTATTCAATCAGACATCGTTGTTTGTGTATATTACTCATAGAATTGAAGATAAATTGATGACGTGACCAGTAGCTCCGCCTATAAAGTTCCCTCAATGCTGTTATGTGATCCGCTCTAGCTATAGAGGGTCCGCGTAAATGTCATTGAATCCATCATTAGCAGGATGATATCGCTTATGGTTTTCGAATATGGTCTATAGAGGAAAGAAAAATAGAGGAAACTGTGTTCAAATATATGCACTGGAATTTTCAATTACTTATGTAACTCATTGTACGTAAATAAATCGTTAAACAAAATGGACAATATTTTTTCACACGCACAGATATAAAATATAAAAATTAACACTACGCGACATAAGTATGAATATGTTACAATTTTAAACCCGCATTACGACACAAACAAGTACAGGCTGTCCATTGTGTGTGGTTTATCTACTGTACACAAGACATACTAACTACTGCATATCTGCCATATTCCATACATACGCAATAATGCATTCAAATGCAATTTATAACAAAATCAAAATCCGAAAGAAATTCAGTAATTTCAGTGTTGCATTAAAAGTTACTGCTGTGAATATAAAGAAAATTCCTGAAATAATAGACTGTTGCCTTACTTATTTGCAGTAGTGCTTAATAAATTCAGGAGGCCTGTATAAAGAATATAAATCTTAAAGGATTTTTAAAGAGAGAGTGAATAGGATGAAAGAAAAGGGGTTAAATTTATTAAATCATAAATACACTCAAGACATTTGTTAGTAAATAAAACGTTAAACAAAATGGACAATAATTTTTCACACACACATACACATACACATACACACACAGAGAAATAAAATACAACAAAGAAACAGAATTAAAGAAAGTTTTCTTTAATGGAAACAAATAAGTTAATGAGAAAAATAAATAAATTTGTATGAGGGAGGGTTGAGGAGAGTAAACGCAATAAAAATAAACAGAACTAATACTTATATAAATATATACTCTTAACATACAGACACACATACACATGCTTAATATTGAGCATAAGAATATTTGTTACTTCTCTTTAAGAACAAAAACAAAATTCGCCTTGGAAACTATCAATATTGGAGTGGAAAACAAAAAGAGATAAAAACCTAGAAAGAGGACAACATATCAACACTGCTAATATTGAAAATATTTACACATACATACACATACTTACAGATTTATAAGGATTTAAAATGTTGTAAAGAGAGAGAGAGAGAGAGAGAGAGAGAGAGAAAGTATTATAATAAAAATATATGAATTATTTATAGAGGTTACAGTGGAGAACAAAATATTCGCAGTCAAATAGTAAATTGATCAGTAAATAGAATGCAATTTAAAACCAAGTGAGTTTTTCAAAAACACTATTAAGGACCGATAACATCGCAGCAAAACTTTTTTAATTTAGTTGCGACGAGCTACTTGGGTGCAATCGACGGCAGTACGAGGTGTTCTTAACTTGACAGTAGTAATGGAGGTATAAACAGCAAAAAACTTTGTATAATGGAAACTTCCATCCGTCATATCAACACATGTTAAATTTCATTTAGACATGTCAACCCATTCGTATAGTAACAGGTGTTCAAAAAAATACCGAAGGGAGGGAAAAATTAGAAATTCGTAGTGTGATGAAATATTTACATAAGAAAGGCTTATTTGAGCACGAAATTAATCATAATATGGTGAATTTGCCATCATTATGATATGTTCCTTCATATGCAACAGTCAAAAATTGGGTTCCTGAACTTAAACGTGGATGTCCAAAAACAGCTACAACGCCAGAAATCATAGCTAAAGTGCATGATATGGTATTAAACCAGTCATGGGACTTGTGTCCCTGATCAACTTATACGTATTCTTATACTCTTGCTTTTAGTTGTCACTGAAACAGCGACGAATGTAAATGCGCGGTGAATGTACGCAATTTTTTAGGCTCAGGAAAATAATTTAAAAAGTTCACTGAAACAGCGACGAATGCACATGTATGGCGGATGCATGTTGATTTTTTTTCAATTTTTTTAAAACATCAACTTCTCTCTCCACATCTCTCTCTCTCTTTGAGACTGTAATTTCCATGTTCTTACTAACACAACTACACTTTTACTTCTGCACATTACTGTATTAGACGACCGACAAGTGAAAGTGCATGGAATAGGTAATGCCATAGGCATCTCAAATGATCGAGTGCATTTTATTTTGCATCAAGTATTACAGATAAAAAGGTTTTCTGTAACATAGGTCAAGCATTTGTTAACAGTTAACCAAAAACGCTTGTTTGGATCAATTTAAGCGAAATAACATGGATTTTAAAGGTTGTTTCATAACTGTCGATGGAACAATCCAAACAATGATCTGAAGCTGGTGGAAGCGCACCTAAGAAGGCAATAACAGTTTGAAAGGCTGGTATGGACATGACAATGGTTTTCTAGGGTTACAAAGATATTTTATTAATCCATTAATTTTTCATGAGTTGCTTTACTAAAAAATTCAATAACGTCGTCATTTTCTAATGGATTTATAGACTGTAAGTCTTATTTTATTCAGAACTTAATATCATTTCTTAATTAATTCATCAATAGTACTGTTCTTATATAAAATAGTGCGCAAAAATGCATCTAAACTTGCAAAATGGGAAAAATTTGTATGAACAATGGGTTTGCTTTAGAAATACACCCAGATTCCTCAAGATTACTTATGTATAAGTATACATCGTTTAAAAGGTTAACTTTTCGTCCTTCTAAATCAGAAAATAAACTGAAAATCGGGTAATATACAGCAAAGTTATTAGCTTATAAGTCCATGAAGGTCCGAAAAACCGGTTTTTTACCCGTAACCCGAGATTTTGGAGGTGTTTCGAAAATTTCAAAAAAGATTCTTGTTCTACTTGGCAGCGGCTATCAGAAAAATAGTATCACTTGCCAGGTATTTTTTTTTGTCGCACCGTGTTATTTGGGGGAGCTTCAGGAAAATCTATTTTAATCCATGGATAGAGTTGCTAGAAAAACGTTGAATTAAGTGTATTGAAGTTTCAGGAGATTATATTGAAAAATAAAAAAATCTTAATAATTTAGCTCTTGTTCTTGTCATTGTTAAGCTAAGAACATTTCGAACTACCCTCGTACACCAGCTTTTGGGCACAATTGAGTCAAGAGAAGGCATGCTCTCAAATTGGAGCCTCAGAGTACTCTGTCTTATTTACCAGAACGGTGATCCCAGGCCTGTACTAACAACAAGTTGTCGGTAGACTGATAGGCAACTAACAGTACGGTTTTCTGCCAGGAAAGTCCACAATTGATCAAATACCATATTCATATTCCGTCAAATCCTGGAAAAAACCCAAGAAAAACATCGTTATAAATTATCTCTTTGTCGGTTAAAAAGCTGCCTTGTTTCTGAGTTCGAAACACCTGCCAAATTTGTGAGACTGTGTGCAAAGTCAACGACCTCTAGGAGGCATTTGTAACTAAAAGAGAATTCAGACAGGCAGACGGTCTATCGTTATGTAGAAAATAATAAAACACGCTGCAGTGAATATCAGTGGCAAAATTTACAACAAGAGCCATATGCTTCTCACATATGCCTATGATATCGACATAATGGGCCCGGATTCCTGAGAAGTTACGTCAGTATTCTCCAGAGTTGGGAGAGAATCAGCTAAAGCTGTTATGGTGGTAATGAGGGCAAGACCATCATTAGACATAAATGGCTTTAATTTTGAAGTCGTGGATAATTTTGTTTATCTCGATTCCGCCATGCCCAGAAGCAGTAATATCAGCCTGGAAATAAAAGGAAGAATCTTGCTCGCCATTGGATGGTATTATGGACTTGAGTAGAAGAATAAAACTCCACATATACCAGACGTTAATTTTACGGGTTTTGCTGATGAGACGTTTCTGGGAGTTTTTGAGAGAAAATTCTTCGCAGAATATATGGACCTGTTGTCCTAAATAACAAGTATTGACACCGGATGAACTCTAAACTGAATGCACTATATTCCAACATCGAAGTGGTTAAGCGCATCAATTTTCAAACAGTTGCGTTGGCTGGGACATGTCGCATGCATGTGTGAAAATTCCTCAGCTCGAAAGGTGTTTGATTCGGCAACCGAAGGACAACGTGAGAGGGGCCGGCGAAACTCCGTTGGAAGAACCAGGTCGATGAGATTAAATTTAAACTTGGTGTGACTAGCTGGGCTTCTATATGCTCAGCTCAATAGCCGTAAGGCCAACTTAAAAATCGGTAATCAATTTGCGCAATTTACAGACTATTTTTTTGTAGCAAAATGTGTTCAGCGATGGGTTTCATTTTTGGCTTAACGGATTTGTTAATCCGATTTTGGGCAACTATATAGCTTTAAGGAGAATTAGTACTGCCCGCCCCGGGAATTTAATTGTAAATTTTGTCAATATAATTCAACGAAATGGTGGAACAAGCGTGTTTTACTCCTTCGACTAATACAGTTTTTATGTTGTATTGTTTTCGAGACTCGTACACTTTTCTAGGCAAACATCTCCAGACGTTTTTAATTATATTTCGGACGGGCGAGTAGGGTGGCCATTTAAGGAT
The DNA here is from genome assembly GCA_023159175.1 of Wohlfahrtia magnifica. NCBI lineage: Eukaryota > Metazoa > Arthropoda > Insecta > Diptera > Sarcophagidae > Wohlfahrtia > Wohlfahrtia magnifica. The sequence goes on from JAKWBJ010000206.1 coordinate 1,167,627, forward strand.
GTAAATTTTTTGCTTCTGAATCCACGATTTCACGGATGAGCACTTTAGATTTCCAAATAAGTTTTGAAAGGGGGAAAAGCCGTTTTCAAAACGCTAATGTAGTTCTCCGCATTCATAAGTGATGTTAAAAACTGCAACTCACAGGTGCCATCGTAAGATATTGCTCTCCACAGCATCCCACTCCCATCTTCTACCCCATTTTAATTTCTTGCGAGAGAGATCACACATAATGATTGCAAGATCCAAAATGAATTTGAGTGCATTAGGAAAAGAGAGAAAAAAAAAACAAAATGAAATGAGTGAAAGGTGGCATTAACCTGATGACGCACAGTGTATACAGCGACATCAACCACCCATCGACTTACTGAAATCAAAATTTGCAATTAAATTGATTTCGACAAATTGACCCGTTAATTGGTCTCCAAGGTTGTGCTATTTGACACCTCTCAATTATTGACTGTGGGGTCAAGTGAAGTGGCTGATTTATGCTATTAAACTACCAAAAGTTTAAGCCTTAGATGCCAACATTGTTCACGTTATTTGTGATATACGGCTCAGCAATGCTAGAACCAGCCTAGGTGTCTATGATCTTTTGAATAAAAATTTTTTGTTGTTTAATTTTTTACAATTTAAGGTTCTATAGGGCGTAAAAAAGCACCCCATCATTTTTTAGCCAATGCTCGCCTAAACGACTCAAATATCTTTGATTAGGTATCCCGTAATCGTTTAGTCCGATGAAGTTTTTCTGATTCCATGGAATGGCGTGGTATAGTGATTATAGTACACGCATACAAAACAACCGGACTAGGTTCGAGTCCCCAGCAGAGAACATGTCGAAAAAATTAAATTTCGGTTTCGAGTGCTTAATAAAGAGACTTCAGTCTCCCTCTAGACAAATCCATCTAAAAGAAGCCCACCTCACCTTTCCCATTTTCTTCTGGCGATAATGACAAACATCAGACGAATGATCAGGAGAAAAAAATTACAAAGCTAAGTAAGGATCACCAACACCACTTAGTAAGGATCAGCACCACTACGCGCCATCATATGGAGGTGAGTTGCACCAGACTAATCACCTACTTAACCTGAAAATCAACTTGATTAATGAAACTGAAATAAGACAATGAGTGCTTCGTGGAAAGCTAATATGCACCCTAGATAAGGTCGCCAGATTCAACATTTTAAAACTCTTGACATTTATAGAACAAAATTTGATTTAAAAAAGATCTTGACGGACAAAATTATTGAATGTTCAAAAACTTCCGTTACAAATTGTTGGTAGATGACTCTAAAATGTAACATTTCCGGTAATACTAAATGCCTAGAGGACTAACGGTGAAAAGAAGCCTTGGCTACATGTATATTTTGTGTGTCACTGGTGCTTGCAGATCATGTCCCATGGTTCTATCTACTGATCTCCACATTTTATAGCTTTCAGCGCTGAGTGTGATAAGGCTGAAAGCACTCTGTTTCTGGAGGCAATTGCTCAGCGGCCACGACAGCATTTTAGGACTTTTTATTCTGACTCTGGAGACAGAGATGGTTATACGTAGATTGGACTTTTCCGGGCACACTAAGGCCTTTTTTCCTGGGTGAAACAGAGGGATCCAAGATGGGTGTTATAAGACTGAAAGCACTCGGTATCTCGAGGCAATTGCTCAATGGCCACGATAGAATTTTAGGACTTTTTACTCCGACTCTGGAGACAGACTTAGTTATCCATAGATTGGAATTTTACAAGCACGCCAAGGCCTTTTCCCCTGAGAGAAACATTTGGCGAAAATGTAGAATTTCCACGATTTTTGCTATTACAGTCTTCACAGATGGATATAAGATGGCATCCGTATTTTCTCCGAGACTGCTGACTTTGTGGAATACCATAGACTACCGAAGATCTCCGGCGTTTTTTAGGCAGAGTTTTTGTCGATTATGCAGATTGGTAGGATTTTAAAAGAATCCCTGACAGTCAGACCGCTATTAGGGACCTGGTGTCGCCTAGTAGCAGCTCGGCTTTAGTTTTCCAATGTAAAGGGGGGATGAAATTACTAAATGTACTGTTTCTTTGATTTGAGTTTCTGGACACAGGGACATCGTTGGCTATGAAAAGGCTGATGAACTTGCTTGGAATCCATCACTTTCTACTCTAACATCTGCTGTCCTATGACTGTAGTCAAAGGGTAAATTATATTGTTTCTTTAGTAAGAGGGCACAGAACAGGTGAAGTGCCCTTTCCTCTGGTGCTAACTCGAGGGCGCTGTAGTCTCGGTATAACAGTGGTAAGACACTAAAACTACTAAAAACTCCTCGCCACTCTATTTTCAAGCTTATTGTGGTGTACACGGGTCATTGACTGATCAGAATGCACACGAAGAAAATATGTTTGCCCTGCAACCTTCACTGCAGATTGTCCTGGTCTGACGAGCAAACGACTGCGATACTTTGGAGTACCTTTCTTCAATGATATGGCGCTCTGCGCATATCTGGATACCCTTGAACTTCTTTACTTCATAATCCTCTTTTCTCTTCCATTATCCTTTCAGCTAATTTTTTACCTGTTGCCTGGCTTGGCTTCAAATTTGCTAATTGTAGTTGATCTCATCTTGGTCAAGACACCTACCTAGCTACCTACCATGTTCTCGGTTTTAGCGTTGATCTGCCATATTGGCTTGGTTTCAGATACGATTTATTGCGATCCATTTTTCAGCATCAGAAACGTTTCGAAATAAAAATGGCTTCTTGGTATAGTTTTCCAGCAGCACTTCGAACATGCAAAATGGTCTTTCAACGTCCTGGGGCTTCAACTCCGGTGCTACTCAATTTACTTGCCTTGAAATGAATTCTGCAGCTTAACTAAGTTTTAAAATTTCTGCTCAAGGTACTCGCATACGAGTACATGTTAAAAGTTCTGCATCTAATACATCAGCTCTTAAATTTTCTGGCTGACATGGGCTGTCAGGCTGTTTATTAGCATGTCAAAATCACTACTTTTAAATCGTAAAAACTATTTTCTGCACTATTATTTGCTCCACTGTGCTTCATACCTATCAAGGTATCAAGGTGCCGACAACGAATGAATAGCGAATATTATCGATGTGCAGCATGAAAAGCAAAAAATGTATGAATAACAGTACATATATTTGTATGTCATACAAAATGTTAAGATGTCTGTTTAAATAAGATGGATGGTATGTCAACGTGTGTCTACACGAATTTTTCCATGTTTTATTCAATAGTATTACATGGTCGTCAGTGTGTAGGTCGTGTGGAAATTAATAAAAAATAAAATAAAAGAAAATAAAACAAAAATGAGCATAAATATATAGTATGGAAAAAAATCATCAATATTTTATGTCCTTGTCATCAATCATAATGGAATATTTTTATGTCCCCTATAACAGTGTAGGTGTGGGTGGTAGTAGCCAAATATTGTATAACAAATCGGATTATCGGAGTAACTGCTTTAAGCTTTTTATTAAACTATTTAATTAACTTTAATGTATTAATTTTGTAAATATTGGGTGTTCGAAAAACTTCAGTTACAAATTGTCGGCAGATAGCTCTAGAACGTAATATGGTATCTCTGATAATATTAATTGCGTCAGGCAACACTATGCTGGGAATGGCAATATCTTAATTAGTTCGGTGATAGGTTATTTACGTTTAAAATTGAGCCGAAATTGCGAACATGACCTTAATAAAGTGTGGTCCAACCATAATCCGCGATGCTAATTGTGAGTCACACCTTCAGGTCAAGTTTTTTGCCCAACTCAATTTGACATTTCTTTGTTTCAGTGTTTGACAAAATTTAACCATGAAGAGCGTAAAGATTGTTGAAGCCTACGCAAATGGGCAATCAAATCAAAATGTATTTTGTGATATTTTTGGTCAACATAATCGACCAAATGTATCCACAATCGGGAGAATTGCGCGCATCCACGAGTGATTGTTGATTATTGAAGAGCCGATGCATCTACAAAGAGTGTCTGTTTGGTGCAGTTTCTAGGCTGGCGGCGTCATCGGGCCGTACCTTTTGAAAATAAGTTCAGTCAAGCAGTTATCGTAAATGGGGTTTGCTATCGCGCGATGGTAGCGAACTCATTGTGGCAAGAAATTGAAGATAAAGACCTGAACGCTATGTAGTTCCAACAGGATGGTGCCACTTGCCACACAGCCAACGAGAAATTCAATGGCCGTGTTATCTTATTTCTTAGCGATGCTAATTGGCTGTCACAATCATGTGATTTGACACATGGGGATATTCTTTCTTTAGGGATATTTAAAAGGAAAAGTTTACGTTAATAAGAGCTAGAGGATGAGATAATTTGGCACATTAACGACAATGAACCTCAATTATCCTTGTGTCATAATAAAAAATATTAAAATAATTCTCTGCAAACTTTTTGTTTTATTTACCATTAAAATCATGCATTTTGGTTGGCCCACCCCTTAGAAAGGCGCAGATAAAGTTTAATAAGATTACGGAGACGATGCTGTAACTAGCAAAACAGCGACGAAATAGTTTGCTTTATTTCGATCTGATATTTTTGATGTTAAAAACTCACTAAATCAGGATGCTTGAAAGAGAGGGTTTTGTCACCGGTCCATAATTTCTCCATCAACAGTTTGCTCGTAAAGCTTGATTCTATGAGCTTCAAGACTGTACCGTATGCGGATGATGTTGTTGTGGTCATCTCGGGTAAATTTCTCGACAAAATGTCATAGCGCCTTCAGACATCTCTGGGCCTTCTTAGTCGGTGGATCACTGACAGTATGCTGAGCGTTAAGCCAGACAAGATGGAACTGGTGCTGTTCAGCTGCAGCAAATACAAAATTCCATCTTTTTTCCCTACCGTGGTGGAACTAGGGCTGTCGAACAGAGTGAAGTGTCATGGCGTAATCTTCGACACGAAGCTATGCTGGCTCTAAAATACACGGGCGATGGCGGCAATGGCGAAAGTTACACTATACATGTGTCGTAGGGTCTAGGGTGTAAATCCTATGAATTCAAAAGGAATTTTTGACACGGTGAGTAAGCCCATACTTATGTGTGGTGCGGTTGTGAGGTGGAAATCTCTAAAAAGGTTCACACATGGCGGAATCTTTGACAGGGTTTTGTGATTACAGGTACGCTCATGTGTCCTCCTTCGAAAGCTTTGTTTGTGTTGAACTGGCTTCCAGTGGACCAAATGGCGATTATGTCTGCAATAAGGTTGATGATGGCAAGGACATGGTCTGACAAAGGTCATGGGCATGGTGTCATCTTGCGGTACTTGGATACGATCCCTAGAGGAGTAGATTATTGTGCACCCAAGCCCTTACTGGATAGAGAGGGTCAGTAATTGGACCCATTTCTGTTGATATGTATACACGGACGGGTCGAAATGATCGGAAAGGGGCGATGTTATTACTGCATGCGGGGAGAGAGAGTCCTTTAAACTTCTGGACCAACGCAATAAAAAGGGCAGCGGACTGGTCGAGTCTGTACGCACAGCCAGACTACGATTAGGGCGCTCTTCGGTGCCTACTCGACATCGCGACTGGTATGCGAATGTCGGTCGTCTCTAAACGAGATGGCAAGGCATTCAGACCTAGAGGTTATCTAAGTAAGGGGTCACTCTGACACCCTAGGAAATTGTGTGCCGGAACAGCTGGCGATGATAGGCTTTCTCTCTGAAAACGAGGAGATTGACCATCAAAATGAGATGACACTTTCCTCTTGCAGACTTTTGGTTCTGCGATGCAATCTGGTCAGGGCATAGATACGGTGGGAGAGAACACTCACGTGCTCTGTTCCAAGACTAACTTGGACCCTATACGACTGGGCTCGTTCGTAGTACATCCTGAGGCTGCAAATGCTGTTGGCTGTTATCACTGGGCACTTGGTAGCTGGTGGGCATGCTAGGAGATTGGGTCACCATTCAATGATTACTGTAGGATGAGGAAGTTTCTGCCATAGTACGTAAAAAATCGACTCGTGAGCGGAATTTTCTTTGGTCCGCTCGTTTTATGACTCGTGCTAGTGAGTTAAATTTTTTTTAGTTCGTGAGCACTAATTATATTTTAGGCTCAAAATATTTTTTGTTCGACTCTTGAGCACAAATTTAAAGTTTGTAAAATATGTGCCTACGAGTTTTGTTCCTTAACTCGTGAGTACGAATTTTATACTGTGAACGAATTTAAAGTAAGCAAAAAATAAGCAATTCATATCAATGCATGTTGTTTGTGTAAGATTAAGTGCGTAATATAGGGTCCGCCAAATAATTTTTTATTTTTTTGAAAATGCTCAAATGGCTGCCTCGGCTGGCTATGCAGTAGCCTACACGATCGGTCCAATTTTTAAGCATATTATCGAGTGTTTGCAGCTGCATTTCACCAATGGCTTCACGAATATTGTCCTTTAAAGCGTCGATTGTCTCTGGCTTGTTGGCGTAACACTTATATTTGACGGCACCCCACAAATAATAGTCCTACGGTGTCAAATCGCAGCTCCGAGGTGGCCAAACGACATCAGCTCTGCGGCTGATAACGCGATCTTCAAAAGCAGGGCGCAAAACAACGAGTGTAGCTTCGGCTGTGTGGCATGTAGCACCGTCCTGTTGAAACCAAATGTTGCTAATATCCTCCTCTTCAATTTTTGTGAACAAAACTTCCTTCAACATGGCCCGATAACGATCGCCATTGACTGTAACGGCCACTCCTTGCTCATTTTCGAAGAAAAATGGCCCAATTATGCTTCTGGACCAAAATCCGTACCAAACAGTGACTCGCCTTGGGTGTATCGGCTTTTCAATGTATGCGGGCGGGTTTTCTGTGCCCTAAATGCGACAATTTTGTTTGTTTACATACCCGCCAAGATTAAAATGAGCTTCATCTGAAAAGATGACTTTTGATTCTGCAACATTACCATGATTTTCAAAGTAATGTCGCAATATTTCGCAGCGTTGTTCAAGCGTATACACAATCATATTCGTTCAGCGGAAGGATAAAACTAATTATCTGTCAAATCAGACATGAGCTAGGTGTTACCATTCACGAAATAAGCACTAGTTGAAAAAAAAAAAACATTAGATGGCTGACCCTTTATCATGCATTCGTCTGTATGTATATTTTGTGTGCAGCGATCAATAAGTATTACACTCTTGCATGTTTTACATTATGAAAACAACATTTACTAAAAAGAATTGCTCGTTTTCAACTCATTTTGATGTTTTTCGACTCGGTTTACGTTCCGATAAAATTATTTTCTTTCTTTTAAATTCTTTTAAAATTCGGCTCTCGAAAAGAATCAATCTTTACGAACGAATTCAATTCTACCACTCTTCCTACTCTGGTTTCTGCATGCCATATCGGACCTAGTTGATGTAAATGTCAGTGGGCTTTCGTCGTTTCGAGCCGGGACGCTGACATGTGGGTCCGCTTGGACCCTACCTTCTATGGGCATTTCAGTATACAGTATTCAGTATTGGACCCAAAAGAACTGGACCAGTGTCTAGCTAGCCGTTGTAACTAACCAACCTTTAATAACGTTCAAATTTGTTTAATACTATAGAAAAATTGTTTATTTCAAGGATAAATATTTTTATTCAAATTACATAGTGAACCGCTCGAATGGCTATGATTTTCTTTCTTAATAAAAAAAAAAAAAAATTTCTTTTTAAAATAATTATTATGATGGTCATCAGTACTTATCTGCTTACATGTATTAATAGTCGTTATCGAATATGAATATTATACTCCCTGCTCCCATTCTACACACTCTCTCCTCTCAACAGAAGTTGCAATTGTAACTTTTGCCCTTTTGCCTGACATGTACTCGTCGTATCTGCTCTTGTATTTGAATGACAGCATTATTAGAAGACAATGTGTTTTAAGAACAAAAATAATAGAAAAAGAAACATCGAATAATGACATGCAAAAGATAATTTTAATTGTAAATGTGTGTATGGTATGTGTGAGTGAGCATGCGAATTGGAAAGTAAATAAAAGATAGAGACGAATAGAGAAAGAGAGAAAGAGAACTGTTTCATATGAGTATGTACACAAAGTATTGTATTGATAAGGATGATGTCTTCTATTGAATTTACGTGATATTTTGTATTCTTTGTTTGTAGTTGTGCTTTTTGCTTTTTCTTTTCTGCTTTGGTTTCCAATATTTTTCATATTTTACAGATATCCCCAGCCATACACCGACACACATATGCAAGCATACATATACGAATACTTGGGAAAAGGTTTCCTTTTATGAATTTAATCTTTTGTCTGCTTAAACTTTAATTCCACAAATACTAACTATTATTATATTAAGTACGAAAAGATGAATAAAACATACTACCTTGACTAAAAAGTTTTCGTAATAACCACCGTGTGGCGGTCCCATCGTTCCGATTTAGGGTTTTTTGTTAAGTTGGCACATCTGTTGTTGATATTCCCGCTAAGTCTTAGCGTCATAGCTTGACATTTGCATTTTTTATATTCGGTTTTCCGTATGTTCATCAGTGCTTCCAGCGATTTTTCCATTATTTCCTCCCGCGTTCCCCGTAATGGTTTTTTAACCCGATTGAACAAAACAGAACAGAAGGCACAAGGAGCCAAATCAGGTGAATCAGGTGGCTGTTGGATGGTATTTGTTGCATTTTTCGTCAACAAATGTGTGGACACACTGTGCGACGGTGCGTTATTATAGTGCAAAAATAACGAGTTTTCTGCCCACATTTCATGTTTTTTCCGGTGAATTACTTCACGCAGACGTTTCACAACGCCGAAATAGTGCTCTTTGTTTACTGTCTAGTCTGTTGACTACACCGTTGTAATTCATGAAAACCATGAGCATTGTCTTCTTTTTTGACTGAAAATGATCTCGACTAATTTGGTGAACGCCATTCACTTGCCTGCTATCTGGATTGCATGTCGTACTTATAAATCCATGTCTCGTCTCCAGTATTGACCATTTTAATGGTTATGGGATAAGCAAATCATGTCATTTGTGACCTCAATACGTTCAAAAGTGTAAAAAATCGCCAACACACATAGAGATAGATGTACTCTTGGCTACGTAGCTTTTGAAAATGTCAAGGTATGACGCTAGGGCTTAGCGTCAGATGTAATAACTTAAAAAAAAAAAACAAATCGTTATGATGGGACCGACATAAGGTGGTTGTTACGGAAACTTTTTGATCAACGTAGTATACGCACATACATATGTACGACTGCATGCAAATCTTTAGCAAAAATGCATGTGTATTCGTAGATGTGTAAATACATTTCTGTGGGCAATCGACTGATATTTTGTGCGAGTCGATATTAATGTTTGCCGGACACTGCAAGAAATTTTGTACCGTATTTTTGAAAATTTTGTTTGCGTGAATATTCTTTGTTTTTGTTTTCTTATGCTATGAGCACATTCAAGGCTACCGACCATTGACCACACGACTACAAAAGTAGCCAAGTAACCAGCTACTTAATTATTTTAACGGCTACAGCTACAAAATAAATGTAAACAAATGGACATATGATTATGGCGTACACAGACGACAGCGTTAATCTGCATTAACAGTCTTAATGCAAATTAACTTGTGAATTATTCCCCTTTTAATATGCATTGAGTTTGAAGTAATTGCACAAAACCAAACTGCTTTTAAACTGCATTTAGGTTTTTCAATATGGCAATACTGTGGATAATCAACTAAATTGCTTAGTATTGTGAATGAATGTATAATTGAAAAAATCAAAATGTATTCCAATGGATTATGGAGCAGTTTCTGCAAAAGTAATTGTAGCTTTTTCTTCAAATAAATAGTAATTTTTCACCAACAGCATAGCTGATTTTCATACTTCTTCTACTTTCTTCTATCCATTTGACCAGATATAAATGCCAAAAATATAGTTGATCAGCGAACAGCTGTTTATTTAAAGCTAAAACTGTCGTTTGTCAGGGTAAAATTTTAATTTGCATTGATGACGGTATTAATCTTTTTCAGTGGTGCCACATACATTTTTTCGCGTTTTTAATGTATGTGTATATTTCATGTTTTGGGGTTTTTAAAATGCCTATTTCATGCATCTTACGGTATTGACAGCACTAAACTGTTTGTTGTCGCCAAGAAAAATAGGAATCAGCCTAGGATGGCTAAGGGCTACAATGGTAGTCGTGTAGTCGGTAATCGTGTTGCCGTTAAAATAATTATTCTTATATGCACACGCGTATTCTATATTGGATATCAGGTAGTCGATGGTCGGGAGCCTTGAATGTCTTTATAGGATTAAAGAAACTTAAAGTTTTCCATACTAAGAGTTAGATATGAATCACTTTTAATCATTAATTATGGTATCGGGGATTTTTAATTGAAATTGTAATTAGATTTTAGCTGTTCTTAAGCTGAACATCTTACTATGCGGTTAGAAGTGCTATAAGTAACAGATAGGGTCTTGGGCCGAGGACAGTGAAGTAAATCTACGACTCTATCGTCATACCTGTTCTTAACTAGGACTTTATCTTATGGTGGTGAGCTATGGAGAATGCCAATCGAAGTAGGCTTTTGGACAAGATGCATAGGTGTGTTACTCTGGGCATATTGGGCGCCTTTAGGAGTACTCCTCTGGCATCGCTGTACATTATCCTTGGTCTGACTTCTTTGGAGGTCACGGTGAAGAGGATAGAGAAGGCTGGAGTGCGCATGCGGTGACTCGTCCAGGTTTCACGGACTACATAGTCAGGGAATGCGACTTTAGAAGAAGCCCTTCAGCAATCTTTCCCGATAGAGAGTCTTGGCAAGCTGTTGATAGGTTGTTGAAAGGCCATGTGATCTTCACGGATGGCTCCAAGACCGAAAAAGGCATGGGTGTGAAGGTCAACCTTGTGAACAGTGACGTTTGATTGTCATATAGACTTCCGGGCGGGTGCAGTCTATTCAGGCCGACGTCTTTGCTGTCCTTAAGGCAGCCGAGCTAATTCGCGACTTATTTGCTGCTGGGTATAGTCTTGCCATATATATAGACAGTCAGGCTGCTATTAAGGCGCTGAGTGGGCGCTGCGTCAATACAAAGCTGGCTTCACTGTGCAGAAGAACCCTCACGTCACTACTGGATGTGTGCAGCATTCAGCTGTGCTGGGTTTCAGGACATTTTGGTATGCAGCTGAATGAGACTGCCGATGAGCTGGCGAGAGCGGTCGGATGCGTCTTTCACAACATAGCTTGTGTTCTTTGTGAGCTAAGTGTTCTAAGTGAGCTAAATAGGCTCATGGTAGAATGAAAGAGTTGTGGATTAGTAGAAAAGACTGTAGGGTCTCCAGGTTGCTTTGGTCATCTGAGGGGAAAGTTCCTTAGGACTCTGACTGGGCATTTCGCTCTAAGGGCAAGGGCTGAGTTATGGGAAGCGGGCACCAACAGTATATTCTGCTGAGTTTGTGACGATGTGGGGCAACCAGAGACCGTAGAACATATTCTCTGTCATTGCCCGGTTATCCATGGGCTCGGGCTCAGGTTGCTGAGCCAAGGCTTTTTCAGTGGTCTAAGTAAAGTTGCGTCAGCCCTAGTCTGTGACCTGTAAGGTTATATATCGGGTATAGGCTGGCTTACTAGGTGACGGCCGGTTTTTTTTTAGGGCGTCCTTCTTCTTTTGTTCTCTTTTTCTTTCCTTTTTCTTTTTCGGGTTCTTTTTTCTATACCTATCTTTGTATTTGCACTTTCTTTGCTCTTTCTCTCATTATTTTCTATTAAAGATATCCACACGATACCTCTCTGCTCTGCACTACCTTTTTTAACCTAACCTTACCTAACCTAAGCCGAGTATTTATTAATAAGGTTCTATTGTAACGCAGATAGAAGCAACAAGATTCAATTACACGGTGTGATAAAAAGAACAAAACTTAAATACCTGGTAAGCGTTACTATTTTTCTGATAGGCGCTATCAAGAACAACACGAATCTCTTCTCGAAACGTATTCAAAATCATAAGTTAGTGTTAGAAAACCAGATTTTCGTATATTCAAGCCCTTATAAGCTAACAGCTTAGCTGAATGTTAATCGATTTTAAGATTCTCTGCGGATTTGACAAGAAGAGAAATGGGCCTTCCTTTTGCTATGTATTACCAATAATGAAGAACATGAGTATATTTCTAAAGCAAACACATTTTTTTTCCATCAAATTTCATAAACCATATTAAAGTTGTATTTCTTTTCAAATGAAGAGAATATTTCTTTAATTATTGCAAGAAACTAAAATCATATTATCTTTTCATAATGAATTCCTTTCGAAAAAGCATAAAATCACTTGCGTATTAAAATACATATACAAGAAAAAAATCGATATTTTGCAGGGGTGGAGGTAGAGAAACTGAGTGTTTCTAAAAAGGAAGTAATACAAACAACAACAATAACAATAACAGCAACAGCAACAGAAAAAACATTTGCAATAATAAACAAACAAAAAATCTTCATTAAAAAGTTGTAATTTATCATGAGAGCTCTCTCTCTCTCTCTTCGATTCTAATTTGCTGCTCATATTTTTATTTACGTATAGTATGTATATGCATTTGCAATTAACTGCCTTTGCATATGTACATATACGAGGGCGGATTGATATTGAAGCTACCTAAGTAGGAAAAAAACATTATCTTTTTTCCAAAAACCATTCATTTCTCAACAAAATCTCCTTTTAGCTCAATACACTTAGTAATTCGATTTTCCAATTTTTTTATACCATAGGAATAATCCACGAAATAAGCATTAGTTTCGGTAATCACTTCTTCGTTTGAGATGAATCTTCTTCCTGCGAGTAATTTTTTCAAGTTTGGGAACAGGAAAAAGTCACTAGGGGCTAAATCTGGACTATAAGGTGGATGATCAACCAATTCGAAGTGGATTTCTCGTAGTTTTAGCATCGTATCTAATGCTGTGTGAACCGGTGCGTTGTCCTGAAGAAAGAGCACTTTTTCTTGTTTAAATGTGGTCGTTTTTCCTTGATTGCATCAACCAATTGATCCAATAATGCACGATAATAGTCTCCTGTGATGTGGATCCCTTTTCAAGATAATCGATGAGCAATATTCCATGTGCATCCCAAAATACAGTGGCCATAACTTTGCTGGCCGATTTCGCTGTCTTCGCCTTCTTCGGAGCACTTCCAGCAGCTTCCACCCATTGCTTCGATTGATTTTTGGTTTCAGGTGTGTAGTAGTGGACCCACGTTTCATCAACAGTTATTAATCTACGCCAAATATCAGCAGGATTATGCTTTATCATGTCCAAACACCGCTGTGAAGTGATCTGTCGAACTCGTTTTTGTTCAACACTGAGCAAACGTGGCACCCATCTTGCCGATAGCTTTTTCATATGCAAATATTCATGCAAAATGTTGAACACACGTTCATATGATATGTTAACCATTTCAGCAATCTCACGTATTTTGACCGGCGATCATTCATAACGATATCGAGGATTTTCTTGGTATTTTCTTCAGTAACCACCTCTTTTAGCCTTCCTGTTGATGGTATTGTTGCAGTGCTTGTTCGGCTCCGTTTAAATTCAGCCCTCCAATATTTTACAATATAATCTGACGGAGCAGATTCGGCCTAATGCTTATCAAGCTTTTATTTTGTCTCTTTCGCCGTTTTGCCTTTCAAATAATAGTGTTTAATCACTACACGAAATTCACTTTTTTCCATTTTCAAAGAAACACAAAAGTTGCTTACTTCAAACGACTACAACAAATAAACTAATCCATGAATTTGGCTAAAATTTTAACAGCTGACGTTTGACAGATTGTAATTTCTAAGAAAGAAAAAGTTTTGTATTTGTGCTGCCATCTAGCGCTAGGTAGCTTCAATGTCAATCCGCCCTCGTATATTAAAGAAATAAGTATGTATTTACAATAAATTAAAGGATATTTATGTGCGTATGTGTACGAGTATTATACATATTTCATATTTCATACTCTGTTTGTATAATAGGGAACTTTGGGATAATTTTTCACATTGATATTAAGAAAAGTGTAGTTTCATTACAAAGAAAAAAAAAAAACGAAAAAAAACAATATTGCTTTGAAAAAATGTCGCTACTTACGTACTATATTCCCGCTTGACCCATGATTCGTAATAAGCGATTGTTCGCTAGTAGCGAAGAATTTTCGAAACAAACATATTTGTTTTTGCTGAAGGAAAAATGCTTAAAAGAGCATAGAACATTGCTTTTTATTTCATAAGACTTTTCTTCCTTCGCAATTCACATATATATTTATGCTATTGCTTTTAGTCGTCAGTGAAACAGCGACGAATGAATACACGCATCGGGTATATGCTGATATTTTTCTACTTTCGTTTTTGTTTTCTTGTTCTTTTTTTTAAGAAATAAATAAACTTCTCTCGTTTTTAGCATTGAGCGGCGAACAAATGCAAAATTAAAAGTAGCGGCAAGCAAAGTAATTCGTTTCAAATAAACGTTCGCTAAAGGTTCGCTGTTGATATTACAGGTAAACGTTCGAGATCGAGAGATTTGCTGCTACAAGTTGAGCGATGGGTGAACTGAGTTCTTGTTCGTTTCGCTTCCAATAGTCGTTTCAGAAATATTTACCAAACTTTCGAAGATGATGTTATTAATGAATGTCGTGGTGAAGCGGGTTGCATGTATGTACAAAAAATGTACATGTTGTAATATAACAACTGATTACTGATTTACACATGTGTGTACTCGTATGTAGGGTAATATTTTATATCATTTCTGCACTTTGTTCAACTTCTCATTAAGTTAATATCTTTTGATACGAAAAGATGATCCACTACACCACTAGTCAGATTTAACGATGAGGCTAATTTCTCCGTTTGATAAATTTATTACTCAATGTTGTCCGGGCCAGTTGCTACATCAACGGTTTTTGGATTAATCAGTGATCTAAAGGCTAAATTCTCCCTCAATGGACTACTAACTGCCACTTTAGTAGTTTTCTGACCAGCTGCTCATAGATACAAACAAAGCATAGATACCCCGAATACGACTGAACCAGAGGCATTCTCGAAAATAAAAGTATTAACACTTTAGCTACCTTCAGGTCTGTTTTTTATGTCCACTAAATGACTCTCTACTTATAACTTCGTTTTAGGTTAAAATACGTACCAGTGAATGACAAAAGTATGATTTTGTGTACTTTTAAAGTATTGATGGTCAAACACGTATGAGTGAGTAAAGTTAAAAATAAAACCATACACATACACAACATATTCAAAGCTAGCGCAACTTAAAAAACTAAACTACAAGTAGCAGTTGCGTGAAGAGTCTGTCATACCCGCACTTACAAGTGTAAAGTGTTTATGAGCATGGGTGTATTTAAAGTTGGGTATGTGTATATTTCTACTCGAGTATACACAGAGTATACTTAGAGTATATTTCTACAAAATAAAACCTTTCGAAATCGCTCTAATACGGTTAATAAAACAGTTTTATATTGACATTTCAGTCCAGAAGAAGTAATAAGAAATATTTTTATTAATTACTTAGGGTTTTTAGATACATAGGTACAGCATATATATACAAAACCGGGAAAGTTTCAATAGATTTTTTACAATTAAACGTACTTTTCTAATCTCATGAACCTATTGTTGATTGAAAATCATAAACCATAACCTTAGATTACAAAAATTCGCTTAAAAACTTTAAAAGTCTTTCTTGTTTTTAAAGGAGTTAATTTTATTTAATTTTTGATTTAACTTTGCAAAGAAGATTTATTTTTTTTCTGCCAATTTAATTCGCTTACTAGATGCCATGCTTCAAATGTCAGCATAATTTTTTTTATTTTTTTTTTTTACAAAATCTTGTAATATTTCATTTTCTTGCCAATAGTTGGTCAAGGACATTATCTTACAGTGCCGCCATTGAATAAATGTGACTCTAGTAGTAGCTTTGATATTTAGAAAACATAACGGATGTTAAACAAATTTAAAATTAAAAAAAATTATATATTTTTTCTCCCCTTTTTAAACAGGAAATGACTGTAAGACGAAAAGGTTTAAAAGTAAATTTGTGTCATTCGTAGAAATAAATTTTGGGCGTGTGTTCCGGCTTAAAATAAGGCTAAGCTACTATTAAAGGTTTTAGACGTTATATTTCTAATAAAGTTATTACAAGCTTAACGAATTCTAATACAGTATACTTATATTTCGTGGCAAGTATGAAATGTTCTTACCCTGACATAGTAATGGCGGTAACAGTAAAAGACTTTGTATAATGGAAACTTTCATTCGTCATATGAACACATGTTAAATTTCGTTTAAATTTGTCCACTCATTCGTATAGTAAGAGGTGTTCAAAAAAGGCGCTTCAGTGATTTTTTTTTTATAATGGAAAAATTTGAAATTCATGGTGTGTTAAATATTGTTACTGTCTAACCTTTTTAAAACGTTTGAGTTCTTTTTAATTGTGTCAAAACAAAATAAACACCACCTTCTTGTTGTTTTACAGTTTTTATTTCCTCACTTTATCTTTATACAGTTTATCTCAGATAAAACAACTTAGTTATCTTACGCTTAATATTCGTTTATACAACACTTTTATTTATGCCTAAACACGACTTTACTTTATGATTGCAAAACGATTACTATACTAACTAATGCACAGGGCGCCGCCTTTTATATACAATTTAAATTACTTCCGAATGTTATTGTTCTTTCAATAATATACCAATTATTTCCGTTAATTTTAAATGTAACACACAAAGATGGTCGAATTGGAAATGCTGTCAAATACACAAGTAAGTACGGCATTGCCAAGGTGACACACTAACAACCTTGACACAACCCAATAGACCAAAATCCTCCAATACAGTTTTAAAGGCGCTGATGTGGTGTATCTTTTTTTCTGGGCGTTGCTTATTTTCGTAAAAATATTTACGTAAGAAAGGTTTGTCGGGATAAGAAATTCATAATAGTCAATGTGTTAGATGAAAGTGCTCCTTCATATGCAATAGTAATTGGATTGCAGAATTTAAGTGTGGAAGTGAAAGCATAAAAGATAAACCACGAAGTGAACGTCAAAAAACAGCAACAACGCCAGAAATCATAGCTACAGTGAATGATACGCTATTAGACGATCGACGAATGAATGTGCGTGCAATAGGTAATGCCATAGGCAACTCAAATGATGAGCGTTCTACAACATAGGTGAAGCATTTGTTAACAGTTGGCCAAAAACGCATTTGAGTGAAAATATCTCAAGCTTTATTGAATCAATTTAAGCGAAATAATATGAATTTTAAAGGTCATTTCATAACTGTTGATGAAATATGGATCCATCACTTTATACCAGAGACAAAAGAACAATCAAAACAATGGACTGAAGCTGGTAGAAGTGCACCAAAGAAGACAGTAAAAGTTTAATCGGCTGATAAGTTCATAGCAACGGTTTTCTGAGATTATAAAGATAAAGGGTGGGCCATTTAAAAGATTAAATTTAAACATGCAATAAAACAAAAACGGTTTGGCCAAATTTATTTTGTTGTTGTTGTGAAGTTTAATTGTTCCGGTTGGAAATGAAATATTATTTCATTCATATGGCTACCGTGGCTGGTCTCACAGGACCATCGGACCATTTTTCGAGAACTTTTTCGAGTATATGGGGTCGTATCTTAGCAATGACCTCACGAATGTTGGTCTTCAAATGCTCAATTGTCTCTTGTTTGTCGGCGTAAGACTTGTCTTTAATGTCAAATCACAGTTTCTTGGCAGCCAACTGACATCGCCCTTTCGGCTAATTAAACGGCTCTCAAACGTTTGACGCAATAAATCGATCGTCGCATGAATCGGTTATCATTGTGCGATAGGTGTCTCCAATGGCCGTAATAGTTGTGCCGCCCTCATTTTCAAAGAAATATGGGCTAATGATTCCTCGGCTCCATAAGCCGGACCAAACAGTCACTTGTAATCGGTGCATTGGCTTCTGTAAGACCACGTGTAGGTTTTCTGAGCACCAAATACGCCAATTTTGGTTATTAACGTACCTACCAGCATGAAATGAGCTTCATCCGAAAAGATGATTTTTGCATTATTTTTTATTATTTTATTTATTTATTTTTGTTTTTTTTTTTGCATTTTCCGACCAATTGTCTTTGTTCTGAAAATAAATTTCCAAAAATTCACAATGTTACTCAAGCGTGAATCGATTCATTTCGTTCAGTGGAGACAATACTACCTTGATGAGAAAGTTTCCTGAATAGCCTCGTGTGGCGGTCCCATCATTCCGCGTAGATTTTTTTTTTTTTGTTAAATTGGTGCATCTGTTGTTGATATTCCCGCTAAGTCTTAGCGTCATAGTTTGACATTTGCAAGCCAAGAGTACATCCATCTCAATGTGTGTTGGCGACTTTTTACAATTTTGATCGTGTTGAGGTCGCAAAAGACATAATTTGCGAGGCTGAATCCGAGCCCACATTCATCAAAAGGATCGTTACTGGAGACGATACGTGGATTTATGAGTACGACACGCAATCCAGACATCAGGCAAGTGAATGGCATTCACCAAATGAGCCGAGACCATTTCAAAAGCAGTGAAAAAAAAAAGCAATGCTTGCAGTTTTTGGATTTCAACTGTGTAGTGCATCACGAAGTTTTGCCAAAAGGCCAGAAAGTAAACAAATAGTATTATTTGGGTGTTACGAGACCTTATCGTGAAGCAATTCGTCGAAAGAGACCAAAATTGTGGGCAGAAAATTAGTGGATGCAAAATCCGTCGCACAGTGCCATTATTATTCAAAATTTTTTAACGAAAAATGCAACAAATACCATCCAATAGCCACCGAATTCATCTGATTTGCCTCCCTGTGATTTCTTTCTGTACGATCGAGTAAGAAAACCATTACGGGTAACGCGTTTCAGCAGCCGAGAAGAAATAGTAAAAAAATCGCAGGATGCACTGATGACCATGCCGAAAACCGAATAAAACAAATGCAAAAGTCAAGCTATTACGCTAAGCTTTAGCGGAAATATCAACAACAGATGTACCAACTTAACAAAGAAAAGAACCCCACCGCCACACGGTGGTTAATTCGGAAACTGACAGAATAAATGATATAAATATTTCCAGATTCAAAATAACCTCTGGGACAAAATTGAATCAAAAGTTCCTAAATCTAAAACAAATTATTTGCTGGTAAACGTTTTACTTCGATTGAAAATGCAATGGCAATTGTAAACGATTATTTTGAGGAGCTTCAGAAAAAGTATTTTCATCAAAGCATAGAATAACTAGAAAAACGTTAGACTAAGTGTATTGAAAATTAAGGAGATAATATTAAAAAATAAAATGATTTCAATAATCTGGCAGTGGTTTTTCATTTTTAGCCTAAGAACATTTCGAACTGCCCTCGTATGCACTTTTGCTGCCCAATTTGTTACTTTGTGTTCAAACAAGTTTTTTTTACAAACTTTTATTTTAAGTTTTAAATTTAAAAACTTCAACTAATTTTATTAAAGATTTTGAAGTTGTTTTGTTATCGTAATAATTTTAGTGTTAAAAAAAAGACGAGAAGAAAACAAATTTTGAAGTCCCCAATAAAATTTCATTTGTTATTTTCTTTTTCTAATTTTTTCACTTTTAAATTCTGTTTTTTTAGTTTCAAATCTCTTTCTAAATTAACGCCCATTAAAATCGTGTTCTCAAATACTCAAATAATTTTGAAAACAAATTTTTCCTCATTTCACTCACTTAGTCAACCTAAATTAGCAAATAATTCAATAATTACTTCCGTTCTTTATCTACTTTCACGGGCAGTGATGCCAGAAAATACAGTTTTAATAGATTCCCAAGGTAAATGAAAAATAATTCTCTTTCATTCCTTATACCCACCAAAATTTTTACTGTCAATTCTGTATAAAATGTGCTTTCGTTTTTACCTTTTAAATACGCTACGACACGATATTTACCATTTGAAAATGAGGCAGTTATTTATCCCTATAACTGGTAGCACTGAACGTAGATTTCTTTCGTTAATTTTTTTAAGGAAAACCTTCTTTTTTAATTTATTTTTTTTCTTCTCCCTTTTTCGCAATTTATACGTTTTAATTTGTTGTTATCTTGTTATCATTTATTATTTTCTTTTTCTAATTTTGTCAATGAAATCACTTTTAATTTCTGTTTATTTAGTTTCAAATCTCTTTCTAAATTAACGCTCATTAAAATCGTGTTCTCAAATACTCAAATACTTTTGAAAACATATTTTTCCTCATTTCACTCACTTAGTTACCCTAAATAAGCAAATAATTCAATAATTACTTCCGTTCATTATCTACTTTCACGGGCAGTGATGCCAGAAGATACAGTTTTAATAGATTCCCAATTTAATTCTGTAATAATATTTTAATTTTGTATAAAATATTCTTTCGCTTTTACCTTTTAAATTCACTACGATACGATATTTACCATTTGAAAATGAGATAATTATTTATCCCTATAACTGGCAGCACTGAACGTAGATTTCTTTCCTTCATTTTTTTCTTTTAAAAACGTTTAAGTTCTTTTTAATTGTGTCAAAACAAAATAAACACTACCTTGTTGTTGTTTTACAATTTGTATTTCCTCACTTTATCTTTATACAGTTTATCTTAGATAAAACAACTTAGTTATCTTACGCTTAATATTCGTTTATACAACACTTTTATTTATGCCTAAACACGACTTTACTTTATGATTGCAAAACGATTACTATACTAGCTAATGCACAGGGCGCCGCCTTTTATATATTTAATTTTTGTTTTTTTAGTTTAAAATCTCTTTCTAAATTAACGCCCATTGAAATCGTGTTCTCAAATACTCAAATACTTTTGAAAACAAATTTTTCCTCATTTCGCTCACTTAGTCAACCTAAATAAGCAAATAATTCAATAATTACTTCTGTTCATTATCTACTTTCAAGGGCAGTGATGCCAGAAGATACAGTTTTAATAGATTCCCAATTTAATTCTGTAATAATATATTAATTCTGTATAAAATATTCTTTCGTTTTTACCTTTTAAATACGCTACGATTGGATATTTACCATTTGAAAATGAGGCAGTTATTTATCCCTATAACTGGTAGCACTGAACATAGATTTCTTTCTTTCATTTTTTTAAGAAAAATCTTCTTTTTTAATTTGTTTTCTTCTTCTCCCTTTTTCGCAATTTATACGTTTTAATTTGTTGTTATCTTGTTATCATTTGTTATTTTCTTTTTCTAATTTTGTCACTGAAATCATTTTTAATTTCTGTTTATTTAGTTTCAAATCTCTTTCTAAATTAACGCCCATTAAAATCGTATTCTCATATACTCAAATACTTTTGAAAACAATTTTTTCCTCATTTCACTCACTTAGTTACCCTAAATAAGCAAATAATTCAATAATTACTTCCGTTCATTATCTACTTTCACGGGGAGTGATGCCAGAAGATACAGTTTTAATAGATTCCCAATTTAATTCTGTATAAAATATTCTTTCGTTTTTACCTTTTAAATTCGCTACGATAGGATATTTACCATTTGAAGACAATTTGAGACAATTATTTATCCCTATAACTGGCAGCACTGAACATAGATTTCTTTCTTTCATTTTTTTTTTTAAGGAAAATCTTCTTTTTTAATTTGTTATTTTCTTCTTCCCTTTTCACAATTTGTGCGTTTTAATTTGTTGTCATCAACCCACCTTAAGAACTCAAGTTAAAACAGAGTTGACGGTATTTGGGGTGATGGCAATTGAATTGAAATTGTAGATAAATTAGCATTAGAAATCTAAAATCTTTTGTGTTTCTTTTTCTGATTTATTCATACAAATATTTTATTATAATCTTGCATTCTTAACTTAATGATGATCACGGGTAAGGGATAAAAGGGAATGAAAATTTAAAAAAAGTTTAAGAGGATATGATGGATTATTTGTAAGTCTTCTAACGAGGCAAGAGACT
This sequence comes from Wohlfahrtia magnifica, assembly GCA_023159175.1. Taxonomy (NCBI): domain Eukaryota; kingdom Metazoa; phylum Arthropoda; class Insecta; order Diptera; family Sarcophagidae; genus Wohlfahrtia; species Wohlfahrtia magnifica. The sequence continues at coordinate 1,189,543 of JAKWBJ010000206.1, forward strand.
AGACCTAAAGTACAAGGTAGTCAAGTTTAAAGATTAAATCAAAAATAGCAACATTATGCGCAAATAATGGGTCTAATTCTTACAAAAAAATACTTAATCCCTCAACGCCCGAATCCGTGTTCCGATTTTGTTGAAATTTGACACAAACAGTATTTGGAAAATTTGTATTGACATGAATATTTTTTTATATATTGTTGTGTCATGGTAGATTCTGCAGCGAATGGGTATTTTTCTACCCACTTCGGCATATGTGTGTCGTGATCTTTGATCTCTTTGTTGTTTTCCAAACTGTCTAAATATCATGTCTTCCTAATTTTTTTTATATCGGTGTGTGTCTTCTTTATTCGCCCTTAATTAAGTATTTGTTTCGGATAGTATGGTCAGGATAGAATTTTTTTTTGTGATATATTTCTACCAATTCGGTTTGTAAAATAATGTTAAAGAAAACACAAAGTAAGCTATGATACATGGGCTGAAATTTTCCTAACCTAACACATAGATGGCGCTAATTTTATTGCACACACATCTTCTCCAGTTATTGCTAACCTTCAAAAGACAGCTGTTAAAATTCATGATATTCTATTAATTAGTTTGTGAGTTATTGTGCTAAAAGTGACGCTACCTTTGTTATTTTCAGAACAATGGATCACAAACACTGCTACTTCATGGGAAAAAATACCGCCAAAGCAAAGCAAAGAATTGAAAAGTGTTATGGGGACTCCGCTCCATCAAAAACAACAATAAAACGTTGGTTTGCTGACTTCAAACGTGGTCGTAGAAATACCAATGATGCGGAACGCAGTGGCCGCTCAAATGTGGCGGTAACACCAAAAAACATATAAAAAATCCGCAAAATAGTTTTGAATGATCGAATAGAAAAGTTGCCTGAGTTAGCTGACATCGTAAAGATATCAAAAGTGCGTGTTAGCTATACATGTATACTGCATGAGCATTTGACTATGAGAAAGCTCTGTTTATAGTGGGTGCCATGTGCGCTCACTGTTGACCAAAAATAAGAACGTATTGATGATTCTGAGTGGTGTTTAGCCATATTTCAAGATAACAAACCGCAATTTCTGAGTCGATGTGTGTCAGTGGTTGAAACATGGAGTTATCACTTCACTCCGATACCAAAACGATTGTCATCTGTGTGGACAGCAACTGATGAACTCGTCCAATGTGCCCGAAAGCACAACAATTGACTGGAAATGCTATGGCCTCAGTATTTTGGGATGTGTGTGCTGTAATATTCATCGACTTTCTTGAGAAAGGAAATTCCATCAACATTGAATATTATAAAGGGTCCGCCAAATAAATTTGTTTTTGAAAATGCTATAAAAAAAACTACTGAATATTTTCTCAAATTTCTCATTTATTTGAAAGTACAAGTCTTCCAGTTAATAATGAAAATAATTTCATTCAAATGGCTGCCTCGGCTGGCCATGCAGTAGCCTACACGATCGGTCCAATTTTTAAGCACATTATCGATTGTGTGCAGCTGTATTTCACCATTAGCTTCAAGAATATTATCCTTTAAAGCGTCAATTGTCTCTGGCTTGTTGGCGTAACACTCATCTTTGACGGCACCCCACAAATAATAGTCCAACGGGGTAAAATCGCAGCTCCGAGGTGGCCAAGCGACATCAGCTCTGCGGCTTATAATACGATCTTCAAAAACAGGGCGCAAAACATCGAGTGTAGCTTCGGCTGTGTGGCACGTAGCACCGTCCTGTTGAAACCAAATGTTTGCTAATATCCTCCTCTTCAATTTTTGTGAACAAAAATTCGTTCAACATGGCCCAATAACGACCGCCATTGACTGTAACGGCCACTCCTCGATCATTTTCGACGAAAAATGGCCCAATTATGTCTCTGGACCAAAATCCGTACCAAACAGTGACTCGTCTTGGGTGTATCGGATTTTCAATGTATGCGTGCGGGTTTTCTGTGCCCCAAATGCGACAATCTTGCTTGTTTACATACCAGCCAAGATCAAAGTGCGCTTGATCTGAAAGGATAATTTCAGTTGAAAAAAGAACACTTTAGATGGCAGACCCGATATAACGTTATTGGAGCGTTTTTAGGCCGAAACAGCAAACACACGATCAATCATGGGAAAGAAACAAATTTTGTTTCATCAACAACGCGCCGTGTCACAAGTCAATCAAAAAACTACAAGTCGAGGCAAAGCTTTATGAATTAAACTGCGAATTGCTCGCACTTTCATCGTATTCGCCAGATTTGGCTCTTAGCGACTGCTGGCTGTTCTTAGGCTTCAAAAAATGCGCACCAGTAAGAAATTTTACACGAATGAAGAGGTTATCGCTGAAACTGAGGCTTATTTAAAGGCAAAAGCTAAATCGGTTTACACAAGCGGTATTGAAATGTTAGATCGGCGTTGCTCTTGATGGACATTACGTTGATGAGAGAAAGCTAATGTTGAACAAATAAGGTTTTCTTTATTAGGCCCGAAATTTTTCAGCCCGTGTGTTAATGCTTGAACCCTGCCATAATGTACGAAATACAGTATCATTTAAATAACCGCCTTTAGATTGGAGGCAGCGGACGAAGTATTTCGGCGATAATTTGAAGATTGTTGGTGTTTAAATGCACCAACTTTAGGACATTATCCGCGTGAACATGGTCTTTGACGTAGCCTCACAAAAAGTCGAACAGCTTAAAATTTCATGATCATGGTGGCAAATTGATATCGCTAAATTGCGATATAACGTTACTGGGCTATTTTTCATGCGATAAAGGCAAAATCTGTCAAGTTGTGTAGCTGGTGGCACCGTTTTGTTAAAACCACACATTGTCCAGTTCATAATATTCAGCTCAAGACCAAAAAAAGTCGGTAATCATAAGGTCATAGCACTCCAGGTTTGCCAGATTCAACATTAGAAAAAAAAAACCTTGACAGTCAAAAATATTTTTTTCGAAAAACTTCGGTAACCAATAGTCGGTAAATGATTCTAAAATGTAACATCTCTGGTAATATTCATTGCATCAGGCAACACTACAGCTTGTTTTAATAGTTCCAAATGGTTAAACGATAGATTCTAATCTCGACTGTCAACAATTAATTGGCAACAATTAAATTTAAAGAATGTGTTTTAAAACATCTTGGCAATCCATAGTTTTTCAAGCGATATCCAGGCCATCTGGTAGGCCTATAGTACTAAATTGATGGTAACGGTTTTCTACCGCCATTATCGAAAAATAATGACACCTCCATACCATAATACGCTCCATATAGTAACTTTTGTGGATGAAATGGCTTTTCCACAATCACTTCTGGGTTAACCGGACCAAATATGCGACAATTTTGCTTATTGCCTTAACCACCGAGTGAGAAAGGAGCTTCATCACAGAAAATATTTTGTTCGAAAAATTGTTCTTAAAAGCCTTTTGATTTAGCACCCAGTCAACATATCTGCGGTTAATAAATGATTCATATTCGTAAATGGCAAACCTTTCACTAAATAAATGACACTTCAGATGACAGATATTTACCAGCTGACGGTGGTTTTGAAACCACTAACTACAATGGATAACCCGTCATAATGTAGCCATATGCTGAGGAGAGAGTCATTCAAAACATACTTTTAGGGTTCCAACTAAATGTTTAAATTCCACTAAGATTCACCTTTCGAACTGTGTTGTCTAATTCAATTCTATAGAAAATCTAAGCTAAGTTATATGGTTGTCTGTAGATCCTGCAAATTCTTCGATTAGCTAAAGAAATTCTATGAATAAATTTGTATTGTACCCAAGTTTCACAATAAATGGTCAAAAATCTCTTATTTTTAAACGTTTTATTTAAAGTTTAAATTAGCGCTTAAAACACGCTATATTTCGTCATTTATTTTTCTTCATTTCCTTCGTTGACTTTTTTATTTGTTTTTGTATTTAATTTTTTATTTTAAATTTGTTCTTTTTATTCCTTTTTATGCTCTTGTTGTCTTAAAGACTTTCAAACATTTTATGGGCTGTTACACAAAGCTACGTGCTTATCGGCTTTACCCTGATGCCTTTCATCTTTCCTTTTTTGCGTTTTGTTTTTGTCTTTTGTTTTTTTTTTATACTTCGAGTTTCTTCAAAAAGCACTGATTGACTGACATATTATTTATTTTATCTGTGTATTGTATTCTTTGTTTTTTTTGGCTTTATTTCGTATAAGAATTCCAATCTGTCTTCAATTTTCTTTCGTGAAAAATTAATCAGAAAACAATTAAAAATAGTTGTAATCAGTAAAGCCGAACTATAAAAAACTCTACACTGGAATAATAACGCGTGTTTTGGATATGGAAATGGATGTCGTATTCGTAAAGACTGAAGCCACCTCCTTCGTTATCATCATTCCCTGCGGGACTTCCATCCAAGATGTTGCAACGTAGACAAGAGTAAACTTGGAACCACACTATACTACCATGCTTTATATGGCTCGATCTTCCGATTCGCCATAACTCTATTCTCAGCTTTGCTAAGGTGGCATGTCTTTACTTTACTTTGTCAATTCTCTTTACTCAGCACGATATTCCTTAGTAGTGTTTCTGCATTTAGAATGTGGGCGGTGAAATAGCACATGATGGCGTGTTACTTGATCAGTTAAAAACCATTTAGAAAAGAAGATCTGTATCAACCGCCTTGTAGCACAGACCTGTTCTCTTCCAACTGCTATTTGTTTCGACCATGGCATGACGGTCTTTTCTTTCAAAACAGAGCATCCGAAATGGTCTTGATTCGTTTTTGACCTCCTTAAGATACAAGCAGTTCTTTTGGCACGTAATTCAGAAGTACAGGAAAAGGTCATAGCTAACGATGCCGAATAATTTCTTTGTCACTCCTTTAGGGAGCATACTGGCTTTCCACAAAGCATCCTTGGCTGCTTTTTCTCAGTTTCAATACTCAAGTTGATTTTTCAAGCTAATTAGCTCATTCAGTGGTGGTGGTGATCCTTACTTAGCATTGTAATTTTTTCCCAGTAGGTGGCGATTTTTCCTGATCATTTGTCTGATGTTTGTCATCATTGCCAGAGGTTAGGTTAGGTTAGGTTAATGGGGGCCGTCGGGCTAAATTCAAGCACACACACAGAGCCTATTGTGATACCCATTAGTTTCCCCCTGACAACCACTGGTTAGTTATCTAACCAGTTCGGCCACTCTCTGAATTTGCTCTATTAGCTACACAGGAACTTTCCATAGAGCCACAATACTAACTATATGCCCATCGAAAATCCTTAACCTAAGTATCGCCATCCTCCAAACATCACCTACATAGGTTAGAGTCCCACATTAGAAAATGACTCGTAAGTGCTTCTATTACAGCCGACATACTGCCTCTCGGCAGGTTAAACAGTCGCTCAGATCTTTTCTTGTCCACTCTTGCCAACACTTTTTATCAAAGATATTATCGGCTCATTTCCCTATATGTAGACGGCAGTTAGAGATTGGTATACCAAACGTCTGCCCTATCGAAAGAATCTGAGCCACGTTGACGTGTCTAATTTGTTCATACGTCGCACAATTGCCCGGAATGTCACTGTGTCTCGATACACATATAAGATTGCTATCGAAATACTCAGCCATCACTCCTAGTGATGAGTGATATTCCTTTAATGTCAGGGACTTAGAAAATATAGTCCCTTAGGATTTACTAGCCGACTGACTGTCCACTGAATACACTGCAGTGATCTGGCAACGTGTAGAATTTATTGATATTAAGATGAGGGAAATGGACGCCATATGCTACTTCAACATTCAGCGTTAACCAATTCGTGAAAAAGCGGATACCTTCCGTGTACCCCTTTAATGACTTTTCCAGATAGTCCCATTCACAATAGATGTCCTTTAGATTGGTCACTGGTAATAGGTATGGAATACAGTAACCATCCTCGCGGTAGACGCGCCAATCTGGTGCAGTAGCCCAGCGGAGTATTCCGTTAATCTAAGACTACTATCTCTGATTTTCAGCAGAGATATGGAAGCAGTTGATTTGGCCATAACATAGAGTGCCATACTTGGCGTTGTACACAAACCCGCACCAACACCAATCAGTGCCAGCCCTTGTACCAGAGATAAGCTGGCAGGTTCACAATAAAAACAAGAAATTTACCGAGGTGTACCGTAGTTGAAAGTGAAGTTATACATCCAATAGGTATACGAAGTTCTGAGCACAGACCACCTATGGGTAACATAGGGTACAAGGTCTGACTGGCAAACATGTCTGAATGAATAATTTATATGGGCAGCAGTAGACTTCTACTTCTTCTGTTGCGAATACACAATTTTTTCTTAAGAAATTTCTCGTTTAGTTTGAGAACAAAATATACATTTTTTTGTCTATTTAGTCTGCCTATTCCTAAAACTATTTTCTTTTGTCTTTTAGTCTTTTTTTATTTTTCTTTTCCCTGCTATTGTAATAGAGCGTAGCTAAAAGAAGTTTTTTTAAATTATTCTTTAAATCAACTTCTATTGTCTTTTACTATTTGCCTTCTTCTTTTTGCATAGAAATAAAGGAGTTGGAAGAGCAAAAAAAAAGTTCTAATATCCTGTTAGACATCGGAAGATTTTGTTTTTTTTACAAAAGAAACACAAATTTTATGTCAAGTACAAATATTTCGTTATTTTTCAAAATTCTTTTGTCTCGTGGAAACCTTTTTTCTATTTCTGTTGGAAAATAAAACAACTTTTCCTTTGCAGCCTATTGTCTACAAAATTAGTTGAGGAGGGGGTGGTGGTAAAGAGAAGCCATAGTTAAAGATTTTAAATTTAAATGTCTAGTTTTGGGTAAACCATTATGAATTTATAGTCTATGGGAAATGACTTATTCAGATGTATCTTATGCTGGGATCACACAATTGCCTCAAACACACTTTTATTGGGCACAATAATAACATTGTCCCAATCAAAAATTCTGTATTCACACGGTTGTCTTATTTTATACAAAATTTATTGTCACAAGATGACGTGAAACGGTGTATTGACATTAATTGTCCCAACGCTGTCTCACGGCAACTCTGTGAATCAGCTGTTGTGCTAAATTTACTTTATATTTTTCTTACTGTTCAAAATGGTTCCTTCTTACAAAAAATAGCGTTTACGGCAACTCTGTCAATCAGCTGTTGTGCTAAATTTAATTTATATTTTTCTTAGTGTTCGAAATGGTTCGCTCTTACAAAAAAATAGCGTTCGCTTTATTTATATTGAGCTCATTAGTGAACAAATAAATAAAAAAATAGAAAAAAAGAAGGGAAGAAGTGTGTGGATCAGAGATTGGCTCACAAGAAAGGCCACTAATGGTGCGTATGAGAAAACATTTCAATAAACTAAAAAAAAACTAGTTCACTGTTAGGTTTTTATCTTTTTAAAAACGTGTTTTTATGAGTTCATAGATTGTAGTTAAATTACAATAAATTTTGTGTTTGGTTTTAATTAAAAATCCTTTATTCAGCAGAGTTATGTGCACCACTGCTTGTAATCTTATCACAGGCAATAACAATTTTTATTCTTAATTACTCTGTCTTTTTACAACTTTGTAAACAACAGCAATTACTCGACAGATCTTTCTTTCAAAAGACCTTTCAACCCGATCGTAGCTGTAACTTAGATCCGATCATAACCTTTTTAACCAGAGGTTATCCACACTTAACTCTCTTTACAGAGTTAGCTCCAACTAAACTGGTTTTTTACTTTACGACTCACTTCACGAGTTTACTCCTCATAAACTCTCTTCACAATAACTGCACTCGCTGAGTTTACTTTACTTAAACTGCACTCGACACATAAACTGATTGCTGTTCGCATCGATTTGCTCTTTATATGGCTGAGTAAACAATACATCGAAAGCTCTCGAACCTCTCGATATTTTAGCCAGATTCCATTTCTTTCTTTTAATTTCTTTTTAGTTCTTTTGTAGCCATGCGTATGGGAACATCTACCTCTTTCTGCTCTTAGTATTTGTTGTTGCTTGTTTATTGTCTGTTACTTGTTTTCTTTGCTGCTTAATTATTGTTGTTGCCGTGTTATTTTTATTTACTTTATCTCTGCTAATGGTTGTTGCTGTAGATTTGGTTATTTGTAAACAGCACGTATAGTTGTTCTTGCAGCTTTTGTTTATTTATTTTAGCGATGTAATAAACGCTGTGGTACCCAACCTTATTTTCGTATATTTCGTCTGTTGTGAATGTTAGCCAAAGTGAAATGTTGCTAATATTGCTCATTGTTTGCCTGTCTTCTTCATCATTAATGTCATTTTCACACGAAAAAGATTGTTCGTAATTTGTTGTCTCATTCCTAATTCAGCCTCTAATTATGAGCCGAATTACAAAATTCCCCATACAAAAGTTTAAGAGCAAATCACCTAAATTGTAAGTAATTCAAGTTCAATTACCCTGTAGATTACTAAAATTAAATTACTCCCATTGTGATTACAAATTTTATCGGGTGTTTGTCTACGCTAAATTTGTTTATTTATTTTTCTAACCTTAATTAGATTTTTTAAACAAAATTTACCAGCAAGAAGAAGAACAATCAAAACGAATTACCACACTACATGTGATCGGGGTAATTCGCTTAAGTAATTCAAACAGAAAAGTAATTCGAAGTGTTGTGTGAAAGAGTTATAAGCCGGCGTGGTTTTTATTGCTTTTGTGTAAACAAAATGAATTTTTTTCTTTAAAAGATGAAATAGATTAACAATAAATATCGTTTACACGCATAATTTTTAGTCCCCAACCTACAACGCCTGATCAGAAACTTTGTTTCTTATGAATCTCTTGCAGTTCGTTGACCATTTCGATATACAACAATAATAACAAACAAATTAATATTTTCAACGAAATACACACAAAATAATTAGAAAAACCAAATTGAAACAGAAAAATCTTGCGATAGACGAAAAAGAAGAAACACCCCCACATACACACATTCAGTTGTGAAACCTTTTCAAAATTCATTTTAATTTCCTGTTTAATGTCTGTAAAGTTTGAAGTGGTCACTCTTGAATTAGTTGCTGTAGTCGTTGTTCATGTTATTGCGATAAGAATTTATGATCTTTTTTGGTAAATATTTCCTCAAACAGAATTCAAAGAAAAAGCCTTTTCCAAGAATTAATGAAAAAACTTACAAGGAATAGTAATGGTAATTGAGTAAACAAATATAATGAGAAGGGGAAAGGCTGGGTTAGTTGGTTCAAGAGCAAATATTTGTCCACTTAAAGCAAATTTCGGAATGAAATTAAGAGCAGCAAAGAACAAAAAAAAACTTTCTTAATAAGTTTTTTTAGCATTTATCGTTAGTTATTTTGCTATCTTGTCCAGGAAGTGTTTAAGGCGGATCCTTGTTTGTTAGTTTGTTGATATGTTTGTTTATTGAACAAATCAATTATTTTAATTGGTTTGTGCTTAAGCAGAGAAAAAGAAAGCAAAAAACTTATAAAACTATTTACGAGAAACTTGAATGGGCGCTGTAAGGGAATAATTGCGTTTTTGGAAGAAAAAATACTTCCAATTAAAAGGCTGAATTAAATATGTAAGACTATGCACGAGTATAAGAAAATTTAATCAATAAAATTCTGTTATAATCCGCCCAGATTCTGTTTCAGGAGTTTTAAGAGTAAGCAATGGTATATAATCAATCTACTCATCCTGCCTTTGGCTAAGCATTAATGCATAGACAAAGGCTAAGTTTGGTAAATTTGATAGCATGAAAATATCATCGGGCCTTATTTCTTTTTATAAGATGTACCGCAGTTTCTTTTTCCAGCTGGGATATGACTCAGTCTGTCCAGGATCGGAACAAAGGTCTGCGCCCTTTGTGACTAAGATACGACTGCTTTCTTTTATATTTAATATACAAGCAAAACGTTATTATTAGCTTAATAGCTAACTTCAACTACCACAGGTTTGAATCGGGGGTTGGACCTGGCGTCGTCGGTGAGGAGATCAGGAAATCGGTCGCCTGACGCTTGAATTGGCAAAATCACATAGACGATTGTCGACGGTTAATCTGGCAGGATTACAAGAATGGTTACAGGCATTTATTCTGGCAGGATTACAGAAACTGTTGTCGGTGATTAATTGGTCGGATTACAGGAATGGTTGCTGGCAATTAATCTGGCAGGATAACAGGAATGGTTATAGGCAATTGATCTGGCAGGATTATAGGAACTGTTGCAGGCAATTAATCTGGCAGGATTACAGGAATGCTTGTAGGCAACTAATTTAGCAGGCTTACAGGAACGCTCGCTGGCTGGTCGGATTACAGGAATGGTTGCAGGCAATTAATCTGGCAGGATTACAGGAATGCTTGTAGGCAACTAATTTAGCAGGCTTACAGGAACGCTCGCTGGCTGTCAAATCTGGCAGGATTACAGGAACAGAAACGGGTGTTTTTCAGTCATCTGGAGCGAGTTTAAATTGTGTAAATACTACAAAAACTGTTGTCAGGATAAATGCGG